>CM060632.1:8572648-9772648 GCA_030578275.1 Meda fulgida | reverse complement strand
TCAGTGCTGTAAAGTCAAACGATTTCCTTCCTAAACATAATGGAAAAGACCATAAAATGCATTTAGATTAAAAAATAAAACAGGACAAGAGCATAACATGATATGTGACATTATTGGAATTATCAACTTTACAGCACAGATTGACAGACTGATTAAAGTGGGCTTCTTATAAAACGTTTGTTCGATTAATCACAAATACACAAGTGCTAATGATAAAATGAATCCACTGTACAGCATGTTTAACATTAGAAATGTATTCTAATTTAAATACAGATCCTTAAAACAATATTAAAAAAAACATTTGTTTATGCACAACAAGGCATTAATAAAAATCACACCTACTATCAATCAATATAGAAAACAATCAATCTAGAAAACACAGAGATACAAGACTTAGTCATACATTCAATCATTTTCTTTTCCACATCGAGTATAATGAATTAATTGCACCACGGGACAGATCATATAGAAAGGGGAATGTGCAAAGCAAACATATTGGCGTGCTGGAGAGCAGCGGTCAGTTCGTCTCCTGGCTGGTGTTAGTGTAGTGTTCACATTACTGGCTTCTGGACTGAGACATTTACTCAAGAGCCTCGCTATCCTCTGTGAACAGCTCGGCCAGATCTGCCACTGTAAATACGGAGGCCTCAGAATGCTTCATGGACGTGGAACTATGACTGAAGAAGATGTTGATTTGAGGCCGATTAGTCAAGGTCATTTTCAGTAAACAAAGCAAAAAAAAAAAACTATGTAAATATGCAGAAGACTTAAAGGGATAGTTCACCTTAAAATGAAAATCAAGTCATAATTTACTCACCCAGGTGTTCTTCAAATGGCATACAGCCTTCTTTCTTTTATGGAAAATAAAAAAATAAAAAAGTTCCACTCATGCTTGTACACACAATGGCAGTATAGCGACCAGTGTCAAGTTTTTTTTAAAAGACGCAAAATTATCAAAGAATGATCCCATGTGAATCGTGTTGTATATTCCAAGTGGGTTACGCTTTATTTTAAGGTGACTTAGTTACATTGTACGTACTCAAATGAGTACTGAGTAATATGAACTACATGTACTTACTATAGAGTTTTAGTTAGGCTTTGGTTTAGGGTTAGTTACATGTTATTATGCATAATTTACTGTTATTACTATAGTAAGCACATGTAGTAATGTGTAAATACATCACCTTAAAATAAAGTGTTACCTCCAAGTGTTCAGGGTATACAATTGGGTTTGACGACGGTTATATACACCTCCGAGAAAAGGGTACATGGGTTGTATTTCATTTCGCGTTTTTATTTATTTTGATTTCTCACAATTTATTCTGGGCGAGACGGGGTGAACTGCAGCGCTTATAATTCTCATGAACACACATGCCATGCAGAGCAGACCAAAGGCCAAGGTCAAAAATTTTGTTTAATAAATCATTAAATGTAGATTTCTTTTTTTTTTACCAAACCATATTGTATATGCCCAGAACACTTGGAATATACATCATGGGATCATTCTGTGACACTTTTGCGTCTTTTAAAAAAAGCTTGGTGCTTGTCGCTATTCACTGCCATAATATGGATGAGCGAGAGCTGGACATTTTTTTATATTTTATTATACTTTTGTGGTCCATAAAATAAAGGACTTAAAATATGACTTAATTTTCATTTTAGGGTAAATTATCCCTTTAAGAGTACAATTACTCTGGTCAAAACCAGAAAGAAAACCTCATTTGTCAAGCCACTTAATGGGATCAGAGAATTAGGGTGGGAGATATATATATAAAAAAAAAAAGACAAAACAAAAGGGGAACTTCTAGCAGTGCATGTGCATATGTATAGGGTTAAAAGTACATGGACTAAAAGTCAGTATAATTTTGATTTCAAGGACTATTTATTTATTTGTGTACCAAGGACTCACCTCTTTTCTACTGTTTTTAGCATGGCTTGCATTCGCTCCTCAATGGTGGACTTGATCAGAAACCGATGAACAAACGTGGGTCTGGAAAAATGATGAAAATTGAATTGAATAAAAATTGAATAATCTGATTTCACAGGCCTCATTGTTTTTTTGTGTTTAAATATACATAAACCTTTTTGGAATTTGTGCCATTTTATTGATAAAAGAGATATGCTGCAAGCCAGATTCAAACTCATCAGAGCAACGTGTGTTGAGAGCATGCTGAACACTTTGTGAATGAGTTGATGCCTACTTGATCTGGCCAATCCGGTGCACTCTTCCGATGGCCTGGAGCTCGTGGGCGGGGTTTAGGATGGGCTCCACCAGCAGCACATGCGTCGCCTCGATGATGTTCAGCCCGTTTGAGCCCGTGTGCAGCGGCATCAGCAAGATGTTGATCTTATCCTCGTATTTAAAAGCACTCAGGTTCTCCTAAAAAAAAAAAAGAATGCACCAATCATCATTTCACATTTTATTTGTATTATGGGGAGACAGCTTTGTGGTTAAAGAAATGCAGAGGTAACTAGGGATAATCAAACAGTCCAATTATTTGGATAAAATTTGGCCATTTTAAGATTGTAATGAACCATTAACTGAACTCAACTATCTGAATAACAATAAGCATAGTTTTCATAGTTTGTCTTATCTGAAATAAATAAATACAAAAATAAATAGATAAATAAACCAAAATAATAATAATAAAAGGTTCCAAAATGCATTTAATTTCCAGAGTTTTGTCTCATTCAAAATAAATCAATTAAATTAAATAAATAGTACATTTAAATAAATAAAAACTGTTTTAAAGTTGATTCATTTAATGTACAGTTTTGAGTCTCATTTGAAATGAATAAATGAAATTATTTGAATTAATATTACACATTAAAAAACAAAACAAAAAACAGGATGGATTAAAATGGATTTTATTTAATTTCCAGAGTTTTGCATCTCATTTATAAGCAAAAAAAACAAACAAAACACAAAAACAAACAAACAAAAAAAAAAACAAATAAATAAACATTTTTTAAAAACACTGTGGGTAATTAAAGGTAACAGAAATAATTAAATTTATGAAACATGGCTCATTTTAGTGTCTCTACTTGTTTTATAATGAGATATTTAATTAATTACAGAAAGCAAAGGGAAAAAAATTCTTCATGAAAAAAGTAACGTTTTGTTGCTACATTGTCATCATATTCAACACAAACCTGAAATTTGTGAATTCCGTTGATCTGTGCAAACTCCAAGTTGTTGTCGAAAAGGGCTTTCGCAATGATGTCCAGGACGCCCTGCCACTGACAGATGAGGCGTAAATGTAAGGTCAAAGATTAAGAGCTGTAGTGTGCTGTTTGATGTAGTTACTCATTTAATGAGAGCGTTACCGTGGAGAACACAAGAGACTTGGCTCCCGGGTCGGTCATCTGGATTTTCTTTAGGACTCGAACCACAGCTTCGACCTTCGTGGAGTGGCTGCCCTACAGGGTAAAGAGATTACAGAGGTGCAACAATTATATCTGACCTGCCTGAAAATATGACATCAGTGTTTCATCCCAGTAAGTACACTTGTATTTACCTGCATTGTAAAAAAACAATAAAAGCCTAAAAAAAGCAGGAATTGGCTCTGACCTCCACAGGGATGTCCTGCCCCTGGTGGGCGCTCTCAGTGGTGAACACATACGAAATCTCTGAATGTGAAGTTGTTTGCCGGCATATGGCGCACTTTATGGCTCTACGTCGATTGCCGACGCTGTACTGCTCCACGATGATGGCGATGCACTCGTTACAGAAACAGTGTCCACAGGTCAGTACGGCCCACTATCAATCAAAAACACCTTCAGAGTATATACATACAAATACACTTGACAAACTCATTTTTGTTTTTATTTTACCTCCTGACCCAGTGGACGAGCACAGATTGGGCATGGTTCTGGATTCAGACCGCCAGTGGACTTATCCTGAGACTGAATCAATCAATACATGAATTACTATATCAACAGTTTCGTTTATTTATATCATGCAAAACAGGATGTTTCTTGCTCTTTTAAAAGTTCTTAATCCCTAATCCACCCTGAACTTTTGTAGAAGCTAAACTAGAGACTTTTCTACTCGTTTCACATGAAGACAGTTCCGCCGGTCATGGCAGAAGGTTTGTAATGTATCTTTAAGACAAGACACTGCAGGTGAATAGGGTAAACAATTTAACTTATACATTTCACTAGACTTTCACTAGTTGATTAATCACAGCACATAGAGACAATTGTTTTGTATTACAAATGATCTGAAATGTTGTTTAAATACGCAATTATATGCATCATCTATCTTATTAAATGTGCACTAATTTCTCATTTGCAAACATATTTAGGACAGAAATGTGAAAATTAGATAAAGCCCATTTTTTCATTTTGTTGAAAGAGCTAACGAATTTACAGGGGGGATTTTGGGTATCTCTGTTAATCACTCCATAAATCAAAAAACTTTTACCATGTTTTTCAGAATAAAATGTTGTATTTATTTTAGTTCAGGTAAATGTTATATAAACAAACCTCTATTTAAAAACCTTCAGAATATAGACAGTTTGGTGCAAGTAAGAGCCAATAAAATGGAGATTTCTGGCTCAGTGCATAAAATCCTTTTTTTTGTTATTGATAAAACGTTAACCTTTAAATATATGTATTATAATTTAAATCTACAAATGCAAATAGATAGTGTAATAAAATAAACACTTAAATGTGTATTTTTGATGTTTTCATTCTGCTAGTTTGAAAGAAGACATGTTACTGAACAGTGCATGAAAAAAAACACTGCATGTTGCATCTTGCCATAAAGGCATAGTTCACCCAAAAATGAAAATTAGCCCATGATTTACTCACCCTCAGGTCACCCTAGGTGTATTGAAGTCCATAAAAGTGCATCTATCCATCATAAAAGTGCATCTATCGATAATAAAAGTGCTCCACACGGCTCAAACTCATCGCTTTGCTTCAGAAGGCCTTTATTAACCCCCCGGAGCCGTGTGGAGCACTTTTATGATGGATAGATGCACTTTTATGTACTTCAAAACAGAAATGGCCATTGACTGAAATTATAAAACTGGGAAGAGTCAGGACATTTTTTTTTATATAACTCCGTTTGTATTCGTCTGGAAGAAGAATCTCATATACGTTTGAGGGTAAGACTTGAGGGTGAGTAAATCATGGGCTAATTTTCATTTTTGGGTGAACTATCCCTTTAACATAGAACTCTTAAAGGTAAAGTAGCAAAAAATACTTAGCTCCAAGGTTCAGAGAGAGGATGAAAATGGGTGGACTGTTGTGTAAAAACGTTACTAAAAATGTTAAATAAAGTTCCTTTAAAGTGAGAAAGACATCATGCTTTACCTTCTCCAGGTTATTGAGATAGAGAAACTGCCCAAGCTTTTTTTGCAGTTGCGATTTGGCCACTGCCCTGTCATTGAGCAGCTTTATCCTATTCTGCTCCACCTGTTCACATGTAAAAAGAGACAAACTAAAGGCTCTTCCTTCTCTTAAGTCACATTTAGGATGACAGATGGGATTCTTTTTGTCCTCATCACCTCGTGAGGTTCTATGATATGCAGCACTTTGGGTTTGGGCTCATCAGGTAACCGCACACGCAGCCTCTCGGTGGCCATGCCCAGCTCATCTATGGCCGACACGTGATCCCGCAGTGACATCCAGTACTCATGCAGCAGCTGAAAGAGCATCAGATGGTCGTGAGACAGGCATTTTGATGAATACATTATAGTACTTCATCATTCATCATGCAATGAGAAATCGATTGCAAACCTTATATTCTTTCTTCCAGGACTCAAAGAGCTCCATGAAAGAGTTTCCCTCCTCTATGAGGCCAGACTCTAAACGGCGGACCTTGGCGAAGGACAGGGTGGCTTTAAGGGCTCGTTCTGTCTCACTGGCCGCCCACAATCCTCGACTGGTGGTGGGGAGTCTGTCGTCTACCAGACCATCCTCATCTTCAATCATTTCCTCAAAGATGGCCGTCTGCCCCTTTACTCTGCCCAAAACACATTTAAAAAAACACTTTACAATAAGGTCTGACTTGTTAACATTAGTTAATGCATTATTTTACATGAACTAACTATGATCAATATATTTTTACAGCATTTGGTAACCTTTGTTAATGTTAAAAACAATTGTTAGTTGTTTGTTCATGTTAGTTCACAATGACAGTAGAAATTAGCATTAACCCGCATTAATAAATGCTATAGAAGTATTGTTCATTGTTAGTTCATCTCAATTAAACCTTACTGTAAAGTGTCACCAAAATAAAGTTAACTGACTTTACTTACTGTATATAGTGTTTTATAAAGAATAGTTTACCCAAATGTCTTTAGAAACCCATGACTTTCTTTTATTGGCTTAGATGACCTGGAATATAATGCATTCAGTAATTTTGACAACTTTTATGATACTTTTATTTATGATACTATATTTTATAGATGAAAGCAGCTTAGCATTCTGCTCAACATCTCCTTTGTGTTCTACAGAAGAAAGAAAAGTCATGTGGGTTTGGAACGACATGAGGGTGAGTAAATGATGACAGAACTTTAATGTCTTGGTGAAATATCATAAATTCTAATGACCAAATAATTTAATGTGATATTATAACTTACGTGTGAGAGAAAAGTTTTGATTCATAGTCCGTAAAAAGTTCATCAGCTTTGCAAAACACACAGCTATGGAACAAATATTAAAAGAACACATTTTAAATTCAAATTAGGTGAACAATTACAACAATTTGCAAGTATGACTTTTAGGGTGTAATGTGTAATTTCTTAAACGCTAGAAACTCCAAAGCAATAAATGCTAAAACAATGAGATACAAAACATATGCAACATAAAGGCAATGCATTATTGTTATATAACGTGCAATGAAAAATTTAGTACATTTTAAATTCATCCATTTTCACTAGGGACCTTATATTTTTTAATCACACTGTTTGGAAACAGTCATTATTTTTCCAATTCAGTTTGGTCCTGCTGCTACTCTAATATAAAGTATGCACTTCAACTATAAAACATTGAAAAGATTTTACTTGTTCAGAGGCAGTCGAACAGGTCGTAGGTGGCAAAGTGTTGTTTCCTCTATGACTTGCTGAGATGGCGGCCCCTCCAGCTTCTTTACAGCATCCTGGACTGTTTTCTGTGATTTCATCAAATCATCCATTTGAGTGCTGAGCAGAAACTGAAGACCACGAGCATCTCGAAACCTATGAATGAGACATTTTTGTTAAATGGTCATTTATGCATTAAAAAAATATTTGTCTGTTAAAAAGGATTAAAGTGAATGGTGAAAGATTACTTGTCTGCCAAAGAGAGCTTGTTGGCTTGTTGTTTATAACTGCAAGTGAGCTCATTTTGGATGCGGCCCACAAGGTCATCATCCATAGAGTACTGAATGGCCTGCTGTATGACATCCAGCCACCAGGGAGAGCGAATGTTCACCTAGGGCAAAGCACACAATTATCAATTATTAAAATGAATACCAAAAAAAACTCAACTAAAACACTAAGATGAAAAATAAGCTCAATGATTACTGAGCTTTTACCTTGCGTTTTAGCTCTCTAATGTGCTGAAGAACAGGTTGCAGATTCTGTTGTGCTTCTGAAACCTCTGAATTCACCTTCGCCATGTAATGCTGCTTCAGCTGCTCAGCCTAGGATGAAAACACATGGAACTAAAAATGATAGCAGACTGAACTCTGAATGAGTTTTTCATATATAAGTATTATATTTAAGCCAACCTCTTCTTTGAGACTGTCATCTCTCAGGGTTGGAGGAATCCCAGGATGCTTTGCATTTAGAAGCTCCATCAGATTATGGGTTGCATGAAGCCTCTATAATTTCAGACAAAAAAATCCCCAATAACGTTGAAAAGCAACAATAAATTGCACAGCAAAATAAAAAACTCTGGAACAATTTTCAACATATTTTTAACAGGAGGTGACAAAACTTTGTTCAAAACAACAATAAAGATGAATTTAGAACGATGAATTGAAATAAGTAAAAAAAAAAAAAAAAAAAGGATTTGGAACTGGATGGATGGATAGAGTGAATAGAACGATAGAGCGACTAGAACATTAGATGGATACAAAGAACAGAACGATATATAAAGAGAATAGAACGATAGATAGAACGAACAGAATGATAGATAAAGCGAATAGAACAACAGACAAAACGATAGATAGAGAGAATAGAACGATATATAGATAGAGATAATAGAATGATACAGTAGATAGAGAACAGACTAATAAATAGAGAGAATAGAACAAAAAATAGAGAAAAGAACGATATATAGATAGAGCGAACAGAACGTTAGATGGCGCGAATAAAACGATAGAGTGAATAGAACGATAGATAGAACAGAATGACAGACAGACAGATAGACAGACCATAGATAGAGCGAATAGAACGACAGACAGACAGACAAAACGATAGATAGAGCGAATAGAATGACAGAAAAAACAATGGATGGAGAGAACAGAACGACAGACAGACATGAATTGGAATGATTTACCTGAAGGGAATCAGTTTTCAATCTTGCTTTATGTTCTTCAGATGATCGTAACACATCCCTGTACATTTCCGCTGCATCTGCAAACTCTCCTGGGAAGGACAGGAAACCGTTCATTAATGTCTACAGCAGTCGAGGCAGGTACAGGAACAGGTACATAAATACTGTAGGTGTTCAGAAACAAGGCTCACAACACCTCTAATGATGTGGATTCCAGCCAGACCATTCAGAGCACACACCAGCTGCCTGTGGGCTTCTTCACACTCCACCCGACATTTCTTCTGCAACGACTTCAGCAATTCCTCCATTGTCATTGTGCTGGAACAGGAAACAAACAAATCAATGTGGATGAAATGAACCGAAACACTTCATCTCCCAAAAAAACTGATCAACAACATCTAAAAATCTTTTTCTAAGAACCTCTTCTGGAAGGGCAGAAATTCTCCTCTGACAGCCTGCGGGTGGCAGCAGGCCTGACGTAGACGCAGAAGAGGGTATAATATGGTAGTGACGGTACGTCGGTCCAAACTACCCAGCTTTAGTGACCAGTCAGAGATCTTCCTTAGCTTGACAAGAGCATCCTGGGAGCAAACCTCATGCTGACGGTGGTAAAAGTGTCCTTCCACTGGAGAGAAGTTGAGCCAATGGGTCTCTTCTGTTTGAGGGGGGATTTGGATCTGGAAATGAAGTATATGACACCAAATTAAAGCACAGATGAGATGTTGGTTAAGATTAGACAATTAAAGTCAAATATTTAACCTGCTAACCTGATCAATGACATCTTTTTTGGCAGATCGCCACAGTAATTGACCAATGACATTGTAGAGTGGTCCTGTATTGCCGTGGCGATACGGGCGATAGAGTAACTGGTCCCACCAGTACTTCACCCAATAGGGATCAACTCCCAAGAACAGGACAAGACCATACAAGTCTAAAAGATAAGACATATAAACCCAAAACGATTATCATCACATAATAAAACTGTCTTCTGATTAAATTAGGCTGATTCATTGCTGACGTTAATGCCAAGATATTATGTTAAGTTCTTTTAAAGGTGCTGTATGTAACTTTTTTACTAAAGCATAAAAATACCATAATATGTTTGCAGATATTTAGGATTTAGAGTTCACATACTCATTTCTCTGAAAAACACTTCTAAAGTACAGACAGTTATTTTACTATAAATATGTATACACATACAATAAAATGTGTTAGTCAAAAATTATACATTGGTAAATATTGCTATTTATTGCAATATATTGTTACACATATAAAATATAATTCTTCCATGAGTTTATTAATAGACCAAAACATCCCTAGGTTATTTTTGACTACTACAATTTACTGCATTTTGCTCTTACATTGCATATTTTGAATCAAATATTGTTTGGTTATTTAAAAATAGATGTTTATTTAAATGTATACATAAAACACACACACACACACACACACACACACACACACACACACACACACACACACGTGCGCATGCGGAGCTGGGGAAGGTGGAGGGTTTCTAAAAGCGCGCTGCAGACTGCTAACAATAACACTACCAGTATTTGAATGTTGAGCCGCAGCTTATTGGCCGCTGATGCAACAGCACCCAATCAGCTGCGCTTTGTAGATAACGATGTGATCGCTACAAATTGAGCCTCCCAGCCTGCGCCATCTAGAGTTTCATGACAGAACTTGATATATATAAACACCCAATAGTACAACTACAACATACAAAAATATTCCACGAAAATATTAAGCAGAACAAATGTTTTTCTGAACAGTAGTGTGTATGTATATACACACGTCATCAAAATATTTATTTGAATGAAATATCAATTCTGCTCACCTTCCAAACCTCTCTGCACAGGTGTTCCACTGACACACCAACGTTTAACAGATGTAAGACGCAAAGCCATCTCTGCTGCCTGTACAGATACAAAACTATTTCATAAAAATGATTGTGCTGTCTCTGTATATCAGTAATATTAATGTGACTGACGTGATGACCTTAGCTGTGGTGCACTCCACCATCTGAGCCTCATCCAAGCAGACGCGCCACCACTCCACGGCCACTAGAGGGCTCGGTATGGCCATGTACCGCTTCTGCTTGCGGAATCGACGGCCATCTTTGCTGTTGCTGTGGGGGATGTCGACGTAATTGAGTTCAGTGCGCAGCACGTCGTAAGTGGTGATGACCACATCCTGCTCAGCCAGAATGTGGGGTTGGATGAAACCATGTCTCTTCACGCCCTGATACACCTAAAAACAAGTTTCAAGTAAAAATATATATATACATTTTTAATGGAATACTGCAGTTTTAATCATAAGTGACGATAAAACTAGCTAACGCTGCTGTGAGAGCCAGGATCTTTCTCTTCTGACTGACGTTTTCAATCCCTCTCTATTTTTTTTCTTTCATAGTATTGAAAAAAAAAACTTTGGAAGTCAATGGGGACCATCAACTGTTACTGACATTCTACAAAATACCTTCTTTTGTGTTCAGCAGAAGGAAGAAATTCATACAGGTTTGGAGCAACTTGAGGGTGAGTAAATAATAACAGATTTTTCATTTTTGGGTGAACTATCCCTTTAAGTCTTTTAAATGATCAATGTAATCAAAAAAGAATCAAGGTCCCCACTACTGGTTAAACTAACTAAATAGTAGTAGTAGCTCTCTAGTTGGTCCTTACCAGCACTCTAAGGGAGGAAGTATGAATGTGCCGGTTAATTTCATCCACCCACTGGTGACAGATGGAGCTGGGTGAGATGATAAGTGTGGCTCCAGTAGACACAGGTGTCATGGCCACCAGGCAATGAGGGCAATAAAACGGTGTTGTTTCTAGGTTCTCCTCTTTATAGTTGACACACTCCGCGTGCTGCCACAGCAGACAATTGAGGCACTGAACCCGAGGTTTATAGTCCACCAACCCAAGCTCTCCACAGATACACTCAAAGCGGTAATCCGAGGTGTTAAACGGGATCACGGACGCTCTAGTTGGGGTTTCAGGTTCAGGCTTTGAGTTTTGTGCAAGATCTGCTTCAGTATTCTCAATATGGATGTTTTTTGTCATTTGATGATGGGGTTTGTCTGCTGTTTCTTTATTATCTTCATCTGTGATGTCTACTGACGTCTTCTGCCGTGGATTCTCTGCATCCAGAAGGGAACCTGACTCACACTTCAGTTCCTCTGTGAGGAGAGGAGGTTCCACACTGTCTTCAGAATCTGATGCTGTGGTATAAGAGGTCAGCGATGCCTCTTTATCCTGAGCAGAAACTCGTCGAGATGTTCTCCTGGGAGTGGCCTTGTCAAATGATTTCTGCAAAAATAGTACAAAACATAAAAGTGAATTGCATTTAACATTTCAATAGTGTCTTATTTATTTTATAAAATGGTCACTATTAATCTTTAAAAAAAGTTTTTGGTCAAACTATCCCTTTAAATAACATCCTCATGCTAGAAAATATAGTTCCTTAAATGCACAAAGATTAGTAGCCGCTATCAACTTTTTCAATCAGATTTTAAAGCCATAACTATTAATTTTATTATACTATACATGTGTAAATAAATATATATTTAATCTTATAATTATAATAATTTAAGCTATATGAAGCTACACAATCTGGTGTGTCTAAAACACTGTAAGATGAGTCAAAGATTTGTACATGTTTTTAATGTTGTTCTACAATCTTTTACAATCTTATTTGTATTGGTTTTGTGTTATTTTTGGCTCCTATCTTGCCCAATCCTTTAAAAGAGATTTTTTCTTGGTTAAAAAACAATAATAAATACTAATGTAAAATAAAAATGTTTTCTATATTTATTATACACAACAACAAAAAAAGTAAAGATCTCTATAGTAGAAGTGAAAATTACACACAGTTTGATGAGCGGCGGGCTTCCTCTTCTTTTCTTTGTAGTTCTTCCCCAGTTTGAAGGATCCTGCTAGTCCTCGTCCTTTGATCTGTTCCACAATGTTCTCACTAATGAGTTTGGTCAAGATTTTCTTAATATGGTTACGGTTCTTTAGGGTGTCGTACTTGTACATGGTCCTTAGATATGCAAAAATGGCATTGATTGACGCTGCTTTCCCAACCTTCATTTCCTTGATCGCAGTCAACAGCATTTCACGAACAGCTGAAAAGAGAGAGGAAGTGAATGCAATAACTCATTTATTATACATTATTTATGCACATAGGAGCTGTTCTTGGATCAACAAACTTAGCTGTAACATTATCTAACCTGTGACATGTTAATGAAAATATTTTTCCCTACCCCAAAAATAGCATTTGAATGCTGCTCTAGGACCAATCAGGATGTTGATCCAGAAACATGTCCTGTTTGGTTACATCACATTTGATCAAATGAAACATGTTAAAAACTTTTTACCTGGATAAATGATCTTCTCCTTGGGTCTCACCTCACGTTTAATGGTTCGTTGTCTCTCTAATGGTGGAGGAGGGACAAAGTAATTCACAGATTGTCCCTGGGGGCGACAGAGACACAAAAGTAAAACAAACCAATTTTTTTAACTAATTTCTGGAAAGCCAAATAAACTGTGAATTGTCCCTTGCCATTTAATTAGAAAATTCCGTACTTTAACACTTTACAATAAGGTTACATTTGTTAACATAAGTCAGTGGTTCTCAAATTTTTTGGACACGCAAGAACTAATGAGGTTTGTTCTCCCACGTCAAGCAGGTTCGTTTGAGCTTCTGTTTCTGTTCGCTGATCATTGTTTAAATGTGAATAAAAGCCTAAATTAAATCTGCTCATCATATAAAGCGATCGAGTCTCTTCAGACAATTTGGACTAAACCACTCAATTCAAATGGATTAGTTTTACAATCTCTTTATTAACTTTTTAAAGTGGTAGCTGCGTAGCTGTCAATGGATGGACAGAAATCTCTCGGATATAAATTAAAAAGCAGCTGCTATTCATGTACTTTTTTGGGCTGCTTTCCCGCACCCCCCTGTAGTACCTGTGCGCCCCCTATATTAATTACATGAACTACCAATGAAAAATACCTAAAGCATTTTTAATTATATTTATTGTTAATTTCAACATTTAGTAATACATTATTAAAATAAAAGCTGTATATGATATTATTTAATGGAACTAACAAAGAACAGTTGTATTTGTTTATCGTTAACAAAGATTAATAAATGCTTTAACAAATGAATTGTATTTTTAGTTAATGCATCAACTAATGGAACCTTGTCGTAAAATGTTACTGAAATTACATTACTGCAGAGCCTTTTCTGTAAAATAACGGACAATTATTTAAGGGCACATGTACATAGGCGTCGATTTCGGTGGGGACGCGTACCCACCAGATTTCGTCACGAGACATTTTGTACCCACCACTTTAAAAAAAGCTCTTGGCCCGTATTCATAAAGAATCTTAATGCAAAGAGTAGCTTCTAGTGACAAAATGTGGGCGTTTACTCTTAAAATTAAAGAAAAAATCCTAGTAAAGAAAAAAGTAATTCAGAAAGCATCTTAACCCTTAAAAGAGGTCTTAAGGTCAAAATTGTTAGGAGTATGGATGAGGACTTTTAAGAGGCTTAAAGGGATACTCCACCGGTTTTTCATATTAAACTGTTATTCCCTTAACTAAGACGAGTTGATACATACCTCTCTCGTCTCAGTGCGTGCACCATATAGCTCTGTATTGCCGCAAAACTATGTTAGCACTTAGCTTAGCCCAGTGCATTAAATATGGGCCAAAAAGAGAAGCGACCAAACACTTTCTCGTTTTCCCAATTTAAACACAGTTACTCGAGTAGTGTAACTCGACCTAGGCTGGTGACACAAAATAAAACGTTGTGCTTTTCTAAGCGTTTAAAATTGATGACCATATTGTATGGCAGAATACCATAGCAAGTGCTTTTGAGCAGTTCGACTTGGCGCAATAATATCATCACTCGTGAAAAGTCCTCTTACCGGCTCCCGCTTCCACTCCCCCTGCATTTATGCAAATGCATTTAGTTTCCACTGGACATTCCCACCTTGCAGGCTAAAAAAAACTGCAGTTATGAATAGCAGGCTTCCCTGGTGCGCACAAGCAGGGGAATGAACCGTTAATCATTTGCACTATAAGCTCCCACGTCCGCTTCTCGCTCCATGCTGTGACACCCGGTCCGAATTTTCCTTTAATGATGGCCTAATGTTCATCCACTAACTGGGCTAACAGTAAACACGGTTCTTCTGACCAGTCGGGCTTTCTCGTCTTTCTTGTTTTTTATTCCATGTTTGCTATATTAAAACAAACATTCAAACCACCACTTAAATAGACAGCAATCAGTGTAATTGGAAAGAGTGGAACAATTTTTATCATTCTAAGCCAATCAAATACCTTAGGAAATTAACAGCAAGGATTTATAAAAAAAGGATTTATATACATAAATATAATGTGCGTGTGTATGAGTAAACTCTATACTTAAAATGGTTCATTTTTTTCCCTTCTTGGACAACCAACCAATCACAGTCTTCAAAAGATTGTGTCATACATAGCAACGGGGTCAACCCCGCCTCCTCACTAAGATGAGAGTTTTTGTCTTTTCCTTACTCAGAGTTGCTCTCAGATCGTTCCCGAATCGCTCTTAAGCTAAGACTCCAACGTAAATTTTTTAAGCTAAATTAAGAGTTTTCTGAGAGGATTCTTAGAATCTTTATGAATACGGGCCCTGATGTCCTGTCCACTTCTTTTTAACATGATGCTGATATAATTCTCTCCATCTGACTATCGCGCTTCTTTTTTAAAGAATGTCATGAGTGTAGATGTCCCCTCTGCGGCACCAGTTTATTTGGTTATTTTTCAAATGAGCTGAAATGCATCGATCCGCAAATTTGTTTGAGACCTTAAATGGTGTGTCAGAGGTTACGGGTTCTAATGCGCACTCGTATAGTTTTTTTTTTCTCTCATCAAAATCGAATATGTTAATCAGTGTTTAGTCTATATCAAGCAGGGACAGGTTTGTGTGCATTTTATTTTGTGATTTCACCGGAACGAATAGAGTCTCCGCAACGGCGATAGATTGAAGAGCGCGTCCGAGTGAAGACTCTGCGCGAGCCACAAGAGAACATCTGTATCCATGACACTGATAGCAGCGGCAACGAGCGCTCAGCTTGATTTAAAAAAACAACAGATTTAAGCGCTAGATCTCTTATTTAATAGCGAACTAAATGATTGCTCTGCTAGTTAACTGGAGATGTTTTATTTATTTGTATTAGGTACATCCGTTCTATGATATTAGTATATTTTTTACTAACCGTATATTTGCGTATATTGCATCGTTGTTCCCAGAACTTTTGAAAATGCACTTCTGAATGCGTCTTTATCCCCAGCACATTTCAAACTGATGCCCATGCACATGTAATTGTAAACTTACCACAGGTAAAGTGAGAACCCCATGCTCCAGGTTTTGCCGGGTGTTACACAGAATAAGGGCCAGTACTTCCACGGTTTTCCCAAGCCCCATCTCATCAGCAAGGATCCCACCAGGCCAGTCCACTCCAGCCAGAGGAAACTCTCGGATCAAGCTGTGATTGAGGTCAAAGGTAATTAGAACAATGACTAGCATGACTGATCTCCAAAACTAAATGATATTGATATTATTGGATAGTTCATGCACATCTGTTTTAACTAGTTTCAGTATTTACTGCTCAAAGTAGAAAAAGAATCATACCATCCAGAGTAAGGATTGTAAAAAAGTTTTTTCCCACAAATTGTGATAATTTCCCTCCAAAGAAAATGCAACCTTTGCTCTGCAAGGAATACAAAGACTGTATATTAGCACTGAACTGTTCTTCTCATGCACTGACATACAGCAAAGATGATGATAAAGCTTTTGACCTTGAGAGCTGCTGCTTTTGTACTTCTCTCTCCTCAGCATCCAGCTGACCGCCTGACTCTGATAGGGTCTCAGCACAGGTATGAGGCCCGGGTGCTGGACGTCGAAGCTCTGCTCCGCTGCTTCTGTCAGGTGGAGGTGTCTGACATGATCGTACAGCTCCTCAACGTTCTGACGCTCCAGATCAGTGTCACACTCCTCCTCTTCGTTGTCCATCACCTCTAAAAAAATACAAATAAAAATCACATTGGAATAAAGTCAAATCGTAAAAGAATATTACAGGAACTAATGTCTATGGACAGAATATGCATAATTTCAGTTTATCCTATGGTTTATATAAAAAAAAAAACATACATTTTAGCACCATGAATCTCACAGGGAGGTTTAAAAGGCATCTATATAGTTTAATCCTGCATAAAGATACATTATTAAAAAATTTTACTCATAGTACTGTACTGTTATAGTCTTGTATTTACTTAATTGTTTTAATAAAAATTTGTATTTATTGTTTGTTCGAATTCAATTTTTGTGGGCCTTGGAGAGCAGCTCCACCTCCAGGCTCAAGTGTATTACTGTAATATGTAATTATGTTTCCTGTTTGCTTTTACAAAATGACAAATAATGTACTTTTGCTGTGACCCCCCTCACTTTTAGCTGGGAATCTAAATGGTGGCATATTAAAATTATATTTGAGATTACCGGGGATGATGAAGTCATAGAAAAATTCCATTAATTTCTGAAGAAGCTGATTGGCTTTTTTAATGCGCCCATTTCCTTCACTGAGGAATTCTGGTCTGCCCAATCCTGATTCGAGAAGAACAATTTTCAGCTGTTCAAAAAAAAAGCAAATGGAGAGAAAACACAGTGATTTGTTAATGTTAAGTTTTAATGATGGGAGTATTGAATCCACAGTCACAAAACCACTCAATCCTGATGATTTTGAAATACACACCTTTACTGATTCATCTCCTGAAGCATGGCACAATTTAATGACCTTTCTCTTCTGTAGCCAATCCAGATCCTCCAACAATTTTCCACCAAAGGAACATTCAATCGGCACAGGGCAGAGAGGACCACTTCTGCCCGTCTCAACCTCCAATTCATGACTATCCAGACTCAGACTTAGATTGTCACCTGTTTTCTGCAGGCAGAAGGAATTGTCTCCAAGCACAAAAGGAATCTTTGGATACAGGTCAAACTCTCCAATCAGCGCGTTCCACCCCTGTTCGAGAGCAGAAAGGGGCATCACATTCAGTTCTATGGTATCTGGAAGAGAATCCTGTATAGAGCAGCTTGGACGCTCTTCTGATGGTCCTTCTTCTGTGCCTGTAGAAGATATAAAACAGGGGCTTTCCTTTTCCTGGCTGCTCTCAAGCACTGGTCCAGGCTGACAGCTGTCCGACAGTGCTGGGACTGACTCCTGAATGTCTTCATAATCTCCTTCATTTTTCCGATCTTCAAGCATATCCCACTCCAATCTCCTCTTGGCCTCCTCGTCCATGCGCACCGGCGGCGCTCGTTTCCTCCGGCTGCTCATAGTGGAAACCTGCAGAGATACGATGACACAAAGTTGAATTATCCTATTCATGTACCATTTTGTATTAAAATGCTTCAAATTAAATGAGACTAAATGTAACAGCAAACATGAGCAGAATTATACACCACTTATACACCACTTCAATTTGAAACAGTATGGTAGTATTATATCCGTTGTTAAGATACATAGTGCAAATAAGTACACAAATGTACAGATTAAACAAAATATCTTACACTTACAAAACTGTACACATTCTCTCCTTTACAGAATCACGTATATTCCACTATAATACATTACAATATGTCAGACTGCAGCTTTAATTCTATTTAATTCTGCACACAAACAATTGTGGTAACATGCTGGCGTTAATGCATTAATCCAGTTACTTGGTGAATAAACAAATCCATGATTTTTAGTTAAGTAAATTGAAAACAATTCCGTAGGACGTCAGTGTAAATAAACAATATCAGAATTGAAATTATATACTCCATTCATTCAGTCAAACGCAGCAGAATACTAACTATCAGCATACCGCTTCATCAGCAGTCGAAATGTACCTTTGTTTTGCTTTGTGATGTGTTCTTGTCAGCTGCAAATAAATGTCCAAAAATAACTTTTAGAAGCTCCAAAACCAGCGCGACATTTTCATGCGTTTCTCCGCCATATTTAAAATACAGGAAGTGACGTCAGTCTGAACCAAAACAATGCCAATGCACTGTAATATGACAAACACTAGATGGCGCTAAACAGCCTTGTACAGCCAAGCATGGGACTTCTTCTTCTTCTTCTTTTCGTTTTATGGCCATTCACTCCTTTGGAGTATTACCGCCACCTACTGTATACCTTGCGCACTTGAGTAATGGATCTGATTAAAAAAAAAAAAAAAAAAAAAAAACGTTACCATTCCAAAGTATCAGAGCCCGAGCTTCAGCTGACGCTGCGTGTTCAGCTGCTCCAGCTTCCACACGAGCTCCTCAACCTCCGGGATGATCTGAGCTTGCTCTTCCTCCTCAGCTCTAGATCCTGTGATCTAGCCCTGTAAGCTCGAAAAATGTTACCACGTCCTTAAACCTCTATCACTCAAACCCTTTCCCAATAGGTCCATGATACTCACTGGCCTGTTCTTTATATTACTAAAAAGACCCCTACGCTGTTCTTCATATTTACTACACTTAAAAAACACGTTCTACTGTTTCAATAATACCACATTCATCACACATACCATTTCCATGCTTTCCCATTAATGCCAGTGTTGATTTTAACCCTGTATGACCCATCCTTAATCTAGAAATCATTACCTCTTCCTTTCTATGTCTTCCATAGCACGATTCTTTTTTCCCTACTAATTTTACAATACTATAATACCACCTACCTGTACTGCTACTTTCCCATCTTTGTTGCCATATTCTTATTATTTCTCTATTAATTATTGATCTAACTTCATTTCTTCCTAAAGGTATCTTTATATCTACCAAGTCTTTCCTTAACGCTTCTTTTGCTAATTTATCCGCTATTTCATTTCCTACTATCCCAATATGTGCCGGCACCCAACAAAAGTATACAATTATACCCTCTATATTCAGCCTATATAATAATGTATAAATTTCTACTATCAGGTCTTCTCTGTCAGTTTTTGTTGACAATATACTTTTAAGTGCTGATGCAGAATCTGAGCAAATTACAGTCGCTATCCTATTTGGCTTAGTCTGCTCTACCACTGCAGTCCTACTATTATAGCTGTTAGTTCTGCTGAATATACAGACATTTTATCACTCAACCTTAAACTTATTTTTGTCTCAAATTTTGGAATATATACTCCTACTCCAACTTTTTGTTCGACTGGGTCTTTAGATCCATCTGTATAGATCTGTATACAAGAATAAAACATTTCTCTCATAAAACCATTGATTTCATAACTATTAGTATATCTTCCTTCTGCTTTCTCCCGATCCTCCAGCAGTCTCATTTCAACATTAGGTTCCGGAATATTCCACACTGATACCCCTTTTAATGGCATATTGGGACAAATAACTACATTTTCCAGACCACATTCCTTAACCCATTGTTTATACTTCCATAAATATTCCCATTATTCTTATATTCCAACAATCATTTAAAATTACTTGTGTACAATGACTCTTATTACAACCCTGCAAATTAACCCAGTACATCATTGTAAGCTTTTTCCGTCTTCAATCTAATGGCATCTCCCCCATTTCAACCCTGATGGCATCTAGAGGGGTTGATCTTATTGCTCCACAACAGATTCTAAGTGCCCTAGCCTGTACGTTGTCCAACTTCTTTAGCTCTGATTTTGCTGCACCACCAAACACTGCACACCCATAATCTAAACTAGACCGTATTAAGGCTTGATATACATGTAGTAGTGCACTTTTCCTTGCTCCCCACTCATATTTGGCCATTGAAGTCATGCAATGTATTACTCTTTTGCACTTGTTCTCAATTTTCTTAATATGTCTATTCCATGTTAATTTTCCATCAAATATTAGTCCAAGGTATTTAAATTCTGTCACTCTTTCTAATAATTGACCACATAATTTCAAAGTCAATTGTTCCATTTTTCTTTTCTTAGTAAAAACCATATATTGAGTCTTTAATACTGAAAACTTTAGACCCCATTCCACTGACCACCTTTCAACTTCGTTTATTGATTCTTGTATTCCTTTGACTACATTCCCTAAGTTCCTACCTCTTTTCCTCACTGCACTATCATCTGCATACAGTGCCTTCCCAATACTTGGTTTAACTCTTTCATAAATATCATTAATCATTATGTTAAATAAAATTGGACTGATTACACTTCCTTGAGGAGTCCCATTCAGAATATCATGCATTGCTGAGATTT
The DNA here is from genome assembly GCA_030578275.1 of Meda fulgida. NCBI lineage: Eukaryota > Metazoa > Chordata > Actinopteri > Cypriniformes > Leuciscidae > Meda > Meda fulgida. The sequence continues at coordinate 9,751,901 of CM060632.1, read as the reverse complement.
CTTCCCCTATTCTAACCTGAAATGTACGCTTAAACAAGAAATCCAGTATCCAGTTGTACATTCTCCCCCCTACTCCTATTTTATCTAACTTAATTAATAGTCCCTCCCTCCATAAAGTGTCATATGCCTTTTCAATATCGAAGAAAACAGCAACAAGAAATTCTTTCATTGTTAAAGCTTTTTTAACCTCACTTTCAAATAATAACAAAGCATCCATTGTAGATCTTTTCCTCCTAAAACCACTTTGAGCTGATGATAAAATCTCATTTTTCTCCAAAAAATAATTTAATCTTCTTACTATCATTTTTTCCATCACCTTACATAATGTAGATGTAAGAGCAATTGGCCTATAACTACTTGATTTTGTTGCATCTTTTGCAACTGGTATCACTATTGCATTTTTCCACTCTTTGGGTAAGGTGCCTTCCTTCCATATCTGGTTATATACATCCAGTATTACTTTAATGGCTACGTCCGGTAAGTTTTTTAACATACTATAGCTTATCATGTCTCTCCCTGGTGTTGTATCCTTTGAATTACTAATAGCAATTTTTAGCTCAAATAGATTAAAATCATCATCCATGTTACTATCAACTTCTTGTTTTTTCTTACAAACATTCTCATACATATCATTTAACTCTTGTCTTCTTTTTAAAAACGCATCACTCAAGTTTTCAATACTATGGACTTCAGCGAATGTTTTGGCCAATATTTCTATCTTTTCTTTATCCGTTCTGGCCACCTTTCCATCTTCCTCAATTACAGGAACTTGTTTATGAGTATTAATACCATTCATTTTCCTTATCATTTCCCATACCACATGCATTCCAGTCTCTCTCCCAGTTGTGTTACAGAACTCCTTCCATGCTTTTCTCTTTGCGCTTTTGATTACCCTTCTTGCAGCTGCCCTTTTTTTCTGATAATCTATTACTGTATCTTGAGTTATTAACCTTTTTAAAACCCGGAATGCCTTGTTCCTTTCTTTAATTGCCACTGTGCATTCTTCAGACCACCATGGGACATTTTTCTTTCTTTTTCCATTGCCTCTTATTAATGGTATAGATAGGTTCGCTGCTAAAATAATTTCACTTACTACTTTTTTATATCTCGCCTCAATATTCCCTTCCATCTTCATATTTTTGAAATTTTCTTCACATAACACACAAAACTCCTTCCATTTTGCCTGTTTAAATCCCCACCTTGCGCACTGGTTAAAACTTTGCTTTTGTACTGCACTCTGAATCTCACAGACTATAGGCCAGTGATCACTGCCCAAATTATCCTCTTGTACACTCCAAGTGCACTTACCTGCCAATGCAGCTGATGTTACTGTGAGATCCAAACATGACAAGCCGCCTTTAACGATATCCATTCTTGTTGGTTTCCCATCATTCAAACATACTAATGAGTGTTCTTCTATAAATTCTTCTACAACTAACCCGTTATTGTCTGTACTCTTACTACCCCATAGACCATTATGTGCATTAAAATCCCCACATATAATAACTTTACCCTGTGACTCACCCATCACATCTTCTAGAATACTATTATTTATTTCTTTGCATGGGTTATAAAAGTTTGAAATTCTAATTCCTTCATACCTCCCCGTTACTTCTATACTTACACATTCTACATTATTACTTGTGTTTATTCTCTTATATATTATATCTTCTTTAATAAATGTTGCACACCCGCCCCCTCTTCCAGTTACTCTGTCTTTGTCTTTCCTCACTACATATCCATTGATCTTAAAGTCCAAAGAATTGTTTAACCATGTCTCTTGAATGCATATGATGTCTGGTGCTTTTTCCATTTCTGATATATGTTTTTTAAATTCTTGACCATTTGCTAATAAACTCCTAGCATTCCAATGTAGTAGTAGGAAAGACAAAGTCATATCCATGGCAGCAGTTCCTTCCTCCGCTTTCAAAATCCCATGCACCTCCTCTGCTGAAACTCCTGTTAACTTGAGAAATTTATTAGCACATCCTACGATAATCCTTAATTTGTCAGATCGCTTTTCCACTTGTGAAGTGCCATTCACCACCGCACAAATGAATGCCACAGTCAATTTTGTTTACTGTGATATGCAGATCTGGCTCATTCCTCTCATGATTCACTTCTCTCTGAGAATATGATTCCATCCTTTTTCCTGGCACATTATTTACCTTCGGTTCAGCTTTACTTTTATCTTTTACCTTACGCAAAGCTTCTGCATATGTTAAATTTTGCACAGTTTTTATTTTTTAAACTTCGCGGGCCTCTTGTTGTACAGGACATCCTGCGTATGCTGCGCTATGTCCACCGCCACAGTTACAGCATTTAATCACTATGCCCTCTTCACACTTGTCATATTCATGTTCCCCCCCACACTTTACACACCGCATTCTCCCTTTACAAAAATTCGCAGTATGTCCCATCCGTTGGCACTTGAAGCATCTCAAAGGTGGAGGTATGAACTCTCGCACCAAGAAGCTAACAAATCCTAGCTTCACTCTTGTGGGCAAATTACTCCCTTCAAACAGAATCATCACACTCAGACTTTCACATCTTTTGTTGTCTTTCCACATCTGCAGTCTTCTAGTAGAGATAACTGTGCCTCCCCTTAGATTTCCTTTAATATCATCCACACTTACATTAAGAGGTACTCCAGAGATAACCCCTCTGATTCCAATTCCTATTTCTGTGCATGATATCTTTCCTCCTGCCAGCGTTTTCATTTTCAGAATTTTTTGTTTTTGCTTTTCATCCTTACATTTAATCATTATTCTTCCATTGCTTAGACAAGCTACAGCTTTCACTACTCCTATCTCTTTCTCAATTGCTTTTGATAATTTAACAGGATGAGTTTGTTGTTCTGACTGCTTAGCAAAAGTAATTAAGACCTTGATTTCTCTTTCCTCTTCTTTATCAGCTTCACTTCTCGTTTGTTTTACTTTATTAATTGTTCGTTCACAATCAGATCCATCACCCATGCTGCTCTTTTTCTTCCTTTTATTATACCTTACTTCCTGATAATCCATTTCTTGTCATTTGTCGTCATCCGATGTTTCTCCCCACACTTTCCTCCCTTCCGCCGCCATTTCCACGTCACTTGTCACAACCGAACCCCTCACCGCCAAGCATGGGACTCTTCTACTCATGTTTCAAATAGCCTACAATTAGGTAGATGTTAAATGGTTTGCAAAATTGGGTGACGTGGAAGTAGAAATATTATAATCTGTAGGCTAATTATGATGGACTTGGTACTTCTGCAGATATCTGTATTCATACATTTTTGAATATTTTGCTAATATTAAAGTCCCCATGAAATCAAAATCGACCATACTTACTTTATTTGCCTAAATTGATCGTTTTGTGGTGAACAATTCATCCATGGAAGTCAATCCACACAAAAAATTTTTTGGGCTTCGTAATCTTTAATCAAAATCTGAAAATTCCCCTCCCCTCTGCATTGGAGGACCTTCCCTGATGACGTAGGTTTGACGGTTTTGGCGTCTGCTTAAGAGTTTGTTTAGAATTATTTTATAGATTTATTCAGACTGAGAATTATTATATATCACTGTGTATGTGTATAATAATTATAATTAAAAAAATATATATATAAATTATTAATGACACTGCAAAAATGAGTGTATAGATACAGTCGGTTGTCTGGGAACGCCCCCGGGAACGCCCCGTGACGTGATGTGAATTTACCCCGTGGGGAAAAACATTTCCTTGGCGCTCATTGAAATACACGCGACAATCATGTCGAAGAGTTGTTTTGTCGTTTTCTGTACTGCCAATATAAACAAAAATTATAAATTGAAGTTCTACATTCAACAAACCCGTTGGTAAAAAAGGTGTGAACCTCCAGGGATTTGTAATTTTTGAGATTACTGTGTGAGTAGATCCCTGTGTGATAGTAGTGGGTGTTAAACTCGTATTAGGCAGTGCCAGATTTGTCTTACGAAAAATAATTATAGTAATCCTATACGATTTGTATTATAATACTTAATAATTCCTATAAGATTTGTATGATAATACTTCTGTGATGTTCTGTAATACCTCTACTTCTATAGTTTGTCCAAAAATACTATAGTATTCCTATAGAATTGCTGTAATATTTGATCCTAAAATACTACAATTCAATGGTTGTTTTTCATAAGGGATGTCTCATTCACATTAGTGTTTTCAGCTGAAGATTGGCTTGATAGGCCAATCGCTAATGACCATAGACAGTAAAAGAAATAATGACGCCAGCCGAACCTGTCAGTCCCTCGTACTACTTCAACCATAGACATAATAAATACATAGACGCCCTATTGGCTGCTGGAGCGTACGTCAACAGCGCCGCCATATCAAGGAGGGCAGCTTGCCCATACCTCTCATTATGGGAATTGAGAAAAATGCCTGTTTCGTGCGCTGCTTGGGGCTGAACAAGTCGCCACACAATTGAAAACAGGTCTCGGGGAATTACCTTTCACAAACAAGACTGGACATTTTTTTCTGGTTGTATTTGGTAATTATATAATTAGTAATAGTAACGTACACCACGTGCAAACCACTGAAATCGGCTGATAAATGTAAACGTTATTATTGTTTTTATCCAGGAAAACCGCAGCTCACCCGTTTACTTGCATTTGTTCACAGGGCAGTCTTGCCCTCCGCAAAATGGCGGACACGTTGACATATCGCAGCAACGCTCCAAAGCGGCCAATAGGGCGTCTATGTATTTATTATGTCTATGATTTCAACCATAGATATCACATAGAGACCTATATATGATGTCTATGATTTCAACGGCTATTTGTAGATGTAAGGAAGTGACGTGTTTGGCCCTCAGACGTTTCCGGTAAGTTAGCGCGCACATTCGAAACGTACGGCGGGAGGCGCTTTATTTACTCTTTATATACGGCAATTGTGCGATAATTTTCTTATTCATGCGAATAAAACATGTCAAAACTAAAATTAGGAGCATGTTGTTCAGTGGTTGGATGTTCTCTCAGGCCCGAAACTAACTTGCTCTCGGAAATCAAAGCGTTTAGATTTTCGAAATACGCACGTCTATGAATACGCGCCTGGATTGCAGCAGTGAGAAGAATGGATACTAATCAAAAATATACAGTGTACACATTTCGATTCTGGTAAGTAAAATACTTATTTTCTTATTATTTGTATTTCTCGAATCTGTACTCTAACTGTTTAAGGATGATGCAGCATAATTTAAGCTAGCACTGTGGGTCCTACCGTAATTGTTTACATATTATGCACCTAGCTTTTTGACGCGTGTGTAGTGAAAAGGGGTAAGTTTTTATTTCCTTTTTTCCCCTAAATGTTCTGTGGTCTGTAATTAAGTTTACATTTGTTGTCAAGCTGTCTTAGTTGACAACTGCAGAATGGTGTGCAACAGCTAGCAGTAACTGCAGTAGTTTACAAAAGGTAAAGGTAAACATTTTTTCATCACTTATTAAGCTTGGCTAATGTTAATTCCAACATTTATTTATGTATTACACAATAATAGCATTGTTTTTTTAAATATTGTGCATTAACCAGATTAAGTTAAATAATTGTGTTTCTACTTTTGTCTTCAATAGGAAAGCCATCATCTGTAATTTAAGACGCTTAACACTGCTACAGGGAGACAGCTGATCGTCCTGCAGTGCCAAACCACATGTGACCATACAGTGTGCAGAATTATTAGACACGTTGATTTTCTGATCATATTTTTTTTCCCAGACACATTTTTACCAATTCCAAACCACATTATTCTTGATATCTACTATTCATTTTGTATTTAATCATATACACTACCGTTTAAAAGTTTGGGGTCAATTTGTTTTTTTTGTTTTTTTTAAAGAAATTAATACTTTTCTTCAGAAAAGACGCATGAAATTGATATAAAGTGACAGTAAAGACATTTATAATAATGAAAAATATATATATTTTTTTAATGAAATGCTTTTCTCTTGAACTTTCAAAGAATCCTGAAAAAAATGAATCACTGTGTAAGCCTGTTTATTGGTCCAATGAGGGTTTCCAATAATACAGGTGAAGGTCTCTGCGGGTTACTGTCTTTCCTTTTACGCAACACAACAAGATTAAATGGAACACATTTCTCATATGTATTGACTCGTTATTTCATCTGACTCCATAAATGAAAAGGGTTTTAATGATATCTGGGTATCATTACAAAGTGAGCGAATGTTTGATTATTCTTTTGAAACTCCTTAATTATGTTTTACCCGTTCAGATTAGGAAACTATGCCGCCTAGAGGTCCTCGCATCTTCTGCGGGTCTCACGATCACAATCTCGTCAGTTTCGTCACTAAACAGAGGTTTTTGACTAATATCTCAGATGGTCGGATTCACCCAAAACACAATCAGAGATACTTTTCGTTTAGTCCCCTTGAATTGCATACACTTGAACTTAATTCAATAGTTATACTTTAGTAGAGGTTTTGGCCCTATTATAGGTATGAGTTGACCAACAATACTTCCCTCATAATAGTTTAGACTGGCCAAGCCCGTGATTTCTCACGTACACTTATCTAAAGTTACTTTAAATTAAGACAGAGGTAAAATAGACGTACCCAAATTTAGGTTGGTCAAGTAGCACGTTAGCTACCCTAAACGGAATGCCCCGTCTCTACAAAACAAGTACACTTGAATTAGTGACAAAATATTAGCCGTCGCCAATCTGAAGAAATCTTGCGGGAGCATACGAATCCGAAAATCTCCTTGGGAGAACAAACCCAGAGTCAATCAGAGTAAAATCAAACGTTTACAATTTATTGACCAGGTAATGAAGCAATAATTCAAAATCCAATTCATGAGAAAAAAAATCATCAGTTGATCATATCATAACATAAATCAAAGAATTCGTAGAAAATATTACCTGGCAATGAAAATTAGACACAGCGATTGTGCGGGCAGTCAACCTACAGACTCCCCGAACTTTTCTGCCCTTTTCCCTTATATACCCAGATAATTCAATTGTTACCAAATGGTGATGTCTGTCATTATAATTAGATTTTGGTTGTCAATTCAGGGGCTCACTCAGTGAGGTCTGCCTGATTTTACATACAGGAGGTAGCTTGAATGAGGCTATTATGGGACACATCACTTTTCTCACATTTCATAACTTCTTTTAGCTTTACATCATAGTTGGGAGAATGAGACCATCCTACCAGGCGCACTGTGACACTTTAAAAGACACAAAACATGAGTAGTTACATTTTTGTACACACATAACATTGCATAAGGTTTCAGTGTATTTCAGGTGAGGAAGAGGGGGATGACGGGGAGATAGTGTGGGTGAAGTGTGAACTGCACTATGTGCTGCGTCTCCAAAGTTCCTGTTACATATGCAGGAGGGAGTTACACATTCAAGAGATAGTTCAAGTGTTAATTCCCAGGAGAGCCTTTTGTCACATTGAGGGGTCGATTAGACATACTGGCACCAGCCTTACAGCTGTTTGCACAAAAATATGAAGCAGCACAACTGTTGTCAACACTGATAATAATCATAAATGTTTCTTGACCATCAAATAATCCTATTAGATTGATTTCTGAAGGATCAAGTGACACTGAAGACTGAAAATTCAGCTTTGATCACAGGAATAAATTACATTTTAAAATATATTCACCTAGAAAACAGCTGTTTTACATTGAAATAATATTTAACAATATTACTGGGTTTGTTTTGTATTTTTAATCAAATAAATGCAGCCTTGGTGAGCAGAAGAGACTTCTTTTAAAAACATAAAAAATCTTACCGACCCCAAACTTTTGAACGGTAGTGTACAAGTGATATATAATTGTTTATGAAGGCAGGAAATGAAAACGTCTTATATTCAGGTGGATAATAATGGATAATTATTAGGCATGTTTTCTTTTACAGATAAAATAAGCCAAAAAAAGAGATTTAACTCAGACTGAAAAGTCACAAATTATTAAATGCCCATGAGAAGAATGCAATACTAGTAATTGCAGTTAAGGCTTGACCCACTGGACAGTGAAATGCTCATTGGGTCAGACGAAAACAGGTGGAGAAGAAAATACGCATGTTAGCTGTAAAATAATTAAGGTGAAGAAGTAAGCGTGAAACCATCAGGAACCCTTTAGTCTCCAGCGCCACCATTTTCCAGAACTGCAACCTGGAGTCTCCAGAAGAGCAAGATATCAGGATCTCAGAGACTTAGTTTAGGTAAAGAATCCTAAAAAATGATGCCCTCTTAAGAATCACAAGCTGAAGTTGGTAAAATACATGAAGACTGTTTATTTTATTTTATAGGCCCTGTAGACAGACAGATTGAGAGTGACTCTTGAAGGACCAGCACCACATCCTCTTGTACCACTGTTTGAAGAATTTACCATTGTAATTTTTGCAACTGATAGGACAGAACCAATATCTGACAATCTGGCAATAAGTTTTGGAAGTTAATTTTTAGTCCATCTCATACCCTGAAGTCCGTTTTGCAGAGATGGACTAAAAATGAACTCCCGAAAGTTACTGTCAGATTCTGGAAGATCATGTATTCTACTACACTTCAGCTAGTGATTCTTATTAAGTGAGGGTCATTTTTAAGGATTCTTTACCTCTCTTTTTTGGCTAATTTTATCTGTAAAGGAAAACATGCCTAATTATGCACACCTGAATATAAGGCGTTTTTCATTTCCAGCCTTCATAAACAATTATATATCACTTGTAAATGATTAAAAACAAAATGAATAGTAATTATTAAGATTAATGTGGTTTGGAATTGATAAAATGTGCCTGGAAAAAAAATATGATCAGAAAATCAACGTGCCTAATAATTCTGCACACACTGTATGAAGCCCCAGATGTTTTGGAAAACTTGAGGATTGATATTGACCCCCTTTGTTCATGGACTGTTTCTTTTGTTCATGCATTTATGAATAAATGCAGTAGTCAACATTTGATGGGGACCTAACCCTTTCATCAAAGTTATACATTAATATTGAACAAAACCCGTTCTTGTCTAAGGACAACTTTGATTAACTTCTTTGATCCACTTCAAATGTTGACTACTACAGATGAAACTCGAAACATTAGAATATCGTGCAAAAGTTCATTTATTTCAGTAATTCAACTTAAAAGGTGTCAATAATATTATGAAAACCTTTTCATATTATTCTAATTTTGAATTCATAAGCCATAATCATGTCTTATGTAAGCCATAATCAAAATTATAACAAATAAAGGCTTGAAATATCTCACTTTGCATGTAATGAGTCTATATAATATATTGGTTTCACCTTTTAAGTTGAATTACTGAAATAAATTAACTTTTGCATGATATTCTAATTTTTCAAGTTTCACCAATATACATAAACTCACACAGCAAATCTGTATGTGACTATTTGAAAACCATAAAACAACATTTTACCTTCAAGGACCTAAAAAGTGTATTCTGTGTGTTTTATTCTTAATTGTACAATTATTAATCTGCATGTATCTATGTTTCTCTTAAATGGCTAATACGGGCACTAGAAAATAAACACAGCCAGCATTAAATTGCATTCACCTTCTATTTATTTGTGACCACATGAATGGCTCAGGACATTTAAACCCTTGCACACCGTTCCACAGCAACAAACTTCACCTAACTAAACACACACCCTTGGAAACGTATGAAATGAGTAATGGCATATAGCGATCAGTTTACTAGCGTACATTTAGCATTCACATAAATGGATGTTCTGTAAAGCTGCTCTGAAACGATATGTATTTTGAATAGCGCTGTACAAATAAATATGAATATTTGCATAGATATACAGACTGACTGACCCAGCAATGCAAGGGAAATGCCCACTCGTGACCTCGTCGGACAAACCATAAGTAGGTTTTTGACGCTATTTTGACTTGCTTCATCTGCCCCAAACACAAGACAGATGTCATCCACATTGTAATAAATGTTCCCAACCTTTCCGCTAAGAATTTAATTGTAAGCATCCAGACTTCGATATGCTTTTATCGCATCTCTCGTGTGCAATCAGATGATCCGTCAGACTATTCAGGTAAATAGTTAACGCATCAAAGTCTTAAAAAGGGTTCGATGATTTCAATCATCATTTATTTTCACTTCTTGGAAATACTTTAACTTGCCTTTTTGCTAGACTTAAAAAGTACGAGCTTGTTTTCACCTATGGTTTTCACAGATCTGTGGTTCTAAAATGGCACCACCGGAAACGATTGAGGGCCAGACATGCCCAGTAGCATTCCAACACCTTTGTTAGTGTTTACGTCCTTGAAATGGTCTATAGGCGACTGTTTAACATGACACAATAGTAAAAAAACAAAAAAACAAAAAAAAACATCACAAAATCATTGCTTCTGACAGAGTTTAGCAAAGACCATGTATGAGTTAAATCAATCATGTATAGATAAGCATATAAAAGAGACCAAGACACATTCCCCGGTCACCCTAAAATAAGCCAGTAAATGACAGTAATTAATAATGGTTTAATAAAGCAATACATAATCAGTAAACAGAATTCTCAATATTAGATGTTGGTTTGTTCAGCTGCAGAGATCCCTTGCAAGGTTTAATTTCCTTAATGAACAACACTACTCCTGAGAGGCAGTTTAACATTTAGAATACAGCCTCTTTTTTGAATGCATTTATTCAGGAAACTCCATTTGTAATCAGACAGTCAGATCCCTGATTCACTGTCAGACTCGTCTTGTATCAGTACGTGTTTTGTAGGGCAGCATACTGTGCTACACACACAACAACTAAGAACACTGCGTGAAATGGCCATTTCATTTGAATCAAACCTGTGTAGAAAACAGGTGCATGAATGCAACTAAATATAGCCTGCATTAGACTTATAAAATTATAGACAGAAATGCTTAAGGCTTGAATACTTCAACAAGAATTCTAACAAACCTCTTCTATAACACATGGGACAAAGACACTATCCATGAGGACTGGTCCAAAGGACTCATTGTGAAGCTCCTTGAGTAAGGCAACCTCCAGGGGCCGGTTGCATAAACATAGCCATTACTTGAAGACAGTGTCTTAAGTTCTAGTATGACCCACTAGCAGTTAGTCAGGGGCAGCCAGTCTTACTTTTCGGTATCAAATTAGGCCAATCTACGACCTAAAATATAACATAATATATTATACTTCAATAGTATGTCAATTATGTAACACTGATGTGTTTAATCCTCACAGCATACACTATCTCCATAAGCGATCACACCAACACCACTGCGGCGGCTTCTCATGGGAGCGATGAGAGTCCACTGGTTTGTTTCAGGCTTAAAGCTCTCAGCTGAGAAGAGACACTCAATCCCAGCAAAACCGCCACAGATAGAAACCTACCTGACAAACACAAACATAACATGCATGTTATCTCTTCATGACTCTAACCCTCCCCCTGCAGTGAGGTGGTGCTGGCGTCACTCCTCCATTCATTCATAGGTGCCATCATTGTCCACTGATTGGTGTTTGAATCATAGCACTCTGCTGTTTTAAGCCGTCGGTGTCCATCAGCACCACCAATGGCATAAATCAGCCCGCCCAAAACAGCAACACTAACATGACATACAGGTCCTTCTCAAAAAATTAGCATATTGTGATAAAGTTCATTATTTTCCATAATGTAATGATAAAAATTAAACTTTCATATATTTTAGATTCATTGCACACCAACTGAAATATTTCAGGTCTTTTATTGTTTTAATACTGATGATTTTGGCATACAGCTCATGAAAACCCAAAATTCCTATCTCAAAAAATTAGCATATTTCATCCGACCAATAAAAGAAGTGTTTTTAATACAAAAAAAAGAGCCAACCTTCAAATAATTATGTTCAGTTATGCACTCAATACTTGGTCGGGAATCCTTTTGCAGAAATGACTGCTTCAATGTGGCGTGGCATGGAGGCAATCAGCCTGTGGCACTGCTGAAGTGTTATGGAGGCCCAGGATGCTTCGATAGCGGCCTTAAGCTCATCCAGAGTATTGGGTCTTGCGTCTCTCAACTTTCTCTTCACAATGTCCCACAGATTCTCTATGGGGTTCAGGTCAGGAGAGTTGGCAGGCCAATTGAGCACAGTAATACCATGGTCAGTAAACCATTTACCAGTGGTTTTGGCACTGTGAGCAGGTGCCAGGTCGTGCTGAAAAATGAAATCTTCATCTCCATAAAGCTTTTCAGCAGGTGGAAGCATGAAGTGCTCTAAAATCTCCTGATAGCTAGCTGCATTGACCCTGCCCTTGATAAAACACAGTGGGCCCACACCAGCAGCTGACATGGCACCACAGACCATCACTGACTGTGGGTACTTGACACTGGACTTCAGGCATTTTGGCATTTCCTTCTCCCCAGTCTTCCTCCAGACTCTGGCACCTTGATATCCGAATGACATGCAACCACTGAGTAACAGTCCAGTGCTGCTTCTCTGTAGCCCAGGTCAGGCGCTTCTGCCGCTGTTTCTGGTTCAAAAGTGGCTTGACCTGGGGAATGCGGCACCTGTAGCCCATTTCCTGCACACGCCTGTGCATGGTGGCTCTGGATGTTTCGACTCCAGACTCAGTCCACTGCTTCCGCAGGTCCCCCAAGGTCTGGAATCGGTCCTTCTCCACAATCTTCCTCAGGGTCTGGTCACCTCTTCTCGTTGTGCAGCGTTTTTTGCCACACTTTTTCCTTCCCACAGACTTCCCACTGAGGTGCCTTGATACAGCACTCTGGGAACAGCCTATTTGTTCAGAAATTTCTTTCTGTGTCTTACCCTCTTGCTTGAGGGTGTCAATGATGGCCTTCTGGACAGCAGTCAGATCGGCAGTCTTACCCATGATTTTGGTTTTGAGTAATGAAACAGGCTGGGAGTTTTTAAAAGCCTCAGGAATCTTTTGCAGGTGTTTAGAGTTAATTAGTTGATTCAGATAATTAGGTTAATAGCTCGTTTAGAGAACCTTTTCATGATATGCTAATTTTTTGAGACAGGAATTTGGGGTTTTCATGAGCTGTATGCCAAAATCATCAGTATAAAAACAATAAAACACCTGAAATATTTCAGTTGGTGTGCAATGAATCTAAAACATGAAAGTTTAATTTTTATCATTACATTATGGAAAATAATGAACTATCACAATATACTAATTTTTTTAGAAGGACCTGTAAGTGTTCAAACATGGGGGCTGCCTACACATCATCAGTGTCCAAACACACGTCAATACACTATCGTATTGGTTCTGTCCTATCAGTTGCAAAAATTACAATGGTATTAACATGATTTTTTTAATACTTGGGAGAACTATGGTCCATATGAAAGTAAAAACAGATACCATCACTGTACCACAGAACTGTAAAGGAAGCTAAATTAAAATTATATGTTGACCTACAACATAACTCACCTCATGGTCTGATGCGATTGAATTTACTCAAGCTGTTGGAATATGCCATTCTGTCATAACCACCAATACAGAAGACAAACTCATCCAGGACTGCTGTACCATGGTGGGCTCTGGGACACTCATCTCCTTGAGTCACACTGTGTCACAGTGTCTGGTTTGGGGTTCCCTGGGTGTCCACTAGAGGTCTCTCTCCCTTATTGTCACCAACTCATCATGAACTGCAATTCCCATAACCCTTTGTCTGTACTCATCATCTGATCATTGCACACAGCTGTTCCCACTCACATCGTTTGCACCTGGCTATTTATACCCTGTCTGTTTCTGTGTTCATTGTGGATTCCTTGTTTAGTGTCTTGTTGCACTTCTTTGTTCCACTCTTGATTGTTTCTTGTTTTTGGACTGTCGTTTATGGATTTTGACCTTTTGTCTGGCTGGATTGTGAGTATGGATTACCCTAATAAACTGCGCTCGGATCTTACCTTTTCCTTTGTGCATTGCTTGACAGAAGGAATCCACCATGCATAGATCCAGCAGTACGGGGATTCGTATCCTTCCCCCTACCTCCAAGGAGGAGAAGAGAGGAGGATCTGGGTCTACTATGACGTTATTTGAAATTTTTGCTATGTGTGCTCGAAGGACTGAGGAGAACATAGCTGCCAGATGTCAAGTGGGAGGAAGAAGGTCCTATACTGCTACTAGAAGCTCCCCGGAACCCCCTTCCGCCAGCACAACGGATACATGGTCAGCTAGCACTCCTTACTACAAACAATCCTTTGAGGGAACCCGCCTTGCCATATTCCCTGGGACCTGTGGAGGCCGTAGGAGAGGACATGCCCGACACAGACCCCGACGCCATTCCCCACTTCAACCTCTGTTGAGCCCTGAACCAGTGATGGCTAGTGGCTCAGACCCTGTGATGTCCAGCGGTTCCGAGTCTGGTTCGGGGGTCTCAAGTCTGGTGGTCCGGGAGGACCCGAGTTTGGTGGTCCCAAGCCCAGGGGACCCGATTTCGGTGGTCCCAAGCCCAGTGATCCAGGAGGACCCGACTTCGGTGGTCCCAAGCCTGGTGGTCCAGGAGGACCCGACTTCGGTGGTCCCAAGCCTGGTGGTCCAGGAGGATCCGACTTCGGTGGTCCCAAGCCGGGTGGTCAAGGGGGATCTGACTTCGATGGTCTCTGACTCATGTGTCCCAGAGCTGTCCACTCTCTCTGTCATGGCTCCAGTGGTGGCCGACGAGGCTGCTGTACCTCCGCGCAGTCAGAGACCAAGGAGGAGGAAGAAGGGTGTCCGTTCACCTGGTCCAGTGGTTCCCGAGCCCTCATGTCCTGTAGTGCCAGAACTCCCTGCTATGTCCATGGAGACCATTCCTGAGCCTACTGTTTCTACCATCAGTCTTCACCTTCTACGCATTAGCCATTCTGCAGGCATGGAGGAAGCACATGGGTTCTGCCGATCCAGAGACCGTTCACGTCGCGTCTGCCGATCTAGAGACTGTTCACGTTGCGTCTGCCGATCCAGAGACCGTTCACGTTGCGTCTGCCGGTGCGTCTGCCGATCCAGAGACCGTTCACGTCGCGTCTGCCGGTGCGTCTGCCAATCCAGAGACCGTTCACGTCGCGTCTGCCGATCCAGAGACCGCTCACGTCGCTGTTCCCGAGCCCGTTGCCTGTTGCTATGACATGGCCGTCCGAGTGGTCGTCTCCGCCCTGGCTGCCCGATGGACTGTCTGCTTCGCCCTGGCCGCCCAATAGACTGTCTACTTCGCCCTGGCCGCCCGATGGACTCTCTGTTTTGCCCTGGACGCCCGATGGACTCTCTGTTTCTCCCTGGCCGCCGGCTAAGCCATCACCCCTTGTTCCTGTTCCCCTTCATGGACCTGGCCCCCCATCCCTCCTGCACTCTTGTTTTGTTTTGTAGTTGTGTCTTGGAGCGTCTGGTAGCCGCTCTTTAGAAGGGGGGTTATGTCACAGTGTCTGGTTTAGGGTTCCCTGGGTGTCCACTAGAGGTCTCTCTCCCTTATTGTCACCAACTCATCATGAACTGCAATTCCCATAATCCTTTGTCTGTACTCACCATCTGATCATTGCACACAGCTGTTCCCACTCACATCGTTTGCACCTGGCTATTTATACCCTGTCTGTTTCTGCGTTCATTGTGGATTCCTTGTTTATTGCCTTGTTGCACTACTCTGTTCCACTCTTGATTGTTTCTTGTTTTTGGACTGTCGTTTATGGATTTTGACCTTTTGCTTGGCTGGATTGTGAGTACGGATTACCCTAATAAACTGCGCTTGGACTCTGGGTTATGAGTCTTGGACCTCGACTCTGGTTCAGCGGGGAACTTCATTTCCACGCAACTCCTACAAAAACTAAACATCCGTAAACACCGAAGTCATCAAGATGTCAGAGTTCAAACCATCCAGGGTAAGCTGCTGGGCCGAGGTCGAATTCGCTATTTCACCCCCACACTGACGCTCTGTGTCATCTGCTTGCACTGGGAGGAGATCTCCTTTATGGTGCTGGAGGAGTCCACTGCTGAGCTCATCCTGGGGCGCCCTTGGATGGTCCAACACCAACCCACCAATGACTGGAAATCCGGGGAGGTCCTTCGTTGGGGTGAAGATTGTTTCCAGTCCTGTCTTGCCTCAGTTAAGAAGAACCAGAAAATCCCCTCCGTTGCTTCTTCGTATTCAAAGGGAAAGTCTGAGTTTCCCATTTGTTCCACTTCCATTGAGAGTCCTGAGGTCCAACACCAGGTGGAGATTCCAGCAGAGTACAAGGCGTTCCAGGATGTGTTCAGCAAGCAGTTGGCGACCAAACTACCACCTCATCGGCCATGTGACTGTGCCATCGACCTGCTACCTGGAGCCACACTATCCAAAGTCCATATTTAGCCTCTGTCCATCCCGGAGCAGAAGGCCTTGGAGGAGTATGTAGAGGAAGCCCTTAAACAGGAGTATATTTGTCCATCTACATCCCCTGCCGCTTCCAACTTCTTTTTCGTGGCTAAGAAGGATGGAGGCTTGAGGCCGTGCATTGATTATAGCCATCTCAACTCTCAAACTGTGAAATTTAGTTATCCCCTTCCTCTGGTCCCAGCAGCACTGGAGCAGCTGCGTGGAGCCCGCATCTTTTCTAAACTGGATTTACACAGTTCGTATAACTTGATCCGAATTCGATGAGGTGATGAATGGAAGACGGCTTTCATCACGCCCTCGGGCCATTATGAGTACCGGGTCATGCCCTTCGGACTGTCCAACGCTCAGGCAGTCTTCCAGGGGTATATGAATGAGGTATTCAAAGAATATCTCAATAGATTTGTGGTTGTCTACATTGACGATATTCTCATCCACTCATCTCTCTCTGAACATCGACGTTACGTCTCTCTTGTTCTGGAGAAGCTGAGAGTTCATAAACTGTACCTAAAACTGGAGAAATGTGAGTTTCACACCACCACTGTTCAATTTCTGGACTACATCATTGACCAACAGGGAGTTCAGATGGACCAGAGGAAGGTGGAAACTTTCCGGAACTGGCCCCAGCCCTCTACTGTGAAGGATCTTCAGCGATTCCTCGGGTTCGCCAATTTCTACAGACGATTCATCAATAACTACAATCACATCAGCTCTCCTCTGACCTCATCTCTAAAGGGCCGGCCCAAGTCTCTGTCCTTATCTCCTGAAGCCATCTCAGCCTTTCAGCAACTCAAGGAAGCCTTCCTGACCGCTCCCATCCTGGTTCATCCTAACCCTGAGATTCCCTTTGTCGTTGAAGTGGACACGTCCTCAACAGGAGTGGGAGCGGTCCTCTCCCAGCAGCAGGGTGATCCTCCCAAACTCCATCCATGTGCCTTCCACTCAAAGAAGCTATCCCCGGCGGAGTGGAACTACGATATCGGGAATCGGGACCTGCTCGCCATCAAACTGGCTTTAGAGGAGTGGAGGCATTGGCTGGAGGGAGCTAATCACCAGTCCGAGGTGATCACTGATCATCGTAACCTGGAATACCTCAGAGAGGCGAAAAGGCTAAATCCTCGTCAGGCTCGATGGGCTCTCTTCTTTACTCGCGTTGATTTTATCGTGTCATACCGACCTGGGAGTAAGAATTGTAAAGCGGGTGCTCTCTCCCGTCTTCATCATTCTTCTTGTGAAGATTCACTACCCGAACCTATCCTCCCTCCAGCCGTGTTCGTCAGCCCGATCGTCTGGGATGTCGACGAGCAGATTTCCCAGGAAAACCGTCTTCATCCCGCTCCGCCGGGAGGTCCAGAGGGGCTCGTCTTTGTTCCTCTCCACCTTAGTGCCGCCCTTTTGGCATACCCTCTTGGTCCTCAGCAATCGGTACTGGTGGCCGTCCATCTCACAAGATGTCTCCCAGTACGTCAGAGGATGCTCAGTCTGCGCTGTCACCAACACGCCGAGAAGGCTCCCGGAGGGCAAGCTCGTGCCACTACCTATACCGCAACGACCATGGTCCCACATTGGTGTTGATTTCATGACTGACCTTCCCAGATCCAGCAACCACACCTATGTCTTCATCGTTGTGGATCGCTTTTCGAAGGCTTGCAAGCTAATTCCATAGCCTGGACTTCCTACTGCTTTTGAGGCCGCTGAAGTCCTCTTCAACCATGTGTTTCGAAACTTCGGCATCCCCGAAGACATTTTGTCGGACAGAGGTTCATTTCAAGGGTTTGGCAAGCGTTCTTCAGACTCCTCGGGGTTACTGTCAGCCTGTCTTCTGGATACCACCCTCAGACTAACGGCCAGACTGAGCGGAAGATCCAGGAGATCGGACGTTACCTGCGAACCTATTGCCATCAGTACCAGGACAGCTGGAGCCAGTTCCTCCCCTGGGCTGAATACGCCCAGAATTCCCTTCGGCAGTCCACCACCAGGCTCACCCCCTTTCAGTGTGTCCTGGGTTATCAACTTCCACTCTTCCCTTGGTCCGGTGAGCCCTCGGAGGTTCCAGCTGTCGATTACTGGTTCCAGCAGAGCGAGGGGGTATGGAATTCGGCTAACGTGCACCTCCAACAGGCAGTGCGGAGGCACAAGGACCAAGCAGATCGTCGTTGTTCAGAACCTCCTCTGTACCAGCCTGGGCAAAAGATGTGGCTTTCGACCCGGGACATTCGCCTCCGCCTGCCTTGCCGTAAGCTGAGTCCTCGATACATTGGTCCTTTCACCGTACAGAGGCAGCTGAACAAAGTCACCTACAGGCTAAATCTTCCTCCACAATACAGGATCTCACCGTCTTTCCATGTTTCACTGTTGAAGCCCTTCACTGAACCTGTCACTTCTCTTCCCACAGAACCAGTCCCTCCTGACGTCAAGTCAAGTGTATTTATATAGCGCTTTTCACAATATAAATTGCATCAAAACAGCTTCACAGTATCAATCAAATAACATAACAATGTTTGTTTCTTAATGGAAAAAACATCCACGTTTGGTAGGGCTGATCAATGGTATTAATTGTAATGTATTATGTGTATGCTAGGTCAAATAGATGTGTCTTTAATCTAGCTTTGAACTGACAGAGTGTGTCTGCTTCCCGGACAATGGTAAGAAGACTGTTCCAAAGTTTTGGTGCTAAATAGGAAAAGGATCTACCGCCAGCAGTCGATTTTGATATTCTAGGTATTATCAACTGGCCCAAATTATGAGATCGCAATAGACGTGAAGGACTATAATGCGTTAAGAGCTCGCTCAAGTACTGCGGAGCTAAACCATTTAGTGCTTTGTAAGTAATCAACAATATTTTAAAATTTATACGATGTTTAATAGGCAGCCAATGCAGTGTTGACAGAACAGGGCTAATATGGTCATATTTCCTGGTTCTAGTAAGAACTCAAACTGCTGCGCTTTGAACTAGCTGTAGTTTATTTATTAAGCGTGCAGGGCAACCACCCAGTAGAGCATTCCAATAATCTAGTCTTGATGTCATGAAAGCATGAACTAATTGTTCCGCATTTGTTAATGAGAGCATATGTCGTAATTTAGATATATATTTAAGATGTAAAAATGCGGTTTTACAGATACTAGACACGTGACTTTCAAATGAAAGTTTGCTATCAAAGAGCACAACCAGGTTCCTAACCGACGACGAAGACTTAACAGAGCAGCCATCAAGTGTTAGACAGTATTCTAGGTTATTACGAGTGGAAGTTTTTTGTCCAATAATTAGAATCTCTGTTTTTTCAGAGTTTAGTAGTAGGAAATTACTAGTCATCCAATTTTTTATATCAGCTATGCATTCCGTTAATTTTGTAAATTGGTAAGTTTCGTTAGGTTTTGAAGAAATATAGAGCTGAGTATCATCAGCATAACAGTGAAAGCTAATTCCATGTTTCCTAATGATATCTCCTAATGGTAGCATGTACAGAGTGAACAGCAGCGGTCCTAGTACTGAGCCTTGTGGTACGCCATACTGAACTTGTGATCGATAAGACATCTCTTCATTTACTGCTACAAACTGATAACGGTCAGATAAGTATGATTTAAACCATGCTAGTGCAATTCCACTAATGCCAACATATTTTTCTAGTCTATTTAAAAGAATGTTGTGGTCAATTGTGTCAAATGCAGCACTAAGATCAAGTAACACTAATAGAGAGATACAACCACGATCAGATGATAAAAATAAAATCATTTGTAACTCTAATGAGAGCTGTCTCAGTACTATGGTGCGGTCTAAATCCTGACTGAAAATCCTCGCAGATATCATTTCTTTCAAGAAAGGAACACAGTTGTGAGGATACTGCTTTTTCTAATATCTTTGACAGAAAAGGCAGATTTGAGATCGGCCTGTAATTGACTAATTCTGAAGGATCAAGTTGCGTTTTTTTAACAAGCAGTTTTATCATAGCCAGCTTAAAGGTTTTTGGTACGTATCCTAGAGACAAAGACAAATTAATGATATTAAGAAGAGGATCTGTGATCTCTGGAAGCATCTCTTTCAGTAGCTTAGTCGGTATAGGGTCTAACATACAAGTTGTCGATTTAGATGAATTAACGAGTTTGCAGAATTCTTCCTCTCCTATAGGAACAAATGAATAAAAATTTTCCTCAGGGAGACTACAATGCACTCCCTGATGCGATACTGTAGTAGACGGTTGCATAGTTATAATTTTGTCCTTGATATTATCAATCTTATAAGTGAAGAACTTCATAAAGTCATTACTGTGTTGCTCGGAAACTTCTGTGCTTGAAGCTTTCTTTTTCGTTAGTTTAGCCACTGTTTCAAATAAGTATCTAGGATTATGTTTATTTTCTTCTAACAGGGTTGAAAAATAAGCAGATCTAGCAGCTTTTAAAGCCTCTCTGTAAGCAATCGAGCTCTCTTTCCATGAAATCCGAAATACCTCTAGTTTTGTTTTCTCCCAGTTGCGCTCCATTTTTCTGGCTGCTCTCTTAAGGGCATGGG
This sequence comes from Meda fulgida, assembly GCA_030578275.1. Taxonomy (NCBI): domain Eukaryota; kingdom Metazoa; phylum Chordata; class Actinopteri; order Cypriniformes; family Leuciscidae; genus Meda; species Meda fulgida. Next base: position 9,731,107 of record CM060632.1, on the reverse strand, counting down.
TGTGCTCGTTGTACCACAGCGTTGGACTATTATCTTTAATTTTCTTTAAGCGCAACAGAGCAACTGCGTCTAAAGTGCTGGAAAAGAGAGAATTAAAAGTTTCTGTTGCAATATCAAGTTCTTCTAAGCTATCCTGGATGCCGAGATGATGAAACTGATTAGGAAAATTATTGATAAATTATAACATATTTATAACACGGAGTTGGCTTTGCAGCCTTGGCTAAATTTAATTTACATGAGACTAGATAATGGTCTGAGATGTCATCGCTCTGCTGCAGAATTTCAGTGGCATCTATTCCATGTGATAATATTAGATCTTGAGTATGATTATGACAATGAGTGGGTCCAGACACGTGTTGTCTAACTCCAATTGAGTTTACAATGTCTTTAAGTGCCAATCCCAATGCATCTTTTTCATTATCTACATGTATATTAAAATCACCAACAATTAGTACTTTATCAGCAGCCAATACTAATTCTGATAGAAAGTCAGCAAATTCTTTGATAAAATCTTTATGGTGCCCTGGTGGCCTGTATACAGTAGCCAGCAGAATTCTCAAACGTGATTTATCGTTTACACTATATATTTTTACATTAAGCACCAACACCTCAAAAGAAATATATTTAAAAATAGATTTCTTAGTGGTTTTGAAAATATTACTATAAATTACAGCAACACCTCCCCCTTTGCGTTTTAGACGAGGTTCATGTTTATAACAGTAATCTTGTGGGGTTGACTCATTTAAAATAATGTAATCGTTTGTGTGGCGAACAGGACGGCCGAGGGACGTGAGAGAACGGCGCGAGGCCGGTGGTGCGATTGCTAATGAGCAACACATGTGAGGCACACCGGTCTCGCATCTCTCAACGTCGTCGCTCCTCCTTTATGCTTCCGCTCCTCCGTGAGAGATGCGAGACCGGTGTGCCTCACATGTGTTGCTCATTAGCAATCGCACCACCGGCCTCGCGCCGTTCTCTCACGTCCCTCGGCCGTCCTGTTCGCCACAGTTTGGTTTTAGCCAGGTTTCTGTCAAACACAGCACATCTAGATTATAATCTGAAATCATTTCATTAACTATAAGCGATTTTGAAGTAAGGGATTGAATATTCAGCAACCCAAGCTTTATCATTTGCTCATCTGTATTATATATGTTTTTTATTTGTTGAACATCAATTAAATTTTGGGATTTCCATATTCGGGGAACAGACACAGTCTCTATATGATGATATCTAGGTGAAAGAGGCTCTATGTGATGGGATTTATCTGACCTTGGTGACGTGAGGCCGCTAGCAGACGGTCGGTTTAGCCAGTCTGTCTGCTTCCTGACCTGGGCCCCAGATTGTCATGTTTTAGCTCTAAGACGATATTACCAGAGAGAAGAGCAGCACCATCCCAGGAGGGATGAATACTATCGCTTTTCAACAGGTCAGGCTTGCCCCAAAAACTTTTCCAATTGTCTATGAATTCTATATTATTCGTCCCTCCTCCTCCGGTTCCAGTCAAAGAGGAACCCATCTATCGGGTCCGCACCATCTTGGACACACAGCGATGAGGTCCTCGGCTGGAATACCTGGTTGACTGGGAGGATTATAGCCCTGAGGACTGATCGTGGGTTCCTCGCGAGGACATCCTGGATCCAGCTCTCCTCACTCAGTTTCACGCAGACCATCCTGACCGCCCTGCTCCCAGGGGTCGTGGTAGACCTCGTCGCAGTCTTTGGATTCCACCAGCTTCACTCACTCCTCCCACTCATTCACACACTCCTCCCACTCGTTCATTGTCCCCGGAGTTCTGATCACCATCACCTGCACCTCATCATTCCACCACCTTTACATTCAACTCTCCTTCACACACTCATTGGCCCTCATTTATCATTCTTGCGTAGAAACGGGCGTATATGTTGGCGTGAGATTATGCTTACACTCCTCTCACCGCCTGATTTATGAAGCTGTGCATATCTTTGGAATCCAGGTGTACGCAATACCTGCCCTTGATAAATGCCGCGGCTGAAAACGATCGTCATTAGAGTAACACGCCCCTATATATTCAAGTCTCCGCTTCCCCCACGCCCTCATTTTACTCCATGGACACACGGAAGACTGCAAAGAAGAGAAACTTCTCCGACGTGGAGCCGAAATGACCTATCACAATGCATTTTTTACAGTACGTGTTTTGAAACAATTAGTATTTAATTTCGTATCATTTCACTTGTATTGGGGTGTACAATAGTGATGATGATGTGATGTGGAGTACCATTCATTCACATTAATAATTGCATGACAATTTGTAATATTCTTATTATAATAAGAAGAATATTACAAATTGTCATCCAATTATTATTTTTTATTATTAATGACGCTTATTGTTATTTAGAACAAGAATGTCATTTTTATTATTTTGTCAGTCTGAATTATTTTTAGGTCATTGAAAGCGTTTCATTACTGAACCCAGTCCGTGCGCACCTGCCGGACCTAACCCTGAAACGTCAGTTAAAGCACACAGGCTCGCAACTGAAGGAACACATACTGTATGCCTACAAATCAAATGCTTTGGTAAAGTCACAAAAATTAAACATTGAAGTCCATGTTGCACAAAAATAAACACTGAAGTTTATAATTGCTAAGTTGTTGTTTTTTTACAGTGGGTCATAATATATCATATCTTTTAGTTTGTCAGTGCGTTTTGTGGTGTTGTTTTACTGCGCATTTCCGCACTAACTCAAAACGTGCGTACACCACCTCCTGAGCTGGCGTAGGATTTGAGCGTGCCGTACGCCAACGTCCATATTGATAAATCTCAAAGTCACCGTAGTTTTGGGTGTACGCCAGGTGTACGCTGGAAATTTGGTGTACGCACTTTTGATAAATGAGGGGCATTGTCTGGTTTCGTCTATACGTGACATACAGACTCACCTGCTACTTACCTGTCATCCATTGGACTACCTTCTTACACTTGTCATCGTATGCCACCTTCTGTCTTCAGCCATCCGACTTCAACCCTTCCATGTGACTCTCCATCCGCATCTGTAACAGAGACTACAGATAGTTATCCTTCAGTTAAGTTCCCATCTGCTTATCTACTGTTTGAGTACTCACCATATCTCCGTCTGCATCTGCAATCCTGTTAATAAACATTATTACACTTACCACCTGTCTGACTCCTGTTCCATCCGTGACAGATACAGTGCATCAACAATAAATTATTTATTTGGATAAAAAATACTATATTCTGTGTGTATTAATAATTAATAAATACATGACTCACGTGTGTCCACTTTACATTAATATTCACTTTTGTGTTACTAATGTTTCTAACTCATGAATAAATGGGTCAGAGGTTTCCACTTTACATTAAGGTTCACAGATAACTAATACTGAATAAAGACTCATCAAGTCATGGTTGTGCTTTTGATTTTTTTTCCCCCTCAAAATAAAGTTTGATAATTTAATCTTGATAAACAAGAAATAGGTTTATACATTGCTGTGGATAAAATAGGCATCACAACCTTTTTGCAGAATATCATGTTAAGAGAGTAACTTCTGGTAAGCAACATAGTAAGAAATGTGGCAGTTATGAGATATTGAGAAAACCACAAATACAAACACCCTTCAGTCTCACTATTTTGCAATAAATCAGAAATCTGGTTTTATTTACAGCACTGAGTGTAATGGCAGAAATCAGGAGAGTAGACAGAGCAATGGAGAGCAATGATACTGGAGATGGAAATTCACTGAAATGTCCTTTCTTACAGATGCGGGGATCATGGATGGCTGGACAGACATATGGCTGAAGCACACGCTTCTCAATGTAGACACAATGGGGAATCTCTCTAATTCTGTCATGAAACTAGATGGCACAGGCTGATGGGTCCTTAACACAAACAATGATATTACCAGATTTAATTACTTGCGACATGAACCAATCTTGTGACATCTTTCCACCTTTTCCAAGGTCCCAGTAAAGCTTGGCTTCCGGACGGGACGGTCAGCAACCATAAACTCGTTGATGGCAAGCAAAATGATCGATTAAAATATTCTTAAATGGCCATGATTCGTTGTAAATTTTAAAGGCCAGTCCAGGTCAATATTTGCCTGTGCTGGAGGTGTCAGAGCTCAAGGAAACATGTTCATGTTATACTTGTACAGATGCTTGACAGTCTGTATTTTGTCAACGGTTTAAAATCAGAATAAGCAACTGTTTCATAAATGAATCACTTTTGAATCAGTTCTTTGATTTCAGTTGGTCAAACAAGCAAATGCGCCTGAATCGATTTGCGATTCAACCATTTGAACAGCTGAAGCATTGTTAGGGAGGAGGTTCTCACGCTGTAAACCAGTAATGCAGTTCTCAATCCTGATTTAGATCATCAGCTCATAAGAGAGAGCTCCATGAACTGAAATGGTGTCAGATAAAAGAGACAGAGGCAAAACACTGGGGTAGTGTGATGTTCACACTGTCAGTGTTTGACAGCCATTTAATCAGGTGTTATTTTCAACTTCTTTTTCATACTACAGCTTGCATACTGTTTTATGACTGTGTGAACAAATAATAGGTGAAGACACCATTTTCTCCAGATAGCGCAACATTCCCTGTAAACTGTGACCTTGACTATATTAGCACTTAAACTATATTATATGGCACTTAAACTATATTATGTAACCATATTAGCACTCTAAAACAGGACTGCTGTGTGAACATGGCTAAAGGAGCGCTTAATGAGGTGAACACTTACCTACAATACACTAAAATCAAACCTGCAAATGCATGTCACAGTTGATAGTTGAGAGATCCTTGAAACACACTTTAAACTTACAGGGACAGACACACAACCAACTTAACCTGACATTGAACAACATCAATGCTAGACAACACACAAACTGAATGGAAGTTCTTCTTCTTCTTCTTCTTTTAGAGTTTAACTGGCGGTTGGCAAACCAACTTAAGGTGCATTTACCGACACCTACCGGACAGGAGTGTGATCGTCGAGAATAGTCAGAGGGAATTATTCTCCTGAGAGATTAACTAAAGTAAGCGCTTTCCCTTCTTTATATAGGACTGATGTTAAACAAATACGCTCTTTCATGTAATTATTGCACTTTACTAGGACATGCTCAGCTGTTTCTGGCTGACCGCAATAATCACAGGCTCCTGTCTGATGTTTCCCTATCTGGAACAAAGATCCGTTGAGACCTGAATTGCCTCATAAGGGCAGGTGGAGTGATGGAGGGTCTCACACGGGCAGGTGGAGTGATGGAGGGTCTCATAAGGGCAGGTGGAGTGATAATGGCTCTTATAAGGGCAGGTGGAGTGATAAGGACAGAGGAGTGATAAGGGCAGAGGAGTGATAAGGGCAGGTGGAGTGATGGAGGGTCTCATAAGGGCAGGTGGAGTGATGGAGGGTCTCATAAGGGCAGGTGGAGTGATAGAGGCTCTCATAAGGGCAGGTGGAGTGATAAGGGCAGGTGGAGTGATGGAGGGTCTCATAAGGGCAGGTGCAGCGATGAAGGGTCTCATAAGGAGAGGTGGAGTGATGGAGGGTCTCATAAGGGCAGGTGGAGTGATAAGGGCAGGTGGAGTGATGGAGGGTCTCATAAGGGCAGGTGCAGTGATGGAGGGTCTCATAAGGAGAGGTGGAGAGATGGAGGGTCTCACAAGGGCAGGTGGAGAGATAAGGGCAGGTGGAGTGGTGGAACACTGTTAAAGTTGTCAATAGAAACACATAAGTATTCTATTACACTGAGTATATAAGACTAGGTTCGACTCTAGGAGGATAGAAATAAAGTTTAGGCCAAATAGTGTAAATCAGCTAACAGCCAGCACATTTATTGTACATGAAACAACTTAATAAACAAATGCTTCAATTGCAAAATATATTGAGGTCTCGTCACAACACTATCTGAAAACAATATTTAGTCCGGATTGTACACGAAAGATCCAAGAATAAAAAGGGGAAAAAATTGAAAATAAAGAAAAATAAAATGTCCAAAAGTCCTCCTGGTTCCTTTGAAAGTTGATGTGAGTATGTGTGATAAAGTTAATTGTATATGTAAGGCCTTTTCCTACAACCCGGGTAGTGTTTGTGTCAAGTAACAGCTTAGCTGTAATTGAAATGAATCCCAAAATGCAAACAGATGGAAACTGGTCCGGGTTGAACGTCAGTAGAGCGCTTTAGGCCCTTCACCAAATCATGGTCTGGCTCGCCATATCTCACAGTTGATCTTTTCACAGAATGGAATCAGGCAACAAAGAAAGTCAGAGTTCGCAGAAGTTTCTCAATAAAATCAAAGGGATTTCCTTTTTGAACCCATGAACATACTTCATAAATCTTATGAAAAGTTTAAACTCTATTTGTCAGAAAATCACACATTTTAGTACTTCAAAAGCAGCGCTTGATCATGCGAATCAGCTATATGCAGTCTTCTTCTCTTAATATTTTCTTCTCAGTCAACCAGTTTATATAGCGGCCCCTACAGGGAAACTACGGTACTGCATATAATTAACAAAAATGTAGAACAGTGTTAAACTCTGGGGGGTTACATCCTCCCCTCCTGAACCTGCATGCGTCTCTGCATGTAGTGCATTTATAAGAGTTCAGATGTATCAGGCGCTAGTGCTCTAACTTGAGGGAAGGTATCAGCTTCAAGGGCTCGTGTGAAAGCTTGGTTTAGACCTTCAAATAGGGAATGCATAACTAATACTAAAGGATTTCCTAATGACTTATAGTTTAGTCTATCAGGTTGTCCCCTATGTCCTGTAGAACGTCTGAGCTCTGGCATCTCTTGAACAGGTACATTTTCATCTTCTAGATCATAATCCCCACTCACAGTTTCACTGTTGTTGTGTTTATCTTCTCTTGCTTCATTCCCCCTTTTCTCAACAGGTTCAGCGTCATTAACAAGCAACTCCTGATTTGACTCATCACTGCCATCCATGGACTTTTGTTGTGGCAAACTTCGGAGTTTTCTGGTCAGGGTCTCAGTCTCGAATTCAGGTCTCAAAAATTCTTGCAAAGTCGAGGTTTCAGGTCTCAGAAGAATCAACTTTATTGAGCAGTTCAACAAAGTGAGATGCCAGCTGGCCATCTGATTCTACAAGGGCCAGTGCTCTAGTCTTATACCTTTTTCTTATCGTTTGGTGTCCAATTAGCGTTTGTACAGTTATCTTTTTCTTCTTGCTCCTCCTTGACACTTCGCCACTTAGAAACACCTGCATCAATGTCTTCATTTTATTGGTGGCAAAACTTCACGCATGCGCATTTAAAAAAAAAATGGGGCTACATACATGTTTCTTGGGTAGTTTTCCATGCCCTTTGTCCCAGTTTCTTTCCTGTCCTTACATACCCTGCCCTTTGGTCTAGTTTTCTTCCCTGTCCTTACATACATACAGAATGCATCCTAATGAACAAGTCCCCTATTGATACTTCGTAAATGGTCAATGTAGACCATCCATCTTTACCAAACAGACTTATATCACGAAGATGCACCCTGGAGGAATTGCAGGACCAAACATCTCCACCCCCAATTTGACTAGAATGGAGTAAAAGATCCCACCTTCCTGTTGCAACATCATTCTAGGGCAGTGGTTCTCAACCTTTTTTGGGCCAGCGCCCCCTATCCAATATCCAGGCTTTGAGATTTCAAAATTAAAAGCTCCAACCCATATTCAGTGTGCAAATTAAACAAAGAAAAATTAAAATCTCTTTTAGTTGTGTTTGTCTACATTACACCACTACATAATAATAGTCATAATATTAATCCCATGACAATAATAGGCATATATTGTAAAACAAATGCACTGAAAAATAAAGGACAGTCATTAAAAAGGTAATGTTTGCACTGAGGTTTTATTCCACATTTAGAGTATTGCAAGAAGCTGCTAACCTTACTTTCAAAAAATAAATAAATACATTCATGATTTTTCATTAAAAATTATGTTAGAATTGTAGGCCTAAAATACCTAGGTATCAGGTATAATTAATACAATTACAATTATTTGGTTTGTCGTGATTACTTTGTTTTCATAATCAGTAAAAAAAAAAAATCTTCTAACAAGAATAAACACATATGAACAATTAAATTATTATTGTATTATTAATTATTTTTATATCTTGAAACTACCCAAGCAGCGTTTCGCGCTCAGATGTGATGGCGGAATGAATACATTACCAAAATGTGATTGCAGAATATATTTAAATTATCTATCAAATTGTCATTTTCAAATTGAGTTAACAATAATGCCTGACAAGTAAATTACTTGGTGAACAAAGAAAACATTTTGGCATTAGGCATTGGAATTAGTTAATGCCTAAAAAATGTAAAAGTTTTACCTTATAAAATGTATTTATTAATTTATTAATTTTAAAATTCGTCGCCGGAGTGAATGGGAACATGATTTATTGAAAAATATAAGTGTTTCTTAAGTCAATACTTTTTAATGACTTGTCAACTTTCCATTTCTCCGCTGCGTGACCAGCGCTGGATTGTTGTCAGCGCCATTTTTGAGCGCGGGAATGCTGATTCTTGTCAACGCTGGATTCTAGTCAGAGCGCTGGTCTATGACTGGAAAAAAGTAATAGAGTAGTTGCAAAAGTGAGGATACATGCTTCATGTGCATTAAACTGGAAGAAGAACAAGCGTGTCGGTTAGACAGAACACTCATTTAAACAGTATTCACAACCGAACTTGACTGCACATCATATTTTTGAGATTATTGATACTGCTTTCAATCGTAATGCAATAGAAATGAACACAAAAAACCTGCTAGTGCCTACCTACAACACTAATGGCGGTGGACTTTAGGTCAAGAGTAGAACGGCTGTGGATGAATATTTTTCTCTTTTTTTGAGCGCTGCTGACGTTTTCTTTCTCGAGCACCATAAATGCGCGTGCACACAATATGACATCACAATCATATGTTTTACAACATAATTTAACATATACATAGTCCTAACACTTTTTAAATAGCCCTCTTAAAGTGTTTATTACAAATAAATTACTAAATGCTTAAAATGAATAAAAGTAAATGAGCAAAAATTTGCGTTATATATGTAAACTCATGAACGCCCCCCATTAACACCTGAACGCCCCCCTTTCAAAAATCTTGCTTCCAACGACAACCCCCCCCCCCCCCCTTGTTCTCTGAACGCCCCCGTTGAGAACCATTATTCTAGGGGAATGTGCTTTTTTCATTCAATACATTCAATCTAACATATTGCATACATTCAGAATCTTTAAATCTGTCCCACGGTGCCAGAGGAACTGCGCAGGCGCTTCCGGTGGCCTCGAGTGCTATCTGGGTTGCTCCATCGTTACCAGAGGTGCCCAGGCTTTGCCTAGAGCACTATCTGGTGTTGGAGCAGACAGCGGGTTTTTAAACCACCAGTTGAGTCTACTCTTGTCTTCTTTAACAGTCGATGACCGCGCTTGCAAATAATTCCTCTTTTGCACTATACTATATACATGCTCCAATGGACTAAGGCATATGATTTCTAGGCCTCTAAAACGTATTGTAAAAACATTCATAAAACATTAGTAATAAAGTGATTAATAAAAAAAAAACATTCTTTTCCTTTTCCCTTTGTATCTGTGTGCATTACCTCGTACCACGGACAATGACCTGTTTCAGACCTCCTATCGTCCCCTCTCAAGCACATATTAAAAAGTAAACCATTAGTGTGATTATATTTGAAGAAATTATATATCAAACATTCAAAAAGGTTACAGTGATTAAATGAGTAAATATGTTCAGGAAAAGGGCCCTTATATGAAATCAAAGAAATATAGAAAACCCTCTTAACTGACTCCCTACTCTACCCACGTTCTAATTTTTCTCTAATTTTACCCCAAAATAAAATACACAGTGGGGCTATCTCCCTTACTATTTAAAAACAGAGTCAAAAAGTGTAATGAAAATGATAAGGTACCCTTATTCCTTACTTCTTCATCCATCACCCTTTACAGAAAGTCATCCAGCTCGTCCAAGCCTGGGCCGACTGGATACACTCCTGAGTTGGTGCACCCAATGTCAATTCCAGATCGTTTTACTGACACATTAATCATTTGTTTGGCTGCAGCACTGGCTAGCATGGATCTGAAAAAAGGCACAACACAACAGAACAGCAAAAAGAAAAATGAAAACAGCCACAGCTATTATTACTCCCACCTTAATGACCTGTTCTTTCCAGGACCCAAATATTGAGTCAAATCAGTATCTAAGGTGTCTGTCTCTCCCCGGATTCTCAGCAACCTTCTTGTCTTAGATCCTTCAGCTTCTTCATGGCCCTAGTAGAAGCTCCATCAGGGGCTGTGCCCACTTAGGAATAAAGGTAAAACAGTTAGCTTCAAATATTATACAGCACATTCTTTCTTTCAACAATTTAATGTTGGCCTGTTTTGCCATGTCTTGTCGCTTATGAGTTCCCAACTTCTCTCCCAAGGCTCTCAATGTGCCTTCAGTGTGTTAATTAACTTCTGTTGATTGCAATAAATGGAATTCATCCATTCTTCATTTTATCAATTGATGCATACAAATATACTCAAAGCCTGATTTACTTCCTTCTTAAACTCAATTGGTATTCCCCATTGCAATCAAATCTATGCACACCAATTCTGACATTGTTTAGAACACAAATATCGCATTTGGCTATCTGTCAATCTTCCATTAAAATCATCATCTGCCATCAACTTTCTATTTTCTTTTAACTCACTTCCTCCCTTTGTGCGATGGTCAAAAACCACGCACATCTGAAATTAAAATAGTAAAAAGGTTTGCCAGTGTAATTATTTGAATTCCTTTAATATATCATCTGTCCAATCTTAAGTTGAGGGTTTTGCTTATGTCTTCTTGTCAATATGGACCTAATTTTATATTTAATTATCTATCCTAAATTTCAAGGTACGAATACCACCAATTGTAAATTGGTAACACAACTCTGATGACAAAAGCTACTGAATGTTGGCAATGTAGCATTACCCATGTGACAGTGTCTACATTTTTGAATAACACAGCTGGCCGACATCAGTTGCCATTTGATTGTGTTAAACAGCGCTGTCATAAACCCCACATTTTTCAATATCTAATAGAACAAATTATCTGGTAAGTCTGGACATGCTGCTGTTTGAAAGAACCATTATCAATTTCTCTAATCTGATTTGTCATTCATCTGTTAATTTAATTTCTCTTCATAATCTTTTAAATTACTTGAGATCTCATCATAATCTCAAATTCATGACTATTAACATTGTGCAATCCCTGGTAATGACCAAATTTGTTATATCACATGCTTGTAATTTGTGTAGTAACTATTTTATTTCTAAACCTAAAAAATAAATGACCAAGATAGAGTGACCAGCATCATAGCTCGATCATCCACATTTTTTGAACACATTATGTCCCTTTTTAATAGAGAGCTTAGAATCACTCAAGCTTATATCAGCTCTGTCTTGAAAGCAGAGCCCAAAATGTTCTCTGTTTAATGGACAAAATCATCAATTATCTAATTACGCATTTACCCCTAGTTGGTTAATGCAATATTCCCTCCCTCTGCTAAATCCAGCCTCAGTTTTAGTTAATTATTTAGTCATGCAGACACTCGACTTCTTTCCTTTTAAATTATGATTATTTTACCTACATATTATTATTTACTTACAACTGGACTGATGTCTATTGAAAGAAAGCAAATAGAGTGTTAGCCTAACAGAACATAGAGAACTGCTGCTGGACCAGTGAATAATCAAAATACAATTAATATGGCCAATCAATGAAATTTGAAGCGGTCTCTGTAGTGATCATTGAAGACGCATCACCTGTGCCCACTTAGGAAAGAATGAAGTCCTTCTGCTTGGATCAGCAATCAGTTGAACTGGTTGGGCTGCTGTCTGACTGTTTCCCTCCTCATCCGATGCATTTGATCTGTCAGTCTTTATTCAATGGTCTGCTGTCATGTTGGGACACAGTGGTTTGACTGGATGCTGTTGACTCTCTGCCTCTCCTCAGCCTGGCTTTTGGCCAAGCAACGGAGGCAAATTTGCATAATGGCAGGAATGCCTCTTCTTTTCTCTGCAGCCGTGTCCTTATGTTTCTCGCTCTCACTTGTTGCACAGTCCAGTTGCTGTTGTTGATGTTGAGGCAGACGTCCCAAAAGCTGTCTGGTGTCATCTGGAAATTGAACACTCAGATATCCGCATGAATCAAATTCATACTTTATAAATTCTTCAACCATCTCTTTCAATTGTCCCTTAATTTCAGAAGTCTCATCTGGTTGATAACAGCAGTTTTCCCATGCAGTTTTAATAAAGCAAGTTCTTCTTTGCAGTAAAGAGCAGCCTATCAGTCTGTCTGAGATGCCTTATTTTCAGTCACATATATAGTATTTGTATCACTCACTATATCGATCCCTATACTCTCTCAAGCACTTTACGATTAAATCAATGACTCTCATTACTGTAAAATGTATATAATACAGTATATGTCTGTTAAAAATGTCTGTTAAGCTTGGTCACCCAATCCTGCTCATTCAATACAATGAATGAACTATTTTAAATAACACAATCCAAAAATCTAAATTTCTGCAATGGATCAAATTTCAAACTGTCTCCCAGGGATAACAAGATACAAACATCATAGGCTACGTCTTTATATAACAGGTCAATCATACCCATATCTAGCATCTCTCTCTCTCTTTCTATATATATATATATATATATATATATATATATATATATATATATATATATAAATGTCAGATATTTCTATAATCCTTTTTGTCAATTATTCCTCTGGGAACTGCACAAACCACTTATACAAAGGAGAACACTCAAGTATTTTTGATGGCCACCAGTTAGCACAATCCTCCATATCAATCCCTGTTAGGCCTACTTATTAAGTTAATTTCCCTATAGACCGGTCAACTAACATTTTATTCAATTTTATTATTTTCTTTCAGGTTAATTTCTTATCAATTATTTTTATTGGTGTTTTCTTGGTAATTCTGAAATTAGCCTATTTTTAATTCTGACTGGATTAGCAGATTTCACCAATCCTACTTGATCTCTTTGTAAACTTTTTTACCCAGCCGATTGGAAAATGAGTGGATCATCTATGGCTTCCCACTTACTTTTTACTCACTTGTTATTTCTCTTGATTGTTTCATCATAGGTTTGAAAAGTAGGCTAACTTCTGTTCCCTTTCGTGGTCACTCCGAGTTACGTCGGAATGACGACGAAATGGGGTTTCGCTTAGAAAGCCTATCAACTTCGAGTATTAAAAAACGAGCCAATGGCAAAGAAATGCCATGGGTCTGCGGAATTTGCATGACGTAACTCCGCCCCACCTCGTGGGTATAAAAGGAGGACGCCGGCAACATGCAGTTATGTTTTCGCTTCGGAGCCAAGAGTTTCTCTTTACTCCACAAGCCATCTCTGAATTGTCAGCTTCACAAACGAGTTCCTCTGGTGTTGGTGTGACGGCGATCTCCAGCGAGCGCGTGCTTCCTGCTTATCTGTGCAGTGGTTTGCCAGTGAGTGCGTGTCTCCCCGGGCACTTCAACACTCAGAGTGTTTCTCTCACAAAAAAGCTTGCACGCGGCATGTCTTTTTAAAGATGCCTCGCCCGTGCACTTCTGGTTGCGGCAGATTAGTGTCTGACTCTGATGGGCACGAGCGCTGTCTAGTATGTTTGGGTATGGATCATGCTAGAGCAGCGCTCGTAGATGACTCAGGTTCTCTTTGCGGGAACATGACCATCGTGTCACTTAGGTCGAGACTCAATGAACTCGCAAGAGTGAGAGTCCCCTCATCCACACCCCGATCTAGTGCTCCCTCGCGGGGTGCTACTTCGGTTGGTGGCCAGGGTGACCTGAGGGTTACGGTTTGGAACAAGGCGCCGACTATTTGTCCGCGACCCCAGCCCCCCTCCTCTGAGACGGTGCCCGCTAGCGAACCTCCGATTCCCGCGGGTCGACCTTCGGGTGGCCCGCGAGTTTCGGTTGAAGCTACAGAGGATGATGCTATGTCTGTAGCAGCATCACAAGGTGGGTCTGAATCTTCTGGATGTGAGGACTCAGCGCAGCTGCCACCTTCCGGTGTGCATACGGTTGTGCCTGAGTCTGATCCGGAGATGACGGCCATGCTTTCCCGGGCAGCCACGAGCATCGGTCTAGAGTGGAGGCCTCCACCCTGTCCTGAGCGCTCGCGGCTGGACGATTGGTTTTTGGGTAAAGCCGCCGACCCGCGTCCACGGCAAACCCCAATACCTTTCTTCCCGGACGTGCATGATGAGATCTCGAAGTCCTGGAAGACCCCCCTGTCTTCTCGGGACCGCTCGCTGGTCTCATCCGCCTTTCCTCCCCTCGATGGGGCAGCTGCCCGTGGGTACACTGGGATTCCCCCAGTTGAACGCTCTGTTGCGATGCAACTGTGTCCTCAGAGTGCTTCTTCTCGGGGCGAGCCTAAGCACCCATCCAAGGCCTGTAGATTTTCGTCTACTCTGGTGGCGAAGTCTTACAGAGCGGCGGGACAGGCAGCTGCTTCTTTGCATGCGATGGCCACTCTGCAGGTCTACCAGGCCCAGATGCTCAGAGACATGTACGAGGGTAGGACAGACCCAGGGCTCTTTAATGAGCTGCGTGCCGCAACCGACCTTGCCCTCCGGGCGACGAAGGTAGCCGCGCGCTCCCTGGGCCTGGTGATGTCCACTTCGGTGGTCCAGGAGCGACACCTCTGGCTGAACCTGGCCGACATTCGGGATACCAAGCGCCGGGCCAAGCGGCGCTCCTGAGACGGGCTGCTCAGGGATGATGATTGTTTCTCAGGAGATGGTAACAGGACCACTCCTTCCCCCGGTGGAGGGCCGGGGGAGAATCTTTTGTTCTCCACTCCCCGCTGCTCACCCACGGGTGGGCAGCACCCTAATGTGGTTAAAGAAAGAAACAATCCCCTCATCCCTGAGCTCACAGAGTTCTCGGATGACACAGAGCGCCGCCCCCAAGCCCTGCTCTCCTCGTCCCCCTCTGTCCCAGACTCGGTTGACACGGCGTGCCGTCCACGGACCGCTTCGCCCCTGTCCCGCTCTGTCGCCAGACCCCTGGTAGAGCAGGCCCCTGCGGGACGACCTTCCTGGTCCTTCCCTGGCCCCCTCTGCCAGGGCGCGGTTGTTAACTGTGCCCCCACACCGGGCCGCTATACCGTCCAAGTCTGGGCCAGTTACTCTGCTTCGCTGCCCCTCCGGGGGGACGCCTGTGGTTCGCATGACCCCGCTGGTTCAGTTCCTGGGAGCCTGGATAGAGCTTCCCCGCTGGATCGCCCGAACCATCGGGCTCGGCTATGCGATTCAGTTCGCACGGTCTCCTCCCCGCTACAGGGCTCCGCTCCACTTTGGTCGGTGGCAATGCCCCCATCATGAGAGCAGAGATTGCCACCCTGCTGGCGAAGGGTGCAATCGAGACTGTCCCTCCAGCCGAAATGAGGTCCGGCTTCTACAGCCCTTACTTCATTGTCCCCAAGAAAATCCATGGGTTACGACCGATCCTGGACTTGCGCGTGCTGAACCGCTCCCTTCACAGGATGCCGTTCAAGATGCTCACCACCAAACGCATTTTCGAATGTGTTCGGCCCCAGGATTGGTTTGCAGCGATCGATCTGAAGGACGCCTACTTTCATGTCTCCATTCTTCCTCGACACAGACCGTTCCTCCGGTTTGCTTTCGAGGGGCAGGCATACCAGTACGCGGTCCTCCCTTTCGGGCTAGCCCTGTCTCCTCGCGTCTTCATGAAGGTCGTCGAGGCAGCCCTTGTTCCCCTTCGGGTTCACGGGGTTCGCATCCTGAACTATCTCGACGACTGGCTTATCCTAGCTCACTCTCGAGACCAGGTTTGCGAACACAGGGACCTTGTGCTCCGGCACCTAGCGCGTCTGGGCCTTCGGGTCAACTGGGAGAAGAGCAAACTTTGCCCCGTGCAGAAGATCTCTTTTCTCGGTATGGACATCGACTCGGTCGCCATGTCCGCGCAGCTTACATGTTAATGATATGATTTCAGATTATAATCTAGATGTGCTGTGTTTGACAGAAACCTGGCTAAAACCAAACGATTACATTACTTTAAATGAGTCAACCCCAAAAGATTACTGTTATAAACATGAACCTCGTCTAAAACGCAAAGGGGGAGGTGTTGCTGTAATTTATAGTAATATTTTCAAAACCACTAAGAAATCTATTTTTAAATATACTTCTTTTGAAGTGTTGGTGCTTAATGTAAAAATATATAGTGTAAACGATTAATCACGTTTGAGATTTCTGCTGGCTACTGTATACAGGCCACCAGGGCACCATAAAGATTTTATCAAAGAATTTGCGGACTTTCTATCAGAATTAGTATTGGCTAACGATAAAGTACTTATTGTTGGTGATTTTAATATACATGTAGATAATGAAAAAGATGCATTGGGATTGGCACTTAAAGACATTGTAAACTCAATTGGAGTTAGACAACACGTGTCAGGACCCACTCATTGTCATAATCATACTCTAGATCTAATACTATCACATGGAATAGATGTTGATGCCGTTGAAATTCTGCAGCAGAGCGATGACATCTCAGACCATTATCTATTCTCATGTAAATTACATTTAGCCAAGGCTGCAAAGCCGACTCCGTGTTATAAATATGTTAGACCTATAACTTCTGCCACTAAAGATTGCTTTATATTGATATATTATCAATAATCTTCCTAATCAGTTTCATCATCTCAGAATCCCGGATAGCTTAGAAGAACTTGATATTGCAACAGAAACTTTTAACTCTCTCTTTTCCAGCACTTCAGACGCAGTTGCTCCGTTGCGCTTAAAGAAGATTAAAGAAAATAGTCCAACGCCGTGGTATAACGAGCACACTCAGGCCCTTAAGAGAGCAGCCAGAAAAATGGAGCGCAACTGGAAGAAAACAAAACTAGAGGTATTTCGGATTTCATGGAAAGAGAGCTCGATTGCTTACAGAGAGGCTTTAAAAGCTGCTAGATCTGCTTATTTTTCAACCCTATTAGAAGAAAATAAACATAATCCTAGGTATTTATTTGAAACAGTGGCTAAACTAACAAAAAAGAAAGCTTCAAGCACAGAAGTTTCAGGCCAACACAGTAATGACTTTATGAACTTCTTCACTTATAAGATTGATAATATCAGGGACAAAATTATAACTATGCAACCGTCTACTACAGTATCGCATCAGGGAGTGCATTGTAGTCTCCCTGAGGAAAATTTTTTATTCATTTGTTGCTATAGGAGAGGAAGAATTCTGCAAACTCGTTAATTCATCTAAATCGACAACTTGTATGTTACACCCTATACCGACTAAGCTATTGAAAGAGATGCTTCCAGAGATCATAGATCCTCTTCTTAATATCATTAATTCGTCTTTGTCTCTAGGATACGTACCAAAAACCTTTAAGCTGGCTATGATAAAACCGCTTGTTAAAAAAACGCAACTTGATCCTTCAGAATTAGTCAATTACAGGCCGATCTCAAATCTGCTTTTTCTGTCAAAGATATTAGAAAAAGCAGTATCCTCACAACTGTGTTCCTTTCTTGAAAGAAATGATATCTGCGAGGATTTTCAGACCGGATTTAGACCGCACCATAGTACTGAGACAGCTCTCATTAGAGTTACAAATGATTTACTTTTATCATCCGATCGTGGTTGTATTTCTCTAATAGTGTTACTTGATCTTAGTGCTGCATTTGACACAATTGACCACAACATTCTTTTAAATAGACTAGAAAACTATGTTGGCATTAGTGGAATTGCACTAGCATGGTTTAAATCATACTTATCTGACCGTTATCAGTTTGTAGCAGTAGATGAAGAGATGTCTTATCGATCACAAGTTCAGTATGGCGTACCACAAGGCTCAGTACTAGGACCGCTGCTGTTCACTCTGTACATGCTACCATTAGGACATATCATTAGGAAACATGGAATTAGCTTTCACTGTTATGCCCATGATACTCAGCTGTATATTTCTTCAAAACCTAACGAGACTTACCAATTCACAAAATTAACGGAATGCATAGCTGATTTAAAAAATTGGATGACTAGTAATTTCCTACTACTAAACTCTGAAAAAACAGAGATTCTAATTATTGGACAAAAAACTTCCACTCGTAATAACCTAGAATACTGTCTAACACTTGATGGCTGCTCTGTTAAGTCTTCGTCGTCGGTTAGGAACCTGGGTATGCTCTTTGATAGCAATCTTTCATTTGAAAGTCACGTGTCTAGTATCTGTAAAACCGCATTTTTCCATCTTAAAATATATCTAAATTACCACATATGCTCTCATTAACAAATGCGGAACAATTAGTTCATGCTTTCATGACATCAAGACTAGATTATTGTAATGCTCTACTGGGTGGTTGCCCTGCACGCTTAATAAATAAACTACAGCTGGTCCAAAACGCTGTAGCTCGAGTTCTTACTAGAACCAGGAAATATGACCATATTAGCCTGGTTCTGTCAACACTGCATTGGCTGCCTATTAAACATCGTATACATTTTAAAATATTGTTGATTACTTACAAAGCACTAAATGGTTCAACTCGGCAGTACTTGAGTGAGCTCTTAACGCATTATAGTCCTTCACGTCTATTGCGATCTCAAAATTCGGAGCAGTTGATAATACCTAGAATATCAAAATCGACTGCTGGCAGTAGATCCTTTTCCTATTTAGCACCAAAACTTTGGAACAGTCTTCCTACCATTGTCCGGGAAGCAGACACACTCTGTCAGTTCAAAGCTAGACTAAAAACACATCTCTTTGACCTAGCATACACATAATATATTATAGACTTCTATAATTCAATGTTAGGCTGCATAGATTAGGTCAGCCGGAACTGGGAACACTTCCCTTAAATCCTGATGTACTCCTTACATCATCATAAGAAGAATGGCATCTACGCTAATTTTAGTGTCTTTGTTTATCCCGAGGTTTTCCCGCAGCCTACCGGATCCAGGCCGTATCCAGATCTGACTAGGAGCTTTGCCTGGACCCGATGACAACGCAGTGCTGAAGTGCCAACTAGCCTCTCCCTATATCCGTTTCCCACTCTACAGATAAAACGTTGTGATTCCGGTTCGCGTACCCACCCCGAAGTGATAAAGTAAAACAAAATTCTGTATCAAATTACAGTTACTGTATATCCGGCCTCTAGTTCATAAACGCCAGAGGAGAACTGGCCCCCGACTGAGCCTGGGTTCTCCCAAGGTTCTTTTTTTTCTCTCCATTAGGTCACCTGATGGAGTTTTAGAACACCAGTAGGTCACTTGATGGAGTTTTTCGGTTCCTTGCCACTGTTGCCTTTGGCTTGCTCAGTTGGGGATATTCAAATTAATTAACCAAGCATTAATACCATTGATCAGCCCTACCAAACGTGGATGTTTTTTCCACTAAGAAACAAACATTGTTATGTTATTTGATTGATACTGTGAAGCTGCTTTGATGCAATTTATATTGTGAAAAGCGGCATATAAATACACTTGACTTGACTTGACTTACGAGCGAGCGCGCGCAGTCACTGCTGACTTGTCTGAGACAAATTCAGGGCAAGAGTACGGTTCCACTGAAATATTTTCAGAGGCTCCTGGGGCATATGGCATCTGCAGCCGCGGTGACGCCGCTCGGATTGCTTCATATGAGACCGCTTCAGCTTTGGCTTCGCGACCGAGTCCCGAGGTGGGCATGGCAACAAGCCACGCTCCGAGTATCAGTTACTCCGACCTGCCGTCAGACCTTCACCCCGTGGTCGAACCTCAGTTTTCTCAGGGCAGGTGTCCCCCTGGAACGAGTTTCCCGGCATGTTGTTGTCTCAACAGATGCCTCCACCACGGGCTGGGGCGCCATGTGCAATGGACATGCTGCCGCGGGCTCCTGGACAGGACCCCAGCGCCTATGGCATGTCAATTGCCTCCAGTTGCTGGCAGTACGCCTTGCCCTGCACCGCTTTGGGGCGCTGCTCAAGGGTCAACACATACTAGTCCGATCAGACAATACCGCCACTGTAGCGTACATCAACCATCAAGGTGGTCTACGCTCCCGCCGTATGTCGCAACTCGCTCGCCACCTCCTCTTATGGAGTCAGAAGCATCTGAGGGCGCTTCGAGCCATTTACATTCCCGGAGCCCTGAACTGTGCAGCCGACGAGCTCTCACGGCTTCAGCCCCTCCCTGGAGAATGGTGACTCCATCCCCAGTCGGTTCAGCTGATTTGGGGCCAGTTCGGGGACGCACAGATAGATCTGTTTGCCTCCCACGACTCGACCCAGGTCAGGGAGGACGAGGAGCAGGTCCTTCTGGTTGCGCCGTACTGGCCCACCCAGACTTGGTTTTCCGAACTGGTGCTCCTCGCGACAGCACCTCCTTGGCCAATTCCTCCCTGTGGCACCCTCGTCCCGATCTTTGGAACCTCCACGTGTGGCTCCTGGACGGGACGAGGCAGGTTTGAGTACCCTACCAGCAGCGGTGGTGGCTACCATCACTTCCGCTAGAGCGTCGTCCACGAGACACGCCTATGCGTTGAAGTGGAACCTCTTCATCAACTGGTGCTCTTCTCGCCGAGAAGATGCCCGGAGGTGTTCGGTCAGTCTCATGCTTTCCTTCCTTCAAGATGGGTTGGAGCGAAGGCTGTCTCCCTCCACCCTCAAAGTTTATGTTGCCGCTATTGCCGCACACCATGACTTGGTGGAAGGTAAATCTTTAGGGAAGCACGACCTGATCGTCAGGTTCTTGAGGGGAGCGAGGAGACTGAATCCTCCTCGCTCTCCTCTCGTTCCCTCTTGGGACCTCGCAGTGGTTCTAACTGCCCTGCAGAGTGCTCCCTTTGAGCCTCTGCAATCAGTGGAGTTTAAGTTCCTGTCAATGAAGACAGCGCTCCTGGTTGCATTGGCCTCTCTCAAGAGGGTCGGGGACCTGTAAGCATTCTCCGTTGACGAAGCGTGCCTGGAATTCGGGCCGGCTTACTCTCACGTGATCCTGAGACCCCGGCTTGGATATGTGCCCAAGGTTCCTACCACTCCCTTCCGGGACCAGGTGGTGAACCTGCAAGCGCTGCCCTTGGAGGAGGCAGACCCAGCCTTGGCACTGCTCTGTCCAGTACACGCTCTCCGCACCTATGTAGACAGGACGCAGTGTTTCAGGACCTCAGACCAGCTCTTTGTCTGTTATGGTGGGAAGCTGAAGGGAAAGGCTCTCTCCAAGCAGAGGTTGTCTCACTGGATAGTGGACACCATTGCTTTGGCATACCAGCAGCAAGGTCGACCGTGCCCCCTTGGTGTGACTGCCCACTCCACCCGGAGTGTGGCATCCTCTTGGACTCTAGCGCATGGCGCCTCGCTAATAGACATCTGCAGAGCTTCAGGCTGGGCGACACCTAACACATTCGCCAGATTTTACAATCTCCGAGTGAAGCCAGTGTCCTCTCATGTACTCGCTTCAACTAGCTAGTACTGGACCCGCTCAGGTGTCTTCGCTTGCTCGCCATTCCACTCCACGGACTGGATACGTGCGATATTCTCCTCAGGTGAGCTTCTCCGCAAGCCCTGAGTTCCTCCAGCACCCCTAATGCTAGCGGCAGTGTCTATTGCCTGTGTGTCGGCTTGGTGACTCCCGTGTGCATGGTCCCTCCCCGGAGCTACCCCCACACGTGTATTTCCACTGTAAGCCCCTCTGAGCATGTGTCTTTCCCTTGGCAAGCCACCTTGCCACCCCTGAGGTTGAAATATTCCACCTGCGGCTGGACACCTCAGTATTCTCCATATGTTTCCTTCGGGCCATATGTGTATTTCCAAATGCCCCCCCCCCCTCCCCCCTCTGGGTTGGTTTTAATTGCATATTTCCTCTAACTTGGGATATGCTTCCCAGTGTACCTTGGTATTCCTGTGTTAAATAGGAGTCCTTCGTCCTTACAAGTCTTACAAGGGCTCAGATTTACGTAGGGCCCTGGAAGACAGCTGTGAAGGTGGCGTGATTAGACTGTTAACCCCATTTCGTCGTCATTTCGACGTAACTCGGAGTGACCACGAAAGGGAACATCTTGGTTACGTATGTAACCCTCGTTCCCTGAGTAGGGAACGGAGACGTTACGTCTTCCTGCCACTTCCGCTGTACCACGGGGATCGCCTGAGTTCAGTCTTGGCTCCTCAGCGAAGAAACATAACTGCATGTTGCCGGCGTCCTCCTTTTATACCCACGAGGTGGGGCGGAGTTACATGCAAATTCCGCAGACCCATGGCATTTCTTTGCCATTGGCTCGTTTTTTAATACTCGAAGTTGATAGGCTTTCTAAACGAAACCCCATTTCGTTGTCATTCCGACGTAACGTCTCCGTTCCCTACTCAGGGAACGAGGGTTACATACGTAACTGAGACGTTCTGTCACTTAATGAATTATTTTCACCAATTATCCTGTGTTGGATTAATCCGTTATAAAATATGAACCTTGTTATCTGCGTGATGTATTTTACTTTAATGTATTTGTTTTTCATACATTTTATTTTGGGACAGTGAAAAATAAAATTGCTACTACAATTTAAAATATTGAATTGGACCAACAACAGGTTTGGTAAAAAAGAATTGCATCGTCCATTGGCTCAACATATTTCAGATTGAGCACATGTTAATAGACTGTTGCCACAACTGATACAATTAAATGCATTACCCAATTAGGCCAATTGAAAAATCTGTGACCAATCATTGGAATTTTTTATTTGCACATTTTTGAGTTAACCTTTGATTGTCTGTCTGTTGCTTTCAGAAATCCATCTTTGCCCGCTCTTTTCTCAGGGCTTCCCTTACTTTATCCCTTCATCAGTCCTTATGTCTTGCTCTAAATCCTTCATTATATCTGCAAAAAACTTTCATTGGATGTCTCTCTTTTCTTTAGGCTTTCTTCATATGGCCTTGGTGTCTTGCTCTCACCTTCCCTGTAACTTCATGTGCTTATCTCTCTTTCTTCATCCTCCGGCATTACAGCTTGCAAAATCTACATGTAAAATCTGAAATTTTAATAGGCTGCTTCAAAAAATTTCTAAAATCAAATTTTAGATCAACGCAGATAGCAGAGAATAGATTAGGCACAAAACTGTTATTTATGTGTGAGGTATTCAGCGCAATAAGTCGCATAAACTACTCATTGCGGTACTTGCGTCATCTGACACAATTTACAATTATTTTAAACAAAGCAATATTGTTGCTTTTTTGTCACTTAAAGCAATATTATTCCTTCAGCTGGTCATTTTGTTCTTAGGTTTCTTTCCCATTTTTGAAGAGTTGCAAAATTAATATTTTGATCTTGGTATCTGGTGTTGACTCATTATAATCTTAATTATTATCTGTGTTTTTCACACCTTTGGTATTCCTTACAAACGCCAGCTCGCATATATTCTTAACTAGTTTTCAGCAAGATGGTCAGACATTTATTAAGATATTTGATTAGTCTTTCTCAGGTATTTTAAAAATGCAGTTCCTCTATTACAGGTCCACTGGTGGGGATGACAGATACAAATAAAATCTCTCAAAGTGTTCAAAGTGTATGTTGTAAATGGTTACTCACTTTCTGGTTTATAAGCTTGTCAGAACTGAAAAAGGTGAACTCTTTCTCTGTCTCCCTCCTTTCCTTCATCACATGCACGCACACACACACACGCACATACACACACAGTCTCACAGCCCCTCCTCTCTCTTTCAGAGGCAGCCCCTCCTTTCTGTCAGAGGTAGCCCCTCCTTTCTGTCTCTCTCATATCACAGTCACTGTTTACTTTTGCTATATGAGAAAGAAACAAGTGTTCTTTCATAATTCTAGTTTCTCTTTATAAATGAATATCGTAAATGAATATCGTTCTTTTTCAAACAGTCCTAATCTGTGCATTTGATGTGTACACACACTTTTGCTCGTTATTTTTTCTTGTAACAACGAAGAGACAAAGCCAAATTATTGTTCAGGATAGGCTGTTTTTTTTCTTCCTCTCTGGCCGGATCACAGCTCTTGTAATCAGAAGAATGGCCAAATAGACGACAAAACCAATTTTCTTTTTTTTTCTTTTTTTTTCCAGTCATCTCCAGAGTCATCCTCAAACCCAGGCATGGTTATGTACCCAAAGTGCTCTCAACGCCGTTCAGAGAACAGGTCTTTACGTTATTAGCCCTTCCCCCTTCTGCCGAGGATGGGGAGGTTAATCTTCTCTGCCCCGTCAGAGCGCTGAGAATCTATCTGGAGCGTTCTGCATCTTTTAGACAATCAGAACAGCTTTTTGTCTGCTTTGGTGGCCAATCTAAGGGTGATCCAGTCACTAAGTAAAGACTGTCTAGATGGATAGTGGATGCCATGGCTTATGCCTCAGTGGGTCAGGTTTGCCCCATAGGTATCAAGGCCCATTCGACCAGAGGCATGGCTTCGTCATGGGCTTGGTCATCTGGCTTTCCCATTCAAGATATTTGTGATGCGCCGGCTGGTCCTCGCCTTCCACATTTGTGAAGTTTTATAATATGGAGGTGCCTTCCCTGCAGGCGAAGGTGCTTTCGGTATGATTAAAACCCGCTTTGGCCAGTTGTATTTTCCAATACTAATAATCCCGACGGTGTCCGGTTTTATTAGTATATTATGTTGGGTTGTTACTGACACATATATTATTCTAGACCCGACGGTGTCTGGTCTGTTATATTTACTTGGCTTTCTGGCTTGTTCTGTGAGTTCAGTGGTCCTGAGTTGCAGAGGCAACCAGTTACTTATAGTGCGGCGTTTTGCATGGCGTCCCCACTGCGTATAGCTACGCAATACGAAGTGACCGTTCGAAAGGGAACTACTTGGTTACTATCGCAACCTCAGTTCCCTGAGAGAGGGAACGAGTATTGCGTAGCTGGCCGCACTATAGTAACCTGGCGAGTTGTCGCTTCAATCGTTAAACCTGCTATAATGGCAAATTGGGGGGAATATTATAGGCTAAGGCCACGCCCCCGGCCTCTAGTTCATAAACGCCAGAGGAGAACTGGCCCCCGACTGAGCCTGGGTTCTCCCAAGGTTTTTTTCTCTCCATTAAGTCACCTGATGAAGCTTTAGGACACCAGTAGGTCACTTGATGGAGTTTTTCGGTTCATTGCCACTGTTGCCTTTGGCTTGATCAGTTTAATTAACCATTCATTAATACCACTGATCAGCCCTACCAAACGTGGATGTTTTTTCCAAAAAGAAACAAAAATTGTTATGTTGTTTTGATTGATACTGTGAAGCTGCTTTGATACAATCTATATTGTGAAAAACGCTATATAAATATACTTGAGTTGACTTGACTATTATAAAATTAAATGAAATGGTACATTTTTGTTAAGAACATTCTTGTGATCATCTGATTAATTTCAAAGTGGACATTTTGTTTTAAAATCTAATAACAGGTGAAACTGTGGGACATGTTTTGTCTCATGTCTCCAGAATCAGTGACCGGATGGTTTGAAATTTCAAGGTCAAATGAGTGTGGCATCCAGTGCATTACGTTCATCTCACCACTAGGGGTCTCTGTCACCCCCTGTAATGAAATAAGAGTGTCTGAATGTCTGTACATTCTGTACACTGTGATATGTAATATATCTCCTCCTGTTCTGCATCATTAGTGTCTCCTTACAAACGCTAATATCAATTGTGTTACCTCTGTGCATTTCTGAATGTATCTGTTTCTTTTTGAAGATGTTTTGTGAAGTTATCTGGAAATGAGATCTGGATAATCTTGCAGTATAGGCTACTTTTCTTGCTGCCTATTGCCTAATATAACTGAAGTAAACATAATAGAAACACATTTTAGTTTAATTTTCTTCATTGCAACAAGATACTCATACAGATATCATACTTGATTAAATGTATAATATTTTTTTTTCCTCTAGATTTGTGTCTGTCTGGTGTTTGACCTGCTTTCACATGAAGTGATGCTAAAGGAGGAGGTTCCTGCGCTCATGTTGGAGGATGAAAACAGGAGGCTCAGTTTGTGCTCCAGCAGCTCAGGAGAGAGATGTGACGACACACGCTGTGATTTCAGGTGAGATGAGCACTGAATGCATGACACAGATATACATCAGTCAGATCACAAAACTAATGTCCTGTTTGCAATTATTGCATGCCGGCTGTTATACCAGGTATTATATATATTTTTTTCAATTATAACACAGAACAGCTCGTCTACAGGCACATGATGCAATGTTGAGGAAACTCTGACCTGTTCAGATCGAAACGTCCTTTTTCCTCCAGCTGTTTCAATATCTTTTTGATTCAGAAATGTCATGGCCATGGCAGATATCTAGGATGATGTGCATTTCTATTGTTTCTGAATATCAACTATCTGTATAAGAAATAATCTAGCATCAGGATATACTTTCACTATCATTGAATCGCTCTTGACAAAGTGAATTTCTGGTTCAACGCAGTCCACAATTCAGGGACTTTAATCTACTGGCATGAATTATCAAATAACAAATCATTTACAAATTATTTCATATGATGCTGTTAGAATGCGATATGAAGTGATTTATTCTCATCTTTATTCTAGAGGGAAGCTTTTTGGATTGTCATGGCTGGACTGGAATGCAACAAATATCTATGTCTCTTACCAGCAAGATGGAGCTGATTTGAAGTGAAGACATCTGACACCATGACGACGATGATGCTGAGAACAAGTGTCATTATTAGTTTGTGTCTTTCAGTCTTATTGTTCTGTACCCATCCCATCTCATCAGCTGATGTACATCAGAGGTCTGTGATTCCCAGGCCCGCGTCCCGCTCGGTGGCAAGGATGGATGGCGATATCATCATCGGCGCTCTGTTTTCTGTCCATCATCAACCGGCGGCAGAGAAGGTCTCGGAGAGAAAGTGTGGAGAAATCAGGGAACAGTACGGGATCCAAAGAGTGGAAGCGATGTTCCACACGCTGGACAGAATAAACGCTGATCCCAACCTTCTTCCCAATATCACTCTGGGTTGTGAGATCAGGGACTCCTGCTGGTACTCATCAGTGGCTTTGGAACAGAGTATTGAGTTCATAAGAGATTCTCTCATTTCCATCCGTGATGACCGAGACGGGTTGAAGTGGTGTGTTGAGGGAAATCCTTCTGCTCAGCCGCCGGCCACCAAAAAGCCCATCGCTGGTGTGATCGGACCTGGATCCAGCTCAGTGGCCATTCAAGTTCAGAACCTGCTGCAGCTCTTCAACATCCCTCAGATTGCGTACTCGGCTACAAGCATTGATCTGAGTGATAAAACCCTCTTTAAGTACTTCCTTAGGGTCGTGCCCTCTGACACTCTTCAGGCCAGAGCTCTCTTGGACATTGTGAAACGCTACAACTGGACGTATGTGTCAGCCATTCACACCGAGGGTGAGTTATAGCTCTTCTGAAGCTCAGGATACTGTATGACCTGTTTCTCCTGAGAAATAAAATAGACACATTTTGATATAACAACAAGAGTTTATTTAGAACTATCAAATAAATCGGTGTGGTTGCTTAGATCCTTTGATTTTAGAAGAATTTGATAAGAAATGTTTTGTATTGAAATCAAATCATGGTTTGACATGTTAAGATCTATTCTGAAACTTTTGCTGAGGAGAAACTGTGAATTTAACTTTCTATTTGCTTTCCATGGTCTCGTTGGTGTCTAAGAAAAACAATTAAATAGCATGAAATGATCTGATCAAATATCACTGAAACTATGCAGGGTCAAAACTGCAAGACATTTTTTAACAGACTTTTCAATCACCATATCATTATCAAGAGATTGATATTGGTCTCATATCAGGCACAGCACATTATTCCAAATATAACCCAATCTGTGATTAAAAAGTAACACTGTAATCTTCTTAACAGCATTTGAAAGCACAATCAGGGTCACAAGCTGAGCTCTCAAATCATTCAATTAAATAAATGCCTGTGTCATAATCTGTAGTTTCATTCATTCATTTGCTTCATTCCTTCAGTCATTATTTTGTTAGTTTGTTCATTCATTCATTTTTAATTTGTTCTTTCAGTTGTTCATTCATCATTCATTCACTCAAGTCAGTCGTTCATTTGTGTTGTGCGTTGGTTCGTTCATTAATTTATTTGTTTATTCTTTCATTATTTTTAATCATTAATATTTTTTTCACTCACCCTTGACATGATATTGTGCTATTTAAGTAACAGTAATGCTTTTTTAATTGAATTGTGAATTGTGAATACGGATGTTGTTTTCAATTCACATAATACACATATTTTGTCATTTCAATTCAATATCCTGAATTGAAAGGAGACTATTCTTACATTCTGAATATTAATAGACAACACTGGGTCTGTTTTGTGTGTGTGTGTGTGTGTGTGTAATATAATATTCAAGGTAGGACATGAAACTTTAATGCGCAGTTTCATAGACATAAGGATTAAGCCTTAGTTTAATTAGGACATTAAAGTTGCTTTTATAAATGTACCTTGAGACAAATCTTGAGACAAAACAATTGCACTGATTTAAGATATCTCAGTGCAAGTGGCTTTCAGTTAAAAATATGCACTTTAATCTGGGACTAGTTTAAGCCTTGTCTGTGAAACTGGGTGTTAATAAGTTAGGCTAAAGTCAGTTTGCATTGTTCATCTGATTTTAAGACCTTTGAAGATGCTAAGTTGTCCATCTCACTGCATTTTCACTGCAGTCTCAGGTGAGCTGGATCGAGGTAATGAGAGAAGCTCTGATGCAGATGCTCTTGTGTTGGTGTTCGTTCCTCAGGGAACTATGGTGAGAGTGGGATGGAGGCCTTTAAGGAACTGGTATCTCAGGAGGGTCTGTGTATCGCACACTCTGACAAGATCTACAGCAATGCTGGGGAGAAACACTTCGACCGGCTGCTGAGGAAACTTCGAGAGCGTCTGCCCAAAGCTCGCGTGGTGGTCTGTTTCTGCGAAGGAATGACTGTTCGTGGTCTCCTCATGGCCATGAGACGCCTTGGTGTAGCTGGAGAATTCCTCCTCATCGGAAGGTGACTATATGTTTTAGTTAAGGGACATTAAGGACATTTAAAGGAATTAAAGCATAATCCTTGATAGTTTCACAAAGCACCAGATCTACTCTGCTAAGAAATTATCATGATTTCCTGATGCTGCAGGTTTCTATTAATGAGATATTAAAATGATGGATGACTGTCCCATAGGGTTTTTTTTGCTCTGCAGAACCCTCTCTTGTTGATGTAGCCTAAAGTATTTCAAACTTCTGTCTTGATGCCAGTGTAGTCTCTATGAAGTGAAAAGAGGAACATCAATTGGCAAAGGCTGCTTTATTCTAGGTCAAGGAGACAGTTTTAAAGGAGGCTTGTTCAAAGTCATATACTTTAGTTATTTACTGAAATACATACTAGTCACACCAGGCTGATTTGACTAGTTAAAGGTGTGTATACAGCATCAATTAAAATAATTCAGTTTTAATGTTATGTATAGGCTATTTGAGATTAATGATGGATTTGAGACACTTTTAGAAACCCCCTGAAACTAAAAATGAATTGAAATATTTCAATTTAGTAAATTCTAATTTAAGACATATGTCATGTAACAAAATGTATTCAGATTTTTTTTTAATTCTACATTTTTAAAGGTGAAATTAGCTGTAAATATTTAAGTTATAAAACTATAGTTGAGTATTCAAATTAAGAAGCACCACTTGAATCAGAGAGCTATACAGTTCTCTTTGGTATGGTTTATCAGAGTATTTATATTTTGGGAAAACTGTTTTACCTTACTACATTCCAAAGAGACAAAAACACATATTTTTCTATAACGTCGTACAGTGAAAGAGAGTCGCTCTTTTTTCTGAACACATTTTTGTCAGTAGACTCTCTTCTGTTCGGCGCTTGTTTAAAATGAGTGATTCCCTGTTCGAGGTTTGAGAATTATCTTCTTTCAACCTTTCTCACCCGTTGTGACAGCTAACATACACTGTAAAAAGCGGTATCCTGAAATTGTCACCTTAAAGAGATGTATTTTTTAAGTCTAATGCATCTTCCATGATGTTTCAAATTATATATAATACTACAGGTCCGTCTCAAAAAATTAGCATATTGTGATAAAGTTCATTATTTTCCATAATGTAATGATAAAAATTAAACTTCCATATATTTTAGATTCATTGGACACCAACTGAAATATTTCAGGTCTTTTATTGTTTTAATACTGATGATTTTGGCATACAGCTCATGAAAACCCCAAATTCCTATCTCAAAAAATTAGCATATTTCATCCGACCAATAAAAGAAGTGTTTTTAATACAAAAAAAGAGCCAACCTTCAAATAATTATGTTCAGTTATGCACTCAATACTTGGTCGGGAATCCTTTTGCAGAAATGACTGCTTCAATGCGGCGTGGCATGGAGGCAATCAGCCTGTGGCACTGCTGAGGTGTTATGGAGGCCCAGGATGCTTCGATAGCGGCCTTAAGCTCATCCAGAGTGTTGGGTCTTGCGTCTCTCAACTTTCTCTTCACAATATCCCACAGATTCTCTATGGGGTTCAGGTCAGGAGAGTTGGCAGGCCAATTGAGCACAGTAATACCATGGTCAGTAAACCATTTACCAGTGGTTTTGGCACTGTGAGCAGGTGCCAGGTCGTGCTGAAAAATGAAATCTTCATCTCCATAAAGCTTTTCGGCAGGTGGAAGCATGAAGTGCTCCAAAATCTCCTGATAGATAGCTGCATTGACCCTGCCCTTGATAAAACACAGTGGACCAACACCAGCAGCTGAAATGGCACCCCAGACCATCACTGACTGTGGGTACTTGACACTGGACTTCAGGCATTTTGGCATTTCCTTCTCCCCAGTCTTCCTCCAGACTCTGGCACCTTGATTTCCAAATGACATGTAAAAATTGAGGGGAAAAAAAGTTTTTCACTCATGACATGGCAAAAACTTTCCAAGACAGATTTAATTTGACCTAAAAATGTAAATCACAATCATCCCCTGGGGCATAAAAGTGCCTGAAGGTGAAGAAACACTTGATTATGGCATTTTCTTTTTCTTTTTTTTTTTGGTAATACATTGAGAAGACACAATGCTTGCAGCTGCTGGTAAATTGTTGTCATTTTTGAAATATGAAGTGTCAACTAATAATAGTCAGTTTTTGGCATTCTGCCAGGAAGATGCTGAGTCAGATGGTGCTGATATTGCCATGACCACAGAAAAAATACCTTCGTGTGGAATGGCCTGGGACTAAAAAAAAAACTTGGACCAATGCTGGCCTAGATACTTGCTATGTAAACGGTTTCATGCTATTTTGATATGCCAGCAGTTTATGCATTGCAGAGGCATCTAGTTGCACACTGTTTAACATATTACCTCCTAGAATTTTTTTCAGAGAAGAATCTGCTGGCAGCCATCATCTTATCACTTATGCTCTAATGATGAAACTTATAACACAGAGTAAGCATTGTATAAGCATTACTGAGTCTATGCCAAAGTAGGTCAATGCACTCGAGCATCAGTGTTATTTAGGCATTGCAGGTGAGAGATTGAAAAGGAAGTTGGTGGTAATTTTGTGACGGGTTTCCTTCAGTGATGGCTGGGCAGACCGAGATGAGGTCGTGGAGGGCTACGAGCAGGAAGCTGTTGGCGGCATCACTATGAAGCTTCAGTCGGCAGAGGTCACGTCCTTTGATGACTACTACCTGAAGTTACGCCTCAACACCAACAATAGAAACCCCTGGTTTGCTGAATTCTGGCAGCATCGTTTCCAGTGTCGCCTCCCGGGACACCCACAAGAAAACACAAATTATAAGAAGAACTGCTCAGGTATGAGGAGGGAGAGAGAGGCTGTATATGGGTCATTCCTATGTAGTATGTCCCCATCATAGATGACCTAATATATTAGATCAAATATGAATTAATTCATATTAAGAGTTAGTTTTCTTTTATTAAAGTATCACAATTAAAGACTTATATGTGCTAATTTCTCAAATGGGGAAAAATAAATATTTAGAAATATTACAGGTATTTCTTCATATTTGCCTTTAATTGAACTGTGTCAAGCCTCTAGGTGTTGGTTTAATTTGTAATCAGTTACGTTTTTTTCTAATATTATCCTTTATTCTTGGTCATCTATAATTGTCTATGAATAAAACAAATACATTTAAAACAGTGATTTTTTTCACTATTATAACCATGTGATCCTCTTTAGGGCTGTGTGGTATGGATAAAAAAAATCATATCTCTGTATTTTTGGGCTGAATGGTGATGAATGGTGAATGGTGAAACTTTTAACTGGTAGGAGGAACACATTCACTCATCTGAGTTTAGTAATTATATTAGACATCTGATTACCCCATTACAATAGTCACTTTACAGTTACTGCTATAATGAAAATGCACTACTTGCAGGTTTAAAAATGTAGATGCGACACATTTAATGTCCGACAAAACATATTTACCAAAATGTATCTTTTAGTCAGAATTATTGTACTATTCTATTGCAAATGAGAAGACTCGTCCACTCCTGATAGCAAAATTGAAATATTTGCATGGCTTTCTAACATTTACAGACGGAGAATATACCTGTAAAATGTAAGTTATGCACTAAAACACCGCATTAAACAGCGCAAGTATCTGTCAGAGCATCGGACAGGGCAACCCATAACTATATCTTAACAATTATTTTGAAGTCCTTAATATAAAGCATGGCTCATGTTTAGGACTGATTGGATTATGCACTTTCCCTGCATCAGTTCCTCCACTATTTGCTATTTTTCAGATGCGCTCATAATATCAAACTAATGTGGGCTCCATACTCGTTATTGCCTCATTATATAGCCTTTCGTTTATTAAAAAAAAAAAAAAAACTATAAATTGTACAAACTCGATATTCCACCCATACCTAATCATCTTAAATGGCCTTACTCTTTGCACCCAGTTATTATAAAACCTGTCCAACAATTTGCCTGGTCATTTCTACTATATTTCTTAAATGTCATGTTTTGTTTTTCATCCTGTTTGATTAAATTACAGTCCTGAGCAATTACGAGATTTAACTCTCATCTTAGCCATGCTGTTCATTTTTTAGTTATTAAAGTGTCTGGCCAGAGTATGTTTTATAAACGTATCATCTTAAATTGCAATTGCAACAAGCATATAGATTTTAAAGAAAAGTAAAAAAAAAAATGGTACTGCAGAACAGGAATGACCCATTATGCATGCTACACTATAGCTGTTATTTCCCAAAACAGAAGAAAATAAAATACTTTCTTATTAGGTTTATACTATTTAAAGGCATATTTTTGTGTTTTTTGCTCTTTTTGTATCTTTGAAACATTCTCTGCTGACTGAAAAAGGTGATCTAGGTAAATTAACTCTTTTTATGGCACATTTCTGGCTGGCTGGGTTGATATTTATTAACATAAGATATTTAACATCCCTATTTAAAGACAACACTCAGTAAGCATGTTGTCAAAATGACACCTGACTTTCTCTTCTGCATTTGCAGCCACATCTTTTTTCACAATGCAATAAATATTTTAACGTGATAAATAATAATTTTTTTGAACCTTTATACAACTTATTTAAGTGCCATTATAAATACAGGGAAGCATGCCACCCACTTTATTATCTGATTTTATGCTAATTTCATGTTAGTTGTCCATATATGTGTGTGTGTTTTTTTACAGCATTGCTTTGCTATATAATTTTTATTTATTTATTTTCTTTTTTAGTTATTTTAGGCAAGAGGTGAACTTTCATTAGTCAAATGATTTTGAAGCAAATTATCATTTTAACTCTGTGCAACGAACATAAAGCCAAAATGAAAACTGTTACAAATAATCAAACAGAGAAATAGTCATAGTGTGTTGTTCTGTTATTATTTCTTTGTCTAGAACTCCAAGATGGTAAGTGCATTTTTTCTGAAGAGCTAACGTGGAGACACCTCACTTCAGAAATATAGATAGAGGTCGACTGATATTGTACAATCATATGAATTTAAAGTAAATTATGCTCTGTGAATCTGTGTCTGTTTAAAACATAAGTCTTTTTTTCTACAATTTCGGATTACTAGTAAAGGTTATTAGAAAAGACTGTCCTTTACTATTGTCAATAAGGTCACAAAGCGGCACTGTATATCGGTTGACCTCTAATATATGAAGTTATTGGGATGTTTTATCCCCAAAATATTGGCATTTGTAAGGGCACTTCGGTTTGAACTTTACTGTATATCCCAATAACATTAACTAGATCTCTCATGCCAGTTGGCTATGTTGCATGGGGAACTTTTTTAAGCTCCAAGCATTTTTAGTTGCTTGTGCTAATATGAATCAGAGCCTTCAGAGAGAAGAAATAAAGAGGTCACGCTTCTTATTTCTATAGATTTGGCTCCACTTACAACATGCATCTGCTAAATATGCACACACACAAAAAAAAAAAAAAAAAAAAAAAAACAATGTATCGATGTCATACTGTGCCTGTGGTGGAAGAATTTTAGAGTGTTTGGTGTTTTGTTGTTCACTATTTTTGACAGAAATAATAGTGGGACACATTATTATCCAGCAGAATTTACACAGAATTTTAAACATGGTAAATGGGGCCATAGTATATGCGGACTACTTATTTATTTACTCCTAAAGTAAAATATTCCAAAATGTTAAAAAATGGTTAGAAAGTTAAAGTTAGACAACACATTCATACATTTCAAACATTTTATCTGATTACCGTAATGATTTTGATGGAATTTTTTAATGAGATTTGATGATACATTTTTTTATGATGGGAGGATATTTGAGTTGAAATGTCATAGCACAGTATCATATCTTTACTGAGACCTTCTGTCCTAAATATTTATTTTTGCATGGAAACAAACCTTTGACTTACCATAGAAAATATGTTGTTTTTGCATATAAATGATTGGGTAACACTTTATTTGAAGGGGTGTGCATAAGACTGACATGACACTGTCATAAACATGACATAACGCCTGTCATGAACATGAAGGAGTCTTTATGAATGTTTATGACTGTTGTCATTAAGTATCATTCGGTAAATTATGACACTTTTAATGCAAAGTTGACATTGTTTAAAATGTCTTTGTTATGACAACTTGACATTAACCAAGACAAAAATGTCTTGATTATGACAACTTGATTATTGATTATTAACAAATACAGAAAGTACAATGTGTTCCACTTTACTTGAGGACAAGTAAAATATTCATGACACAGTTACAACGGTGTCATGACGGCCAAAGTCAAAACCAACCACATATGACAGGGTAATGTAATGTTAACGCGAAGCTAAATAACTTCTTTAAGTTTGATAATTAGACCTGTTATGACATATTCGTGACAGGTTGAGAGGTTATGATTTCTTGGTTAATGTCAAGTTGTCATAATCAAGACATTTTGTCTTTGTTAATGTCAAGTTGTCATAACAAAGACATTTTAAACAATGTCAACTTTGCATTAAAAGTGTCATAATTTATCGAATGACACTTAATGACAACAGTCATAAACATTCATAAAGACTCCTTCATGTTCATGACAGGTGTTATGTCATGTTTATGACAGTGTCATGTCAGTCTTATGCACACCCCTTCAAATAAAGTGTTACCAATGATTGAATAGAGAGCGAGGGTGTAAGAAACACTGAGAAATCCATCTCGCAATCTGTCTCTATCATTAATAAAACATGGATTTAATGTTTCAGTTTGTCCTCAAAGTGTCACTGCTTTCTTATGGTTTGTGCCCATTTAAAATGAGGGATCAACCAAGACAGCATTTTCAGCGAAGCATGCCTAGGTTTTAGCTTCCGACCGTTGCTTGCTGCAATGCCCTTTATTTTATATGTGTATTGTGAGAGCAATGTTATGATGAGAGTTTTCCTTGAAAATGTGTTTCTTAATCTTCAAAATCATCATATTTATCAGCTACGGTGCCTGATACTGCTTCCTGCTGGCTTGTTACAGATCACCAGATAATGATCTGATAGGGTGTCCTTTGACATTGCCCGTTCCTTTGAATTAATACAGCAACCTTTTCTTTTCAATTGTCAGCCACATTTACATTTGCTTGAGGGAGACAGCCAAGAATGAGAACATGGATGAATAATTAATTTTCTTGCTCAATTAATAATAATGTCAAAATCATGACCATTACTAATTAAATGCTGAGTTTGGTAACATAAATGGTTTGCTTCGCCATGGCAACAAGCATTTCCTTTGATCTTCTGTTTTAATGCTGCTGTCTTTTGATTCACTGTCTAATGGAAATAGAAAGAACTTACTGTCCGTGTAAGTCGCCTGTGGCTTCGGAATAATAATGTGTCTCTGGACACCCTATCATTCCCTTTCAAGTTCTCAAAAATTATATTTCTATAAAATGTGGTCGGAAAATATGGCTAAACTCTTACAGTGTTTTTTTTTTGTAAGAATTATTGTCATCTCAGTAAAAGTGGAATAATTATTTTGTAGAACTTGCAGGTATTGCTAAATGATTTAGTGTAGTCAATATGAAATCAAAATGGACCCCATTTACTTTCTTAATGCATGTTTCTGTGCACGATATTCCAAAGACAAACAATTTGTTTTCATTGCCTGTATAAAAAGACTTTCCTTTTCAGCTAACATCACTTAGGCCATGCAGGCTGTTGGACAATATTAACCAATAGTCAAATAGGTGTTTATATATAAGGAAGTAAATTGGGTTGCAAATGTTGTTTTATGTTGACTAAGATGCTCAATTTGTCACAGTGATGCTCTAATAATTGCTGTTTGGTTTGCTGATTCTCTCAGGTTATGAAAGCCTTGAGGATAACTATGTCCAGGACAGTAAGATGGGGTTCGTCATTAATGCCATCTATGCCATGGCTCACGGCCTTCATGATATGCATGAGTACTTGTGCCCGGGTTACGAGGGACTTTGTGAGGCGATGGACCCCATTGATGGCAGCAAACTGCTAGATTTTCTCCTCAAGACCTCCTTTACTGGTGTGTCTGGAGAAGATGTGTGGTTCGATGAAAACGGGGACTCGCCAGGCAGGTAAGTCTTACTCACTGGCCTACATAAAGCTGCATTTTATGCACTAAATGAATAACACAAAAATAGCTATTAAGTCATTTTTAAACCACGGTGGAGTTGCATCCAATAAGTCCAATGGCCTGGCTTCAGCAAATACTCACT
Source organism: Meda fulgida (assembly GCA_030578275.1). Lineage (NCBI taxonomy): Eukaryota > Metazoa > Chordata > Actinopteri > Cypriniformes > Leuciscidae > Meda > Meda fulgida. Next base: position 9,693,931 of record CM060632.1, on the reverse strand, counting down.
TGCAGGAATTTCTGGATGTTAAATACTATATTGGGCTTTCTGAAGAATATGTGGAAGACACATTATTTAATTAAGGTATCATTCGTGTTTGTAGCACAAACAGTGTACGATGAGTTACACACCGAAGTGTTTAACTTAATTCATATCTTGAATAAGATAATTCACAGAATAAAACATTTTAAAAGATAATTGCGACTTTTTATCTCACAATTTCGAGTTTACATCTCGCAATTCTGACTTTATATCTCACAATTCTGACTTTATCTCCCAATTGCGTGTTATAAAGTCAGAATATAAAATGCGTAAATGTAACCATGAGCAACAATAATAATTATGCTTGACTGTAAAATAACTTTGTGTCTTTATTTCTTAAAGGTATGACATTATGAACCTGCAGAATGTAGAGCCTGGAGTCTACGACTATATAAACGTCGGCTCGTGGCATGAAGGCATTCTGAGTATTGATGATTATATGATCCAGATGAACCGCAGTGAGATGGTCCGATCTGTCTGCAGTGAGCCCTGCTCCAAAGGAGAGATCAAGGTAAGTTTGTATATTTATTTGCATTTAGCAAAAACCTTCATGCAGATGCATTTGCATTGTTACTGTAATTTTAAGTTGCTTCTTCTTAAAGAAACTTTAGTCCACTGGGGAAATGTGTGTAATGTGTCCTTACAGGTGATCAGGAAAGGGGAGGTAAGCTGTTGTTGGATCTGTACAGCCTGCAAGGACAATGAATATGTCCAGGATGAGTTCACCTGCAAGGCCTGTGAGCTGGGATGGTGGCCAGACGAAGAACTGCACGGTACTTCACTTGCAATAGTCATAATTTTATTCCAATTGTTATTTTGTTTAAAGCTGCATTCCATAACTTTTCTGGGTTAAAAATGATCCAAAATACATTTTTGAGCAAGTACATATCCAGCCAGTGTTAAAACTATCTGCTTGCCTTAGCTCGATTCAAAATGGTATAAGCTTGTAATAATGTTTTTAATTCCAGTGGTACTGGTGGATTTCTGCGGGATATTCGAGCATGTCTTCGCGTCATTACGTCACATCTGTACACATAAATAATGTGCCTCGGCTAGTAGGCTATATTGTGTGTGAGGATGTTGGAGTTGGAGATTTATAGCCTTTTCTAACAGCACTTATATATAATAATTAAACTTATCAATTCGATGGTGGATCCAGAAAGGTTCAAACGACAATCACCAACTGGAGATTCACCTGTTGTAAAATGCAAAAGACTTCGTTCTGACTTCGGAGAGGCTACAGAAAAAAAGAGACTGCAACCGACCCCATGCAAAAACAAGGATAATATTGGAAGGGCATTAAATGTAGACAATGATGTTGTTAACATTAACAATTTGAGAAAGTATAATTTGCACGGTTTGACATGGTATGATAAGCGATCGTTAGATTTAATCAACGCGACTTACTGCAATGCTTTTTTTCCCTTAGTTGGTCAGAACAAAAGTGGATGTTGCTTATTTGTTCAGATGACATTTTCTGGTGAAAATTCTTATGTTGGTCATACTTCCAAAAAGTATAATCTGTGATTCTGAATGACAGTATCCACACCGGCGCGGTGACTGACAGCCATACATTCTCCTCAAAACATTGGATTCATCCGCGCTGTGCCGTGCTGAAGCACAACCCACGTAAAGTTGATAATGCCGCGAATAACTGCAATTGCAGATTTCGAACAGAGATGGCAACAAAGAGGAAAAACTACGGACTGCAGCTTTAATGTGGTCAGATTTCACTCTGTCAGATGTTTCTCCTAAAATTCCACAGGAGCAGTAAAAATAGACACTAATAGTGACTATAGTGGACCAAGTAGTATAAATCTACTGTATAAAATGAATAGCTAAAACAACTCAAAAATAGCTAAAATTTGATCTTGGAAGAATTTGATGAGAAATGTTTGAGGTTGTAGGCTATTGAAGACTCAGATTACAAGCTTAAGTATCTTAAGCCCTATTTGCACTGGATTAGTATTATCTGGGGACCTCGTGTGATTTAGAAATTACCCACCCACATCTGAATTTCGTGTGGTGCATTAGCACTGGATAAGCGAAGCCTGTGATTTTACTTTACTGACTTATCTCCTGGATATGATGTCAATAGGCTATTGCTTGAAAAATGGGTCTAGCTATATGATATATATTGTTAACAGAATAATGTACTTTACCGCATGCGTCTCTATAGCACGCAGTGTGTATTATCGTGTAATTTATACGCGAAAATTAGTTTTTACGTGCATAGGATATGCAGTTTTCGTGTGCATTTGATACGCAGTTCATTTGCGTGTAATAGGCTACACACGCACCCCACACCACTAATTCTACCCATGCGTATAACACACACGCACCCCACACCACTACTAAACCTACCCTAACCAACCCATGCGTATCCCATGCAGGTAAAAACTCATTTTCGCGTATAAATTACACGATAATACACACTGCGGGTTTCACTTCATTTTGATGGTCCCTTTAACACATTCTGTTGACTATAAGTAACGTTGTACCTACATGTCTACTAACTCTCATTAGAGTATTAGTAGAGTATTAGTAGACTGGTAGGGTTAGGGTTAGGGTTGGAATAAGTTCACATGTAGTTGCATAGTTACTTATAGTCAGTAGACTGTCTGTTGGAGGACCATCACAATAAAGAGTTATCAGATATTAAGCAGACAGTACACTAATACTCTAATGAGAGTTAGTTGACATGTAGTTGCAAAGTTACTTATAGTCACCAGAATGTTCAAAAGGGACCATCAAAATAAAGTGTTACCCACACTGCGTGCTATAGAGACGCATTTAGATCGGGTTGGCTAGTCATCAATCTCCATCTAATCATTCTTTTTGTTTTCGCTCTTCTGATGATTTTCAGTCTAATCTTTCTGCAAATTGTATAGTTGTGATGTAGGTATAGCGATATGACCCAACACCCAAATTACTATCAAAACACTCCAACACTCCATTCTTCGCGAAAGATGGATAAAAAGGCGCACAGGAAACAAAAACCTTGAAAAAAATGAAATACGACCCCACCAAATCACAGAGATGCCGATTTGCACAGGACTAATATTATCACAGGACCTCAGTGTTCGGCGAAATATGTAGGTCATTACAGGGGAATTTTTACTTTACAAATTACAGACATGGCCGATTCGCACGGGATTAAGATCAAAGACAACCTCTGAATTTTTTACAAATGACTAGAGGTCAGGTAATACTGATCCAGTGCGAATAGGGGCTTGTTGAGGTTGAGATCTCTTTTAATGCTGTAGAGGAGACATGTGAGATTACTGAGGTCTTTTTATTAGCAATAAATAAATAAATAAAAATCGGAGAGTCAAGAGACTTCAGCAAAAGTCTCCAAAAGTTCTCTGTTTAGTCTAGTAGTTGTCTAAGAGAAACAATGGAGATACTAAAGGGAAATGATTTGACATAATCAACCGGTCTTCATTTGAATGTTTTTTTTAAACTAAATATTCAAATATAATAAGCTAGCCTGCATTTTAAAACAATCCATTGTCTGTCAGCATTTATTCTATCAGGCTTGTTAAGGACAGGTGTAATATTATTTTTCTAAGCAATCAGACTTACTGTGGTGACTTTTGCATGGACAAGCACAGAAATTTGCTTTTCTGTGCTTCAGAAATGTCAAAATCCAATACTTAAAGATTTACCTATGGTGCTTTTGCCCAGTTTTGGTAATTCACTTTAATCTGTTTTGAGTTTTGAAGTCAAAAGAAAATGTGTCTGAATCAAAGCATCAAACACCCATGCAGAGGACTATTCTCCAAGTCTTGCATTAATACTGATTTGGCTTTTTAAGAGACCTTCACTGTCCTATTTTCAAAAGGTTTCCCATGACACCTGAAGGCCATTTATCATTTTTACAGATTGCTTGTGCCGTACAACTTATCGCCTGTGACAGCCCTACTTCACTGCCTACTTCCCTGGCCTATTTTCATACACTATGGTCAATGTCAATGCAGCAGCTTAGAGTGTCCTAGCAATGTATTTTTTATTAGTTCTCTCTATAGTTCCAGTAATGCACAGATTCACCATAGCTCAAGAAAAACCCATGCGGCAATGGTTAGGAATGCTGAAAAATATTAATTTTATTTATCTTTTAGGAAGTTATTCATATCCTGCTAGATGTAAATGGTTGTGTCCTTGATCTTTCGTAAAAGGGTCTGGCTTTCATGAATTCTGGTATTGGTAATGAGGAAGCATTAATTTCCTCTCTCCTGCTGCAGTCTCTCAAGTCTCCTTTGGCTTGGTTCTTTCTTATGGCCGGTCCCTTAGTGGAGGTGCTGTTTATTTTTAGGTGAGCTGAAAACCTACTTTAGGACTTGGTGCATAAGCGAGCTGGCCACACTCAGATGGCCAGTCCTACAAAGACACGCAGCAATGCGAAGTGAATGCTTTTGCTATTTTAATTTCATATTCAACAATGTACGCTTTGATCTCAGTCCCCTGTTGGCCTCTTAAAATGTTTCCATATTGGTGGAGGCATACATTCATAATGCATCTCATCTTATGAATAATTTGAGTCCACAGTAAAATGGGAAAAAGCTCTGCAGGTGTGTTGGCACAATTTTTAAAAGAAAACAGCCCATTTTTTAAGGTTGCCAGGGCATTGCTTTTGGTTAAAAGGTGTTCAGAAACATTTACGTGTATTGTTATGCAGTTGCTAAAATAATCGTAATTGTTACTTTTGAGGTTTTGGTGCATTGCTATGCAGTTGCTGTTTTGGGTGTTCAAAAGAGATACTAGGGCATTGCTAGGTTGTTGCTTACTGGTCCAAATCAACAGAACACATTCCAAAATGTTGTGGGAATTTGCGAGGATGTTGCTATGTGGCTTTGTTCTTTGAGCATTGCTATGAGGTTGCTAGGGGATTGTCCCATGTGCTGAGTGGGGTTTGGTGTATTTCTGAGTAGTTGCTTAGGGCATTGCTAGGTGGTTACTTACTGTCCCATGTTCTGAGTAGGGTTTGGTGCATTTCTGAGTAGTTGCCTTGGGCATTGCTAGGTGGTTACTGTTATGAACTGCTCCAAGACTTGGAGGTGAAGATCCAAATGCAGCTTTATTACAGAATAGTCGTGCGGGCAGGGTCAAGAATCAGCAGATAGGACAATGGAGAAAAGACAGAGAACAATACCAGATAACAGGCAATGGTCGAGGCATGCGGCGAGAAGCAAGGTCCAGTAAACAATCCAGGTCAGGGTAAACAGAGAACGATCAGAAAACGGGGTACACAGTCCAATGTCAAGAAGGCAATAAACAAAACACGGGAAACCACTCGGAGATGCAGACACACAGTACAACAAGACTTCGCGGTGAGTGAATGAATGAACATGGTATATATAGACTGAGACTAGCAGGATGACAAGACACAGGTGAATAAAATCAGTGACAATGAGGTACAGGTGAATGTGATCAGTGTGAATGAGTCCAGGCAGTGAGTATGGGAAATGTAGTTTGTGAGGACGTGATCATAGTCTTATCTTGAGTGCCCTCTGGTGGCTCTCAAGGGCACTCCAGCTGGTGACCGTTACAGTTACTTACTGGTTCAAATCAAATATATTTTTTGTGTGTGTTGCTATGCAGCTGCTATGGTGTTCAAAGTGGTTTTCTAGGATTTTCTGATCTGTCAGTTTTGTCAAAAATAATTTTTGACAAATAATTTTTGTCACTTTATTGTACACCAGACAAAATGGAAAGTTGCTTAGAAAATTAATTACACACCGCTAATAGCACAGTATAGTGTTGTAGACCAAGACCAAGAACTGAGTGTGTTGAGACCAAGACCAAGACTTGAGTGTGTTGAGACCAAGACAAGACTTGAGGGATTGAGACCAAGACAAGACCTGACCAGACCAGCACTCTGCAATTTCATCTTATAGATACACATTTACTTCCTGAGAAATGTCTTATATTAATAAATAAAGTTAGAATAGTATAACAGTAACAGTGTATACAGTTATAATAATAATAATACAGTATGTAGAGCATGTAAAATAAATCTGACAATGCACAGGAAATTTAGTGATGTCCCTGCAGTTGTGTTCTTGACTGTTCTTGAAATAAAATCCAGATTCCTATTGTTCTGAGACCGAGATGAGATCTAGTACAATTAAAAATGCAGTTGAAACCTAGACAAGACCGAGACCTTCAAAAAGTGGTTTCGAATACTACAACAGTACAGCAATAATAATAGTGATGCTTGCCTTAACAAACACTTTTAATACTAATTTCATGCATTATGTTCATAGTCTCACATTGATATAATAATTTTGTCTTGTCTCTTCAGTCTGTGAGCCACTTCCCCTGCACTACCTGGAGTGGAGTCATCCTGAATCCATTGCTGCTGTCGTCTTTTCATGTCTGGGCATCCTAGTGACCAGTTTTGTCACCTTCATCTTCATACTGTACCGAGACACGCCAGTCGTCAAGTCCTCCAGCCGTGAACTTTGCTACATCATCCTGGCTGGCATCTTCCTGGGTTATATTTGCCCTTTTACTCTCATCGCCCGTCCCACCCTAGCCTCATGTTACCTGCAGCGCCTCCTCGTTGGCCTCTCTGCCTCCATGTGCTACTCGGCTCTTGTCACCAAGACCAACCGCATTGCTCGCATTCTGGCCGGCAGCAAAAAGAAGATATGCACGCGTAAACCGCGCTTCATGAGTGCCTGGGCACAAGTGGTGATCGCGTTCATCCTCATCAGCGTGCAACTGACTTTGGAGGTCACGTTGATCATCTTGGAGCCTCCAGAGCCGATTAAGTCCTACCCCAGTATTCGAGAAGTGTTTCTAATATGCAATACCAGTAATGTGGGCATGGTGGCACCACTGGGCTATAATGGCTTGCTCATTCTCAGCTGCACCTATTATGCATTCAAAACTCGCAATGTACCTGCCAACTTCAACGAGGCCAAGTACATTGCCTTCACCATGTACACCACCTGTATTATCTGGTTGGCCTTTGTGCCGATTTACTTCGGCTCCAACTACAAGATCATCACCACATCCTTCTCTGTGAGTCTCAGTGTGACGGTGGCTCTCGGCTGCATGTTCACGCCAAAAATGTACATAATACTCGCTAAGCCCGAGAGGAACGTACGCAGCGCTTTCACCACCTCCGATGTGGTGCGTATGCATGTGGGCGATGGAAAAATTGCTTGCAGGAGTAACAGCCTACTAAACATGTTCAAACGTAAGAAGAACACATCTGGAAATGCCAAGTAAGTAGCTCAGCGGCATAAGCGCAGTCTCTCTCTGTCCTGTTGCGCTAGAGCCCATGGATCCAGTCCTGTAATTCTCTCCAGACCTCAGGATCATGCCATTTCCAGGAGCTTACTCAATTAACGGCTCTCTCAGACATTTGTGATTTTCAGGTCAACTACAATTAAAACCTGCACACCCAGGGGCGTCTAAGCAGCAGGGCTGTGAGAGACTGTGTGACTATAGTAGCTTTAGATGTATGTAATGGCAAGTGCAAGAGTTATTATTCTTCTACAACCAACTATTGAGTTGCTGGGCAGTTTCATTATGTATATCAGATATGGAAGGAATGTGTCAGCCAGAAAAAAATTTTGCTCTAATTTTTATTCCACAGTAAATATATATTTGTGGTATCTACACATGGAAGCAGTGAAACAAAAAAGTAAAGCAAAAATACAGAGAAGGACTTGTCACAAACAAGTCAAGATATGTATGACCTAGTTGTTTACGGTTGCAACTTGTTGCATTTAATATAGACCATATTATGTATATTGCTGTTTTGCAACAGCTGTGGTCAAAATTTAGTGTTGCAACTAATTGTTTTATAATATTAGTTTTACTGTTACTGTTAAAATACTGTTTTACAAGTATTTTTTCAATTCAAATGTCCCATAATGCGAAGCTGTTTGTGCACTGATGCCAGACTAATTAATTTGTAATGAATAATCAGGTGTTTGGTTCGAGTCCATCAAGTTCCAAATAAAATGGGAAAATAATAAAATAAACTGAGGTTCCTTTTATTTGTAATGTATTTTGTGATATAAAGTGGGGACCAAAAGTCTGAGTGTATTGCTAAATGCTGCTATTTGCTTTTCCTAGTGTAATATTTGGTAATATTCTGGTTCTCGAACCTGACAGCCTTGCGATATTCTACCAGTTTCCCTAAAGAAGCAGTTTCACCTTTTGTATCACACTGCTTTGCAGCATTACTCAGTCCTTCCAGAAAAATTGTTTTTTTTTTTGTGATTGTTGCAGGCAAAAATCCTTGATTATGCGGCACGTTCTCTTAAAAAATGCGATGGAATATGCGTGATATTTATGCAATTTTATGCGATGAAATTGCGGGAACTTGCAAAAACTGTGGTTTGATGAAAAAGAGAAAAAAAAGTGATTCCCCCAACACCCTGTTCTCACTAGGCTACTACCTTAATGTAAAGAGTCATTTCTTATTACTTACTATGATAAGTAAGCATACTACATCACAGAAAGTGCTGGAAATATTTAAGTTCTCATCTTGTTTTATTTAATAAACACATGGCTCAAACTTACAAAACATTGATGAGTCAAACAAGTTCTGTAGCTTTACAAAAGAAGTATGCTACAACTTCTGTAAAAATTAATAAATAAAATATAAAAATTAATAAATGTGTGCTTCCTGTTTTACAGAGTTATACAAAACAGACATCTTCTGCTAAAAATAAGTCCTTCCAATGCACAAAGTGCAATCTCTTACTGTAATGGTTGCTCTTCTGTGAAGTAAACACAACATTTTTCAACTTTCTGCTAAGATATGTGACTTTTTTGCAACGAAAATGCAGGGATTATGAAATCATGCAAGCCCCACATATGTTGCGCAGAAATCGGCAATTTATGCTGCAAAAGTGCGGCGTATTTGAAAAAATGCGCCCCCGCATAAATATGCGGACTTTGGCTGATTATGCATTGAATTATGCAATCGCATAATCACGTTTTTCTGGAGGGACTGCATTACTCACATTGAGTGTCATGGCGGGTGAGCAAACCCACTATAATTTTACAAATACTACTGTTGTTGTGTGATGGAATGTAGGTTTAAGAGATTTTTAGGAGAGAATGTAGTTATTTAGATCTCAAATATGTGACTAACATAGCGTCTATTTGACAATTTGTTTAGATGTTTCAAAAGATATTCATTCATTCATTCATATTCATTAGTGGGCATTCACACTGATTTTGTGATTATAATGAATATAAGATTGACCTGAAGAATATCAGCTAGATGCATTTAATAGGCTCTATGCACGATTGTTTCCGCGTTTTCTCTCAGCCCGCCCAGTTACATCTGGTGCTGCGTCGGAAGCCGTTTTTTTGCATTAGGTGGAGATAATGGTAAATTAGGAAACACTTTATTTTGATGGTCCCTTTTGAACATTCTGGTGACTATTAGTAACTTTGCAACATGTCAACTAACTCTCATTAGAGTATTAGTTATACTCTAATGAGAGTTAGTAGACATGTAGGTGCAACGTTACTTATAGTCAACAGAATGTGTTAAAGGGACCATCCAAATGAAGTGAAACCGCAAATTACACTCGCTGTTTACAATAACTTCCCGCAGTTAACGTGAATGATGTTAACAATATTGTGAGGCAGTTAGCGGTCACACATAAGAGTAAGAAAGAGAAGGGCTATAAGTTATATATTTCAAGCTACATCGACAACTTGAGGGTGAGTATTCTCTCATATCATGCGAAATCCGACTAGTGAATCAGTTTCTAAAATCGTTGGCTCCGTTTCTGAGAAAATTAATTTTATTAAAGTTTCAGACTTACATACAATTAAAGGGAATGAAGTAAAATGCGTATTTGGCGTGCTGTCCGTGGGGAGGGCTACGAGCTCGGAATTCGGCCCGAACCCAGAGTACTCCCCCCCATATGTAAGGTGGTTTAGGACTAGAAGAGTGGAGAAGGGATGGTGGAGGGACGCTGCTAAACTGTCGGAGAAATGAGGTGAGACTGCTGAGTCTATGTATACACGTTTTAATCATGATTGCTGAGTGCTCTCCACCCATGTTAATTATCTGAATGTGCTTCTCCCGAACTTTGTTAATAAAACATCATTTCACGAGTTCACACTTACATACAATTAAAGGGAATGAAGTAAAATGCGTATTTGGCATCCTGTCTGGGGGGAGGGCTCCGAGCTCGGAATTCGGCCCAAACGCAGAGTACTCCCCCCAAAAGAGAGCAGAGGACAGCCGCCGGACTAAAGTGGGACTGAAGCCTTCTGGGCATAAAGAGGAAACTGGAAAGAGGAAAAATGAGAACTCGACCGGGAGATTTTCTCACACTGCGTCGCTGGACGAAAGAGAAAACATAAGTGCTCTACCGGAAAAGTTCTTACTGCGTCCGCTGTGGGACTGAAGCCTGCTGGGCATAAAGAGGAAACTGGAAAGAGGAAAAATGAGTACTCGACCGGGAGATTTTCTCACACTGCGTCGCTGGACGAAAAATAAAACATAAGTGCTCAACCGGAAAAGTTCTCACTGCGTCCGCTGGGACTGTAGCCTGCTGGGCATAAAGAGGAAACTGGAAAGAGGAAAAATGAGTACTCGACCGGGAGATTTTCTCACACTGCGTCGCTGGACGAAAGAGAAAACATAAGTGCTCTACCGGAAGAGTTCTCGCTGCGTCTGCTGTGGGACCAAAGCCTGCTGGGCAGAAAGAGAAAACAGGAAAGAGGAAAAATGAGTACTCGACCGGGAGATTTTCTCACACTGCGTCGCTGGACGAAAGATATATATAATTTTTTTTCATATACCAATGAGGGTTTGGTGGGCTTTTTTTATATGGAACCGGTTGGTCCTGATATAGGTTCGGAAAGCGTCTGAGGACCATCTCCCGAGAGTTTGGATCTGTTGTTGGGAGAGGCCTTTTTGAGCCGCTGAAGTTACTGCCCCGATGCGGAAGGAGTGGCTTGAAAAATCCTTTGGTGGAATGCCTGACTGTTGGAGAACGGATTTGAGGTGTTTCTGAAACCAGAAGCTTGTCACTGGTTTATTGGATTCGTCTGTGAACAGGGGTTCAAAAGGAGAATTAGCTTGGGAGCTTCTCCATTGCATGTATGCCAGAATTGACTGGTATGGTTGGATTGGCGACGGGAGGTTAAAAATGTAGATGAAATTACCTTTTTTGGTTTGGTCGGTCTTACTTTGCTTGATCAAGTATGAGATTGTTTCACCATCTAGTACTGACAAGTCTGAAATGGTGGGGTGGATTTTTGGGTCGAATTTGGAGGTGATAGCGAGTTTCGAGCATCTAAGAAAACCAAAGAAAGCTAGGGTGAACTTGGCGTTGAGTGTGCGAGTGGTAGCTTGAGCGGAGGCTATGAATACATTTGGTGAGAATATCTAGCGTTATGGGTTGTCTGGCGTCAGGATGGGTGGGCTGGGATCTTTGGATCCCTTTGATCAGCAAGACGGTTTGTGGATTATTTATCTCGGGGGAGGGAGCGCCGTACATCAGTTTATGAAAAAACTGTATGCCGCTCAAGTAACCTTTAATAGATTATGCCGCTCAAGTAACCTTTTATTATTTCCTACCTTAACACTGTTAAGGTAGGAAATAAACAAGGTGATTGAAATGAGAGAAAAATCAGGGAATGACATGCTATGAGAGCCGTGGAATGTTTTAAAGCATCTCCAAGCCGTTAAGTAGGATTGGAGGGTCCTGGGAGAAACTGCTTGGAGTATGGTGTCAAGCGATGCGTCGAGGAGGGGTTTTTGCAGGTGGTTTATGGGAATATCATTTCCGAATAGCGAGGTACTGGAGTTGGGAATTAGGCCGCCTCTGGAGCCAGCATCCTGAATTTCTGAAACAGAAAAAGACAGGGAGTCAGCGATTTGGTTTTCCGACCCTGGGATGTGTTTAGCAATTATGATAATTTGGTCGCAAGCTGAAATTCACGTGAGGCGCCTTAGGAGTGGCATCAGAGCGGGTGAATGGGAATGACCTTTATTAATGCAATGCACTATTGCGTCATTGTCGCAATGCACTAGAATGCTACTAGCGGACCATTCTTTCCCCCACAGAAAAGCTGCTACCACGAGAGGGTAGAGCTCGAATAGGGCTGAGGATTGAGATTTATCCTGAAGCTGTCGTGGCCATGTAGACGCAAACCAGCGACCTTGGTAAAATCCCCCGAAACCGATTGAGGGGGCTGCGTCTGTAAACAATTGGATGTCAGTGGGGGACAAAACGAGATTGTTATAGAAAAAAGACAGGCCTTTCCATTGTTTTAGAAAAACTAACCATAACCCGAGTTTGTGCGACATGCTTGGGATATGGAAATAATGTCCTCTAGTGAGTGAACGGAGGACGCGAGTGAGAGGAGGTGCGATATGAAGGAGCGGCCCTGTGGGATGATGCGCATGGCGAAGTTTAAATGGCCGAGCAGGGATAGGAGATCCCGTTTTGAACATTCTGATTTTTCAAGGAGAGTAGATGAGACGAGAATTATTCAGTCAATTTTCTCTTTAGTTAGGGATGCTTGGAATTTGACTGAATCCAAGTTAATCCCTAGGAACTCGATAGATGTTGCCTTCCTTGTAGCCACTCCAATGGGGCTAATACGGAACAGATTGAATGGAGGATCGTCGAACGGGCCGATCATGAAGCCTGACTCAACTTCTTTTTTGATCAGCTGGTCTACTACTTCGGGTTCTACGGATTGAAGATTTTTGCATGAGATATTTTGGGAGAGCGGGCACTCTAGGCCGGGCTTAAATCCGTTTTTTAGACCTGACAGCAGATAATCAGTAAATTCAGGGTTCAGGGTGATGTGCTAGTTCAAAGTGCATGCGCGAAAAATTCGACAAGTAATATTTTGTTTTTTTATTCGCGGATTTGTATACTGGACATATGATGCGGGCATGGGCGCCGCCACAGAAGCTACAGATATGCAAGAACCGGCAGCGCGGTCTGATACATTTGCCTGAATTTAAGTGATTGCAGGGTTGTCTGTTTTCCACGAAAGAGGAGACTCTCCTTTCGGGGTCGTAGTTTGCGCTGGTTGCTGCGCGGGGCACGTAGCTGGTGGATCTTGCAGTGCTTGTTCCCGAGCAGGAAAGAGAGGAGGGGTTGACCTGCGGGCATGTTGATGTTGGGTGCGCCACTGATCTGCAGATGGCGCAAGAAATGTTTTTACATCCTAAAAACACCCTGCTGTGGAGATCCGGGTCGAACGCGCGCCAGTATGTGCACTGATTCCACTGAGCGACACGCACGGCACTTTTGGCTGAAAACAGTTTGTGATAAGTGTAGAAGTGCGCTCCCCCATAGGACAGCGCCTGTGGGAAAAAAACTGAGCAGATGATTTCGGGGAAACGGAAAAAAGCAATCGAAAATTCAGAAAATGAAAGAACACGGGATGCGTGCGAGTTGGTGTTTTTTAGAGTGACGGAGAAATCCCCACAGTCTATGTGACGTTCTGGATCGGCTGCGGTAAGAGAGGAGGGAAGAGAGATCTATGTCCGCACCTGAGAGAATCTGTGCGCGGATACTCTGGGAGACTGGTGGTGGTTCCATGGTGATGACATTGGACTGGACGGGCATCGGAGATGCTGTGAAAAGAGAATATGAAGACTTGGGTTGAATGAGAGAGCTGGGAAGGGTATAGGCCGGGGTTGTGAGTGTTGGCGGTGGCCTCACGGTTGGATTACCCGCTGGGGCTAGAAAAGGAAAGTTAGTTGGAGGATGAAAAGGAAAGGAAGGGTGGTAGAAAGAGAGGGCTTGTGGTGCAAGTGGAGGCGGGCTCGCGCTTGTCTCAGCTGCTGGAGCTGCAGGCCACTGGATGTGGGCGGGGTTGAAACCTGTTGGGTGAAACTGTTGAGAGGGGTGGGCCAGCGAAGCTAGCGGCGGTAGCCTCACGCTAGTCTCTGCTGCTGGAGCTAGAGGCCACTGAAAAGGAAAAGGGTTAAAAGCAGCGTGATAATGAAACTGGGAGGCTGTGGAAATGCTGCTAAAACCGGCTGCATGCGCCTCTACTACAGCTGGAGCCGTGGTGGAGGGCTGAGCCTCGTCAATGTGTGGGAGTTGGCCTGTAATGACGGAATCTGGGGCGCGGCCCAGGCTCGCTGAAGGCGATTTTTGGGCCCTGCGGGCTTTGCTCTGCCTGTGAGACGACCTGGGAGTTGGAGTGGACTTTGGAGAGTGGTTGGCTGACTGCGGTAAGGTAACATAAAGATCGTACAGCTCCGCTTTATTCATTTTCCGCGTAGCCTGTACTTCTGAATTGCCCAGTGCTTGCCTCAATTCAGCTATGGTCCATTTCCCGATAGGTGGGATCGTCGGGACGGCCGAGCTGTAGGAGGAGGCCGGGGAGGAAGGTGGAAGCCTCGCCGGGGGCGGTGAAGGCTGGCCTCGACGTCTTGGTGAGCATGGGGCTGATCGGGCCGGTGTGCGGCCGCGTGAAGAAGCCTGGGGCTCAGGTGCGACGTCTGGCGTAGGACGAAAGGTCGAGGGGCCGGTGGAATGCGAAGGCGCATCCCTGGCGATGGTTATTTCTTCGTCGGAAGAGCTTGGTCGTTGGGACATGATAGCGGCTAAGAACCAGAAATTAGTACGCTGCTAAACTGTTGGAGAAAGGTGAGACTGCTGGGTCTATATATACACGTTTTAATCATAATTGCGGAGTGCTCTCCACCCGTGTTAATTATCTGAACGTGCTTCTCCCGAACTTTGTTAATAAAACATCATTTTGGGTAACACTTTATTTTGATGGTCCCTTTTGAACATTCTGGTGACTATAAGTAACTTTGCAACTACATATCAACTAACTCTCATTAGAGTATTAGTGTACTGTCTGCTTAATATCTGATAACTCTTTATTGTGATGGTCCTCCAACAGACAGTCTACTGACTATAAGTAACTATGCAACTACATGTCAACTTATTCTAACCCTGACCCTACCAGTCTACTAATACTCTACTAACACTCTAATGAGAGGTAGTAGACATGTAGGTGCAACGTTACTTATAGTCAACAGAATGTGTTAAAGGGACCATCCAAATGAAGTGATAGAATGAATAGAACGCACTATGCGGAAGAAAAGACGCTGGCTGAGATTCTACGGGAAATACGTCAGCGGCTTTCGTGCATAGAGCCTATTCACTCGCTTAGTCAATCTCTCTCTCTCTCTCTCTCTCTCTCTCTCTCTCTCTCTCTCTCTCTCTCTCTCTCTACATAATACAAAAAGCTTTAATGAAGCCACTCAGTGTTCCTTCATTGCTAGTTCTAAAGTTACGTTTTAGACTTAGTTACGGAGGCTTGGGCTCAACTGTTAAACTGTCAACTTCAGATTTGAATCTGTGGTTGGAAGGAAGTAGTTCTGCACAAAAGCGGGTTTTTTTGTAAACACTGTTGTTGTTTCTTATTTACACACTTGAGCCATCGAACTGTTCTATAAACGCAATTGTGATTGCTTACGGCCAAATCACACCAATGCTGATATAGAGCAATATCGCACAGCTACTCATGTGATATTGTTCATATGCTGTCGGTGGAGTGGACTGCCCCTCCCCCTCCTCTGGTGCCAGGGATGAATACGTTTACGGGATTCGAAGGAGAAGGGGAAGCAGGGTTAGTGTCGGCCCCTCAATGGAGCATTTGCTTGCTGCATACCTGGCGTCGACTCAAAATAGTTGAGTTTTCCCACTGGGTCCATGACGGTTCTCATTCAAACAGCTCAGCAGGATTTATTGTGATTCAGGATTTATTCGGTGGAGTGGACTGCCCCTCCCCCTCCTCCATGCCGGTTCTCATACAAACAGCTCACCAGGATTTATTGTGATCAGACCTGCATGGCTAGAGCTTTGAGCTATTTGCTTGAGGGAGCTGAGCAAGGCCATGTCAGGGGGAGGACATGTGACAAGCTTATGGGGGAAGTACAGTCCACGGCCTACTACATACTACGCATTAGTGTCTTTGGGTCATGCAATGGCCTGTGGTGGTTCATCACCATCTGACGCGTTTTAGGCGCGGTTCAGGTGCGGTCTGAGAACTACAAGAAACAGGCAGAATCTCTGAAGGGTTCACTGCCTAGAAATTCAGCAGACCAGTGCAGTCGTTTGCACAACCAAAGTTTAGGTTGTCTTCCCGACCGCCACCAGTCAAGAGGCCAGCCACAGTGCTTGGGAGGCTGAACGGGCGCACACACAGCCTAAACAGCAGACGTGGTCGGGGAAGAAGGGTCCACCCCCCGGCAAAAGGGAGATATTTCTCTGCAGGAAAGAAGAGGCAGTCAGATCCCTAGATCTTACTGTGCGTTCACACCATACGCGAATAGCGTGTCAAATTCCCGCCTACCGCGTCTAGTTATACGCGTGAACACTTTAAATCCATTCGCGCGTCAAGAGCAAAAGTTTGGTTGACGCGCGTCCCTCTTCTTGTGGGAGGGGCAAGTGCTAGGTGGTTGTCTGTTTACAAGATGGCTGATGTTGATCGATCATTAGCATTAATCGAGAGAGTCATTAATTGTATTTGCTCTGGAGAGCAGAACAGCGGCGTAGGGGTCATCGTTGCCGTACTTGGCCAGAACCTTCGGAGGGTTTCACGAGTTTCACCATTTGCTCCAGGAGCCGTGTCTGGTTGACGGCTGCGTTCAGCGGTACTTTCCGCCTGTCCCGCGGCCAGTTTGATGACCTGTTGTCCCTTATTGGACTGAGGATCTTCCTTGCCCGCACCCACCTAATCTGTAATTTATTTTTGTTTTGATGATAAATGGAGCCAGCCTCCAAAAGTAATTAACCTGTCCTGTGATTTTTTTCACCCTCACACAACACTCTCCAGACACGAATTATGTTCTTATGCACTATAGTATGTTGGTACTATAATAATATTTCATATAATCTAGATATGGAATAAATAGCATTCAATACAAAATGAATATGTCTCATATATTGAAATCAAGTTTTAATTGATAAAATATTTGCTTTGTTGTGCATTAGGACCACACCAGGCATTTAGTCATATTACAAAATAATTAATCCAGATACTTCACCACGTGACAGCAGTAAGTAGCTAGGATCCTGATTGGTTAACGCGGTGTGAATTGATGGCAAAGTTCAGATTTTTCAACTCTAGCGGCAGACGCGAATTCGCCTCAAACGCGTGAATGCACAAAAAGCACTAAATAAAATCATCCGCGCGAAACGCGCGTAACGCGCCAGATGCTCAATTCGCGCCATTTGCGCGAACGATGCGTATTCGCGTCTACTGCGCCGCAGGAATTTTTTACGCGTGCAACGCGTCTTTCCATTGACTTAACATTGAAATCACTTGCGCCAGACGCTCTATTCGCGTCGGGTGTGATCGCACCATTAGACTAGGGAAGAACATCGGTCCAGATGTAGCCTCTTTCTTCTCTCTGTACGAAAAAAGACCCTGCAAGAGAGCAGGTTCAGCTTTAAGTTCATTATCAATAAAGAAACTTTTCAAATGTATTAGAACCACTCTGGGATTCTTAATAAATCACAAGAAGAGCTCCCTGGGTCTAAATCAGCAGATCAGCAGATTTCATATCTCTGTTTAGGAATAGATTCAGGACAGAACACAGCTATGCTGTCAGTATGGAGTGCAGAAGATTTTTGCAGTCTTTTTCAGCCGGGCAGGCGAGTGCATTTTTGTAATCTGTTGAGACTGCTGTGGCTCATGGCCTCAATTATAGCAGTCAACAAAGTGTGTCAGCAGGGTCTGTCACTGATTTTAGTGGCCCCTTGCTGGCCAGCGAAGACATGGTGTGCGAGTATCATAACGTTGCTGTCAGGGACACCATGGTGTCTTCCCCTATGCAGTGACCTGCTGTCTCAGACAGTGGGGCAGATTCTACACCCTCAGCCAGAACTGTGGTCTTTATGAGCCTACACGCTAAGAGGGAGAATCTGAAGGCAACGGGGCTCCCAATCAATGTAGTAGCCACAATACAGAGCACAAGACCGCTGTCGACAAGGGGGCTTTGTGTGCATATTTGAAGAGTGGTTCGGGCGAAGATCTTTATTGCCTTATTAATGCCTGATTGCGGGAATATTGAGAATTATTGGAGGAAGCTCGCTCCTATTCCACGCTGAAAATTTACTTGGCAGCCATTTCGGGCATTAATGGTGCTGTGGCAAGCATGCACCTGCTTGCCATTCAGTTTCTTGTGTGTGGTGTCTATTGCTCATTACAAAATCAATGCTGCCAATATGGGACCTGATTGTAGTTCTGGAGGCTTGTGAACCTTTATTTGAGCCGATAGAATCCTTGGATCTAAGGATGCTTTCTTATAAAACAGCTGCTGGCACTGGCGTCAGCAAAGCACGTTGATGATTTCCATGCACTGTAAGATGGGTCAAGAGTGGTGTTGCGTCCGAACGCGGTGTATACAACTAAAGTCAAGTCAGGGGTGTATAGTGCACTCTCGTTCGAGCTGCCCACCCTGTCAAACCTCTCCATTGACTCGGAGGAGGGAAGGAGACTCCATGCCTTGTGTCTTGCGAATTGTACGCAGGTACATCAAGCACACGCATCTGTACATCTGTGCTATCTTCTGGCCAACTTTTTACAATTTTTGCCAACCCGATTTGTTGGAAACCACTATCTAAACACTGCCTTTCACATTGGATCGTGGAGGCGATTTCTATTGCATACAAGAGTAAAGTGTTGGTTCTGCCGGCAAGAGGCATGACAACGTCATGGGTGCTATTTAGAGGGGTGTCTGTAGAGGACATTTGTGTGGTGGCCAGTTGTGTATCGCTGCACACGTTTGTTCAGTTTTACTGACTAGATGTCACTGTGGCGACGGTGGCTCAGTCCATGCTTACCGCAGGCGCTTTAAGCCAGGGGCTATCGCTCCCTTGAAAACATGGGAATAATATGTGGCGGTGCTGGTCCCTTTACGTTTAGTTCAGCTGACTAGTAGTTATCTGCATAGCTCAACGGTTTGAGCGAATCATTGGTTGAGCGGGTGAACCAATGACTCATAAAGAGCCACTTACTTAATTCTTGAATTAATCAGCCATTTAAACGAATTACTCAATTACTTACTTTAGACATTTACCACCACTTACCGGCAGTTTTAGTTTTTTTTATAGTTTAATTTCATTAAAAAAAAAATTCAAATATTGGGGATAGTTTCAGTTTGGCCAAAAATGAAAAAAAAATTGTTTAGCCTATACATTTAGGCTACTCACCCTCATGTTGTTTCAAATCTGTATGACTTTCTTTCTTTTGTGGAACATAAAATATATTTTGAAGAATGTTGGTAACCAAACTGTTTTGGTCTTCAAATATATCTAAATACCAATTCAGATGCAGCTCCTGAAAAAAATCATGGTCGTTGTAGCCTTAAAATGTATGTGTAATAAATTCTATGTTAAATCAAATAAAATGTATCTTTCTAAAGCTAATTTTTGCAATGTCTATTTGTTGCTTTTCTCATTTAACACACTTAATAATGACTTTAAACAATCTTTTGGGCAGAATTTCTCAGCCAAATTTGATGTGCGATGAATTTGCGATTAATTAGCATAATCTTTGAGTGAAAAGTTGAATTGAATTTTCCACAAATTTCTGAATCTTTTAGTATTTAGTTTTACTTTTACTTTAAAGGGATAGTTCACCCAAAAATGAAAATTATCTTATGATTTACTCACCCTATTAAAAAATATCCTTGGTCTTCCAAGCTTTATGATGGAAGTGAATGGAGCTCCTGATTTTGAAGTCCAAAAAGTGCATCTATCCATCATAAAAAAAATATCCACACGGCTCCAGGGGGTTAATAAAGTCCTTCAGAAGTGAAGCGATGCGAAAAATAGCTAAAAATATCCATATTTAAATCTTTGGAATCTATAACAACTAGCTGCCGGCAGACAGCCTATGCAAACCGACTTGCCAAAAGAGTAACCTCTGACATGACGCACTGACAAACGCGGAAGCACAAAGGATAGTCTATAACGAGAATTTTTAAAGAGAAATATCGGAAGATTTCTTACAAAAACCCATTGCTCGCTTCAGAAGGCCTTTATTAACCCCCTGAAGTCGTATGGATTACTTTTATGATGGATGGATGCACTTTTTTGGACTTCTAAATCAGGAATAATTTTTATCTTTGGGTGAACTATCCCTTTAATGACATCGGGACTGGAGCTGATTTGAACAAAACCTGATGATCATATTCTCTATGTTCCAATGAGCATTTAATAGAAAAACGTCTGGCTGTCTGTACAAAGAGTCACAAGATTTATGTGGAAAAATACCACATTTAAGTTTAGTTTTAGACTTTTGGTCCCCACTGTAAATCATTATGTAATATAAAATTGCTCATTCTGTGATATAAGATTTTGGTCATAAAATATTTCCATTTCAAGATGGACCTGTAAACTATTGACCTGTAAACATATGTTTTAAGGATACTATAGATGTCTGAATAATAGTAATAATAATAATAATAAGCATCATTTTTGCTTGTTCAAACTTTTTTTTACACGAACGAGAAATGTTGTTCTTGTGTTCACCTTTCTCGGTTCCTGTGAAATAACAGTCGTCTTTATTTTGTTCATAGTTCTAATGGAAAGTCTGTGTCATGGTCTGAACCAGGTTCAAGACATCCTCCGAAAGGGGAACACATGTGGCACAGACTGTCTGTACATGTGAAGAGGCAGGAAGCCGGATCCAATCAGACGGCTGTCATCAAACCCCTAACTAATACCTACAATAACCCAGGCATGGAGTTTTCCGATTTAAGCACCAAGACACTATACAATGTAGCCGAGGAGGACGAGGGCGACCCGATAAGATACAATCCCTCGGGCAGCCCTCCTCTGATGGCTCTCAGGCTATCGCCTGTCAGCAAGCCTATGAAGGAGTTGGGCGCCCATCTGAATTTTTACACTTCTGAGCAACACGTGCCACAAAAAAACAGTGTTCTCCCCCAACATGTTATTGCAGACCACTTTCAGCAAGAGATGGTCAAGTTCATGCCCAATCTGGATGAGATCATAAGCCTGCCTGAGCCAGGCGACAGGGTGATGCTGCCGCTTCAACCCCAAATATTGCATCCACATCCGATTTTGCCCATGCAACTGGGTGCTTACCCAGACGAGCCTGTCTCCCCTTTGGAGGAGGATGAAAATGAGCAGTTTGGACTTCTTCATGGCTACATGTATGACAATGCACAGATCCAGGAGGAGTTGGTACAGATCAAAATGTCAATGGAGGACTCTCTGGCTCTGATGCCACCTTCTCCATTTCGTGATTCTCTTGGCTCGGGCAGCCCCGTTCCCAACTCCCCGGTGTCTGAGTCCATCTTATGCACGCCGCCGAGTGTGACGTACGCGTCAGTCATTCTCAGAGACTTTAAGCAGAGCTCCTCGACCCTGTGAAACACATTTATTTTAAGAGATCATGTCAGCTGTTGTGAAATAATAGCTACTAGTTTGCACAATGGTGTGACTTAAGTCGCTTGCACTGGAGAGCTTTAATATTTTATCTGTTTGATAGCAGAGCATTTACAGAAACTGTATGGAAGTGGATATATGTTGACCAGGGTCCAAAATTAACAAGTGCCAAATGCAAGTCAAATTTTGCCAGTTCCAAGTTTCATATAGGCATAGAGAAGCTTGTGCACAATGTATTTATTTTCAAAGAGCCAGTGTTTGTTTGTTTTTTCGAATCATTGGTATACTATTACAATTTTTTTGTATTATTATTTTGAACTAGTTTTTATTTTCGGTTTTAATTTTAGATAAAGTTTTAGTAATTTTGTCACGTTGTTGTCATTTTCATTTTTTTTTATATTGCTTTTCATTTCAGTTTTAGTTACTTTAGTACTTGTACTAAAGTACTAAAATGAGAAATGTTGCCTTGGCGACCAGCTGAAATAAAAAATGTATGTTTTTTTAAATATTTTATTTTATTTCAGTTAATGTTTATTTTATTTCAAGCAAACAAAATGTTGTAGAATTTTAGTTTTATTTTACAATGACCAACAATAAAACAAAATAGCCTACTGTTTAATGGCCATTCCATTTTCTCAATTTACCCACAATTGGCAGATGTGGCCAAAAAAAGTTATTGATATATATAATATAATTTATTTTTCATTAAATGTTTAATTTTCCATTTTAAATTTTTGGTAATTTTGTTGTGTTTTGAAATTTATATTAGTTGTTTTTTATGCTTTTATATAGTTTTTAATATTAGTTATCATAGTAGCTAGTTAAACTTCAAGTTACACTAAATTAAAATAAGAAATGTTTGTCTTGGCAGCCAACTGAAATAAAAAAAAATGTTTTCAAGTAATGTAATAATTTTTTTATGATTTCATATATAGCAGGTACATTTTCACAATTCACCCACAATTGGCAGGTGTGGCAAAAAAAAAAAAAAGTTAATTTTGGACCTAAATGTCAATGCTGGATTGAGTAAAAGCAGAAACCCAAACATGCAGGATCCCTTTGATTTCTGTCACTATCACTTGCTTTAGTATGGCAGCAGTTGACATGAAAACAACACCAGTCATTGTAATGCTGTATATTCTGTGCTGTTTAATCTTGTAATTATAGATCAAATTATCTAAAGGAACAGCAGAAAATAACCATTGTAACAGAAACTGAAGATTTAGAAATTCAAAAAAATGTGCAGCGACTCTTATGAGTGACAATTTAATGTGTTTAATGTTTTATACAATCAGTCTACATGACATTTTATAAACTATTAAATGAACATGATTATCAAACAGTTTTAGGTCAAGTTAAAGCATCATATCATGCAGTGTATGAATGCTGTAAACTGTACTTATAGGCATTGGTTATCTACACTTAATTAGCAATTAACTGACAGTGTTTAAGTGCCAATGTCAATACTAACTGTATTTTTCCATGCTGTATTATTTTTATGTAATTTTTGTATAGTGTGTGTTTGAAGTACAATAGAAAGTGTATAATTAATCGTCTTCCATTTATGTGTGTTTTTTAGTCATGAAGTAATGTAAATATTTATAGCTTCGGATTTAAATGGTCATAACTTAAAGA
The DNA here is from genome assembly GCA_030578275.1 of Meda fulgida. NCBI lineage: Eukaryota > Metazoa > Chordata > Actinopteri > Cypriniformes > Leuciscidae > Meda > Meda fulgida. The sequence goes on along the minus strand of CM060632.1, from coordinate 9,670,856 downwards.
CAGAGTTTGTATTATATAGACCTTTTCAATAGAAAATATTGATCTTTCAGTTCCAATGCCTGTATTTAGTAACTTCTCTTTATTGTTGGTTGAATGTTATCATATCAGTTCCAAATTCATATATGCTTCATACAGATAGTGTGTTAATGAAGATTCAAGAACCCCTAATGCTCAACAGGGCCACCGACGGCAGTTTCACCAGAATGTATCATGAGTCCTCATATGTAGCATACCTGTAGACTCTTATTGCTATGGCCATTTAAGTTCTGTATGACCTGGTGGTTACTAAATTATTATTATTATTAATAGAATTTTAACTTTTTAAGCAATTATAGAAAGTTGTTGTAACTTTTAGATATTAATAATTATGCTGTATGTTTTTTTTTCTTTTGCAATGCAATATGTGTTTGTTTCTGATCTTGTCAGATTGCATACTATAGTCTTGAAACTATAGTTTATCTTTAAACATTTGTGCTATTATATTTTTGAAAAGAATCATATGTGTCCTATTGCATACCATATAGATGTAGATAAACTACATGTTTCTACAGATTAAATATACAGTATAGTTCTGTATTTGTCAGAATTGCTTAGCTTATAATAGTGAGCATGTTTTATTGGGTTCATATTAAATATTGTACATTGTTAATAAGCTCTCAGGGTTGTTGCTGCAGTAGGTGTTTAGTTAATAATTTCCCAAAATGTGACTAGTTATTGCTTTCATATGACAATGTTAAAGAACTGTCTACAACACCCGTCTGTCTCACTGTCACTTCATGCATGTTTTTTGCATTTGAAATGCCCAAAATGGCCTTTTATACCTTTAATGTGACTTATTTGTTTTATGTAACTTTTTATTTATTTATCGTTTTGATGCTGGAAACGTCTCGGGTTACGACTCTAACCCTTGTTCCCCGAGAAGGGAACGAGACACTGCGTCATCGTTATGACACTTTGGGGAATGCCTCCAGCGTAGCGTATCTGAAGAATGAATGAAATCTGTCCAATCCTGATTGGTGCTGAGTCACAACGTAGTAGATGACGGCATACCCGGAAGATACAAAGGGACGCCGGCACATACACACATCAGCTCTTTTGCAATGAAGCAAGCGCTCTGCCCGTGATAGGTGTGGCGACGAGACGCAGTGTCTCATTCCCTTCTCGGGGAACAAGGGTTACAGTCGTAACCCGAGACGTTCCCCTTCGAGGGAACTCGAACTGCGTCATCGTTATGACACTTTGGGGAACGAAATACCCACTATGCCACACCGTAAGCACGCCCGCACTAGTGTGAAGCTGGAGGACCATGCACACTTGACGCGAGCACTCTGGCGCCAGGCGTCACGGGGAGTTGCAGACTATAAAAGCGTATGAAGGTGTGCGGGGTGGCCCACCCGGCCGCCTCGCAGATCTCTTGAAGCGAGACGCCAGAAAGGAGGGCCACCGAGGACGCCATGCTCCTGGTGGAATGTGCCCTCACGGCCATAGGTGAAGGCAAATTGCGCACCTGATAAGCCGTGGTTATAGCCTGGACAATCCAATTGCTGATTGTCTGTTTGGATGCAGGCAGCCCTTTCCTGGGTGAACCAAAGCACACCAACAACTGGTCTGACTTCCTCCACTGAGAAGACCTCTCCAAATAAACCCTTAGGGCTCTGACTGGGCAGAGCAGGTGAAGTCTTCCCTCTTCCGCCGTCATATGAGGTGAAGGATGGAAGGCCTGAAGAACCACTGACCGTGCCGCACTGGACGGCACCTTGGGCACATAGCCCGGTCTAGGATGTAAGATGGCCTTAACTCCGCCAGGAGCAAATTCCAGGCAAGTTGGCGATATAGCCAAGGCCTGGAGATCCCCCACTCTCCTCAGAGAAGTGATGGCAAGGAGAAAGGCCACCTTGAAGGTCAGGTTCTTTGCCTCAGCCGACTCCAGTGGTTCAGCCATCCCTTCCAGAACCACTGCCAGGTCCCAGGTGGCCTAATCCTCCGAGCCCCCTCAGGGGCCAGACCCAGAGGCTCCACAGCTCTGGCCGGGGGTGAAATATTGTACCCCCTGCCTGAGACAGCAGATCCCTCCTCAGAGGGACCTGCCACGGGGGGCCGTCTAGCAGTGCTACAATGTCCGAGAACCATATCCGGGTCGGCCAGCGGGGTGCTACTAAAAGTAAGCTGATACCCTCCCGGCGGACACGCTCCAAGACTCCCGGGAGCAGAGCGATCGGGGAAAATGCGTACAGACTTAGCCTCGGCCACGTCTGTGTCATAGCGTCCAGCCCCAACGGAGCTGGATACCTGAGAGAGAACCACAGTGGACAGTGGGACGTCTCTTGAAACGCGAAAAGATCCACTTCCACTGGGCCGAATCTCACGCACATGGCCTCCACCACCTCGGGGTGGAGTCGCCACTCCCCGGGCCTCAGCCCCTGCCTCGACAGGACGTCTGCTCCCTGATTTTGATCCCCGGGGACATACATCGCCCTGAGAGACGACAGTTTTCCCTGGGACCACAGAAGGATCTGGTGTGCCAGTCTGCATAGAGGGCGCGACCTCAGACCCCCCTGGTGATTCAGATACGCATCCATGCACTTGGTGAAGGTGCGAGTAGAGAGAGCTAGGCCGAAAAGAAGAACCCGATACTGGTACGCTTCGCCCCCGAAAGCGAACCTCAGGAACTTCCTGTGACATGGAAGGATGGAAATATGGAAGTATGCGTCCTTGAGATCTATCGTGACGAACCAGTCCTCGAACTGGATCTGACTCACGAAGGCTGATATTGTGAGCATCTTGAACCTGAATCTCCTCAGAGACCGATTCAAGTGCCTGAGATCTATTATTGGACGCAACCCCCCATCCTTCTTGGGAACTATGAAATACCGGCTGTAGAACCCGGATTCCCTGTCTGGCAGAGGAACACGTTCTATGGCCTCCTTGACCAACAGGGATAGAACTTCCTGTTCCATAACCCGAACCTGCTCTGGGCCGACCACAGTCCAGACCACCCCGTTGAACCTCGGGGGAGGAGAACTGAATTGCAGCCTGTAACCCAGCTCTACAGTACGCAGGGCCCACGCAGACATATTCGGAAGGCATGACCATGCGCTGATATAATCTACTAAGGGAACCAGCCTCTCGAGGCTGGCCTCGGGTGTTATTCGAGACTCGTTCCCGACCCCCTGACACGGCTCGCCGGCAGGGAGCGGTCGACAACGGTTTACGGTGGGCGGACGCGTTCGCTGCCCAGCCGCAGGTCTTAATAGAGGTGGCTGGAGCTGCGTGCTTACGCGGGAAATCAGTGTGGCCCGAAGCGTACTGGACGGCGGGTACACAACACTGATTTCCTGAGAGCTCCGGGGGGTAGGCGACCTCGATCGCTCCGCCCCGGGGGGGACAGCTCTCAGCGGTCCGGCCGCAACTAGGACCGCTTGGTGGAAGCCTTCTTTGCCTGTAGGACGGTTCTCAAATCGACCTTAGGCTCAGAGGGCTTACCACGAGAGCGCCGTCTCCTTTGCCAGGCTCCCTCGGGAGGGGCGCGGGAGGCGACACTCTCCTGTCCACGTACCGGTGCGAGGAGCTGTCAGGCGGCTTCGGCTGCCCTTTTGATGCAGCCTTCCCCGAGGAGCCAGAACGGCGAGGAAGGTATTGCTGGAAGGCCGCCGACTGTTTTTTCACCTCCTGAAACCTCTCGACGACGGTACCAACCTCGCCGCCGAAGAGGCCAGAAGGCGAAATCGGTGAGTCCAGGAGAAAATGTTTTTCTCTCTCCTTCATCCCTGACAAATTAAGCCATAAATGTCTCTCCACACACACCAAACCAGCCATGGAGCGGCCGATGGCACGGGCCGTCTCCTTGGTGATGCGGCGAGACAGGTCGGTGGCCTTCCTTCACTCCGTGATGTCACTCGGAGATGGACCCTCACCCTCATCAAGCTCCTTGAGGAGGGTCGGCCTAGTAGGCCTGCAACACCCCCATAGTATGCAGGCAGCTACCAGCCCGCCCAGCCGCCATGTAAGCCCTGCACACCAACGCAGATGTATCGCGGCAAGGCTTGGTGGGCAGCACCGGGGCTTTAAGGGACGATGCGGCCTCGGGAGGAAGATAACTCGCGAGAGCCTCCTCTGCCCGAGGCAACGTCCCATAACCACACTCAGCCGCCCCCAGCACATTCGAAAAATCCAGCACTGGGGGGTTTGAGAGCCTGGCTGAATATGGTTTCACCCATGACCTGCATAACTCGTTATGCAAGTCAGGAAAAAAGGGAAGGCCCCGGCGTGGAGGTTGAGACTTGCGCTTGAAAAATCTCTCATCCAGCCTGCTTGGTGGCTGGATTTTTAATTCTTCCTGTGGCCAATCAATTTTCAGTTTGGCCACAGCACGGGTCAAGACCTCCACCAGCTCCTCTTGAGCAGGTGCGGGAAGTGGCTGATCAAGCTCCACATCACCCACCTCGATGCTAGAATTATCAGCCAGACAAATGCAGCATTGTGTCCTCCACCTCGCGGGAAGAAGCCGCTTCGCGGGCTTCCACGCGGGGCGGGAGAACATCTGAATCTTCAGACGAGGATCGGGAAGATGCCGAAGCAGTCCCGTGTCCCGCTGATAGATCCCTCTGTGAGCCCCACAATCTGCGGCGTCGCGTTGCCTCAGCAACCGCGGGCCCAGAACCGCGAGGCTCGCGAGCTTGGCCGCTTGACTCATCAAACACGGCCAGCCGCGAGCGCAGCACTCTGAGCGGCAGCTTCTCACACTCGCTCCCTTTGAGAGCCGCTCTAGCGTGCTGCACGCCCAGACAGTACACACATAGCTGGTGTGTGTCCGTGCCCGTAATGTAGCGCGGACATGGATGCACACACTGTGTAAACTGCTGGCTAGACATGATGCTTTTTTAACAAGTGACAAACAACAGTAAATAGGACTCACAGTTCACATAGAGCGCTTCGCTGAAGAGCAAAAAAGCTGATGTGTATGTGCCGGCGTCCCTTTGTATCTTCCGGGTATGCCGTCATCTACTACGTTGTGACGCAGCACCAATCAGGATTGGACAGATTTCATTCATTCTTCAGATACGCTACGCTGGGGGCGTTCCCCAAAGTGTCATAACGATGATGCAGTTCGAGTTCCCTCAAAGGGGAACTGTCTGTGTTAGGTAGTTTGAAAACGAGACGGGGATTTCAATGGCAGAATAAACCCTAACGGTCATTTGTTGCAGATGAGATTTGTTAGAACTATCCAAGGAAAATGTCAGGAGACTCAGAATTAAGATTCACTGAACATTTATTTAAAATGTTATTGATTGGAGACCATAAAGTTGGGAAAACCAGCTTTGTTAAACGATCGAAACGAAACAAAATCAATTCTACGAGGAGTTGAAAACGACTATAGGTGTGGATTTTTCTATGAAGGTGATCGATTGGTATAGTCACACATGGGTGAGATTACAGCTTTGAGATATAGCAGGTAAGTCATATTACCTTGCTTAAACAAAATTATTTTAATAGAATTATTTAGATTACATTTGTTATTTTGATGTATAGATATAGATAATCAATGCATAAAACTAATAATTTGAATGTGCATCATGAGAAAAATGGAACCAGGAGTAGAATAAAACAGAAATTAAACACAAAAAAATGGCACAGTTTCACTTTCATATACATATTTCATTTCCATTTTCATTCATTTTATATTCATATTTATTGAGTAAGCACCAGGCAAGAATTACATGATATCCTGACCATAATTTGCTTTAAAAAATGTTTTTTTTGTTTTGTTTTTTTGCTGTTGTTTATTTAGGTCAAGAGCGTGTGAGGGGACTGAACCGAGATCCAGTGGTGCATTTGTTGTGTATGATGTGATGGAGCTGGATGGATGGAGCTCTGAACTGGATACATGGACTTGATTGCCAAGTAATTTTGAAAAATGTCTGTCCAATCCCTGCTGTTCTACTGGCCAATAAATGTGATGAGACTAAATTGTGCCAGAGGAATGCCTCTCTTTTGGAAAACATCTGCCAGGAGAATTTATTGGATGGTTTCAGACATTAGCAAAGTTGACTGGATTTTTATCATGCTAGTTTACATATTTAGACTATATATTTAGGATAGGAAGCCGGGGTTCACTTTTGAGGTGAAACTTTGAGGCAGCATCATGGAGTTGACGCTATGGGGAACGCGCGTACCAAGCACGGCAATATCACTGGCGGATGGCAGTCTATGACATCATGAGTAGGGTTTTCTAGGACTCAAGCTTCCCGGTGGCACCCTCGGGTTGGAGCCTAGGTGATCATAAGTTTTTGGGCACACTATATTATGCACTGCTTTCATTTTCTCCCTCTATGGTTAATATAGAGGAGTAGGCTTCCCCTTGAAGGAAGAGCAAGTTGAACAGAACTGCGGAAATTCACATCTCCCTATCTTTCGTTTATCTAACTTCCCATTATTATTGGGTTCTGAAGTAGAGGGTTCACTCTTCTTTGGATAGGTGCTCTACTTAAACTAAGTGCTGGCTGTTGCAGTTATGATCTGCTCTCCCCCAATGACATTGGGGTTTTAAGTAGGGCCTGAACTCCCCTGTGGCTCCTGTTGAGTTAGAGCCTGGGTAGGAGTTACTTGGCACATTGCATTATGCCCTTCCTTTTTGGCAAAGTACAGAAGTAGGCTTCCCTCTCGGAGGAGCAGCAGCTCTAAGCAGCCTTGCTTGCTAAATTTGTGATAGCTGCTTAAGTACCCTTAGGGTAGAGCATGTTGAATGAACTATGCATATCACCTCCTTCCCCAACTATTGTATAGGCTCTCTCTTGAGGAGGCAGAAGTAGTAAATAACCTGAAGGACTAATTACTAATGGTTTGAGCACTTAAGCAAAAACATGAAATGCCCTCAAGATACCCTTGGGGTAGAGTAGGAAGGATGGAATCATGATAGGTATTCAAGAAATTCCCTAGTGTTGTTTATTCCCTCCCCAACTAAGGTTGGGTTTTGAAGTAGGACCTTATGCTCCCCTATGGTTGGGTACCGTGCAAAGTCTCTAGTTGGTCTATGCTGGCCTCCCTTCTTGTTAGGGCCGCACTCTGTGTATGGAGTTTCCTAGTGGTTCCTGGATAGATTCTTTGCTCAAATAGGGTTACGCACTCTTCCCTAGTACTTTAGGGTGAATAAGTAGAGCTCCCCTGCAGTTTCCCTAGAGGTTGAGTTGCAATAGCAAGAGTTTTGGCATTTAATTTATGCCACTCTCTCCTCTGATGAAAGCTGAGGTTATATTCTCCCCCTTTGAAGTATTGGTACATTGAAGGATGTAGTTGATTTACTTCCTTTGATAAGATACTTCCTAAGAGCTTTGTCTAAGTTTTGACATAGCTAGCTGTGGCGAACAGGACGGCCGAGGGACGTGAGAGAACGGCGCGAGGCCGGTGGTGCGATTGCTAATGAGCATCACATGTGAGGCACACCGGTCTCGCATCTCTCACGGAGGAGCGGAAGCATAAAGGAGGAGCGACGACGTTGATGATCGAGAGAGGAACAGGCCTGTATTTTAGTTGTGTTTTGTTTTTTTAACAATCAAAATATAATTTATTTTAAATAAAACAAACAAACAAAAATACCGCCAGCAGCCCCTCGCGGACGACTGCTAGCTACCGAAAATAAATATAACTAAAGTAAAATACAAAAACAAAACACAACTAAAATACAGGCCTGTTCCTCTCTCGATCATCAACGTCGTCGCTCCTCCTTTATGCTTCCGCTCCTCCGTGAGAGATGCGAGACCGGTGTGCCTCACATGTGATGCTCATTAGCAATCGCACCACCGGCCTCGCGCCGTTCTCTCACGTCCCTCGGCCGTCCTGTTCGCCACACTAGCACTTTATTAGAGCTTCACGGAACAAGGGTTTTCTCATACTACATAATCCACATAATTACAACAATTTGTATTTATTTATTGGAAAGTCATAAAACAAAAAAAAAATTTATATATATATATATATATATATATATATATATATATATATATATATATATATATATTATTTTAAAAAGAATACAGTCGCGGTTTTTGGGACGGGCGAACCGGGCAGCCACCCGGGGCGGCATTTTTTCATGACACATGGGGGGCTGCACAAGCAGTTTGGGACAGTTCACCTCTGGGTCTCTCCCAAATGGAACAGACCAGGGGGGGAATGGGGATCCACTGTATAGAGCAATACTCTATTGGAATTAGTGGGCTAAAGTCAGTCACACCTCAACTTTCTTCCAAATAACGCACACTTCATTCATAATATTATAAATACTGGCCTATAGTTCCTGCACATTGATGTTTTTCTGAATTGTGTGAAATGGCTAATAAAAATAAGTAATACAAAACGATTATGTGGTCACCAAGGTGAATTGGTTTAGTCTTGACTTCTGGTCGTGACTCGTGAGTGACAGGGGTGGGGGGTTGGGTGGTGGAATCTGTTGATTGTCAAGTGCCAAATAAACACAGAGATGGACAGGAAAAGGTCAAAGCCATCTATGGCAAGCCGTTTTAACATTTAATCATTTAAACCTAATAGTCTCTATTTTCATGCTACTAGTACTTATTTTTTAGATACTAGTATCTATTCCATTAGCTACTTATTCATAAGCTACTTATTCTGTGTTCTTATTCTTATTAGGTGCTTATTATTTAGGTACTAGTGCCTATTCTTTAGATACTAGTGCTTATTCTTTATGTACTAGTAACTTTTTAAAGATACTTACTTATTCATTAGATACTAGTCGTTATTCATTAGATTCTAGTGCCTATTAAATTGGTACTAGTACTTCTTCATTAGGTACTAATACTTTTTAATACTATTTTTAAGATACTAGTATTTATTCCAAATGTTACTAGTAAGATTTAAATGATTAAATGTTAAAACGGCTTGCCATAAGCCATCAGGTGCCCAATTTTGAAGAAAAAGAAAAGAAAAGAAGAAGAAGAGAAACAAGCAAAAGATAAAGGTATGCAACTATGTTCTCTCTGTATGATTAAGGTATCCATGTCATGAATGAAGGGCTAATGTTAATTGGTGGGTATAACTCTTACATTTGTTAGCCTTTTTGCTATGATGCTTGCTATGCTTATTTAACAATAATTAGGTTTTAACTCAACAAACACGTGATCTAATTTCACCATAATATTGTGCTTTGCAACAAACTGTTACAAGTTCAGTTGTTTATCTCCATCAGTTGGGTTAATGTTAGGCCCTGTAATTAGCAAACGGAATTTTCAAATCTGTAGGTAGATTCAAAGACGAACATATGCTATTTACAAAGTATAGTTTAACAAGTCATAACTAAAAGTGTGCCATGCATATAATTCGAGGCAGTATTAAGGAGCTAATGGTTTGTGTGATGAAGGATTTGTGCTATTTGGAATATTTATTCTATATTTTATTTGTATTATTGTATATTATTAATATTTTATATTATTGTTGCTCTCTGCTGTTGTTACATTTTATATATATATATATCTGATTGTATATATTTTTGGCACATTTATGTATACAGTGTAAATTTATTTCAGTTCTGATAACTTATATACTGTCATATTTTGTGCAGAATTGTGTTCATTGTCTTTTGGCAATGTTGGAGGTGGAGATTGTGCACATTAAAAAGTGTGTTTCCTGTTGTAATTGCAATAGTTAAATAACTGGATTCTCTTAAGTGTGTTTTTCAAATGTTCTCATGAAGGATTTGTGCAATTGAGAAATATAATTTTCTCTGTCACTTATGTTGTTATAATAGAATATATGTTTGTGCAGAATTTGTCTCGAAGGGGGTCTTGCCCAGGGTGTAATTATGTCACTACTTGTCCATCTAGATTTAATTCAATTAAAATAACATTTTGTGCTTTGTCTTTTGTATTTGTTTTAGTAGAATATCAATGTGGATGAAGCTAAATTCCTTGTGAAGCACAATCTCAAGACCAATGAGGAGTCAGTGAAAGAAGAAGAGCAGACCATGCAGATAAACCTGACACCGATTCTGCCAGCTGATGATTTTATAGTCCAACTCTAGTATATTATTCTTTATGTACAGTATATAATTTTTAAAGTAAATATTTTGTATGTATTTTAATTTCAATGATTAATACTCGTCTGAACAATTTTGGGGCCATGAACGAGTACCATGGTGAGTATCAAATAAATACCCCTGTGGCGATGCGTCTCATTTTCACTGCTAATCCGCTGCTTACTGGTTATTATACATTAGCAGGGAAGGAAACTAACTGAGATCTGCTGTTCACACTTCCGTCTAAAACATTTCATCAAGTGAACAGAAATACGGTCAAGATACCAGATTCATTATGTTTCTCTCTTCAGACTATGCACAGGGACATGGCCTATATTTTGTCATATTTAACTCTTAATTTGTTTCTTTGAAAAATAGGAATAGGAGAGAATGGCTTTGAAAAAAGAAATCTAAATAAGTTGATGAAAAATAAAAGTATCTTCAGGGTAAAATTCATCAGGGCTTACAGGCTATCTGCTGTGCTGTCCCATCAAGCGTAAATGCCTCAGAATGTAGTCAGATTGCATACTAATAAATCTATCTGTGATCTTAAAGCTCTTTTTACATTATTTGACAAATAAATTCAAATTTCCATTTCAATGCATCATTTTCAGACATTTCTGCAAACTTAATTGAGAAGTTAGAAAACAGACTCTAATATAGGCCAATGCCCGTCTCTATTTATCCAGTTTATTAAATAATCAAATAAATATAGAAGTGAAACATGCCTCATTCAATGATTATTTATCCAGGTCAAGGGAGCGATCAAACACAAAAAGGAAGCTTCCATACATAACGGCTGATGTCACAAAAATAGGAAACAGTTCCGAGCATGACCCATTTTTGCTGTGCATTTTTGAGGGAATGTTAAGAACTCTGGCGTTCTGATACTCCCCCTAGAGATCTGGACTATATTGAGCAAACAATACTGTGTTCAGGCCTCAATACCAGCCTGAACTGACTGTAGGCATCAGCTGCCAGCAGATTCTGTATTCTATGGATGGAAGAGTGGGTTTGAATGGGTTTATGTGGTTGTACATGTACACAAGCATCCATCAAGTAGTACAGGTGTAGCGCTTTTACATTTTCTGGAAGATTTCCATGTGAGTATTGTGAGCAAACGAGAAGGCACTGTTCATTGTGTTTTGATAAAGATTTGTGACTCTTTGAAAAATTCAGTAGAAAGTGGATTATTTATTAATTGACTCATTACTGTGCTGGTCTCATTCTGGTCTCACTCATTACTGTGCTGGTCTCATTCTGATCTCTCTCATTACTGTCGTGGTCTTATTCTGAGTCAATTTTGTGAACGCTGAGCCTGAAGGCAGGTTTTTGCTGACATGGTGCGTATAGGAGGGCAGATATTTTTACTCTCCCATCTGTTCCGCACTGTCCCGTAGTTTTACTTCGTAGCGTCCTTGGTGTGCGTCTAGGGATCTGTTCTACATACCACTTATTTGAGCCCCTCCGCTGCAGTTGTTTACAAATATTGTGGAGTGAATACATCTGTCCTGATATAGCAGAGTCTTTATAATTGATCTCAGCACATAAAACTTTTAAGATTTTCTTTGGTACTTTGTATCAAATGTGACTGATTCATGCTGCTTGAAATGTTCTGCTCTGATGGATGCACATGCATTACTGTTTCTGATTGCATTTGAAGTGGATATTTTGCTAAGAGACAAAACAAAGAAAACAACCTGTGTCCTACTTCAGACCTAGTTTCAGAGGCAGAGTGAAGGAATATCTGTAGGAAATACTAAAATAATAAGCACAAAATTATTACATGTATAATATATTTCCAAAACTTTAGAATTCTACTCTCTTAAAGGAACAAGTTTATTTCATTTTGATAAGCATTAATGTCAGTCAAGGACACATTTCTCATATGGCTTAGGTTACTTTGCCTAATCTGAGACAAAGAGCAATTTATCCATTTGGAGAGAGTGCTTAAGATGTGTCAGTTTTTTTTATAGAATTATTTAATTTTAAAAAAAGTTTATTAAATATAATTTTGGTAACACTTTACTATAAGGTTCCATTTGTTAACATTAAATAAAATTTAAATCCTGACAGAACAAAAATTGTATAAATGGACCTGAGCTAAAATAGTATTTTATTAACTAAAATTAGATTAATAAATCTGGATTAAAGATGAATAAATACTGTAACAATTGTATTGCAGATAGTTAATGTTAGTTAATCAATTAAACAAACTAATGGAACCGGATTGCAAAGTGAATTTGCTAGAAATTGCTTGCATGGATATACAGTATATGTATATATGTAATGGTCATCAGCTGTAGTGCCCTTGTGAGCCACCAGAGGGCACTCCACATCAGACTATTGCCATTCCCTCACAAACTACATTTCCCATAACTCACTGCCCGGACTCATCCCTGATTGCACTCACCTGTGTCTCATTACCTTGTTAGTCTCAGCTTATTTAAACCGTGTACACTCATTCATTCTCTGCTAAGTCTTGTATTTGTTTCATCTGCATTTCTGAGTGTTTTCCATTGTTTTTCCCCTTGTTTCTGGTTATCCGTTCCTGTCTGTTTGTTTGTATGGACTGCCTGCCTGTGTATGGCCCTTGCCTGGATTTGGATCACGTCTTTGGATTACTCTGTTTAAAACTGCATTTGGATCCTTTACCTTCGTATCAGCAGTTCGTAAACAATATATATATATAATTTACATGGTTTATATACATTCTGCATGATACATATTTTATACATGTTAGAGACTTTCTAATGTATAAACCATGAAAACTGGCTAAAAATCAATGAATTATAAAATAAAGCCCAAACTGGTATCTGTAGGGTAAAGTGTGTCAGTGACAAATACAAATTTAAATACTATTGTACTGGTCTCATTGTCAGTACTGTCAAAGAAATTTAGGGGCAAATTCATTTCTGAATATTAAATCCTTTCTGGTCTATTTTTCGGGTCATAAATCATTTACTACATGTTCCCATTAACTTTCCCCTTTACACATGACTGCTTACAAACTGTGTGGGACACAAAAGGCACTGCATTTGTGTCTGGTGGGTAAAGCGGCAGCTCCATGTGTGAGAGCAGATGGCTCTCATGGAGAAGCGGATGATGACTTTGCTGACGTACAGAGCCTGAGAATCACACAAGGAGGGATGCTGGACAGAAGAGAATCCACAGGATGTATGAAGAGCTGCGCTGAAAATGATTCTACTGCAAACCAACAAGACCTTGCTGCACTTCAGATGTATTTTTGAGCTTGATAAGCCATTACATGTATAGTGGGGTTGACATTAAAAAATGGGATTAAAAATAAGTAAAAATAAGTTTTAGGGTTTAAAATGTTTTTTAAAAAAATAATTTCATAAATGCTATACTGATAATGTATTTTGATAATACTTAACTTGAAAATATGCACAATTATTTTCACTACTGCACAAAGAAAAAAAACATTACAGAATATCGCTGATGATGCTATAAATAAGTGATTTTTTTTTTTTGGATATAGTGATTGTTTTCTTTTCATTTAAAATCCAGCATATGAGGTACCTAGTCTGAACCTCATCTTTGGAAATGTTAATTTGGGCATCTAAGAATACTTATGGCACCATCTAGTGGGTGAAACACATACTGCCCTTTAATTCAGTGCTTTAAGGAAGCCCAGTACCCTATTTGTGCTGTAGTAAAATGTGCTGTAATAGTTTATCTGACTTTGTTTGTTGCAAAAAAACAGGTTTGTCTTTTGGCCACAATATATAGTAGAAATGTTAAAAACTCAAATATAAAAAAGTACAGTTGAGATTAGTTTGAGGCAATTATAAAGAACTGTATGATTAATCGTTAAAGATCGGGATCTCGATTCACACCTCATTCCTAAATGACAACTATATGTCTATTAAACATTTAAGGTATGAAACAGCTTCACAAACAGTCTTTTCAACCTCACAGAATCATTATTTCTGTTACAAATATTTAAATGACCACAGAACTACTTGAATAAAAGTGTAATAGTTCGGATATAAACACTGTGTGACTATATGTCTATGAAATAGATCAAAAGAGCAAATCCTTTTGAAACTTAAAAAAAGACTTAAACATCTATTTGTCATTGAATCATGCATTAAAGAGATTTGTTTAAAAACTCTGACTCATCCAGTAATGAAACAAGTCAAGTATTTATGAGTGAGTCATTGAATCTGTCATTCAAACCATTTTTTAATTATTCATTATTAATTCAAAGTTTAAAATAGACTGCAGCAATAAACATTTTGTCAGAACCTCTAGTTCCATGCTATCAATGTGGAACTAGACAAAGCTAGACAGACTTTCTTCTCAAATATTATAAACAGATATATAGCACTCTTTTTTTGACTGTAGAGAGTCTGACAAACCACCCAAGCCAGATTCCCAGTGAAATGCTCTCAGACAGCAAGTGCAGTGAGTTTGCTTCCTTCTTCTCTGAGAAAATCAATGATATCAGAAAGACGATCAGCATTTCCTCGTGTGGCACAGAGGTCAGACAGATCACACCACATCCTCAGAAAGTTACTGTCAGATTTTGAAGAAATTAGTGGTAAAATTTTGGAAGAAACAGTACAGCACCATAAAACATCAACCTGTGCCCCTGACACAATCTCCACTTCCCTTTCAAAGATGTGTTAAACTGCTTAGAGGCAGATCTCTTAGAAGTGGTAAATTCCTCACTTCTCTATGTGACTTTTCCAGAGTCCCTTAAAACTGCAGTTGTCGAGCCCCTCCTAAAAAAGAGCAATCTGGATAGCAACATATTGAGCAGACAAATCTCAAATCTTCCTTTCATAGGCAAGATCATTGAAAAAGTTGTCTTCAATCAGCTGAACAAATTCTTTATCTCAAATGGATACTTTGACAATTTTCAATCTGGTTTCTGACCGCATCACAGCAACAGAGACAGCGCTCATAAAGATTATAAACGATATTCGCTTAAATACTCATACAGGCAAAACATCAATTCTGGTACTACTCGACCTCAGTGCTGCATTTGACACTGTCGATCACAACATACTTCTTGACAGGCTGGAAAACTGGGTCGGGCTTTCTGGGATAGTCCTAAAATGGTTCAAGTCATACTTAAAAGGGAGAGGTTATTAGAGTTTAGGAGACCATAAGTCTGAGTGGACATCCATGACATGCGGAGTCCCTCAAGGCTCAGTTCTTGCGCCACTCCTATTCAACCTGTACATGCTCCCAATGAGCTCAATAATTAAGAAGAATCGAATCGCTTACCACAGCTATGCAGACACACAGATCTAGCCCTATCACCTAAAGATTACAGCCCCATTGACTCCCTTTGCCAATGCATTGATGAAGTCAACAGTTGGATGTGCCAAAACTTTCTTCAGTTAAACAAAGACAAAACTGAAGTCATTGCGTTTGGAAACAAAGATGAAGTTCTCAAGATGAACTCATACCTTCAATCTAGGGGTCTAAACTAAAAATCAAGTAAGGAATTTTGGTGTGATTCTGGAGTCAGACCTTAGATTCAGTAGTCGTATCAAAGCAATAACTAAATCAGCATATCATCTAAAAAAATATTGCAAGAATTAGATGCTTCGTTTCGGTTTCACTTCATTTGGATGGTCACTTTAACACATTCTGTTGACTATAATTGCACCTACATGTTTACTAACTCGCCTTAGGGTGTTAGTAGAGTATTAGTAGACTTAGGTTTAGAATAAGTTGACATGTAGTTGCATAGTTACTTATAGTCAGTAGACTGTCTGTTGGAGGACCATCAATAAAGAGTTATCAGATATTAAGCAGACAGTACACTAATACTCTAATGAGAGTTAGTTGACATGTAGTTGCAAAGTTACTTATAGTCACCAGAATGTTCAAAAGGGACCATCAAAATAAAGTGTTACCTTTGTTTCAAGACTTAGAGAAACTTGTGCATGCTTTCATCACCAGGGTGGATTATTGTAATGGACTCCCAAAAAGACCATAAGACAGTTGCAGCTCATACAGAACGCTGCTGCCAGGATCCAGTGAAGAAAAGGTGAGTGTGCTTTTAGCTACTATGCCAGCCGCAGCTGGAACCAGCTTCCAGAAGAGATCACATGTACTCCTAATCCAGACTCAAAACACATCTGTTTAGCTGTGCTTTTACTAAATGAGTACTGTGCCACTGTGCGTCCGACTTATTACACTGTATTTTATTTCTGCATTCTCCTTTTGATTTTAAACTCAAATGGCACTGGAAATTGGGTAAGAGGCAGACATAAATGACTTAATTTGTGAAATTGAGAGTTGAAGCCATGCTGATAACCTGGGTCTGTGGTGGAGTAGTGAGTTTGATGTGTAATTAAACTCGAGGTTCTGTGGGGTGCGGACTGGATCCACTCCATTCCTAGAGCTTCATGTTGTAAATGACAACATTAAACTCTTGAGACACTGAGAGGAGACCCTGGAGACTTTTGTGTTACCAAGCATCCGGAAACAGTGACGCGACCAGCAGTTACAGGTGGGAAGTGCCAAATGTGTCCACCACGGGTTTCAATGAGAATATTTTGTACCCAGACTGAGGCCAGCAGATGATCTTATAAACTCAGTACTGATCACTCATGTCTCAAAAAGAAAACTGTTACCAGCGATGATAATATCCAGAAATTGATGCAATTGCATTAGCCTATAGACTAGAACAGAACTTACATTAACATCAATACATTCACATAAAATTAACATAAAAAATACAATTTAGGAATTAAATCTCCTCTTGATCAACTACACACAACACTTTGCATGTCCCCAAAACTCACTAATTTGCAACCAAATGTTTAATTAACTTAACTTAATTAAACACAACTTCTGCTTTAATCCTTTCAGAAACAAAAGCCTTTAAAATAATTTTCATTCATATCTTCTCCAAGTGTTATAAGCCACCTCTTTAAAATCTGAAGGGAAAAAAAAAAACTAGAACAATCCATAAATAGATGCTTTCTTCATGACCACAAAAAATTCTTTACCCACAGTGGGTCACAACACGTGCCAAATATCTATTCGTCACAATTGCCGTATGTACAAACCTCTACTGAAGATCTGCAGTGCGTTTTTCAACGGGTGACTTATACATGCAGGGACTTCCACCATAGTAGGAGATGAGTCTTGCCCACACAGATCCAACCACTTTGATTCTTTACAACTCTTCCGTTCAGAGTGATGAGAGACTTCCACGCATGATAAATACAAAGCTTTCGTGAAATCTGAAATTTAGAAAAACTTTTTCATTTCATCCTAGTTTACCAATGCTTTTTTCTTTTACACTTTGTCTGTAGATAGAAGGAAGAACTGAAAAAAAATTCCTCCATTATTTTTTCCATAAATTTCAGACTTAATGCCTGTCAAACTACACATTTCTTGGGATTTTTTCCACTTGTTTCCATTCTTTAGATTATACAGACATGTGCATTCTGCTCTCACCATTGAAGTTTGTAAATTTCCCATTTCCAACAGATTTATTAGGGGTTGTTAAAGAGTGGTTAATTTTTTTAGCCAACCTTCAAGGTTTCAATTTCTCTTGAAAGACAGAATTCCACACTTTCAAAATTGATTTATAAAACGGAGAAAAATCGTTCCATTCTATATCTTTAAGGCTGATTAAAAACAAATTAAAATCATATCTAAAACAATTTATACTGCGTAATTGTCACGGGTGAGGTGGTTAAGATAAGCGCACGACAAAGGAGATACAATAGGACACTTTAATTCAACGCAAACAACCACAAATCACTGATAGCAATACATAGGATAATGCAAGACAACAAACAGGGAGAAGTAGAGGGCTTAAATTCACAGAGAACAGATCACAGCTGGGGCAAATGAACTCAATGACAGTAACCATAGTAACTAACAAGACACAGCTGAACCAAATGAACTAATGAAGGAGGAGAGGCTAGAAACTGAACAATGAACTCAGTGGAAGTCCAAACACAAACAGAAACGTGACAGTAATAATAAGGAACAAGCTGTATCAGCCTAACAGATTTTTCCAGAATACAGCAACTTCTGTGCCGCCTGCAGCCTGAAAGCCTTTTTCTGCTTTTTATATCTATTAAGCCTTGTCCACCTTCACTGACTGGTTAATATAAAATAGCAAACTTTACCCAGTGCTGACCTGGCCAAAACAAGTCATTTATATTATTTTGTAGTAAATGAAGTACATCAGGTGGGTTCAACACATTTCGCTCTCTCTATTTTGCCCTAAATAAATGAAAATTTTCACAAAAGAAAGCATCCTGCATGCAGCAATTTTACATTAAAATGCCAATAATAACTATGATTTGAAAAACCATTGGGGTAAATACAGGCTTTCAAAATTCTATGACACCAGTCTTTATCAATATAAAAATGATCTAACCTAGCAAAGCTGATGTGGTCACTTGAAGACTATATTGTTTTTCTACCGGATGTTGTAAATGGTAAATCTCCATTCATCACACAAATCAAAATCGCTTATTACATTATTTAAACAAGTAGCAGAAAGAGGACATGGTTATCTCCATTCCTATCTAAGGTAAAATCTAATGTACAATTCCAGTCATCACCCAAACCTAGACAAGCATGTTTATCGTAATTCCCCAACATATTTTGGCAATTTTTAAAAACCTTTATCCTTTCTGTACCATTATTGGGGGCATAGAAATGAACAAACACAAATGAAAAAACAATTAAATTAACATGAACAGCCAAAATTCTCTAATTAATATCTTGATGTCACGGGGTCTAAGAAGGAGGACTCACATGCAGAACGAGTGTTAACAGGTTTATTGACAAACAGTAGACAAGATGTGGTGGGAGAGGTGATCAGTCCAGACAATAGGCGGGGATGAGACACAATGACAGCCGTTGTAACTAGCACAAGATGACTGTAGGCTGGAGAGTAGTAATGGCAGAGCAGAATGAGACCTGAGAATACTAGCAATAGCCAGACAGGAACTTCAAGTAACAGCAAGGCACTCAGGGATCTCAGGCTCAGCACCAGGCTTCCTCCAAAGCAAAGAGTGTAAGCAGCCAGGGACACTCTGCTAGCAGGACAGGACTGGAACTAGAGACATAGGAGACAAGACAGACAGGACCGATGGCAGAACTAAAGCACTAAAAAACGTATACAAATAAAACACTATAGACTTTAGTAACAAGAAACAAACTATGTAGCACAGAGGTACACAGAAGCACAACATTTAACGAACTGGCAACACATGAGGGAAAGAGCACACATACTGTATAAAGGAGCTAAGAACAAGAGGAACAGGTGAGCACACTCCTAAGATATTAGAAGATATTAATTATCTGAAGATATTACTATAAATTACAGCAACACCTTCCCCTTTGCCTTTCAGGCGAGGCTCATGTCAACAGTAATCTTGCGGGGTGGACTCATTTAAAGTAATGTAATCGTTTAGTTTTAGCCAGGTTTCTGTCAAACACAGCACATCTAGATTATAATCTGAAATCATTTCATTAACTATGAGCGATTTTGAAGTAAGGGATCGAATATTCAGCAACCCAAGCTTTATCATTTGTTCATCCATATTATATCTGCTTTTTATTTGTTGAACATCAATTAAAACTTGACCCTTAAATGGCTTTAGGAGTTTTTTGTATGTCCTAATTCGGGGAACAGACACAATCTCTATATGATGATATCTAGGTGAAAGAGTCTCTATGTGATGGGATTTATCTGACCTTGGTGACGTGAGGCCGCTAGCAGACGGTCGGTTTAGCCAGTCTGTCTGCTTCCTGACCTGAGCCCCAGATTGTCATGTTTGAGCTCTAAGACTATGTGCCATATTACTAGAGAGAAGAGCAGCACCATCCCAGGTGGGATGAATACCATCGCTTTTCAACATCTCTTTTTCTCTTTTCCCAGCACTTCTTCCATTCTATCTCATTATGTCAAATTATGTTCATATCCTTATTTTCAATATATTCTTCCAAGACTGCTCTTCTTTTACCATCCCTTCCTCCATTAATGTTAATTGTTCCTATATCTAAATACTCCCCATTGAAAGAAAGGAAAGATCAGTAAAGAAGACAGAGAAAAAACACCCCAAGTGATGTCATCATTAAGGAGTTGTTAAACCTTTTTTAAGGGCCATTTCTCTTCTCAATTTCATTACATGTTTTTTCTGTAATCTCAATAGTTTTTTCCAAACGTCGTATCCAAGAAGTAAACAAAAAAACAATCTGCCCAGAGTGCATCATTTGTCAGAACCTTTGGTAACTAAGACGTCTTCATCTTCCTTATCACCATCCTCCTACAAACAAATGTCACTGTTTAATATAAAGAGGGGCACATTAGAAATCGTGACTCTTAACAGATTGTGACACAAACGGTGAAACAACGCGCTCCATTTACCCAAACGCCAGTTTCAATTAATTTACTCACCAAACTTTCATCTTTAAGGAAAACCACCACAGCTTTGTTCATCATTGACGCTGAAATTATATTTTCGTATCCAATTTGTTCACCAACAGCGACAACGTCTTCCACCACCGCGTCCATGGTTGAGTGAGAGTGAGGAGACACCCCCACTTTGCTGAGCCTCCATCTCCATGTCAGGCGTCCGCCACGAAGTCTAAAACTTCCCGACACTGAAAATTATATAACAACACTCAAAATTAAATTAACACAAAGCAAAAGAAAACAGAAAAGGAAGAAAAATAGAAAGAAAAAAAAAACAAAGAAAGAAAGTCACGATTTTGTCGCTCCCATAACCCAAACTCCAAGCATGCAAAGCGAGAGAGACAGAGGCCGCTTCTCAAATACCAAGTACGCAAAGTTCGGACTTGCCAAGTTCGACTCAGGAGAACGAACTCCCGAAGACGAGAGGACGCTAAAGTTTGGTTATTCTTAAAATGGAACAGCAGCGTTCTTGATAGCATCACTCAGCTCGCTCTGGCTGGTTATCTATTATTTTAGGCAACAATAATTCGAAATATGTTATAAAACACCACTCTGCCTCTTTTAGTTTTCATTTAAAAAAAATATTAAACAGCCTATGTGGTTTAGGCAATATGTGCATATGTAGCCTATACTCTTGATTATCTTCACTGTAATAAAATGAAATATGGCATAAAACACAACCCTGTCTCTTTTTGTTAAATGTCAGTTTTAAGTATCAATAATAGATTTAAGAAGCTATAGGCTACAATAAGAAATAAAGCAAACAATTCAGTCAAACATACAAAGTCAGCGCTCTACAACGGTAAAGTTAAATAGCCTTTATTCACTTCAAGAACACATCCGAGGATTTGCACTGTACTTAGATGTGAACTTTGAATTGGAACAGTACTTGGGCAGGGACTGGTGATGTTTCATAAGTCCAAAAGAACACAAGTACAGACAAGAATGCATTGAGAAATAGCCGGAGAGAGAGACAGATACCCACACTAGCGGTCTTGGCCACTTGAGATGGCGCATATCGACAGCAAAAGGGGCGCTCATGAGCACTCTTCTGAAATGACAAATGGGACACCTTACGGTCTCATGGACTTAATGGAAACGCGCAAGAGCCAGCCATTGGAAGTCCACAAGACCGAAAGTGCATATGAAGTGGGCCTATCTCGAATGCCACTTCAGAGTGGTATTCGAGGCTAAATGTATCCCATAATGCCTTATGTTGGAAACTAAAGTGCCCCGAGATCGCGGGATGTTGAGGAAAACATTCCACTGTAACCCCTGGTCAGAGCCTGACTCCACCCACTTCCAATATTTGAAAAATGCTGGAAAAGTGGGCAGAGCCCAGCGGAGGGGGGCGTGCACCTGAGACGTCTCTCTGTAGGCAATGGCGTGGTTAGCTGGTACCCTCTTACGTCACAGGGCACCACAACTTCCAATGGGAATATTCAACTGCAGTAGCCAGTAGCCATAGTAAAAATAATTACTTGAATCAATGACCAGGATTAATAAAGCCCCAGTCTTACAGATCATTAACTAAAAAGGTTGTTTTAGGGTTTAGTTACCCTTTAAATTAATTAGATATTACATATAATTTGGAAGTAAAACATAAAGTGTTGTACATTTTATTGGTGCACAGATGAGCAAGCTATGTGTAGTTTTGTACAACATTTGCAACTGCTTTTTATCACTTATTTAGAAGCACCACAATTTTGAATTGCCTTCTGTTACATAGGGACTACTGACCAGGCATTTAGAAGTTATTTTAAAATATTTAGAAGAGAATCAAAATAAAGCTCTGTAAACACTTACATTTTTGCAACACTATGTGTCCAGTGTCCCATAGGGTAATCAAAAGTTCTACACACACTTGCAGTTTTCACGCCTACTTGAACAATTGGGCCAAATACAGGAAATACGTCAGGTACTAGGCAAGTGGTCAAGTGCAAAGAGTGAGAGTGTGGGTATTTGGACAGGGCAAGTGACGGAGAGATTAAGCGTGTGAATTATCTCAGTGTGTGCGTCTACCAGTTGTGGGTTTTGGTTCTTTTGTTGTTGTAGTCTGTAAGGACCTTTGAAATAACTGAAATGATTTGGCGAAGTGATATGGAACTGTAATGCGGTCAAGACCTGCCTGGAACTACTTTATCCTTAGTAGCCTACATTCGTCAACCCATCAGAATTAATCATTCAACAGTCTAACGTATAACTAATGTTAAAATGTATGCTTTTTAATGTAACCTTCTCCCTATAAATACTTTGGTCAGTTCAGGAATAATTAATGCAATTTCACATTATTTATTTTAATAAGTGCAATACTTTTTAGAAAGGGTAAATGTATGTAAATATAACAAATGTAAAAACAAAAAAAATATATCGCAAAGTATACTGCATATTAAACAATAGTCCAGTTGCACTACAATTTTCTGTAGAAGTAGTTGGCATCAAAACTGAATTATATTTTTGAGAATTCTGTCAAACTAAAAACAGAAAACGAGTTATAATGTAGTTTTTTTATGTATAGGTAAAGTTTTTTTTTGCACATTTAGGTGGGGCAAATTGCCACATTGTTCAGGGAAAGCTGCCATGAGTCAATTACATCTGTTGTCCAAAGAATAAATGTATATTGTGGATTTGGAAATGAATGGATATTTCTATATGTTGCTGTTTCATGACTTCTTCTTTGCTTCTTTTGTTCCTTTTATTATAGTATAATTGGCTATAATTGACTATAATAGACTATATAATGGCAGATTCCCATTGCGACAATTCAATTTAAATATACTTAAATGAAAAAGTAAAAATTTTTGGTGCGGGTTTGACTCGGGGTCTTTCAAAAATATTTATTTTTCCTTTGTTTGTTTATTTTATGTATAGCATATACTTTTTGTATACATTTTTGTGAGACTTTGATCTGTTTTATGTTTGTAAAAACTGTTATAAATAAACTTTTTTTAAGAATCCTAAGAGAATGATCAGTTTATCCAAAAATATTAAGCAGCACAACTGTTTTCAACATTGATAATGATAATAAATGTTTTTTGAGCAGCAAAAAAGTATTATTTTGATTAAATATAGCTAAATGTTATGATGATAATAATAATAATAATAATAATAATAATAATAATACCAAAGTATTTTGTATTTTAGTATTTGTTTATTAATATTGTTTGATAATAATAGCTAATTAATTAAAAAATAAATCAAATTGTTTCCTTATTTCATTACCATAGCGATTCAATAAATTGTAATTGTGCAATTGTAGCTATATTAGCTATTATTGAGTGGACAAAAATAAAACCAAGGAAAACCATCATCATCACGGTGGGTGATTGCTCTCATCTTCATCATAATCCTCATCTAATGTTGGGACTGTTGACTGCTGAAGGTTATTTTAGATAACTGTCATAGACCAATCGCAATGATCCTGAGTCAGTGCGCCGCAGCGGCGCGTCTCCAGCACATCCGGGTGTCGCGTCGACAGCGCAGACTCGTCGCGGGGATTGCAGCGCCCTGCGTTTCCGCGTTAGCAGTGGGGGGAACCAGCCGAGGGTAGGGAACGGAACACAGCGAGATTGGCCAAATCTAACTGGATTACGCTGTCCGCGTCGCGATTAAGATGAAAAAGAAGTGACATTTCGACTCTGGCCTTGTTTAGGAAATGAGCGTGGGATTATGACAATTGCTCGGGCACGAGACGGCATGACAACACTGCCTGACATGTGAGACATCAACAACAGTGCGCTTGTGTGGCTGTCTCCGCCACCTTCGGTTAATGCTCGCTCTGTTCATGCACATTTTGCATTCGTTTAGCATTTGCCGGAGGTAATATGAAGAAGTTTAATATCAGGAAGGTGTTGGACGGCTTGACCGCGTCCTCCTCTTCCTCCGCTGCCGCGTCCCCTCCATCGGGAAGCAGGGAGAATGACATGATTCAGGAGACCCTGCAGTCAGAGCATTTCCAGCTCTGCAAGGTGGGATTAGTTACTGTGATCTCACACAGGGGGGCTGAGTGTGTGTGGATGTGAGTGGCGCCGACTCGCCTCAATATTCTAATGATATTCTAATGCATTTAAAAGCTACTCGCCAAGGGTCGATGGGTTTCAACTCGCATCACAGTCGGTTAAATCACCCACAATCCTTTTATAACCTTCTCCTACTGGAATAATCACCCAGAGGTCGGTCCATCGAGATTAACCACTCGTGTGACGTCCGAGTTGACTGTTGACTAAATCGGTGTTCGGTGTTTAAGACGAATTAATTTACTCTGTATTACTTTTTAATCGAGATAAACTGATTCAAGTTACTATGATGAATGAGTCATTTTAAATGACAGACTAATTTCTGTCATGCGGCGTGTCAGTCTCGTCTGTCAAGAAATACCTGTGCTTAATGTCTTGTCTAGCAGTTTAATTCGGATTTTAGAACAGAACAGTGTGAATACATGGTTTATGTTCTAATTCGCTGTCTGTTGAAGATCGTAGTTGCCAAACTGATTAATGTATTTTTAAGTTAAAAATATTATACATTTGATATTAATAATGAGAATAATTAATAAAATACTATTTTTTTTAAATAATAAATAACATTTTTTATTATTATTTGATTACCATCTATTTATTTATATTTATTCAATGTATTTGTAATATTATTGAGTGTCACTGTGTATGGTGGATCTAGTCATCATCTAATGTTGCTTTCCTGAAGATTATTATGGAAGGAGAGAAACTGATTTAAGTTAGTATGAGAAGTATTAAGAAGAAAGCCAAAATATTAAATGTCATGGATGTATATTACTGAGTAATCCACTAGGCTATTTTGTATAGAGGGGTCAAAATGACCTAAAAAAGTACAAAAATACCAAAAGAAATTTTTTTTGAGAATTAGGCTAGAATCTAAAAGGATATTTAGAGAGTTACAGGCATGCAAACTTCGGGCAAAAAAACAAAAGAAGTGCTTTTTTCCCATTTTTGAACTGTCACCATTGGCACATAATGCTGAAAAGATTGTTAAATTTAACAGATTTTACTAATAGACCAACCAATCTCTGTGTTCAAGAATAACGATGCTGCCATCTTTCCAAAGTCATTTTTACCCCCCTGTTCCAAATCTCTGGTGAAAATGGTCATTTTGACAACTCGACAAAACAATGGATAACTCCGTAAATATAGCCTACATCCATGACTTTTTAATAACTTTGGCTTTCATCACTATTTCTTTCTTTCTTCAGAAAATGTTTGTCGATTTGACAGAATTACCCTACTATAATAAAATTAGGACCTTGCAGAAACACAAAATAACTAAATAAATATGAGAAAATATGATATATAAAACTATTAAATAAAAATATAGATATTTAAAATGTTCTAATTAGGCCTATATTTAGTAATTTCATATTCATAAACTGTTAATATACTGTAATACTTTAAAAAAGAAAGAAAGGCCTTGCTGACTTTTAATGATTTGTGTTTTCTGAATCGTTATTCCTGGTTTGTATTCCTCCACATGGCTTATTGATATATTGCTCCTTTTTCTTTGTTTAGCTCATGTATATTGACATACTCAAAGTATGATGATTATGCACTGACCTAAGGATGTTTCCGCATATGCAATGTTTAACTAACATTATGTTTTCTTTGCTCAAGTCTTTAAGAGATTCTTTTGAATGATGACATGGAATGATGTTATCTTGATGTATGATGTTATCATACTATTTTCCAAAGAAAATATTTAGTTTGCCTAAAAAAATGACAGTTATTGTTATTTACTGTCCTTCATGTATAGTATTTCCAGTGGAACAGAAATGGAGAATTCACAGATCTTTTACATATAATAACATGTCTGTAAAGCTAAAAAAAGTGTGGTAAAAGTGCTTCATATTCTAGTCTTCTGAGGCTGTATGAGGGACAGATTGGATTACTGGTTATTTTCTGAAAATATCAGCTTTAAATTGTATTATCCAATCCACATCTTTGAATTGGTGCATGGTGTTTTGTCACAGGGAAGGTTATCAGCGGAGAACAACTTAAATTTCTGGCGGTTTCTCATCAAAGTTGCTTCTAAAGCCTTAGAATATAGTGCACTTGATATACGTGGTCGATACAGGTTTAGATCAAAATGTGAATAAGAACTTTCATTTTTGTATGAACTATTCCTTTAAGAACTCCATTGTCATGTATGTAGTTTAATGCAAATCATGTTCTGCTTCACAGACACTGCGACATGGCTTTCCTTATCAACCCTCTTCCATGGCTTTTGACCCTGTACAGAAAATTCTGGCTATTGGCACACAGAGTGGAGCGCTAAGACTGTATCCTTTTTTATGAAGAGCTGGCAACATAGCTAGCCTAACTCACTTTGAAGAAAAAAAAGTGTCAAATGTGGATGCGTTGTTTGTGCATATCTAAACAAAGGCAGTCCTCCCACCCTTCTGTGTTGGAAGTATTGTTGCACATAGTAATTTTGCGGCATGTGCGACTCCTTTAACTTCCACGCAAACATTTGATTACATAAGTTGCAAAATACAAGTAACAACATCCTTTGGCAAATAAGCTTCTAAGAGCCTTGCTGTTCCCCCAAGAGATATTAATATTTTCCCTAGAGAACCGTCATAGGAGCTAGGCCACTGGCTCAATGGAACTAAAGGAAAATATAAATATAAAAATATAAAAGCTAAAGGATATAAATATGACATTAAGGCAATAATGATATTTTATTTTGGTAAAACACCCTTGTAGTAAAACTATGTGACTCATTGCTTTTATAATGTAAACATCAGTATTTTGTTTTAATTTAAAATGCATTTATTCTCAGTGCTGTTAGGATGTTTTTAAATGTTCACACTTTATTATTCAGGCAAGGAGGCAGAGTTATTGGTCAGTGGTGACATTCTCAGATATACATTGGCCTGGCTGATAAATTGTGCATATCTAGAGTACCTCCTCCACTACTTGACTTAAAATCAAAATAAATATATAAACATTGAGCATTTTAAAAGTGGTGCTTTATGTGCTCAGTCATCAGTGAGAAGGTCAGTTGATTCCAGGCGGTAGAAATCAAAGAAGCCAGTTTCTCAGTCATGTATTTGAGCAGCCTCATTTCAGTGGCACATTTCCTAGAAGCAGGGTCTTTATCCCGAGAGAAGCTGCACTGAATCCACTGTGGCACGAGCAGCTCTGTTGCCATATGTTGCAGAGCTCGTCTCATCATTGGTGCTGCCGACTCTCTGCCATAATGCCACCTCGCACGTGCTGGAAACATCGCCAGTCCTGCTGGGCACGTCTGCTAGAGACACACACTCTCACCCAAGCTGCTCCAGCTTATTACTGTGTGTTTTCATGTTCAGAATCAGATATACACGTTTCTGTCAAAGGAAACATGGCTATAAAGTACAGCTGGGTGGTGCAATAGTAAAAATTTGTTAGCTGGTTATGATTTTGCATGACTCTTGTTGGTTAATATCTATTTTAGTGTACATCTCATGTTCAGTAACTGGTTAGTAACATTACAGTAACATTATTTTTTGACCTTCACTTTATTTTTAAATCAGTCTGCAGTGTGATAAATTTAAACGTTCTTGTCATTTAATATGTAGGCCTAGTTATTAAAACTGAATGCACTATAAAAAAAAAAAAAAACATTTGTTTGAAATAGTTCTCGTTTAGCATGTCTACTTCCCAAATGTATTTCATGTCATCATCTATTTTGTGAAATACAGCATTAACGTAATGTATATAATAAGGGTTGCTTGACTGATTTCCTATTTTCTTTCGTGGTTGGTTACTTGTCAAAACAATACCCGAGTTACTCGAGTACTCCTGGTCTTTGTTACAGTTTAAAAAAAGACATAAAAAATATTTTGTGTCAACAAGTGTTTATTAATTGACAGCCCAATGTTTGCCACAATTTCGCCTCTTTCATATATAGTAAAAAAAAAACTTTTATTTGCATTTTGTATTTAACTTTGGCAAAATAACACGTTGTACAGTAAATTGACATGCAAAAACGTTGACATCCACGTCTTTGACACAGAACAATATCTGCATACATAGATTTAAAAACAATAACTGATCTGTAATCGCATCACTTAGATCTTCACCAGCTTAAATACTCTTCCACACCGATGCCATAGAAATATACAGGGGCAGGGCTACATCAAAAAACGAAAGTTTGAACTCAAAAAGTTAAAGATGGCTGCACGCTTATTTACTTATTTGCACTTACTGGTGTATAAGCTCTGTATAATATTATTTGTACCGCCCATCCCTACTAAGTTTGCACGGTTGCAAGGCCAGACTTGGTGTTGTCAGATTTTAATTTTGAGAGTAGGAGTGCACTGGTATTAGCCTATGCTTTTGTGACGGTGTGCAGTGGATTGCCCATGACTTCACTGTATCAATGGCATTTTGTCCTTGTGGAAAGTCACTAGCCACCCACCTGGCCAGTTTTCTCTGCCGTGTATAGTTGAGTTGATTGGCTCAGTCCTCATGCTCAGCTGTTGCCTGGATGTGTTAATGTACAGCAAGAGGTGATGGGCTTACTGTCATTCAGTCGATTGGACTATTTATCAAAAGACAGAATGTATCGATTTGCCTCATTGCCCCCAGCATTGGGGAACACCGCCACAGCTCAGCAGACACAAACTCAATGAGGTGTTTACGAACAGTATATATCTAATTTTACATGGTTGGTCCCTTGTGTCTCAATCTGTGTGTTCATATAGAAGCCTTGCAGGACATCCAGGGGGTTTGGTGGAGTTTTTTTAATAGGTACTAGCAGTTTGTTTAAGATGTTTGGCGGAATAAAAACAGTGAAGCGCTCTTTAATATGCAGTCTCGCCGCTGCTTGGTAGTGTTTTTACAAACTGCAGTGCTAAGGAGCAAACGTTTTTGAGGTTTTATGCATGAATAATTCACAAATTGATTCTTGTGGAATGCTTTTTGTTCTGACTATGCTCTGTGAAGCTGATGAATGTTGAAACGCCGACTTTTTTAAAACAAAATTTGAGCGTGTCTTAAACATGCAGTCGTTTATTAAGCTTTTACGTTTAATGTATATTTGTTCTTTATGATACTTGTTTAGACCATAATGAAATCATAATCTTCTGTGTTTAAGACACAAAAGGATTTATGTAAAAAGTCTTGAGTCAAGCATCACTTTTGAAGGAACCCCTCCATAGAAACACCACAAACCACTGTGGTTTACCAAATGAGGAAGTTGGCATCTTTTGCTTTAGAATGCAACTTTCTTTCATCTTTTCTTATTTTGCAGCCGTCTCACTAAAGACGAGTACTGCATAATGTGTAAGGACTTCAACAAGTCAAGTGATGCTGTCATAGGGTTAAAAAGCTTGTGACTAGATTACTAAGCCAGAACATTCCTTATACATGGGACCTAAAGAGTACATTTGATATACTAGTTCTTTTATTTTTATTTTAAGTGAGTCAACTATATAATTTAGTGTAGATTGTGCTGCAAAATTTGTTCATGATGACGAGTTTTGTAATAAGCTGATGAATGTAGAATTAGTGTATGAGTGGTGGAGTTTGTCTCTGCTGCTGTGGGTTATAAGTATAAGTGTTTGAAAGGCCAAATGTTACTTTTTATTGTCCAAACTTAGATATTCAATATAATGTAAAATATTAAACTTTGGTGTGTAACTTATTCTGCATGTTTGTGATGCAGAAATGATATCTCAAATCAGGTGACTTCTTGTGAAAAGGAATCTTTACAAATTTGTGCAGGAGGTAAACATTCATTACTCATGTCCGTTCTTATTCGTTTGGTAATGCTTTCATCTCCCAACAAGAATGTAGTAATCTCAGCTCTGTTTAACATTATTAAGTCTATTTCACAGAACTTCCTACCAAGATCAGTGCAGGAAAACTTATCAGGTTCCATCAGATTCCATCAATCTGGCACCAGACTAACAGTTGAGAGAAGTAGCACAGGTGCACTTAGTTCTACAGGTGGTGGCACCAGCACCTGATCTGGTAGGGGTGGGGGGATTTTTAATCATAAAGGTAAATTAATTATAAACTTACTATTGTTTTTGCATTAATAACTGCAGTAACTAATAAAATTATGTTTATTTCTTAAAAATACACATTTGACAGTAAAGCACCAAGCTTGAGTTGAGATGCAGATACAGTTAACTTTTATTACACCAGTAAGATAGCCTTACGTCGTCACACTCAGATTCTAGTCAGAATGCGAGTCTGATATCTCCATTGGACTGTGATTATTGGGCATGTTTCAACCGAACCAGGAAAAAAAATGCCTCTGCACTATATTGGATAGACCGAATCCCGTAGGAAGGACCGCAAAAATATCTTCAATATATTCAAGTTTGCATGAACCCTTAAATTAATAATCTAAAAACATGTGACTTTTTCTGCCACAATACCATGATTACAGTTTACTACATTAAATCCATGGTGAATGTTGGTGATTTGTGGACTAAAAAGCCTTCTATAACTTGTTCGTTCATGGCACCATGTTTCTCCTGGTTTCCATGTCAGCTCTGTTTGATCTGATATCTATGATTTATAACAGAATTTTGCGCTGAATTTGAATGCTTCTCACTAGATCTCGCAGCGATGTATTAATAGTAATTCAACCGATTTTTCTCAGTGGATCTCCCATCGCTATCTGTGTAGTAACGTTGTCGCGTGATCAAGATCGGCCCACGAGCACACCTGTTCTGAGCTCGCGCTGCGCTGTAATATTGCTGCCACTGCGAGCTGATAAATGGTCCTCGCTGTGCAGCTCAAACGAGTAGTACAGATTTGTTCCACTTTCGTTTCATTGCCGTTTCATATTTTGCAAATGCGACAGAAATGGCAGCTCTTATCGGTTGGGCAACGTGGTGGTCGTACAAAATTTAGTTGCACCGACTAGAAAAAATGTAGCAAAATGCAACCATTTGTTCACAGTCTGGAGCCCTGTTGTTAGTTTTTTTTGTAAGGTATTATTTTTTTAACTGGTGGTTGAAAAATGACATCCAAAAGGTTGGTAGTCCTGAGCTATCTAGAAGAATATCTTAGAGATTTGTTGCCACTTGGTCTAGTAAGTAACCACATTGCAACCCACCAGAACACATTTTCAATAACTCACGTTTAATATACAATAGTAAATTAAACCACTTGGGTGGAATAACATTTTTTAAAGTCCCCCTATAGTCAATACTTGTATTCCTTCAAACTCATCTTTGATCACCCAAATTATACATTTAAAGGTTTTTTCCTGTGAAAAAAAAAATTCTTGACGCCTTAAAATAGCTTGAATGCAACTCTACACCCTTGCTTCATTTAGTATATGTGGGTCCATGAATATGCTAATTAGCCCCTCCTCCACTCACTCACACCAGCTCAGAGGTTGAGGTAAACAATGCACAATGGTATCGCTCTTTACAACGTCGGACACATAACGGTAATTAATATGATTAGCCTTTTGCTTGACTATGTTATCAAACAGCTAATAATGTGTTGCTAATGTCACACAAACTATGTTCCCATTCGCCATCTCAGTCTGCCTTCTAACAATCATCAGATACGCTTTGAACAACTCAGGGAACATCAGTTGAGAAAAGCATATAGTTCATCATAACATTGAATCGTAATATACTTTATACACCCACTATATTGCTAAATCTACCCAATATTTCATATCAACGGAAAAATATACTGGGATAACCTGGCATCTCTCTAGACTCCCTTGCTAGATCGCTGTTAAAGATATGCTAAAGCCCGCTGGCACGTTGACGTGATTGGTTACAAGGTAGTTTGTAACGTCAGAGACACTGTGATTTCAAACCACGTTTTTGAGACTGTCTTTGATTCACTGCAGTTTTAAAGAGAAAATACTCAGCAATGGTGTTGACATGAAATTGCACATTGTTTGTCTTAAAGCATATTAAAAACACCACATAGACATATAAACAAAATTAATAACTTGATTTTCACCACAGGGGGACTTTGAGAAACGTTAAAAATAAGAATGAGGAAGTGCCACCCAAGAACTGTGTGCTGAAAACCGATATCATCTTCAGCTCTCTACATGCTTATGTACGCAGCCAACGACGCCTTACAATTCATGCTCGAAGAATTTTTTATTAGGCTTCAGCACTGTATTTAATTGATTAGTGCTATTTTTAGTATCATCAGTGCTGTTTCAGTGTTGATTTCCCTGTGATCTATGACCCTCTCCTCTCTGCTCTTCTTGTAGGCTGCTGTTGGCAGCATCCAACTCCAAGTGCTTTAAATAACGGCCATTTGAGACTCCTCCAGCTTGTTTAAGGCACCCAGGGCCTGTTTGATTACTGTTCTTAATCTTGTTTGGACGGATCCTATCTCTACTTTATCACTCTGAAACCTACTAATGGCTCAAGTTCGGCTTGGACGGGGAGGCAGAGTGCAAGCCGTGGGGTCAAATAGCTTTATAATTTTACGTTTTTTTTTTTTTCATTGCGCAAAGAGCTTGTCATTAGTGTGCTATGTGTATATCTGTTTTCAGAAACATGTTGGAGAAGGATGCAAGATTCTTCTGTAGATTGGAGGATATTAGATATTAATGTTTTTAAAATCTATCTAGCAGTGTCCTAGCAACCATTCAGAGCATACTAACAGCTACCTAAACATGCCATTATCTGTCGCTGTCTATAATATTAGCAACTGCTATAATATCAACACCTTAGCAACAAGTACACCTTAACACCTACTTAGCAACACCCTAGCAACCACAGGGAAAAAATCTAGCAACAACCTATCAGCGTCCTTGCACTCTGAGGCGTATATAATCTCGTAAATAGCTTTCAGACCAGATTTGTTAAACCAACAATCAAAGTTAGTCTTGACGAACTTGCTTTCACTTTCTAGTTAATAGATTGTGTTTTTCATTAAATATATTTAAGTCTCCTTTAATGAACTACTCAAGCGTACTTGGCTAGAGAGACAGAATTTTAATTATGCTCTGATGACAATTTTTTGTACAACCTCGTGCTGTGCAAAACCTGCATGTGTGTGGACCGTTCTCTAACTAGTCACCTTCTCCGTTATCTCATCATCATTCATGTCTCCTCTCTGTTTTGCTCTTCTCCTCCTTGTTCTCTCTTTTCAGAGCTGGTTTACTGCGTTGTTGGCACTGTTCAGTTTCCAGAAACAAATGTTAGCGGTTGCAACCGTTGACAAGTTTGTCTGCCTCAGCTGCATTGTAATCTTTTGCACTGGAGTCCTGTATTATTAGGGCATATAGAATGACAGCACGCTTATCAGATTGCACGGCTGTTTGTTCTCAGCGGAAGCCCCTGTTGTTTGAAGTGAGTCATCCATTGTGGTCGGCAATATGACGCTTTAGAAAGTACAACTTTTTTGTGGATTTGCTAAACGTTACAGAGCTCTGTTCGCTTGTACATTAGAGCACTTAAACAGTGTTGCATGTAATTTGGATTTTAGGGTGAATCTCATAAAACCTGTCAAGAACTCATCCAGGTCATATTTCACCCCAAAATCCAAAGAAAGAAAGAAAGAAAGAAAGAAGTCTGCTGATCATTGTCAGGGTGAATATTATTGTACTTCCTTAGATTCTTTTGAGTTAAATCAGCATAGGGGCTTTTACAATGAAGTTAAGTTTTATTTAACTTACTTTGAGAAATTGTCATGAAAAAAAATGGAAGTGAACATTGTTACTGCAGTTTAGTTTTGCATTCTTTTTAAATTAGTTATTTTGCATGCATCTCTTTGTTAATAAAACATCATACGTTTTGTGGTGATCAAGATATTCAGTAATCGAATCGAACAGCGATCTGTTTTTTGGGTTGGTGTCCGGCTCCCATGGAACGTGTAGAGCGACTGACTGAGTCTGACCCTGGGCTCTGATCTAAGCTGAGGAGAAACTGGCTGGTCAAGGGCCTGATGCTTACACTTATGAATAAATAATGAGTCAGTGGTCCACTGCAACTTATTTATAACAGCCCTCCATTATTTATTTATTACTTATATAGCCATCAAGACATGGGACGTGAGAGAGAGCAAAACGCTACAATGCACAGAAAATATTTTTTCTTAATTTTTTTTTTTACAGAAACTGAAATTAAATATTTACCCAAAAACTCAAATTTAATTTATTATTTTTAGAAATTAATTTACTCAGAGTCATGTTCTCGGTGTTTCCAACTAACAAATTGTACATATTGATACTCGTTGCATCATTATTGTTCCACATTGCTGGCATGTTTACCTTTTGAAGCTTTTCCAGGTTGCGTGCATAAACCTTTTAAAAAATGTTCCACCTCTGACTACCATATCATTTTGTAAAAAATAAAAATGGAAAGATATTTTTAGATTGAAAAACGTGCAATGAAAAACACCTGCAATAGTTTCACTTTATGTTTTTGAATCATTGTTCACTGAATGGGCTGATATTGGAAGCAGATAATAATGCCTATTTTTTGTTGTTGAAAGCATTATAGGCCTAATCTTTTTCTATGGTACTTACAGAACAACCACATGAATTTCCCATGTTTTCCACATGTGATAACGTAGACGTCATCACGTTTCACATGTGATCACATGGATTTTACATGAGAACTGTTCCAAAACCACGTTTCCTATGTGCGATGTATTTCACTTGTGTTTTTGCTCATGTGAAATTCAGTTGATAAAAGCACTCAACGTTCCTCTGTCATTCAAATATTTTATACTTCCGGTTTTACTTCAAATTAGCATTATTTAGTAATTTTTAAAGGTTGTTATCGCTTTTCTATACCACAGACTAAACCAATTTTGGATTTATAATATGTGCTATATCATACTATACTATTTATATTAGTATTGGTAATCTGTCATAACAAATATGGTACACCATAATGGCCTGACAAATTGCCCATGCCCATAATATCTCATGTATTTGTTATTCTCATATTTTCTCTATAATATAGGGCTAGGGCTCCCTCGACTCAAAAAAGCTCACCACTATGATTTAGTGGTGCCTTGTTACTCACTGAATTTGTAATACACAAGGTCATACATTAAAAATAGGTACTGTAGGTTAGGGATTTGACACCAATATAATAGTGGCTGACTAAAACCCTATTCAGACGGTAAGTGTTTCTCATGGGGATGTGAGGTATTTTCAACATTTACAGGGGCTAGTCTGTGATTTTATTGCTGTCCGAATCCAGAATGTCAGTTTTTCTCCCACCAACCGTTTAAACATCCCCGCTGAATTACGTACTGTTTTTTGACGAACACCAAGGTCGTGTGGTAATTCTAATTGCTGTGCCAGGTTTACAAGAGGAGATCAATTAAAAATGCACTGTTTAAATCCTTTTTGACCACTGCCGAGCACCATAATATAACTGTTGTGCTTCACTGTCGTTTTCATGCATTTTAAATATGTATGTAATGCTGGAAAGTATTTAAAAGAACAATATTTCATCACCACTACCTCAGCGAGTGGAGCTTTTAAGAACAAAAAAGGAGAAAGAGGAAAAAAAGCATGTAATCATTTGACTGTTAACAAATTGACTGTTATTGTGGCAGCAATACAATTTTAAAATAATATATATAATTATATACATTAAAAATGTAAACCAAGCAGCTTTATGTTTACCTCATGTAAATAAGAGGCTGCATTAACTTTATTTAGCTAATTTCCATATTTTTCAAATGACATCTCTTATTTTGAAATGGGCCTAATGCAAAACAGAAAACCATTTCAAATATATTGTGTCTAGCTTTCTTTTTTTAAACAGGAGATTTAGATAATCAAATAATAAATAGGACATTGTTTTCCTTTTATTAAATTAAATATGAACGTTTTCGTATTAAACCAAGCATATGACATTTTATTTACAGCAGACAATCATGCGACTGACCACGTGAGCAGCGTGTTCCTGGGTTCGTATAGGATTACAAAACGAGCTCCTCCACCGTGAATAAATTGCCATCCGAACGCAGGAGTTTTTCACTGAGGTCCCACGCAAATGTCTTTTTTACAGACATCCACATGAGAAACACTTACCATCCCAATAGGGCTTAATTGTAAGTTTCTGCTCTGTGAATCTCAAGTGCATTTCATAAACAGGCTGTGTTACAGTGAAATATTAACGAGACTAAATGCGTAGAACATGTGTTTTGTCTTGTTCTTAGTTTATTGCCCTCTTGTAATCTCTGGTGCTGTCTTGTTCGCAAACCGTTGTGTCAGCAAGGTGAGTTTATCTTCAGTGTAATGGCTCTCTTCCTGAGCACAGCCAATGTTGCTTACCATAATTGATCTGTTTAACAGAGATACTGTACGTTAGCTGGAAGGGGTAGAGCGTATGTGACTGTACAGCACAAAGTTAACATATCAGACACCGTAAAGCTTCACATACTGTGAGCTGGCAGTGTGTGCTTGTAGGGCTCTCAGGTCTTATATGTTTTCACAATAGCAAGCTACTCGAGAGGAAATTAGTACATTGCTGCAGGAAACCGCTGATTCAATAAGAATGAGAAACCCATTTCCTGTTTATAGTGTCAACTCTTTTAGAATTCCTTCCCTGGCATTAGAAGTATGTTAGATGTCCTGAGGTAACAACATACAGTGTCCATATGTTGTTTTGCAGTGTTTTCATTTGGCAGATAAGTAGCTTTCTAATCTGAAGGCGAGAGCCTCTTTTTACTCACCAGTATTGAATTAAAGCTCTAAAGTATCTGCATGTGTAATTTGGGATTTTTTGAAAGATATTACAATCTAACAGCGAGTATAAAGAGCTCTTGTTGGTAAACGCACAGCAGCACAACAGTTTCTTCACCCGTTGTGAAGCCCTGGAATCTGCAAACTGGTATGGAACAGTACTCGCATTTGTTTCTAAATGCACATAGAAAGCATGCAATGCAGCACAGTGCTGATGAATATGAATGACTGTTTGACTGTAGACAGTCGCTGTTGTCCTGCTGGAGAAGGGGTTTATGGGAGCAGTTAGAGTGCTGTACTCCAGAGGGCTGAAACCGCATTCACAGACTAGACTTAAGACTCCGATTAGAGACTTTGTATAATCCTTTTATTTAAGTCAATGGACAAGACCCTTGGTAATATGACGCACAGTCCTCTGCGAACACAGATTCCCTTTAGTGCTGCACCCTGTTGATTTACTTGCATTATTTTTTTGTTGTCTATGATTAAGTTGAGAAGTAACATGACATGAAAGGTTTCTCAGCAAGGTTTTAATGTTAAAATGTATATGATTGTATAAGATGCATATATTTAGGTGCTGTGACTTTTTGCAGTTCCTTTATA
This sequence comes from Meda fulgida, assembly GCA_030578275.1. Taxonomy (NCBI): domain Eukaryota; kingdom Metazoa; phylum Chordata; class Actinopteri; order Cypriniformes; family Leuciscidae; genus Meda; species Meda fulgida. The sequence goes on along the minus strand of CM060632.1, from coordinate 9,633,123 downwards.
TAGTTCTACAGTACAGTATGTAGTCTCTCTATTATAGTCCAACTCTGTATTATTTTCTTTTTTGAAACACAAAAAGGGAATCATGGTAAGAAAGTTGGAGCTGTTTTCTGTTCAAAGAAAAGTGATGGTTTTTACCGCAAAGCTCCAAGAAGTAGCTCTCGAATATCTTTCAGATTTGACATGCATTAATCCGTGCTGTTTGTTGTAAACACATGTAAGAATAATATACATTTGAGCCTGTTCTTCACACAAATACATTGTATTACTTATGAAGACTTGAAAGCATATGGATTGCTTTTATGGCGATTTTTTTCCCATTGGCGTGAAAAATCACCAGGCAGTTTCATCGTATTGAATTCTGCCTAAAATCTCATCTCAAAAGCAAAAAAAAAACTGCTGTTGGAATTACATGAGGGTTATTGAATGATGACGATGTTACTGTTTGAGTGAAATATCAATTTAATTTTGCAATGCATTTTTATAGAATAATGGTGTTCTGGATTTAGCACATTTGACAGGTACTCTGAGGTGTTCAGTGGTGTATGCACCTTAACTGAGCCTGCAGATTCGGCCGAGCAGGAGTGGAGTGTTATTGCCAGCATGAGAGCGGATCGGCTGTCATCCAGCTGGAGTTTCTTGTCAATGAAGTCAGTTCTGCCATATCCACGCATGGCCATTTTATCTTTCTTACTTTCTCTCTTGGTTTTATCCCTCTTCATGTCATTGTCTGTAGCTTTTGGTTTAATATTTATAAAATGGATAATATGTTCAATATGTAGTGAATTACAGATTTAGAGCGCTCTTTTCTGTGTGTGTTTGGTCCATAGGGGGCACTGGTAAGTGCTTTGGCAGATGACAGTATTCATTTGTGGAATCTGAGGCAAAAACTTCCTGCCATTCTCCATTCTCTTAAATTTAATCGGGAGAGGTAAGCATTCCGCATACAAATAAACCATGCACCTCTACATTAAATAAATATATGTGCTGCGTGTTTCAGAGTGAAGTGTGGCAACGTATTATTTTACATGTGAGCGGTTCATTACCCACCAGTGTTTGCAGCGTCTTAGAGCAGCTCGGTTCACAGTAAATGCTGTTCCTCACAAACTCCATCTGTGCATCTGCTCTGCATTTGGTCGCTTTAATGTGCACTTGGGAACGCAAAATCAGTCATCTTCCCAAACTTGTATTGAAAAGCACTTATCATAAAAAAAAGCTTTAAAAGAAAACCTGTGGTTTTCCATCAAAATTAATGCTTGATGCTTTGACGTTTAAAAACAGGAATTAAGACAGTCATAAATATTATTATTGTAAATATTATATATAGTTGTAATGTAAAATATTATTATTATTATTATTCTATCTTTTTTTACAGTAAAATATGACAAGTAGTATTAGTAGTATCTCTTATTTTGTTTATATTTAGTAATGTTTATAATAAAATGATAATAATTTTGTAGCCATATTCATATATAATCACACATTTTTTTAACCAAAATCAGCAGCCCTACAAACAAGCACAACAAAACTGTTATTTTTTATTTTTTAAATTTTCCCCAGAAAAGTTGCAATTAGATTTCTTTTCTCCAAATTGTGCTGTCTTAACTGTTACTATTGCTCATATTTGGGATTAAGGGTTTATTCAAAACATCCTTGCAACATGCTATCTCTAAAAACCTTATTAACTGCATTGCAACATCCCAGTGACCGCCCAAAATACTCTAGCATTGTGGCAGCAAGGTTTGCACAGGCAAATACCACTCAAGTTTTCTTCAGAAAATGCAAAAGTTGGCCTTTACCTGGGCAAAGAGCCCATTTGACTGTTAATCAGCAGACCAACCCAGAATAAAGGGTTGAAATGAATGTTTGTTCAGAGACAGGAGGCCATGACAGTGTTCTCAAGTGTTCTTAAAGGGACACTCCACCCATTTGCATTAAGCTTTCCATTGTTAGAAACCCAGTAATACTATTGAATGGTCCTGAAAAAATCTTTCATTGTCCCCTGAAACGAGAGAAATCCACTATTTACCTTTTTCACTTCCGCCTACAATGACGCAAAAATCGTCAATTTGCGTCATTGTAGGAGGAAGTGCAAGAATGGGGTATTTCTGTAAAGACCCTTTCCAACCCGCCCATTGGGGGATGGACCTAATGCGCTAACAGACCTATCACAGATCAGTGCCAGTGGCGAAACTTTTTGAAAAAAAATGGACGCCGAAGGTTCTGAAAACGAAGACGGACACATTATGGAGGATTGGGATTTTAATATGGCAGAAACAGATGTTCGTGGCTACCTTTATGAGCCTGAGTACAGCGACGAGCAGCTGAGGGCTATGGAGGAACAGGAGGCGGCTGAACCTGCTTCCACCACAGCCGATCTGCCTGCCGCGGACGAGGAGCCCGCAATGCCTCGAGCTGGGACAGATTGGTGGTGCCTGTGCTCTCACTGTGCGCCAATGGACACAGAAGAAGAGTCAGTCTGCTGCCGCGAATTCCAGCGGTGCGAATTTCTCCTGTATGAAATTATATATTCGGAGGATGACACGGACGTGTGTGTGGTTGATCACCCGAGTTTCGCACCACATATCGATAGCGGCGTCCTGGAGACCTACTTTCGGAGTAGTGGGAGTGGCCTGTGGAGCTGAGCATTGCAATGCACTATGGAGATTGTTGTCTATAATCCACAAGCACTAAAAAGTCATTTTCGGCATTTTATTGGACAGGAAGGAACAAAATTAAAAATTTCTGCTACTATTCTACTACACATATTACCCACTTTCAATACACATTCATGTCAAAATCGGTGGACTGACCCTTTAAATGCGTATAGACTTGATTGCTGTCCCATTCACAAGACACCCAATGGCAGTAATGCACAGTCATCCACAGTAATACCAGTTGATTTATCAAACGTGACTCATTCATTTTGCCAGATTTCACTCTGCTGTTATTGCCATTTCATCCTTAATGCGTCACGACACACAAATCAGTCAAATGTTCACTATCGTATGAGATAATGGCAGTGAGTATTTCACTTTGATTAAGGTCAGCTCTTGTTTTTTGGCAGGATCACGTTTTGCCATTTGCCGTTTCAGAGTAAATGGCTTTACGTGGGCACGGAAAGAGGGAACATTCACATCGTCAATGTGGAGTCCTTCACCCTCTCAGGCTATGTCATCATGTGGAACAAAGCCATTGAACTGTAAGGGTCTGACTCTCCATGTATAGACACCATGAACTCCAGTGATTCTAATTAAACGTCTTATGCTTCAATATTTACACACATGATCTTTGCATCCAGCCTTTCTATTTGCCAAAACACTTTCCTCATAAACTGTCACTCTCTTCAACAGTTCCTCAAAGTCTCACCCTGGACCTGTAGTTCATATCAGCGATAACCCCATGGACGAAGGGAAAGTATGAAGATTAAATATATTTCCTGATGACTCCGCTTTTAGTTTGCACCATTTCAGAAAAGTCGTGTTTCTTTTTTTGCAGCTTTTAATTGGTTTTGAGTGTGGCATAGTTGTGCTGTGGGACTTGAAATCGAAGAAGGCTGACTATCGGTACAACTATGACGAGGTGAGACATTGTTATTGTAGATTACAGTTGCCTCCCTGCATTCTGATTGACTCTCAGATTTTGAGGTCATGTTTTTTTTTAAATATAAGGACAAACTTTTTACATAGGACCAAGCATTTTTTTTAAACAGTTACTTAGTCTTGTTCAGTTACATCCCTGAAAGGAACGAAGGCAGGTCTTCAAATTGGTTCAGGCTGCAAGCACTCGACAGGACTCAAGACTGCGACCTCATGATCGCATTTTGCAGCCTTTTTTCTTGCCGGTGTGACATTTTTTTACAGTCACGGAAAGACTGCACATTGTATATAAACAGTAAGCATTTGAGAGGAAAAATGGCAAATGCTGACAGAAAACATGACAATTTGAGTAAAGAAGATTATCCATTCAGTATAAACTCGATAGTACAGTCTGCAATACGAGGATGTGCAATGCTAGAGCTTTTATGTAAACAGGTTGCATGCTGTGTTCAGCCAATCAATGACACTGACCCCACAAATAAGAACGTTAACCCAGGGTTAGGGACTGTACAATGTGAAACATCAGCTTATGAATACCCATTAATTGTTAACCCTGGGTAAATTATGAGCAGTGTGAAAGGTGAAGCAAGATTACCCAGGATTCAGTTCACCCCAGGTTTAGAATGACCAAGGGTTAACTATTTCAACTATTTCACTATTTCTGCATCTCAACTCAAATGGGCATTTCCAAGAAATAATCATGTAATATTATTAGTTACTGCAACTTAAAAATGCAAAACAATAAAACGATTTTTTTTTTACATTAAATTACCTTTATGATTAAAAATCATAATCACTAAAGAAATGAGTGGCATCTGTGCTACTGTTCTCAAATGTTAGTCTGGAGTGCTGGTACTCAAATGTGACAGCAGTGATTGATCATGAAAACAATAACTGCAATAATTATTCACTTAACACAATAAACTACTTAAATAACAACTACTAATTTTTAATTTTAGGATTAGTTGTGACATCATTTTTGGCGGTAATTTGTCGTTTATATATCATACAATTACATAAATGCTGTTTATGATGAAATACGTTTGTCTCAAAAGTGGAGTGCAGAGTACTCAAATGAGCAACTCTAGTCTACAGGAAGTAAATTATTCCAGAAGAACAGAACAGAACTAAGATGTTTTTTAGTTTATTATGTTTATTATTGTCGACTCATATTTGCTGTCACAACAAATGAACCGTAGTTTGCCTGACCTGGTTTTCTTGTGGTTGATTACTCATCCTTTGTGTGGCCTGTAGGCGATCCACTCGGTGGCTTGGCATCATGAGGGGAAACAGTTTGTGTGCAGTCACTCAGATGGCACACTTACCACATGGAATGTACGCATTCCTGCCAAGCCTGCCCAGATCATTACACCGCATGGTAAGCTTCTGCCTAAACAAACTCCAGTTCCAGCATAAATATCAATATCAAATATCAGAGGTGAAGTGTGTCATTTGTGTGCCACTAGCAGTACAAATTAACTGGAAATGTTTGGTTTCTGTGTTTACACTTCTTCAATAAACTCTGCTGCAATAATATGTGAGCAGCGTGTATGTAAAAGTTTGTAGTTTAGAAAAAAATACGTTTGTTTTTACGTTTGTGAAAAAAAAAAATAAGTCACTGAAATAAGGTCATAAACAACACTACACAATCCAAATGTACATAACAAAGGACAAAAAAAGGCACATTATTGAGCACACTGATCTAAAGACAGAGACTTGAGAAGTCACACACCATTGGGCCATTCCTGAAACAGTTCCTGTTCAACATGCCTGTCATTTGAGGTGTGTGCTTATTCATTTTACCATGTTCATGTAGAAGCTTGCTGATGTTGGTACAAAATACAACACTTATCTGTATGACCAAGATCGACTGAGTATTTTGAGTCTTTTTCGCTCTGATGAGAAACAAAGCGACCCCAGGGGTTTAATAGATCCATATCCTTAATAGGAGTGGAGAAAAACAATATTTTTACAAATGCATCACGGTTTTGAAAAAACTCAGACTCAATCTGTCCACAGAAATGAATCATCAGAAATCTTTATTATTGTCAGTTTTAAAAAGATGAATTATCCAGTTCAAATAAGGGACATGTGGGATAAGCCACCTGAACGTGTCAGAGTTGTGTCTCTATACTGTTGCTGAAAGATGTACCAACACTCATTTTTTGGAATCAAATTACAAACCAAGAGTTGCTTTAAGATTTCTGCCCTTGATTTGATCATTGTTCCCATGATTAAAATACACAGATACTGGAGATAAAAAAAAAAAAGTGAAGTTATATTTATATGCACACCTTGTTTAACATGCAATTTTCCCTCCCAGGTAAACAGCCCAAGGATGGAAAGAAGCCGGAGCCTTGCAAACCCATCTTGAAAGTGGAGTACAAAACTACCAGGGCAGGGTAAGGCTCCGGGTTGCATTTAGGAAGCAAACAGAGCATGATGCATTGGTTTAAGACTTGTGCAGCGTTGCATTGCGAGAGACTGTCTGGCTTCTGTTTTATGGGTTTTATAGGGATGACATGATGATTTACAGAGGACTGACATCAAATATAAAGCTAATATGACAATTCTTTTTGGATATGAAAGACTAGTTTTGCATTTTCTTCATTCCACTCCTTCTGAATGAAGCACTAATTTGTTTTACTTCCGGCTTGGCTTCCCTTTGCATCATGGAAAATTGAGATTTGTTCATTTGTTTTGTTAAGGGAACCATTCATGATACTGTGTGGAGGTTTGTCATATGATACAGTGGGTAGGCGAGCCTGTCTGACTGTGATGCATGGGAAAAGCACTGCAGTGCTGGAGATGGACTACTCCATAGTGGATTTCCTTACGCTGTGTGAAACCCCATATCCAAACGGCAAGTCACTGCCCCACCTATCGCTGGATTTTCCCATAACATTTACTGTATATTCAGCAGTGCCTTTAAAAACAAGAGGCAAAAAAAAAAAAAAAAGTTTATTTCATTATCTTTAAATCTTGACAAAATTAGAACTAGACAAATTGCTGAATGTTTGGCTGCGCGATATAATTATTTCTTTATTTTTTCATCTAATGAACTGTAATTTGGACCAAACAGCTGTTGAAAAGTAGATTACATTTTTATACAAGCACTAAAATGCAATAAAAATATAGTAATTAAATAATTTTCCACCAACAGTTTTTCACTAGGAAAAATAAATGGTATTTTGTATAGATGTCTCATCTAAGTTTTAAAACAATTGTTCCTTCTGTATCTCCGCAGATTTCCAGGAGCCTTATGCCGTTGTTGTCCTGCTGGAGAAGGATTTGGTTGTTATTGACCTTGCACAGATTGGGTGAGTAAATGCCAAACGGGGGAGACACTCTAAACTTTTGCGCACAGTTGATTTCTAAACAGCTCTCTGTGCAGGTATCCGATCTTTGAGAATCCGTATCCTCTGTCCATCCACGAGTCTCCGGTGACCTGCTGCGAATATTATGCGGACTGTCCTGCTGAAATCATTCCTGCACTTTACTCAGTGGGCTCCAAACAAAAAAGACAGGTCTTCAGTAATAAGGTAACATTCTGCCCTCCGCTGAGGACCTTTTGATTTCGGTTTGGGGTCTACTAGAATAGGTTTTCATGCTTGAATGTTAAAAAAAAGAACACATTATTTTTTACATGTTTAATATTGTTGCAGCACCTCTCCTGCCAGTCTGTCAGAAACGCTCTGTTTAGTTCCGGTGTGGTGAAGAGATGAGTCCGACTGAAGAGATGAGTCCGAGCTAGGGACCCATTAGTATGCCAGTTGTATGCCTGATCTAAATCTGTTCTCGCGATAACTTGTAGCTAACGTGAGCTGTTTTTATGTAGAATGCGAATTCGCGCTGCTATGTGCAATGTAAGATTAAATTATATGTAAACTGTATATATTCTATAGTTAATATTAAAAATATTAAAGTTGCGTCAATAGCAGAGGAGATAAGGCCGTGAAATTTAAAAATACTAGTTATTGGTCACGAAATGTATTTTTTATAGTTTACACAACTATCACTAAGGTATGTATGTAGGAAATTAAAGATATACTACAGTATGTCTGTTTAAAGTGGCTTTGTATTGTTTATGTTAAAAAGCTCTATAAATGTGAAAAAATTATGTGCATTTTGCTTGTAGTTTTGTATTAATCAAAATTAAATATATTACTATGTATATAGTATATTATAATGTATTGTATTGTGTTGCGTAATTAAATTACATTTTTATATAGGTTTTGGTTCACTAATTTTATTATATTGTATGATGTTCTGTTCTAAGAATTAATTGTGACATACATCATATGCAAAAATTAGTACACAAATGACATGCTTGTAATAAAAAAAGTATATTATGCCCTATTGCTTAATAACAAATAACTTAAAAATATATATATAAAAAGGCAAAAAGGTAATTTCTTTCATTAATTTGGATAAAAATAAAAGATTATTATATACATTAAAGGGGTTAGATTGATTATATTAAGATTTGTGATTCTGTAATTTTATTACACTGTTTTTTTAATCAAGGCTAGACTAGGCTAGGTTAATATTTATACTAAGTACCCACAAAACATAGCTAGCATTATGTAATATATTTAAATGTATAAACTTTTAATAAGAGAAATAGTAATATACATTATATAAACATTATTTCATGGTTCTTTTAATTTAAAAAAAGTGTAGGCTACTTGTAACATATTGCGCTGATTATCACAAAAAAATTATTTACATAAGTATAATTGCATTACGAATTGCTGTGAATATGGTAAGGCAGTATAAACTCAGGAAAAGCTCAGCTAGCACGATATTCGGAGCTGTATGCTAAATGCTACTATCTAAGATAATTTAAAAAAAAAAAACTAACAACGAGATATGTTCAAATTCACAATCTATAGCTTTGGTTAAATTCTAGTTTATGAAACATATACTTTACAATACAGTAATGACTTGTTATAGCGTAGTTCAAACGTCTTCTATAATTAAGTGATTTTGTACGATTTTTATGATTTGTAACCAGGCACTAAAGCGATTACCCATAAAACGTTCTTTGAACCAATCGGATTGCTTGGGTCCTTAGCTCGGACTCATCTCTTCAGTCGGACTCATCTCTTCACCACACCGGTCTCTATGAAGCCCCTCCTTCTGAAAAGCACAATGTGCTCTGATTGGTCAGCTGGTCCAGTGTGCTGTGATTGGTTAACCGCTTCGAGCTTGTTTGGGAGAGGTCCCGCCTCTTACAATAACCACAAGTTTCAACACACAACTAACTAACTCAACCAGGCACCGCTCCTTTATTTTGCATATGCCTTTGGCAGGAATTATTTAAATGAGAAATATTGTGATGTGTTCATTCCCGGAAGAAAACTCAAGACTACAATGGAGGCGTTTCAGGGAGTTCAGAAACAGTGCGCACTGATATAGAGAATAACTCCCTCTGGAGGGAAAAAAAAAAAGGATAGTCTGATATAGGATATATGACTGATACAAATCTGTGTTTATGCAGGAATGGCCAGTAAGTGGAGGTAACTGGGGCCAGGGAACACTAAGTTTCTCAGAGATCATCATCACTGGGTAAGTGATCTCTCACACACATACATAAGCTCTTTGCTGTACCGAAGCCTTTTCACATTTAATTGGATTAGCGAGGGACACCTTTTATTCTTGTTGGAAGTGAAATGCTTTTTAATGCGGAGCCAGTATTTCAGGGCTGTTATCGGTTTCTTTCTTTCTTCCCGAAACACCAGGCATGCTGATGGATCAATCAAGTTTTGGGATGCCTCAGCATGTGAGTTTCTGTCTCAGAAAACAAACACTTACTTTTGATGTCACATGTAGATTCTATGGCAGTGTTTTGAGTTGGAAAAATATAAATCAGATGCACACAGAATCTGCGCAGGATATTTATGCAGATGTCCAAAGAATAGATATATTTTTTATTTTACTAATAAGAGCAAAGCATTCACAGATACATTTAAGACATTTTTACTTGTCTACATCCATTCTGCAGAATTCTGCAGATGCTCCCCAAATTCAGAAGATGCAAAAATTGCAGATTGTATCTGCTAATAATTTATTCAAAACAAAAATGATTAACAACAGCTAATAAAGATAATTGGTAACACATTTGCTCTGTTGTGTCTGTCAGTAATGCTGCAGGTTTTGTATAAGCTAAAAACAGCAAAGGTGTTTGAGAAGCCCCGTAGTAAAGAAGAGAAATCCAGCACTGACATTGTGGATGAAGATCCGTTCGCCATCCAGATCCTTTCTTGGTGTCCAGAGAGTCGTGTTTTCTGTGTGGCTGGAGTATCGGCTCATGTCATCGTCTACAGGTTCAGCAAACAGGAAGTCACCACTGAAGTGGTCCAGGTCTGACCCATTTTAATATAGGACGTTTATATGTGTACAAGATATGAGCTAGATGTGTTTAAGGTAAATTTCAGATGATGTAGCTGGTCACCATTTGATTCATTCGTCACCACTTTTAATCTTTTATTTCACGATTTCACTAACTATGTGACAAATGATTAATATTAATTTAAGGTCCTAAAACACTGCATGGTGATTATAATGCCATTAGAAGAATGCTGTTGAAAGCCGTTTAAGACTGAGTTTAGTATGCACACTGCAGGATATTTCATTTAACATTAAGTTGTTTTGACTCATGATTTCCAACAGTTAAACTACCATATGCTGCATCCACACAAATGAGTAAAGCACTCACATATTTATGGTTATTAATCCTAAAAACCTTGCTTTTTTTAATGAGCAGGTTTCACACTGAAGGACTGCATAAATTAATGTAGAAGTAAATTCACATAAATATTACAAATGTAATTAACAGCGGGTAACACTCTCCTTCATCCTTTCATGCCTGGAAAATATCTTCCTGTCCTGATTAGCAGTGTTATATAATATTAAGGCTCACCAAGAGATTGCTCAATTATAATTGTGTAGATTTGTATATATGTCATTTTTTTTTACATTTATTAAAACATTTTAATAATGTATATAAATATTTTTTAAGCAAATATATAGTCATTTGACAAAACAAGACAAGACAAGACTAAACAATTATCTGTAAAAAATACCCCAATGAGATAATGGTAATATTTTTTTATTTCTAGACATACACTACCAGTCAAAAGTTTTGGATGTTTTAACTGCTCACCAAGGCTGCATTTATTTTTCTAAAAAAACAAACAAAAAAAAAACAGCAATTTAAAATAACTTTTCTATTTTAATATATTTTAAAATATAATTAATTCCTGTGATAAAAGCTGAATTATAAAAGGGTTAGTTCCGGTCTTTGATTCTGATTGGTTGAGCCACGTTCGAAGCTGTTGTAAGTTACTCAACAAACAAACGCCTGTGACCGCATTACATTAGTATTACTGTGCAATTGCGTTTATGATTCTTTGTTGCTGCATATGTTGCTTGGCAAACTCTTTGGAACTACATTGCTTGGCTTATTACATTGCTTATTCATGCTTGTGTTATAACGTTATATTTTTTGTTGCTGATGTTTATTTTATGAATAAAATAAATAATTAAATGAATATTTTTTTATGGAGTAACCGTTTTATAAAAGCAATAAGCCCCTTGAAGCCATGTTTTACAGTGTTTTACTCCGCTTTGTGCTCTGCCTCACAACGCCCCTTAGCTGTTCTAAATTCACTGTAAATCACGGCTTCAAGGGGCTTATTGCTTTATTTTCAGCACCATAACTCCAGTCTTCAGTGTCACATGATCCTTCAGAAATCATTATTCTTTTGACCTTTCTATTCATCCAAGAATCCTGAAATAAAAATGTAAATAACTGTTTTCAACATTGATAATAATGATAAATGTTTCTTGAGCATCAAATCAGCATGTTAGAATGATTTCTGAAGGATCATGTGACACTGAAGACTGTAGTAATGATGCTGGAAACTCAGCTTTGATCACAGGAATAAATTGCACTTTACTATATATTCACATAGAAAACAGCTGTTTTAAATTGTAATAACATTTCACAATATAACTTTTTTTTTTTGTATTTTTACAAAAAGCCTTGGTGAGCAGAAGAGACTTATTTTAAAAACATAAAAAATCATACCGATCCAAAACGTTTGACTGGTAGTGTATAATTTATGTCCATATCATTCATTTTAATACATTTCTGTAGTTTATTTTGAGGACCGTCAGGTTTGTGGAAAATTCTAAAATATTACACAATTTGCATAAATAATGGACTTTTGGATTATAAATAATGGATTTTGTTAATGGACAAAATCTGTGTACTTTTCTGTTCAATTAAATGATAAAAACAAAAATAAAAGAGAAAAATTAATTGGAAATGGAAATCTGTATATCCATTTATAGACATGCGGATCTATGCATATAATAGATGCAGAGTTAATGAAAGTGCAGAGTTAATGAACGTTTTTCTGGTGTGTAGCTGCTGGAGGTGCGTATGCAGTGTGAACTGAATGAAGTGGAGTCTCCTGAGGGCGGAGGAGAGCAGGCGTCTGCCGTTTCCACCCCAGGAACATCATCCAGCCCTCAGACCAGCCTGCCTCAGTCCCACCCCTCCACCAGCAGCAACAACTCCTCCGACGGCCTGCGAGATAACGTGCCCTGTCTCAAGTACAATCAGTTTCACATTTACCCGCCCCTAAACGGCATGTCAAAACAACAAAACAAAAACTTAAAGGGATAGTTCACCCAAAAATGAAAATTAGCCCATGATTTGCTCACCCTCAAGTCATCCTAGGTGTTTATGACATTCTTCTTTCAGACGAATACAATCTGAGTTTTATTTTAAAAAATGACCTGGCTCTTCCAAGCTTTATAATGGCAGTGAATGGCCGTTTCTGTTTTGAAGTCCATAAAAGTGCATCTATCCATCATAAAAGTGCATCTATCCATCATAAAAAAAAGTGCATCTATCCATCATAAAAGAGCCTGACACGGCTCTTGGGGGTTAATACAAGGCTTCTGAAGCAAAGTGATGAGTTTGTGTAAGAAAAAAATTTATATTTAACACGTTACAAAGTAAAATTTAGCTTCCGGCTAACGGCCATAAGCAGTCTACTTACTCCCAAAGCGCAACTTGTGGCGCTCATATACACATAGGATGACTTGAGGGTCAGTAAATTATTTAATTTTCAATCATATCAATTTTAATTTTTGGGTGAACTATCCCTTTAATATGGCCTTTCCAACAACATTTACTATGATGTGAATCAGATTTATGTATTTATTTTGCTCAAATGTCTGACTGTGAGAAAGAGCCGTATGAATGACATGGTCTGTGCTTATATTAGCATATAGTTAATTGTGTCCTTTGTCCTATTTGGCCAGAGTCAGGAGTTCTCCTCTCAAACAGTCTCCGGGTTACCAGGTGGAGCTGCTCATTCAGCTGGTGTGGGTCAGTGGGGAGCCGCCACAACAGATCACCAGCCTGGCCGTCAACTCTGCATATGGCCTGTAGGTCCACGAAACAACTACACCAACTCGTTTACTTCACCTATCATGTGTTTACTGAGCAATTACAAATTCTATCCTTCCACAGCTGTTCATTATCTTTCAGACAAGTTTTATGTGTTATGATCCATCACATTTAAGCCTAGCAGGCATGTAAAGTACTTGAATAATTGTACTTAATTATGATAATTAAGTATTATTTATTGGAATTTAAACTGTATTTGAAGACTATTGAAATGCACAAATATAACCGGCCACAAAAATGGCCATTCACAAAAATGTTTCTTGAGCAGCAAATCAGCACATTAGAATGATTTCTGAAGGATAATGTGACACTAAAGGCTGTGATGATGCTGAAAATTCAGCTTTGCCATTACAGGAATAATTCACAATTTCAAATAAATTTGCGATTAAACATATGCAGCCTTGGTGAGCAGATGAGACTTTCAAACTCATAAAAAAATCTTAATGATTCCAAACTTTGACCCATAGTGTATAACTGTTACGTGTTTTACAGAGTTGCATTTGGCAACGGTAACGGACTTGCAGTGGTTGATTACCTTCAGAAAACACTTCTTCTGAACATGAGCACAGCCGAGTTGTACGGCTCAACAGATCCTCACCACAGACAGCCTCGCTCACCCCGCAAAGCCAGACAGCCTTCGGCAGGTGAACAAAAATCTTCTTACTTATAATCATAACCTCTGCATGTTGTCAGTCTATGTGTATCACTTTCTCTCTGATAAAGTAAAGCACATGCTCATTGTGAGCATTGTCAGTCTATGACCATGATGCTCCTGCAGGTGGTCATCTCTGGTTGAGGAACCATCTGCTCCTGATCTTAGAAAATCATTCAATCCATATGCTCAAAAACAGGAGCGCCGGTGTTTGTTCTTTTCTCTCCCTTGTCTTTGCATGTTCTTTTAGTTGTTCACTCATCTGAGTTTCAGTCTTTGAAATACACAGATGCCAACAGACTGAATTTATGGACCCATGTGATATTTTACATTATTGTTACCGATGATTTAGTACAGAAAATCTGACCAATACCATTTATAAATAGTGTTTGATAAAGCAATTTTTGATTATGTGACAGTTGCTCATATGCTCATACTTGGGGTTATTGTGGTTTGAATTGTATGAACTATCATTTTCAATAAATGAGTGAGGTCAAAAAATATTCCAAAGCAGAACAAATACGTCCAAACTGAATCCAGTCTCTGGAATCTAGGAGTTCAAAGGCCTTTCAACTGTTCATTTGATTTTGTGTCATTGTTTTGTCTCACCCTTTCAATATTCGTCTCTCTCTGTGGTTTTGTAAAGACACTCAGCATAAGAAGTCTTGCATGTCCGGCCTCTCTAGCTTTTATTCTGAATCTGTGAAAAAGCTTCATTCTTCTTACCTGAGTAAGTCAAATGGCACTCATCAAAGGTCTTGTCCTTCTCTTTATATCTGTCTGCATTCTTCTTTTTGTCATTGTTTAATACTATAGTATATATTTTTTACGTTTATTTATTAGTTGTAAGTGTTATGTGATGTTTCCTGTCTGAAGTCCATCTGGCTGTTTGGTTTAGACGTGTTTGTTTTCAACAGGTTTTTGTGATGGTAATGATGCATCAGCCACCCCAGAGGAGAGATGTAAATCACCAACTTCAGGTAAAGATGCCCTCATTATATGACAGGATTTACTGGTAAAACATGAAGAGCATGAATTAATGGTAGTTATATATTGAGTTAATTGACAGACCTTTAAATGAACAGTTCTCTCTCTTTGTTTTTGATAAATCACCACCCACTTTCATTTTATACTGCCAAGCTTTAAAAAAAAACGTTCTTTTTGTCAAAATCCTTTATCCCTGAAGCATGTTTTTTAATATATATATTGTGCTGGTTTTAACCCGGTCAGAAACCTTTTTTATGTAGTTAACAAAGTCAAACCAAATTTGAGAGTTTTTAGCAAAAGAGATTTTAAAAACCTGATATTAGATCTTCTATACATTTTTCTCACCAAGAAAATGGCCACGGAAGCTGGCATGACATACAACAACAAACAAACAAATCAAGCTCCAAAAAAAAAAAAAAAAATGTGTCTATATTTCAATCTTTTGACACTATATAATATCTGAGATTAACATTTTAGACCATAAGTCATTATTCATTTTCTTATTACGTAAGATTTACTTTCACTGAATTTGAAAAGTGCTGCTTGCATCTATAGGATTAGTTCAACATGAGGGTGAGTTTATGAAAGACAAAATGTTTGTGTGGACTGTGCCTTTTAAAGTGAAATATGTAATTTCCAAAAAAAGTCCCCTGCCAGCATGGCTTGGACCAGATGCTAGTCCGGCCAAGCTCATGCTCATATGCTCATGCATATCCTCTGGGAGTTTCATTTTGGTGAGGCAGAAATTACACACTGCAACTTATAGACAGACATATTGACAAGGACTGCAATGAAAGAGCATTGGATGTGAAGCTCCATTATAGTTGAAAAGTCTTTAGCACAGCGAAAAATTAAAACCATTCTGCAAGCGTCATCAGAATTCAAGTCAGGTGTGCTGACCAAGGACATTTCATTTACAAGGAATTCGACTTTGATATGCAGATAGTTGCCAAAAGTTACATAAGACCCCATTGGCTGTATCACATTATTATGCAGACTGTGTTGTTGCTATAGGCTCCGGCTCACCATGCAATTCTGATGAAGACAGCAAACACAAGTTCATTGACAAGGGTACAGTTCATTTACACACCCATTTTCTGTAGAAAAGCCTTTATTTTCTTTGATTTGGCTCTTTTCAACACATTTTCCAGTGATGTCCAAAAGCAAGCGGATATCCAAGACTGTTGCCAATGACTTTGGTACTGTATAATGTTCATATTACGGCAGTCTGGGTCTCTCAGTTTCTGTGCTAATGGGCTCTTGTGCACTAACCAAATGAACTAACCAAACAAATTAAAATGGATTTGCTTAAGTGCATAGTAGAGC
The DNA here is from genome assembly GCA_030578275.1 of Meda fulgida. Lineage (NCBI taxonomy): Eukaryota > Metazoa > Chordata > Actinopteri > Cypriniformes > Leuciscidae > Meda > Meda fulgida. Next base: position 9,617,072 of record CM060632.1, on the reverse strand, counting down.
TGAACTTGAGCTTTGTGCATCTATTGCTTGGTGGTTAAGAGCAAAAAAATGGTGGACCAGTTTAACTTTTTACAAAGTCAACTTTCTTAATATACATATCCTTATGTTACTCTAAGGAGAAAACATTTTTCATGATTTTTTCCCCCTGAAATGGATTGTAAATGCTGCACATGTTGACTTTAAACTGTTTTAAGATTTAAAATGTTTTTATTCTCTTAATATCAAAATTGAATCTCCTGCAGGAATGCTTTTTTCTAACCTTGTTTAACATTACAGGCTTTTACTCTGCTCTGCTGCGCTTCAAGGGTAAAAATACACCGGGCAATGGAAATGATGTTAGACTTTTAACATAGCTCTGATTTTGAATCATATGTTTACTCGCAGATTTCTACTGAAGATCTGAAATCATAGATCTACATTATGGGCGATTACACACACACAATGTCAGAGAGAAATGAGGCTCTTGGTGTTCTGGCTCTGGAAAGGTGCTGGTTTCATTGCCACTAATCTCAATGCAATTTTCTGGGCATGATCAATTTGCTTCTGAGTGTAACATACTAAATAAACAAATGTCTCTTTTTAAGGCTGCTGATGGGCTCATGGCTGCTCTGTAACTTTATTTTACATCATGATCCTCCAACTTAATCTTAACCCGCTGATTTCTGTCTTCTGTAACCTGTTGATTCATACTTATTTAACATTTTAGTAACAATGATTTCCCAGTTATGAACGGCTTTGATTTTATGTTCAGAACAATGTTTTCTTTTTTCCAGCTAAGATATCCCGGAAAATTAACATGATTGCTGATCAGAAAGATGGTAAGCGTTTATTCTCTCACTTTAGCTTCTAGGAGTAGCTGTGCATCTTTTGCAGGTGATCAATGTCTTCCACGCTTATGTAAACTGGGTGGGCGTTACTTTAAGCAGCACTTGTCATTAGATTGAAAGGGCAGCTCTTGAAGTAGCGGATAAACAAAGACTCGTCGCTGATGACTTCATTAATGAACAAATAGCCTCGAGTGGAGACTTGAATGCGGGTTGTCTTGTGCACAGCCATGGCGAATTGACACAGCGCTGCCCACTAGGCTATTGCTCTTACATAACAGCTTATCTTTATCAGTTCTTTTGTCTTTGGGTCATTACATTTCTCACAGATTTCTGCCTGTTCTAAATCAGATTAAAATAAAGTAGCAAAGATTACATGAATGAGAGAGCGATTGCGATTAAATCTACCTGGCATCGTCCCTCTTCTAATAGTGAAGCTGTAGGTTTAAGTTACTAAGAATTATATACTAGAACTTTTCAGTTTCTAAGTTATTTTATTGATAAATCACAGAACAGTGTTGACAATACATTTCGGTACTTCTAAATGATTCCATGTGCGTGTGATCTGTGCGTGAGGTTTGAGCTACTGTCTATATGTGTGTGTGTTACAATGCAGCAGCCCATTTAGAACAGCTATTAACTTACATGTACAATAAGCTGTTTAAAACGTGCGTTCACCCGTTCAATTTTGAGCACCCAGATGGTATAATCAATCTTGTGGCACGCTCTCAGATTATACATTTATTTGTCATTTTAACTGTTGGAAACGGAGCGTAAAAGTGGACTTCAAAGATTTCTTATCCTGTTGCGCCCTCTATAGGCCATGATCAGCGACTAGTCGACGTCAAGTCAACTTCATTTATAAAGCTCTTTTAACAGTATGGATTGTTTCAAAGCAGCTTTACGGTGATAATAGAAATTACCGTAGCAGATTGTTTAGGCTTTACCACAGCTCTAGGATGATCTTTCGATTGATTCACTTCCGTTGCGAAGATCATTAGTTATTAACTTGGGGCCCGCTAACACGACACCGTTCTAACAGAAAACCCTTAAAGCGCTCCGGCCGCCCATCCGCATAAAACAGTGCCTGTGTCTCGAGAATGCACTCCCTGAAATATGTTCGAAGGTGCACATGATTATCCGCTATCTCTGCGCTAACATAAAAAACGCAAACCCGCGAAAAAGCAGACGGCGCACACTTGTGCATCACGTGTTCAGTCGATGGGTATGTTCGTTTGAATATATATGTGCGCAGGCGTGTAGTCCTTCTTCACAAATCAACTCTCAACAAACTACTTGTCTGGCCTTAAAAAATTATAATACAGAACTTTACAAGGGTAGATGGAGTAATGTAATTTTACCACAGGACGTCTGTAATATTAATACAGAATCGCCACGCAAACTGGAATTATCCCGACAATGTTTCATCTGTAGAGAGGTAAAGGGAAGGAAGCCTTCACAGGGGAGGGACTAGTTGACTTCAGGACTGTGTTGTCATGTCCAGGCGCAGGTCCTTCATCAGATCTGGATACGGCCTGGATACGGCGGACTGCGGTAAACTTTGGGATAAACCGAGAGACTAATATTAACGTTGACGCCACCCTTCTTATGATGTACCAAGTACATCAGAATTTATGGGAAGTGTTCCTGGTTCCGGCTGATCTAAATTATGCAGCCTAACATTGAATTATAAAATTCTACAATGTGTTATGTGTATGCTAGGCCAAAGAGATGTGTTTTTAGTCTAGATTTGAACTGACATAGTGTGTCTTTTTCCCGGACAATGTTAGGAAGATTGTTCCAAAGTTTTGGTGCTGAATATGAAAAGAATCTACCGCCAGCAGTCGATTTTGATATTCTAGGTATTATCAACTGGCCCGATTTTTGAGATCACAATGACGTGACGGACTATAATGTGTTAAGAGCTCGCTCAAGTACTTGGGAGCTAAACCATTTAGTGCTTTGTAAGTAATCAGCAATATTTTAAATATCATAAAATCATACTTCCTGGTTCTGGTAAGAACTCTTAACTACTGCGTTTTGGACCAGCTGTAGTTTGTTTACTAAGCCTGCAGGGCAACCACCCATAATAGCATTACAATAATCTAGCCTTGATGTCATGAACGCATTAACTAATTGTTCTGAATTTTTCATTGAGAGCATATGCCGTAATTTAGATGTATTTTTAAGATGAAAAAATGCGGTTTTACAGACACTAGACACGTGACTTTCAAATGAAAGATTGGTATCAAAGAGCACACCCAGTTTCCTAACCGACGACGAGGACTTGATAGAGCAGCCATCAAGTGTTAGACAGTATATTCTAGCTTATTAGGTGAGGATGTTATATGTCCAATAATTAGAATCTATGTTTTTTCAGAATTAAGAAGTAGGAAATTGCTAGTCATCCAGTTTTTTATATCTGCTATGCATTCCGTTCATTTTGTGAATTGGTAAGTTTCGTCAGGGCGTGAAGAAATATAGAGCTGAGTTTCATCAGCATAACAGTGAAAACTAATGCCATGCTTCCTAATGATATCTCCTAAGGGTAGCATGTACAGAGTGAACAGCAACGGTCCTAGTACTGAGCCTTGTGGTACACCATACTGAATTTGTGATCGATAAGACATCTCTTCCTTTACTGCTACAAACTGATAATGGTCAGATAAGTATGATTTAAACCATGCTAGTGCAATTCCACTAATGCCAACTTAATTTTCGAGTCAATTTAAAAGAATGTTATGATCGATAGTGTCAAATGCAGCACTAAGATCGAGTAACACTAATAGGGGCTGTTTACACCTGGCCACTTCATGCGTTTTCTCTGATCGGATAGCTATCTGATTTATCAAAATGATTCCATTTACACCTGGTCACATAAAAGTGTTTTTGCAAAACGGATATAAATCCGATCTTCAATTCCCGCGCTATATGCAGATTTAATGGAGTGCACCGTCACCGAAAGCAACAGATATGAGCTGCATTTTATTGATCGTCAGCTAAAATGTAAAAATCAAAGACCACAATAAGAGAGAGAGCGGCAACAGCCCTGGTAAGATCATTTCGGTTCTTTACTTTTAATGAAGATGATTGTGTGTTAAGCGTCTGCAAATTACTTTCACTTTGATTTGCGATAGTTTGCACGTCAAAATCTCGTCAAATCTGACTATAACATGACATATAGCCTATAACAAAGCTCTAACACGTTTATTTTTTAGAGGAGTAAAATTTACATATGTGGTTTCAACAACCAGATGCATTTACACTTGTCCAGTTTCATCTGGATTGCGGCCCAGACCACCTCCTGAAGTGGTTTTGAGCGATCGGATTCAAATCTGTCTCGAATGCGTTTCCGAGGGCATTTACACCTGGTCTTTTCATGATCGGATAGCTATCTTATCACAGAAAACGCATGAAGTGGCCAGGTGTAAACAGCCCCATGGAGAGATACAACCAAGATCGGATGATAAGAGCAAATCATGTTGACTGAGAGCTGTCTCAGTACTATGGTGCGGTCTAAATCCTGATTGAAAATCCTCCCAGATATAATTTCTTTCTAAAAAGGAACATAGTTGTGAAGATACTGCCTTTTCTAGTATCTTTGACAGAAAAGGTAGATTTGAGATCGGCCTGTAATTCACTAATTCTGTAGGATCAAGGTTTTTGACATCAAGCTTAAAGCATCATGGCAGAGCATTAAAGCAACTAGTCGACTAGTCTATGCAACCCCTAGTGTCTACCTATATTATCTAAATTATTAGTCAGTAGTCTACATAGACTATCTCCATGAAATCTGGTCTGGTTTATAGCTTATTCTGGCCTAGAACCACCTACTCGGCTATTGAACCACCGCCCTATTCGAACGGATTAACTTTACAAGGGTAGATGGAGTAATGTAATTTTACCACAGGGCATCTGTAATATTAATGGCCAATTCGCACGGGATAAGATATCTCAGTGAAACTAGCAGAAGTGGGTGGGGTAACGCGATTTGCACATCGCTGTCACTCCTATCGTCATGTGCGTATACATTGCTTCCTGATATCACGTGCGCAAACACGTATAACCTATATTTCTATATATAAAACAGTTATGTCCAGTCGAACGATGTATTAATTAACTTCAGATTGGATAGTGTTGGTTATAGGCACTTACCTAACGCTAAAAGATGTTTCGTGCCTCTAACAAGTGCTTTCGATCTTCTTTCTGATCTGAATGGTCTGTGGAAAACACTTAAGTTACACATACTTGTCCCAGCGTCTAGAATGCAACTGAATGCTTTTTTGAAGCTTCTCCATACTTGAAAAACGGTGGAAAACTACTTTTAAACACGAAATGACAAAGTATTTACGTACATATTTACAGCGGGTCTATTCGCACGGGATTAGTATTACCTGAGGTCTTTTTTCTAGACCTTTTTACTGAAGGTAAAAGTCGTTTAATCTTTACTGACATTGTCCGTAGTGATTACTGAGATGGCACATGCAGACGGGACAAAAATCACAGAAAAGCTCTGGTAATTATTACTTTACCCCACCTCTCCATGTTAAACTAGTCCCGTCCGAATAGGGCTTTAGACAGTAAAGGTCTGAAAATGAACTAGTCGCAGTTTTGTTTTTACGATGAGTTTGAATCAATCTAAAATAGCTGTCACTACAGTAATGCAGTAATTTTTGCAGGCAATAAACAACTTTAAATCCTAAGTAATTTCAGAGGTACTCCAGGTATTGTAGACCTATAATATAGGTCTATATAGATTGTATACTTGCAAGCATGAATGTTGGTACAAATGTATTTAGGTGCAATTTATGAGCAAGCTAGTTAAACTTTACGCTTACTGTTCTGCATGTAGAAAGGAGGTTACGCCGTCACTGCTCTCTCCCTGTTAAGAAACAACAGAGTTGTGTAAAGGAAATGAAGAGGAAACGCACAGTGTCTTTCCGTGAGACCTCACTATGTGACCTCAGTGAGTGGCCCTGTTACAGGCTGACTGGATTGGTTCATACTAACTCACTAGAGCTTACCGTATGCAGTTTGTCTGTTGTCTTTAATGATGGTGCAACTAATGTTTAATTCCTCACCTTTTTCACACTTTTATTTTAAACTAATTACAGATTAAGGTTTAATATTCTTAGTGCAACACACAAGTTGCACAAAAAATTCTTTCATCATCCCGAAACAAAGCAGATTATGGATTTTGACCTCATAATACTGTTCACATTTGCTGTGTAATCCTAATGATCCCAGATTCTTAATGATGTGATCGTAGCACACTTTATGTTTTTAGACTGGTAGTCTACAATGATACGACCAGCAATAATCCATGTCGTATTAACTTCTCTGTCTTTGTTTAGCTAGTGACTTTTATGAGCTGTTACTGTGTGATTTAATAACCAATTGCAGACATTTTACAGGTGAATCTTACAGACCAATAAGCTTCATCAAGAGTCATTTTTCACCGCAAATTCAAAAGAAGAAAATCTTTTGATTTCATGATTAAAGTTAGAATATATTCAGTACAAACAAACTCTGCTGTTATGTGTAATTATTTGTATTAATAATTATTTTATTCATCATTTTAAAATCGAAAGTTCTTTCCATTTTGGGGTGAAACATGAGCAAGATCTGTTCTTGTCAGTTTTGGTGAGATTCATTGCTTTTATAATTTGCATTTATACAAAAAAAAATACTGTTAGATTTGCCAGAAATATATCTGAATGCATCTGATTGTCTGAGAGTCAAATGAAACCACAAAACAATGTTCTGTAGCTGGTGACTGCTAGTTTTGTGGAAATGTGTGATTTCATTGCAACGGTTTGTGTCCAGTATCTGTATGTTTTACTCATTCCTCACTACATATAACTGAAATGTAAAGTTTATACTAACGCTGCGCATGAAACACATTTTATAAGAATATCATCAATATACTGAATGAACTGCTTTTGGTTTCAGGTGTCCTGAGGTGGTTCAGACTTGATTTTACTTGATAGCGTCATGTTAATTGTCCACTTCTGTTGTCTTTTTGTCCCTGATGGTTCTCAGATGCCAGGGACAACTCGTTCAGCCGCTCGCGCAGCTCCAGTGTGACCAGCATTGACAGAGAGTCACGTGAGGTTGTTTCCTCCTTATACTTTTGTGACTCCCTTTCCAAGAAGAGTGAGACGTTGGCAGTGCCCAGCCTGTGGGTGGGCACCTCATTGGGCGGCATGATGGCCATCACCCTCACTGTGCCCTCCACTCCAGAGCAGAGGATGCAACAGCCTGTGGGCGTCACTTTCTGTGGTAAGACTTGCTTTACATCTGTATGTAAAAAAAAATGTTTCTCTTCAGTTTTCTGTCTTCCATTAAAAAAGGATTGTCTAATCAATTTACTTCATAACATTTTTTAACTATTTCATGTGTATTAAACTTTTAAAAATAGGGTCCTATGAATTTTTTTTCCTGAAATTCTGTGTTTGTTTTTAGGTTAGTGGTAACTCAAATTAATTCATAAAACTTACATAAAATGTAAACAAATAAAAATATTGGCAAACAAATTGCTGCACAACAGAGGTTTACCGTTTAAATTAAAACATGGAATGAAAAATTTAGATATTCCTTAAAAAAACAATGTTTTAATACACTATTATTATTATTGGTAGCATTGGTTAAACCAAATTTATATTTTGGCAGTTTGTAGAGAAGACCTTCAAGTTTATGTGTGTATCTTGCGATAGTTTTATCAAATGAAATGGTGAAAAACGTGTAGTAGACAAAACTGCACTAATTCACACAGAGAGACAGAACATACAGATTTAATATTTTAATAGCAGTCATTTAGCTCTTTAATATTCACAGACACTAGTCCATATTGTGATTTGATTAAAATTTACAGTCTTTTGATTTATTCATCCAAATTTTGCCAACTTCCGTGACATTCCACGTTATACTGTAAATTCCATTTTTATGACTTTCAAAATTCCATCTGCTTTTTTCGCATAGTGAAAATCACTATTGATGGAAAAAGACTCTTTTTGGTTTGCCGCTTTCTGACATCACAGGTTCAGTAGTGCGCTTGAAAGGAGGCATTCTGCGCATGGCCCAGCTGGATGCCAGTGGGACCCTTCTGCCCCACGTTTATGAGCCCTGGTATGATCCTAACGCCCCTGAGGAAGAGAGAGAACCGCCACGGAGACGCCGGCCCACCTCTCCTCCTTCATCTCAGGAGAACCAGGACTGTCAGTACATTGTGGTTTGCTCAGAGAAACAGGCTAAGGTGGTGGCGCTGCCCTTCCAAAACTGCATCTACGAGCACAACATCACTGAGGCCTCCTTTGTGCTTAGAGCTGATGTAGTGACGATGACCTCCGGGGTCGGCTTGGCCTGTTTCTGTGCCAACGGCCACATCATGACCCTCAGGTAATGTAAAAGACCTTACATTCAATGCCACTGAATATTCTTTTCATCTTTGTTTTTTCTTCCTAGACCTGTAAACCATCTGTTTTTAGTTTGCCCAGCCTGCGGCCACTGCTGGATGTGAACTACCTTCCTCTGACGGACATGAGGATAGCCAGAACCTTCTGTTTCTCAAACCAAGGCCAGGCCCTGTACCTCACATCGCCCACTGAGATCCAAAGAATCACCTATAGCCAGGAAACCTGTGATAACCTGCAGGTCAGAATGTGCCCATTATTGTGCCCAGGATGTTAAATTGTATCCCCTGTTAAAATCCCATTCATTGTATACATAGAAAGTTTTAGCAACAACATATAAACCTTTTAATTCAGACTATGGCTGCATGATAAATGTTAAACTGTTTAACAATTATTTTGCTCAAAAATGATAATCTTCACTCAGATTAGCAAAGACGTTGATGTTACAATGAAGCATTTTGAATGAAATAGTTTGTAATGACATATAATAATATCATTTATAATGAATGACTATAGGTCAATAGTTTTACCATTGTGTTATTAATGATTTATTTATTGAATTTTCATAACAACAATCAATCAAATAAACAAACAAACAAAACCCCACAGCAATACAATAATAAGACAAGAATAATAGTGCAGTGTAGACTGTCAATCAGTTAATGGAGACGTACAACTGTGAAGATTTGATATGCTCTGAAAAGGATTTCCAAATTCTTCATAAAGACTGTATACATACAGTTTGTCTGTCTTGTTTCTGATTTTTCAATAGCTTTTTTTGCTTGTAATCAAAGTTTGAAATGTGATTAATCTTGGAGCGGTTCATGGCTTGTCTCTATTGAAGAATGTAGAGAATGAATGGGAAAAATACTTCCAGGAACCAAAGCACCTGAAAGTGGTTTTATTTGCAGTGCCTTTAAAGACTCAGACATAGGTTGTATTACAGTACATCAGTCTTCATATCCATTTATTTTGAGGTGCTCATTTTTGCAGGAGATGCTTGGAGAGCTGTTTACCCCATTGGAGACGCCAGAGGCTCCGAACAGAGGGTTCTTCAAGGGCTTATTCGGAGGCGGCGCTCAGTCCTTGGACAGAGAGGACCTGTGTCAGTATTAATCTGTCATTTACACGTACAATATGCTATCAATGTTTCTTAAATCACTAAACAGAAGCGCTCTAATGTAAAAATTCTGATTGTTGATCATTATTTTGGCTGAAATCTATACTGTTTTCATTTAAATGTTCATTTTGTCCAATATCCGTGTCCATTTTCAATCAAACTTTTAAAACATGTAATAATAAAACATTTCAATGTACAGTACACTTCAACATGTTTTAGATATCTCACTAATTAAAACACCTGATTAAGCTAAATAATTGTTGAATAGGTAGACATCTAAAACAGTGGTTCTCAACCGGGGGGCTGTGAGACAACTTAAAATTAATTTCAATATATGAATATAATTCATTATTTTTATTATTATTAATACATTAAATTAAAAAAAATAACGAAGCACCACCTCTCTTATACGTATTCTGTGTTTGTTTTGGAGCAGCCCAAGCCATTTCTCATGTGAGAAATACAGACTGAACTGCGGTTCAAAACACCCAACCACTTCATGAATTTAGGATACGCAAATGATATCTCTCAGTTGGATAATGAAAACCAGTGTTGCTAATAAAGTGTTGATGGATGACGATTTTAATAAAGGCAAAGATGACGTCGTACTAGGCATGTGCGACAAACAAACCGTGTATGTGTGCTCTCGGCTCTGATCGGTGATTGATCGCTGTAACATCGTATTTCTGCATGAACAGTTCAATATATTTGCGTAACCGCTTCATAACGGATGTTCGACGAAGAAGCTTACTTGTAGAAGTGTGTGAGGATCAATGGTGTTTATGTACACGTGCATCAGTCGCTCCAAACATAGACAAAACAAAATCATGTTCTGTACCATCAGCCCCTTACGCCTGTCATTCAGAAGTCAAAAAATGTCAGATTGGACTTCCCATTTTACGGATGAAGAAAACAGCAGCGTTTTAAGGTCATTTCTATTGATGGACATCAAACAGTTTACCAGAATTTTGGTTCTGATGTGTGAATTGTATCTTGATGGTAAAAAGACAGAAAACTGTTGCTTGTGTGTGCAGCTCAATTGTGTATTTACCTGGAAAGTCAATCTGGTAATATTATGATAATTTACCATATTTATTGTGTGAAAGGACCTACTGTATTGATGGTACAAAAGGTACCTTTTTTTTAAGAGTGTAGAGAAGAACAATAGAATGAAATCTCACAAAAAGATGCTGTATTTCATCCCAAAATCAAATGAAACCTATTTTATGATTGTGTTTTTAGGCACAATAAGATTTTTTTATTTTATTATTGTGACATTATTTTCATGGCAGTTAAGCAGATTTTCCTCCAATTCTCATTAATGTAATGCAGAATTTTTTTTTATTCTCATGTATTCTTTCCCCGACTATATCCTATATTCATTTTATTGTATTCACACATTTCTTGATATTTTATTATATTTAATATGTTCTATATTAAATGTTTTATTATGTGTGTATATCCATAATTCCTTGTTGGTTCTGTTAGTGGGATGAGGAACTAAGAAAAAGATTTCACTACATTACATCATATGTATGTGACAAATAAAGAACAATTTATAATAACAATTTCAGCATTGTTGTTATAAAACCCGTTCTTTTGCAAATACTAATTTTAGGTGTCTTTTCATACTTTAAAACTGATACGGTCAGAAATTTGCCTAGTTTCAAGATCTCTCGTTTTGTTCTGGTCTACAGTTGGAGAGGTGACTGCTGGGAAGGCTTCACGCAGCCTGGCGCAGCACATCCCAGGTCCAGGTGGCATGGAGGGCATGAAGGGGGCCGCGTCAGGTGTGGTGGGAGAGCTGGCACGGGCAAGGATAGCTCTGGATGAGAGAGGGCAGAAACTAGGCGAGCTGGAGGAGAGGACAGCAGCCATGATGTCCAGCGCAGACTCCTTCTCCAAACACGCACATGACGTGAGATGATCACTTGCGATTCAACATGCAAATTTCATGCAAAATCAAGCAAGCATGTTCTGCAAAAAAATGTTAACCTGAGAGGGGCTGAAAGCAATATTAGCTAAAAAATAATTTAAAAAAATTGTAATTTAAAGTCCAAACAGATGCATCAGTACATGTTAAAGTGTCCTGCCACTGCATTGCAGTGAATTCCATTGTGGTTTGCACCTATGCGAAGCACCAGGACACCTGCTTTTATACGGGTGTTTTAAAAGGAAAGAACATTTCTGTCACAAGGCTCATTTGAGTGACAGATAGGATAATATTTAATATTGATTTATATTTCCCAATCATTTTTCAAGACATACACTTGCCTATTGCCATTTAAACCTGTTCCCTTCCAAAAGCTGCAAGAGAGACACAGCTGGGTCATTCCTGCAGTTTGGTGCAGTTTATATCCCCATTAAACAGTACTGCATATTTTACATAAAATGTTAATCAACTTTCATGCCACATGGTTTATTTATGCATAGATGTACCCCTAATAACAAAAAGTCATAATAACTAGTACCTAAGAATCATTGATTTAAAAATTTGTACAAATTCAAAGGCAAATTCATGTTTCATGTCATGTCATGTTTTCTCATCTCACTTTGAAATAAAAGTTTTGAAAGGTTACATATATATTTATAAATTAGCAATTTGTAAGTATTAGTGTTTATTAAATTTAAGTATTAGTATATACATTTACATTTTATATAAATTTGTCTTTGACATAAAATACAATTTCTTGTGATACATATTAATGTGTAAAACCATTAAATTAGTTTATGTCCCTCAAACTTGAACATGAATATATGGACATGAATTTTTTTTATTTTTATAGATTTTATATATCTATTAAAATTCCTCCTAAATGTTAATCTTCTGCTAGCATGTTGTTCTTTTCTAGCTAGTTTTGGGCTTTATTGGTTTAAGATATCCAGCCTGTTACACATTGCAATGTGGACAAAGTCCATAGAATTCTGACTACAGTTACTTTTTTATTGATTACATGATTACATTTCGTTCACACAATGGCAGTAAATAATTTATAATTTGTTTCTCCCTCATTCTTATTTTTATGTTTTAAATGTTCCTTTCTAAAAAAAAAAAAGATTAACCTATTGCTTATATTAGACTAGCCACTAGTCAGGTGGCTATAGTTACATGGAAAATTGAGAGGCCACAGCATTTGACCACTGGATTTACAGAAATCATTTCAACTTTAAGGAGTGTTTTCTCAGCATTGCAACAATGCATATCGAATCAACTCCTGAAAAACACATTATTTTAATTGTCACGCAGTGAGCCATTGAACCATGTATTGCTATGTCTTTGGTAGGCATTTGTCTTTCAAATACATTTTTGTTATCATTTTTGTTATTTTAAAAAAGATTTCAATTTTAATTATATAATTAAAGGGATAATCCACCCAAAAATGAAAATTCTGTTAGTAATTACTGATAAATTAAGATATTTTTGATTAAATCTGAGAGCTGGACCACTCCTTCATAGGCTTCTAAGCTTCTTCGAGTGAGTTCACATAGTGTAACAGCGCAGAGCTTCTGTATTGTACATCACACGCATCGCACACATGACCAGCGTCGGCCAATAGTGAGCCTACGTGTGACGTACAACACAAGCGCTGCACTGTTACACTATGTGAACTCACTCAAGGCCCACAGAGAAAAGTCGTTATCTTTGTTTTTTGTTTGCGCACAAAAAGTATTCTCGTCGCTTGATAAAATTAAGATTGAGCCACTGTAGTCACTTGGACTATATTAACAATGTCTTTAATAACTTTTCTGGGCTGGCAAGTGTCAATCCCTTAGAAGCCTATGAAAGAGTGAGCCAGGCTCTCAGATTTAATCAAAAATATCTTCATTTGTGTTCCGGAGATGAACAAAAGTCTTACGGGTTTGGAACAACATGAGGGTGAGTAATTACTGACAGAATTTTCATTTTTGGGTGAACTAACCCTTTAATGCATGTGACACCAGAACCACAATTTGAGTAATAAAGTGTTAACATTTAATTGTACTCTCATTGTCACTGAAACTAAATGCATCATGATTATTGGTGGGTTTTCACTGCAAAGCAAGAAACACAAAAATCTGAAAAGCTCCTGCTGGACTGTTATTTGCTTTCATTGTGTATTGATATTGAGGAGTTTGGTTGGCAGTAGTAGGTAGGCACTAGGTTTTGAGACGCCGAACGATATTTGTGTTGGATAATTTGTTTCATAGAGGCTAAACCATCTGTCTTTCTTCACCAGATAATGCTGAAATACAAGGACAAGAAATGGTACCAGCTCTGAGGGTCCCTGCAGGGAGTCAGCGGACCTTCCTGTGAAGACAGCAGATTCATCATCTCTCCTCCGTTTCTTCCTTCTCTCTTCCTGTATCTCTCTCTCTCTCTCTCTCTCTCTCTCTCTCTCTCTCTCTCTCTCTCTCTCTCTCTCTCTCTCTCTCTCTCTCTCTCTCTCTCTCACTCTCTCACTCTCTCTCTCACTCTGTGATGTCCAGAGACTGCCACTCTCGATACACGGCATTGCCTCGAGCTGAGGAGCTGCGGAAAGACAAGAGGAGACTGGAGGGGAAGGAATGGGATTTCCTTCCCTTCTCAGTGGCAGTTGAGTTTTCCTCTCCGTGTATCTTGTCTTGGAATTGGGAGAGGGGGTCCGTCACTGGTGCTGCCCCCTGTCTCATACCTTCATCCGCCACGCTGTCATTTTCACTGCCATTCTATCTGCAAAGAAACTTCAAAAAAGGATTGCGGGACAGTTTGGGAAAATAAATGATTTAAGGTGAATGAAATGGGTCAGAGAGACATACAGCTGACAGAAGGAGTTCTAATGTCTGCATTGCCAAGCTTAATGCTTCTGATAATCTGTCACTAGAGCAAGAAAAGATTGCATGTCTAGTGATTTCATTTAAGGAAATTAGTGCTTTTTCTTGTTTTTACGAATTAGAGTGAATCTCATGAAAACAAATACTTCACCCTATAATATTTCACCCCAAAATCAATATTTTGCATAAAGGAAATGCTGTTTTTAGGAGGCAGTGTGTTCTTTAAGCAAAACATTTCTTGTTTATTTTGATTTTAGGGTGAAACGTAACCTTAATTTCATGAGATTCACTCAGTAATCACGTTAGCTATGGAAAAGGCTGGATTGTATGACATAAGGTGTGATGAAGTACCATTTAATTTCACCTCTAAAGGGCTGGAAGTTGCTGTATTTACCACATATCATGTGATTATTTTGCCATATGAAATTGCAGACAGGCCCGGGCAGTGAAGCTGATCTGATCATGCATCATTTTGTTGGTTCTTTCGTCTAAAGGACGTGTTGGTTTACACTGATCAGGTCTCAAAAGAGCTTTTAGGGTAGAGCTCTGACTTTGATGTATACTATACGCTGCGCTGACACTGGAAAATGATGTTCATTTTAAATGTATAAAGATGTAAAGAACACATATATGAATCTCACAGAAACATGTCTGGCTCATATTTCACCCCAGAATTAAAAAGACAACATATTTAGCATAAATAAAAGTTTTTTAGCATTGTGTTTTAAATTTAAATCAGCAAAAAATTAAACCGTACAAATACTACCATTATGCATAAATATTTAATTTAAAAACATTTTTAAACATTTTTGCTTCATTTTCTGTAAACAAAGTCTAATTTAGTAAAAAAAATTTCAGATTTTTGGTGGTGAAATGTGACCCCGTGACATGCTCATTGACATGCTCTCAAACGTTTACACCTGTGTGAAAAACTGCTGAATGTTTGCTGGTTATAAACAAACAGAGATCCGAAGAGCATCAATTATTTTTGTTCTAACGTAGCGGGCTTTTTTCGTCGCGAAGGAACGCGAGTGAGAGTTGGGAAGCGTGAGGCATGATCTTGAATTATGTGCCTTGTGATGATTGACATGTCAGAAACCCTCCTACGGACGAGAGTACTGAATCTTCATATGCAAAACAGGTTCCTCTTCCCCATTTCCCACGATGCAAGGAATCTCACGGCTTATGGGGGACTCATACAGTACAGTACCGGGTGACCTCCTCATCCGAAGTACTCGACGAATGGATTTTCTCCGTGTATTTTCTAAGAAGCCTTTTGGATGGACTAATGCATGAGTTTGTCATCCTCACAGAGAGGTGCATATATCTATCTCTGTGTTTGTTGCTGCAGTGGAAGTGACCACTAAATGTTCAATGCAACTCCATACTCTCGGTCAGCAGCACCCCTCGGATATGTGTCGTCGAGAGGGGGTTACCTTCTGCCTTTGCTTTGCGACCCATGAATATATGCTAACCTCGACTCGTGTGCGTATACGTGTGTGTTCGTGAACATACATATATGCAAGAGTATGTGTATGCTCACGTTTATATATAAACTAAAGATACAATATATTTGAAAGCATATGTTTTCTTTAAGTGTGTTTTCTTATTTATGAGGTGCAAGAAATTGCTGCTATTTGTGTTGAATTCGGGGCGTCTGTCAAATCTGTCGACGCTTGTTATTTTCCTTCTGTTTTGTTTTGTTTGTCACATTGCTGCCAAGTGTTGTAAACATGAATACTTCTGAAGACAAACTTGAGAGTGCTGACGACGCAGTCAAAGTGATCCGTCTAGACCCCAAAGAGTTGCTTTGCTGTGGAAGTTTTTCTTACTGAGAAGAGAGGATGTTCCTTATAATTTAAAACATAAGTGTCATTACACACACACACACACAGACAGCAAACCACTCCTTGACTGTTGCCATGGTGTTTGTGTAAATATCTACCAAAATAGCCATTTTCAATGTTGACCAACTGAAAATCTAATCCAGCTTCTGCTTCATATATTTTTCTTTCCTATGAGCTGTTGTGTGGTCTTGCACTACACGTTTAATATTATAATGACATAAGAATCATTTTATTATTAATATTGTTGGTATTGTTCTTTATTTTCTTCAAGAAGGACCAAACTAAGACTGATGCTAAGTGTAAATGAGGTGGCTCACACTCTCAGATTTGTCCTCATTGCCAGTTTAATGATATTCTAATATATTTATACATTTGATTATATATATATATATATATATATATATAACATTTCAGATATTTCCTCTTTTTTTTGGAATGAAAGGGCACATTTTAAGATACTAAATAAACTGGTTATGTATATATTCTCACTGAATCAAACATGAAACCTTTTATGGTGAGCCATCTGCTTAAAGAAGGGAAGACGACCTAAAGAATCTGAAATCATTGGCCATCTCTGTACTGTCTTGTCTTTCTCTTGCACAAAAGGCAGCATGATATCGTGTTTACAAACTTGAAACATCCATATACATTACATTTTGGCTTTTTTTCTTTAGTCCTGCTAGTGAGATACATTTACTCTCTTTTATTGGTTATTATGAAGGTGAGAGATATATATAGTAGGCCTATACTCACAGCATTGTTCTTTGAGTTTCCATGAACATCATTTGAACATGCCTAGCTGAACTCCTGAAGCACTATCCTTGAAAAGGCTCGGTTCTAGGAGTTCTTTGGTTTGATTCTCCGTAAGGTTGTAGGTTCTCTCATCATTGCCGACTTCTTGTACAGTTTTATTAATCAGACTTTCAAATGAATGTTTGTCTTAATCTGCTGCCACCCAACAATTTAGGAAACATGTTTATAGACATAACTGTGCAATGGAAAATAAATGTATTCCACACTTCATTTTGCATACTCTGGCCACTAGATGTCACAGTTTTAAAACTAGTTAATCCACATATATTTTACCCCTTAAAATAAATGTAAGAAATAAATGTATAATCTGAATAGAAACTAGAAACTTATATTGTGTGTGCATATATATATATATATATATATATAGTGCTGTCAAATCGATTAATCGTGATTATTTGCATCTAAGACAAAAGTTTGTATAATATATATATGTGTGTGTGTGTGTGTGTATATATATATATATATATATATATATATATATATATATTAAAATATATATATATATATATATATATATATATATATATATTAAATTTAAATACACACACACACACACACACATATATATATATATATATATATATATATATATATATATATATATATATATATATATATATATAGTAGCCTATGTGTTAAATCATTGATTTAACAAAAAAATAACAAACTCCTTTTGTGAAAACTCTAAGGAAGAGGATTAGGGCCAAGCAATATAATGACTTTAATCTCGACATTTAATGAGTTTATTCTCAAGATTGTATTTCGACTTTTTTCTCGAAATTTAACGAGTTTAATCGCATTACAATGACTTTAATCTCGGGATGTTTTAATTTTTTTATTATTGCTTGGCCCTAATCCTCTTCCGTACATTGCTACCATGACAAATTTTTTAAAAATCTGAGTAAAAAAACAAACTAATAATAGGCCTGTTTAAACAATAAAGTGTGTGTTTAAAATTGCAGATAAACCTGTCAAAATCTGCCTGTGTGTTCTTTAATAGGCTATTAGGCCATTTGGGCGACTGATAATGCTCTTGTCATAAAAAGTGGAATTTTTTGTGTGTGTCAACCATTAAACAATAAGTAATGTAGAGCACTGACCTCCTCCGTTGGACTGATGGTCTAAGCACTGCAGTTCCTCATACAGCCTGCAGGGGGATCCAAAATCAACCAGAGCAACTACGAAAGGTGCATCAAGGGGAGGGAAACTTCAATTTGGCGTCTAGCGCTCCGTTGAATTACTTAAACTCTCTCAGTCTGCCTGGAACGGTGGTCAGCAGCAACTGCATCTCCTTTGTTTTCTTTTTTCTACGTTTATTTAAGGATCCGATCAATGGAAAATAAACCGACGCGGGGAAGAAAGCTTCTCTCACTGACACTGGATACGAATGGCGTTTCAGACAGTGATGATCTGATGTTCTGAGCTCCAAAGTGAATCTGCTGGAAGGAAACAAGCGTCCATCACAATACAAGCTGTGAGACTCCAAGAGGATCGGATATGTTATGAAATTTACACTTTTACGACGGGGTTTTCACCTTTTTGGTATGCCAAACCTTGTTTTCATTTTATGTCCGATATGACAGGGCAAGTTATCAAGGTATTGAGGTAAATTTGATGCACTTTAAACTTTGTTTACATATGAGATTTAGTATTTCTTCATCTGTTTGTGGGAATGTAATCGTTTTTTCTGCCTTTTGATAGTGAAATTCAGCACTGGAAAGTCTTGTTTACTAATGATGGATTGACATACAGCACTGAAGATGTGAAGAATGTATCACATGGATTTTGGGAATGTCCAGTGATTTGGGAATGATGAACAACGGACCCACTATCGTCTATGAGTGGCTGAAAACCCTCCAGCTGTGTCAGTATGTGGAGTCCTTTGTTGATAATGGGTATGATGACCTGGAGGTGTGCAAACAGATAGGAGACCCTGACCTGGATGCCATTGGTGTCATCACACCACACCACCGGGAAAAGGTCCTCCGGGCCGTGGAGAGACTCCGAGATGAGGACAAGAAGGTGGCACCAGGACTGTATTTCACACTGGAACCCCTTCCACATGGCACATACCCGAACACGCCTCAAATTAGTCAGTGCAAACAGAAATGCACCAAGTCATGGGTCAATTCTACCTGGGACAGTCCCAGGATTGGACTCTCCAATGAAATCAAAGCACTAGAGAACCACAAGGAGCCGGTGGTGTATCCTAAACTCAAGCTGAAGATAATGATAAGAGATAAGCTGGTGAAGGATGGAATAGACCTGAGCGAAATGCCCTACTCGTACAAAGTGAGTGCTAACCTTTACGTCATTATTGTTCCTGTCACATCACCTGAAAATGTTTGCGCAATCTCTTTGTTTTGCAGCAGAGATACTGACATTTTATTCCTTCCTTGAAAGGTTACCCGTTGGCTTGAAATTTACCCACCTGGTGTGAGTGTGTGTTTAGTCTCGTGTTTGGGGTAATACACATCCGAGGGAAGTTGTTTCTGCAAAAGGCCTTGTAAATGTCATCTATTATTATATTTATTTGTGCATTAATGGTTGACCGATATGGGGTTTTCTTTCAAAGGTTGACATATACCAGGCAATTTAATGATTGCAAATAGGATGTACACACAATTTCTGAACTGAAATACTGAATTACCTTATAACATTTACTCCAGATTCGCTAAAACATTTGCCCAACTCTTGGCTGAATGCCCAGTTCTGTTTTTTGACGCATGCTTAAAATATTGTTGCTTGGAGTGGCAGCACCGTGAACATAGTTATATAGTTACTAGTTATCATCACATTGTCTTGAGTGGATAAATTGCTTAGGTTGATCTCAATATATATATAAAAAAATGCAGTAGGCCTATGTAATATAAAGCAGTGTGCGTCATGTAGGCTACAATTGACATGTAGAGATGAATGGGAAATTTTGTTAATAAAACTGCTGAGTAATCAATCTTATTTCTAACGTCTTGTTGTTCTAGTGTAGTATTGTAGTTCCATGTTGTGGCATGTTTGATGCTTCCCAAGACGGATGATTTTATCCAGACGGAGACGTTGGATTATTAGACAACCTTAATTGAAGTCGTTATTCATTAGTGCACTCCAGGGCTTTGAGAGCAGGCGATTCTCGGCTCTAGGCTAATCGATAACCCAGAGAACAAGGACTGTAATCCATTATCTACACCGAATGCTATTAAAAGAGTTATTTACTGTACAGTTAACATCATCTGATGGTTAAGAGCTTTTAAATAATAGGCAGCCTAATGCAATGCACATTTAAGGTTTTAGAAACATTTCACTTGTAATTGCACGCTTTTTTACATGATCAGATTCAGATTGGCAATTTATAGAAGTGAAGTTTCATTCAAATTATTTTATTGTGCATTATTCAACTGTATAAAGCGCAAACAAATGCTTATAATGTTTGATCATTTCAAACATTCACAGTTTAATTGTCTTTTTTTCCAAAAATAAAATAAAATAAACATCCTTAACTAGATGTATACTGTAAAAGGAAAATGGCATATTAATATTTGTTTTCATAAAATGTATTCCTAATATTATTATTTTTTTACCTTTTAGGAAGTAGTTTTTTTCTTGTGTTTACATGATTCTAACACTTTAGTGATACAAATGAAACTTAATTCAAGCTATGTTCTTCGCAGGCTAGACATTTACTGTATACAATTTTGATGTTTTTACTGGAAAACAAGACAACACTGATTGAGAAAATGGGTCTCATTCACTAAACATTATGTGAATTATATTTATACGCACAGGAGAACTCACGAAAACTTGTGCATACGCACATGAATTTGTTCTTAACCTTGTTCAAACATTAAAGAATTAGGAGTATTCTAAATGAGCGACTGCATGCCAAGGTCAGTAATTTGCATAAAACTGACCCAAACCATGTCCATATTAGGCCTTTTCTGCACACCTTTTCCTTTCGTCACTCTCGGCAAACATGACGCTTTCTAAAGACGCGTTCTCACCTGAAAAGATGCAAATTCCAATTCTAAGTGTGCCATCATCAAAACAAGTTCAAATGCAATAAACACTATTAATACTATACAGATTACAGACTCTGTAAAGTGTCATCCAGCACATCCTAAAGACTTTCAATTTGAATTTAAGGTCTGGACTCAGAGGTGCTGATTCATGTGTGAAAATAATTCTTCATGCTCCCTCACAACCATTCTTTCACAATTTGAGCCTGATGAATCTTGACATTGTCCTCCTGGAATATGGCCATGATGTGTCTTCCTACATGGTTGTTTAAGAAATGAGAAGCTACACACTCCCATCAATTAGGGTTAGAAGAACTGTTGCCAAACATGTAACATGACAGAAACATAATAATCACTGCAATAATGATCCAATCATAGACTCTTAGGGTGTGTTCACACTTGGCATGTTTGGTTGGATTAAAACGAACCCTGGTGGGATTGCTCTGTTAGCATGAACAAGTGTAAACACTGGCATCTGAACCCTGGTGCGCACCAAACAAGTGGACTGAGATCGCTTAAAAGATGGTTCTCGGTCTGCTTCCAAATGAACTCTGGTGCGGTTCGAATGAAATTTGAACGCCAACACGGACCAAAGACATGTAATCAAACCAAAAACAGGAAGATGAGACCCTAAAAAGTCCAGAATGCTCAAGCACACCTGTTTTTTTTCTTGTCATAGTCGAGATGTTGCCCATCACAGTTCGGTACAGGCATCAGAACCGCATCTCCTCACAGCAGATCTTCGTTTGTGTGTGACGGAGGTATTCCTGCCGCTGTTTTGACTCCTTTACACATTTTATAAGCTCTTCACGAGTTCTCAGCTGGTCAAAATACCATGGAGGCTACGCTCATACATCGATTGCATTTAACACGGCACACAGTATTGTTTTGGATGTTCAGTAAGTTCTGTCTTAAAATAGGCAATACACCATAAAAGCTGACCAATCAGGTTGTGAACATATCCCTGCTTTAGGTTCAGTATCTTTTGGTTTGATGATAAAAAGGCCAATTTGAACTGTAAGCGGACCAGGAACGGTCCGGACCAAATGAACCAAGCGAACAAACTAGCCTAAGTGTTAACACAACCTTAAGCATTTGTCTATTTAAGCCCAAAATTTTTTTGACCAAGCAGTGTATATATTATCTTAAATATAATTCAGAATTTTATATAATGATGAATTATATTTAAGATAAAATATTTATGTATAGAATTTCATCTGAACACGTTTATAAGACCACCCAGAGTATGTGAATTTTTTTAGCATACGTGTGGTTTGATGTTCCTAAAATAAATTAAGTTGTAATACAATTTTGAATGAAACTTATTTATGAATCATGATTTGTTGCGTGAAAACATTGGTTCGCAGATTTCACACACAAAATCCTGAATGGTAACGATTGTTTTTTGCAGTATTTCCTCTAGAGAGTCCCACATCTTATAAGTAACGTTTCTAAAATAATTTTAATACATTCATTTGATTACAGTGCACATTTTCCCTGCTCATATCAGTATATATGAGAAACAGTCTTCATTAGCAGACTGAGATTTAAACAGTGCACCATTCAGCGGCGTTTCAACCTGTAGCAGTGCGGTTGGTTGTCATGCCTCTGTCACTGGACTCCACCACCGCTTCTGTTCTCCTCCGAGTCGTGTTTCTATTCTGCTATCTTATCAGCACATTTATCTGCGACGCGTCTCTGGTGACAGATGGCTTCATCATGCTTGGAGCTTAGAGAGCCATTTAATGTCTCATGTGATGCCGAAGGCCTCATTATCATTACTGCCATTTGCATTTGTAAAGAGTGGCCCACTTTTAAAATGTTTTCACTTGCTTCCTTGGTTTCACAGTATGTGAACTGCTGCCTCCCAAATTGTCTTGCAAATTCAGACCAAATTAATGCTGCAACTAGCAATGTAGTGCGCTTTAGCAAGCTTGTTTTGAACATGTAGGCCTATTTGTGGTTTTCCAGACTTTTTCTAAAGCATACCTGTGTACTGAGAAGAATTTGTTTACATCACATTTAGGGCTTCAAAAAATAGTTCACCCCAAAATGATTTACTTACTCTAGTTGTGGAAACTCAAAATGGATTTTTTTTCTTTTGAAGAATATACTTGCAGATCCTTTTACAACAACAGTTCGGACTGTACCTAGTTTTTCGGGACGTCTGGTCACCCTACGTCAACCACCTGCCGACCAAAACGCACCTTAATACCAGTTGTAAACAGGGCCAAACCTTACCAGTTGTAAACAGGGCCAAAGTGAGTAGAATCGCCTTTTAAATTAACTATACCTCAACATTTGTGTCAGGCGAAGTAGATCATGTATTCCATGTTTTGGCAGGGGGAACTTGATTGTAAATGCTGCTCGTATTTTGTCTGACCTGCATTACGAATGGAGGTGGTCTTTTCCAAACTAGTCTTTCCAAAAAAAGCTTGTATAACCGAAGCGCGTCACAACGAATGAATCCTGTCTGGTCAGGGTGAGCAGGTCCTTGTGGCATATGGCAAGAGGGATCAAGGCATCAATTGCATATTCTTTCTGGCTTCATTAGTGAGTCAGAAGGAGCCTGTCTCTTTACATTACGAAGCAGCATCCTGATTTTTATTCTACACGGCACTCTGTTAACTTGAGTTTGAAGTGCTTTGTGCTGTGCCTGTTATGCAACTATGCTTTAGGAAATTGCTCAGGTCTCACACCTTTGCCCTATTGTACTTCAATGCATAACTCATCCCTCACCATTTATATTAATATCTCTTCAAATCGCCCCGGCTTATTGACGTGCTGTTTTGCCTTCTGAGCTATTGTTGAAACTATATTTTCTGACAAAGCTACTAATCTGGTTAAGCTGTGTTTTGGAGCTTTGTTGTTTTGGCTTTTCAGATCTCGTTTTTGGATCCATGTGGGCTGTCGGCACGCTGGGCTGTTGCTTAATCTTTAATGTACATCATATGTGAGCCGTGTTACGGAATGCCTAACTAAGGGGCTTAAAATGAGTTTAAGGCATCAATTTTCCTACCCTGAAACATTTAGGGACAGTGTTACACATTTAAATTAGTTTTTACTGCCCGACAAATCTTCAATGAGACTGATTCGTGAAGTAAACGGGATATTCACTAAGGTGAAAAAATACAGAGCCCCTAAAGGGAGATGGTGGGGAAAAAATTAGATGGGAGGAAAAATAATAAGTCAATTCTTTTGCGTTCTCTCGCAAATGTTTTGCTTTCCTCCGAGAAACTTTGCATTTCCTCGCAAAACCTTTGTGTTCACTTGCAAAACTTTTGTGTTCTGCAACAGCTGAACTTTATTTTGTCCAGTTCAGTTTTTGTTTTTCAATTTATGTAGGTCATTAGAGGTTGTAAAACACAAATTCCTCATCAATCATCATCTACTTTTAAGATTTTCACTGAATATGAGTTGTTCTGTTCATCATAGACGTGGCATTTTGGAGCTTGACTGACAGATAATGTTATTAAATGCAACTTGATTTGCTTATTTTGTGTTCCACAATGAATTGCAAAGTTTTTCAACAATGCAGGGTGAGTAACTGATGACTTTGATTTTGGAGTGATTTTTAATATTATGCCAGTTGACTTCCATGCAGATCTGCATTTTCTTTGGATGGAAAGAACAGAAGTTCGCTGATTCTCCAGTGAATGTTCATGAAAGATTCATGCACATTCTGTAAAATGCAGCATTCTGGAAAGCATTTCATGAGTCACCGCTGACCTTTTATTAGATCAGAGCAAAGGGTTTTTGTGATTTTGAACATTTCTCTCAGGTTTCTGTCTGGCAGCGGGCGCAGAGACATTTTAGAAGTTTCCCCGAACGGCCCGTCTTTTCAGGATAAACTACACACTTGCTGTTTTTAAATCAGAGTAAATCTGTTCTTCTGTCAGTTTAAAGCTGGGACAGAGCGGAGCAGAGTGGGCATCAGAGATGTGTTTTCTGAACAAGTCTGACAGAAACACTGTATGGAGGGACTTTAGAGCTCCTTTGAGAAGATTTTGAGAAGTTCTTTTTTAACCAACCTCTTACCCTTTACTTAGCACTTAACTCGTCCCATATTGTACTACAGAATTAAATTCACTCCTTAATTTCTGAGCTCAAATAAATGTTTTTTCTTGATTCTCTGTATGGAGGTGCGTTGTGATCTCTGGGTGACCCAAGGGTGAGGGGTGATCCAAACACACAGCTGTGACCCGAATGCTTTAAGATGAATGGATTTAGAAGGATTGCCACCCAATATGAGTGTTATTTCACATGAACTTATGGCCTTACAACAACAGCAGCTCTTTAGACCCACTTAGATGTCTGGTTGGACATTATAGAGCTGTTTTTCTTAAGTCTTAAGATGGTGTGAAGTAGAAGCTAGTCATCTTTCCTTGTGTGGTTGTTGAATCGAGTCTCAACAGTATTGTCAGTGGTCCAAAGATACATTTGGTTCCTGATGCATGAAAAGCAGAGTGATGAAGGACGAAATAAACATGTGGCCCACTTTCAAATCAAATAA
Source organism: Meda fulgida (assembly GCA_030578275.1). NCBI lineage: Eukaryota > Metazoa > Chordata > Actinopteri > Cypriniformes > Leuciscidae > Meda > Meda fulgida. The sequence continues at coordinate 9,591,742 of CM060632.1, read as the reverse complement.
ACATGCCTCTGCAAAACTGATCTAATGATTTGCATTTGATTTTGTTTGCCAGAATAAGTTAATACTTTCAAATGCAACCATTGGCATTCCTGCTTGACTATAATATCTAATTGCTATCATCAGATGACCTCCGCTTTCTTAACTCCCATTGGTCTTCACTTCACTGCACATTTGCATTATATCTGCTCAACTTTTTTGTATCATCAGCAGTGGTTTCTGATGTCCATGTTGCCTTTAAAATGACAACAGGCTCATTGGAAAAACGTGCCTCTACCTACATTTCTGCAAAACTTCAAAAACATACCTATACATTCAATTCAACGCACTTTCCAGCTGAAATGAAGACAAATCATGATTACAGGGGCAGATTATTGATTAATAAAGAATTATTTTTGCGTGGTTTGCACAATACTATATTATGATACTTTTACTGTAGTGCATGTTTTGTAAACTAATACATTTTGACGTTTGCATTGCATAACTAGTTCCATATGTTAGGCTTCTCTGGGCCTGTTTGCACCTGGCCACTTCATGCGTTTTCTCTGATCGGAGAGTTATCCGGTTGTTGCATCTGCATCTGGTTGTTGAAACCACATGTAGATTTTACTCCTCACAAAATATTTAAAAAATAAACGTGTAAAAGGCGTGTTATAGGCCATATGACATGTTATATCCAGATATGACGGTAAGATGAATTGCCGTGTATCTCTCCTGAAAGCCAATGCACAAATGGCTGCAAATGAAACAAAGTAAGTCGCAGACGCTCAAAACAATAATCTTCATTAAATGTAGTGAGACTAAATGATCTGACCAGTGGTGACGCCGCTCTCTCTCCTATTGTGGTCTTCAATCTTGAAACTAGCTGATGATAAATCAAATGCAGCTCATATGTGTTGCTTCACTGACGTGAACTCTTGAAACAATTTGCATATAGCATGGGAATTGAAGATCGGATTTATATTCGTTTTGCGGAGACACATTTATGTGGGCAAGTTATCAGATAGGAATAAATCAGATAGCTATCCGATCAGTAAAAACACATGAAATGACTAGGTGTAAACAGGCCGTCTGACATACTAAACTTGTTCGGTAGCTCGTATTTGCACTCGGGTATGATTCCCGTGAAACATGTCACAATTGCTTCTACAATTGTAGAAGCAGCTAAAATGGCACGGTTGCTTCAGCAAATGTGTTTTTCTCCCACTTTAGCTTTTGTTAACTCTACCGGTTGGGTTTAATGTAGGTGTTGTTTTCAAACGCGATAGAACGTTAACCTTTTAGTGCCATTCATCAGATATTTCATTTCTGCTCCTGCAATACATACTACCAACGAACGTAATAATATGTTGCTAGATTCACGTCCATCTGTTTTCGATAAAATAAACATGCTTTTAGTGCCACTAACTGATTATTTCACTTTGAAAATGTTGCAAAACTTTAAAGAACTGTAATATCAATTGGTAATATCCTAATTGATTAGTTATAATTTTGCCTCATATCATCTGCATTAGCTTCAAATTAGCCATTTTTGCAAAGGTCTGCTCTGGAAATGGCTTGGGTTATGCTGGTACCCAAGTACTACCATTATGACCAAAAATAGAAACCATGATGTGTACAGTTATCACAACAACACTGGAGTAGAGTAAAGATTATAGATTAATTTGTAGAACATACTCTGCATCAAATCGATCTTGATGGACCATGTTTGATGGATGTAACTGGTCCAAAGGCGTTATAGGAAATTGGTATATGCCATTTGATGGTGGCTGTCTGTTTCATTATTTGCTTCGTCGCACAATCAATTTATGTTGCTGTCGGCCTTAGTCTTTCTGCATGGTTGCTTTGAACAGGCACGTTAGGCATTACGGTTTTACTGTGTTAGAAAAACGGTTAATAAAATAAAGGATTGTTGTAAATGACTTAACAGCCCGAGCTGGAGTGGATGTGTTTGATTGAGATATGGATTGAGATACCAGCCAAGTTTATAATATCCCTTAGGACCAAAATCTTATGTCACAACATGGGGAGTGAATTAAGGCATTTTTTAGTTTGAATACACTAAACACACACATAAGTTATAATGTATGGATGTTGTGCACACCCTTTTAGTTGGTAATTGTTCAGAGGCAGGGTCATTTTGCTCCATGTTCAGCATCTGTTTTAGTTTTCTGAGGAGACAGATGGGATGGAGATCCTCTTTAATGCCGAGCAAACACAGCTGTGTGTCGTGATGTTACAGGCTGGCTGCTTAGAAGAGCTCTTCAACACAAGAGTTGCTATTTAACAACCCTCAAACATCTAGGCTATACATTTGTAGTACACACAACAAACATGCTTAAAGACCGTGTGGAATAAAAATTGACCCATTTTACGTTTTCTTTTAATTGATGTTTCTGCTCTTATAGTACATTTTATAGTACAATTAGGCTAATCAATGGGTGTTTGCTATTAATATTTTGTCAAATGTGATCAACTATCTGTGGAAACTTGATTCCACCACTGAATAAAAAATAAAAAAAGGTATTTGCGACTTTTTATCTCACAATTCTGACTTTATAACTCGCAATAGCGAGTTTATATTACGCAGTTCTGAGAAAAAATGTCAGAATTGTTAGATAAAAAGTTGAAATTACCTTTTTTATTTTTATATTCAGTGGTGGAAACAAGTTAACCTAGCTATCAGCTTTTTAATTTTGTGTCTAAGTCATAGTTTAATTGCTTGTAAAAGTATGCTAAGCCACAAGTTGTGTGCTGAAGTTGATATCGACAGTTCAAATAATGATCACAGTCACACAGGGATCCTTATACCAGAGTGGAAGATCATAATAAGAAGTTATTTTGAGGACTAATAAATCCTTTCCACTTGGTTGAAAGCTGCTAGTTATCTCCCTTCTGTAGTGCCTCTGGTTTCCACTGGCAGACGGCCTTTATATCCGGCAGACGGACACAGTTGATGTCCAGCACATCTCTGGCTGTAAAGAGTCAAGAGTTAATCTACTGACAAATCCATCCACTTACAACCGCGAGTGCTTCAGCACTGTTAAGATGACATGAAAACGGCTTTTTTTTTGAGACTCAAGAGTTAAAGGGCCAGATTTACTAATAATAGCTTGCGCCAGTACAAACCCTTCTTTGGTGTTAGAAAAACTACTGTCAGGATTGACTAAATACACTCAGTGAAATTAGCGCTGAAAAGGCCTGGACAGGGTTATTTTTGTGGCTGATTTTATTGCATGTACGCATTTTTTAGGAGTTTCCCTTTCAGACACAAAATGTATGGGAGGAGAGCATTTAAATGAATCATGCAAGGTGATTTACTAAGGTTTGCGCTAGTCAGTTTACTGGTGTTTTAGCCATTATTTAACATCCCAAAAAAGCATGTCTTAAACCAGACGCTAATTTGTGCTGCTCTTGGTAGATTGCGTTGGTCGTAATGCGTCTGTGTTCTTTCATTCGCATGTCGTAATGCAGAACTTTACTCTCCCATCTGCGCTTTTTTGGGATGGCGCTCTCATGCTAATTTACCCTGTTTAGTAAATCTGGCCCTTAAAGTCCAAACAGTTAAACATTGCGCTAGCAAAACAAAGGTCATGGGTTTAATTCTCAGGGAATGCATGAACTGAAAAAAATGTGTGATGCAGAGTCAGTGCAGTAAATGGCAGATAGCCTAAAAGTTTCTGCCAAAGATATAAATGTAAAATAAAATCTAAATACCTCTTTATGATCTTTTGTTTGCATTATTTGCCTAATTATTATATATATATATATTATTTAAATATAATTAATTTCAATTAATCAAGTTTAACAAGTATTTTCTGTCTTAAAATTAGCTTTTTTTATAGTCATGTTCGGTTTGTTTAATTTTTTTTATTGTAGCTTTTTTGGGAAGCTTTCAGCATCCAATTTCATTGTCATTTTCATTATATTCCACTTGTCAAATCTCTTTCCACTTCTTTTGGGGGCCGCAACTGGCACTAAATGTGCGATATTCGCCTTTTCTGCTAACATCCCAGGCTCATTTTGTTCAGTGGGATATCAGTCAGTGTTCATTTTACACTCGATATTCTGAAACATAACTCACATGTGATGGAGAAGACAACCCTGCTCAGTGTCTGTAATGTACTTTACCGCTGAATTCACATGTAAATATTTTCCTTTGTCTCCAAGAGCCAGGGCCCCAGGGAAGTGTCCTGTCATACAAAACCCTCCAATTGGACAAATCCCTGCTGCCAGTTCCAAAACAATAGAGCGCTCATCTGTACTGTACTGCCGTCTTTCAGAGAAACCGATCCTCCCGTAGTTTGCGGCTCCTCTTGAGAGTATCGAGCTCTTTCAGACAGGAGGTGTCCAGCAGAAGCTAATCTGTGAATGGGGCCCGCAGCCCCTCGGTTCCTCACAGCTGACAGCTGTGTGTGTCTTTTCAGAAGGCCGTTTGTGAGGTGTAAAGCTCATGCCGTGGTTGACCCCCATTCTTCACAGAATAATAATGCCAGCCTGAGCTGTTGTGTGTAAGGAAGGATTTACCCCACACTAATACTTGCCTTATTTGTAACTAAATGTGCGCCTAACTAAATATATTAGTAAAATATATTAATATATTAGTATATTAATAATTTTTTTTGTTATATAGATAAGAGCAGACCTAGTGATGCACAATATTGGTGATTTCATTTGTATATTTGTAGTATACTATTATAGTTTTTAGTAGGGATGCACCGATATAAAAAAAATGTCCGATACCAATAATTCTTTATATTTGAAAGCCCGATAACCAATATTTTTGCCAATAAATCAAATTTTTTGAGAGCCTGATTACAAAAACAAAAGTCTCACCATTAAAATCCATGTCTCAAGTATACAATTATTATGATTTTCTTGATATAATTTTATATACTGTAGCTTATATGACAGACTTGTTTTGCACTTAACTGTATTTTCATTTTTGCACTAACATTTTAAGCAATTCGAAACCATCATGGCGAACAGTGCGTATCTGAGGTGCTTCAGCTGAAGAAAATAGTCCATTATTTATCGGCTTTAATATATCTACCAAATTTTTTTTTTTACCAAATACCGATATGGGGGACGATATATCGTGCATGCCTAGTTTTTAGTAATATTTCGAATTTAGTTTTTTTTGTCATCTGGCATTTACAAGCAAGTCAAGTCACCTTCATTCATATAGCACTTTTAACAATACAAATTGTTTCAAAGCAGCTTTACAGAGATAATATGAAATGAATGGAACAGACATTGTTTTGGCTTTGCAGCAGCTCTAGAAAAAAGATATTGTCCAGCTAAAGTTAGTTTTTGATTGATTCACTTCCATTGCAAAGATCATTAGTTATTAACTTAGGGGCCGCTTACATGACACCGGTTTAACTGAAAACAGAAAACTTTTAATGCGTTCTGGCCGTTCACTTGCACATCTAATCCGGCTCATTCGCTCCCATCCTGCTGGTTTAGGCCGTGTAACCATGACAACACGAATGCCTGGGGTCTCTGTATGATTTAGCTCGAAGGCGAGCAGAATGTGCAGCCATAATGCGGCCATGGTTTCTCTTGCTGGGACGGACAGAACAATCTCTTCGCATGTGGGACATGCACATGGCACGGCCGTCCCGTTGAGAACCCTTTCTTGGCACAAAGAAATTTTCCATAAGATGAGACGCTCCAAGCAGTTTGAGTTGTAATGGATGTGCTGTCTAGTTATCTAAATTAGGACATGCCTGAGACTTTTGTTGCTTTTAGTGGCGAACCGATGTGTTACTGATCTAAACACTATGCTGAATAGTGGTTGGTATAATGCAATATACACATAATACAATTACAAATGAGAAATTTTAAGATAAAAAAATGATTATTTTCCAATAGCAATCCTGTGATTAGATTTTTAACTGGATTAATGGGTTTATCAACTAACCAGGCACGTTATTGGCTATTTTATATTCTCAAAATGGCCAGATATCTGTTGTTTAATCAACTTCACACTGCAAATAAAGTTTTCTTACTTTGTATGTTGTCTTATTTTGCCGTTCAAATTAAAATATTTTTAAATTCAACATTTAATTGAGTTAAAATCAATAAATTGATTAAAAATTAAGAAATGAGGAAAAATAAACATCACTTTAAAATAAGTTTATATTCCTTGCCTCATTGGCAGATATTTTCCCATCGTTTTAAGCATAAATCACACTTAATTTGAATAACTTTCTTATAAAACAACATTTTGCATTTCGAATAAATGTATCTTAAAGTCCCCCATGGAGTCAATAATTGTATCCCTTAAAACTCATCTTTGATCACCAAAATAACTTATTTAAAAGTTGTTTCCTTGAAAAATGTATTCTCGCCTTAAAATAGCTTGAATGTAACTCTACACCCTCTCCTCATTTAGTATAAGTGGTTCTATGAATATGCAAATTAGCCCCGCCTCCACTCACTCACACCAGCTCAGAGATCCACTCGTTGACGTGATTGGTTACAGGGTAGTTTGTGACGTCAGAAACACCAGCGATTTCGAACCGTGATTTTGAGACTGTCTTTGGTTCACTGCCGTTTTAAGGAAAAAATACTCAGCAATGGTGTTTGACTTATGAATTTGCACATGGCTTATCTTAAAACACATACAACATTTAAAAGCTTATTTTTCACAAGGGGGACTTTAAAAGAATGCTTATATATTTGTACTGCAAAGCAATATAAAAATACTTGGGAAGAAAATTTACTTCTGCTCTGTGCTCATCGGTCTGTCTTTGATTTATTTTATATAAAACAAATTATAATTATTTCAAGCCAACCCTAGAATGCGTTTTGCATTTAAAAAATAAATAAAAATCTTTTGACTGGGTTGCAGTCTGTTTTTAAAGATGGAACTGATTCTCAACCCCAGTAAACACACACGTTCCTTGTGCAATCAAATTCCCAAATGGGAGCTCAAGACGGGAAAATTGAGCCGTCTGGCGGGCATACGGGCCCGTCTTGCACCTCTACTCAACACACAGCACTCTTAGCCCACCACCTGTCCTCTGTTCACCTCCACACACACACACACATACGCTAATGGAAACAAAAACCTTGTTCTTGCATCCAGATATATATCCTCTTCTTTTGTCCCAATTTTGTCCCATTTCCTGACACACACATTGAAATGTTGCCTGTAGAACATGTTCAGTGTTGAGCTAGAGGGAGCAGCAATGTGCTTTTCATGTAGATTTTGTCTTTTGAGACCACAGGCGATGTGAAGATATAGGTCAAAACAAAAGTTGTGCATCTATATCTGTTCCAGTTCTGAAAAGCTGAACGTTAGCAAAATGGAAGTTATTTGATAAACTGTGCTTCATTGGATTAGCAGCACGGATGACAGACCAGTATATCTTCATGTATCATTTGGGAAGTCAAGCTTTATAGAGCGATTTTGCAATGTCTGCTGAACACAAAAGAAGATATTTTGAATAATGTCATTAACCAGAAAGTTTATGTACCCCATTGACTTGCATAGTAGGAAAAAAAAATACTTTGGAAGTCAATGGGATCGACATTCTCCTAAATATCTTCCTTTGTATTCAGCAGAACAAAGAAATTCATACAGGTTTGAAACAACTTGAGTTTCAGTAATTGATGACAGAATTTTCATTTTTAAGTGAACTATTCCTTTAATGAATGTCAATTACTTTATGATTGGTATCATATGTTTGTGATTCATATTAGTCCTGATTGGTTTGAAATGGCTATTTATTTGGATGAATAAAAAATAATTTCAAAATCAAGTCAAGTCATCTTCATTTATATAGCGCTTTTAACAATGTAGATTGTTTCAAAGCAGCTTTACAGAGGTAAACATGTAATTTAAGGTAATAGGGATTGTTTTGGCTTTATAGCGGTTCTTGAATAATGTTATTTTCCAGCTAAAGTTAGTTTTGATTGATTCATTTCCGTTGAAATTATCATTTGTTATTAAATTAGGGGCCGCTAAGACGACGCCGTTCTCTCTAAACAGACTTTAAACGCGAACCTGTGATAAACGCTGATGGCGTTCACATGCGCATTAAGAATTGATTCTATAGTTATGTGCGTTTGAATATATGTGCGCAGGTTTGTAATTCCCTACAAACCATGCCTAAACAAATTACTTGTAGCTTAGTCGGTATAGGGTCTAACATACAAGTTGTCGATTTAGATGAATTAACGAATTTGCAAAATTCTCCTATAGCAACAAATGAATCAAATTTTTCCTCAGGGAGATTACAATGCACTCCCTGATGCGATACTGTAGTAGATGGTTGCATAGTTATAATTTTTTTCCCTGATATTATCGATCTTATAAGTGAAGAAGTTCATAAAGTCATAACTGCTGTGTTGCTTGGAAACTTCTGAGCATGAAGCTTTCTTTTTCATTAGTTTAGCCACTGTTTCAAATAAATACCTAGGATTATGTTTATTTTCTTCTAATAGGGTTGAAAAATAAGCAGATCTAGCAGCTTTTAAAGCCTCTCTGTAAGCAATCGAGCTCTCTTTCCATGAAATCCGAAATACCTCTAGTTTTGTTTTCTTCCAGTTGCGCTCCATTTTTCTGGCTGCTCTCTTAAGGGCCTGGGTGTGCTCCTTGTACCATGGCGTTGGACTATTTTCTTTAATCTTTTGTAAGCGCAATGGAGCAACTGTGTCTAAAGTGCTGGAATAGAGAGAGTTAAAAGTTTCTGTTGCAATATCAAGTTCTTCTATAACACGGAGTCGGCTTTGCAGCCTTGGCTAAATGTAATTTAGATGAGACTAGATAATGATCTGAAATGTCATCGCTCTGCTGCAGAATTTCAACGGCATCAACATCTATTCCATGTGATAGTATTAGATCTAGAGTATGATTACGACAATGAGTAGGTCCTGACACGTGTTGTCTAACTCCAATTGAGTTTACAATGTCTTTAAATGCCAATCCCAATGCATCTTTTTCATTATCTATGTGTATATTAAAATCACCAACAATTAGTACTTTATCTGCAGCCAATACTAATTCTAAGAGAAAGTCCACAAATTCTTTGATATAATCTTTATGGTGCCCTGGTGGCCTGTATACAGTAGCCAGCAGAATTCTCAAACGTGATTTATCATTTACACTATATATTTTTACATTAAGCACCAACACTTCAAAAGAAGTATATTTGAAACTAGATTTCTTAGTGGTTTTGAAAATATTACTATAAATTACAGCAACTCCTCCCCCTCTGCGTTTTAGACGAGGTTCATGTTTATAACAGTAATCTCGTGGGGTTGAGTCATTTAAAGTAATGTAATCGTTTGGTTTTAGCCAGGTTTCTGTCAAACACAGCACATCTAGGTTATAATCTGAAATCATATAATTTAACTATGAGCGATTTTGAAGTGAGGGATTGAATATTCAGCAACCCAAGATTTATCATTTGCTCATCTGTATTATATCTGTTTTTTATTTGTTGAACATCAATAAAATTTTTAACCTTAGATGGGTTTGGACGTTTTTTTGGATTTCAAAATTCGGGGAACAGACACAGTCTCTATATGATGATATCTAGGTGAAAGAGGCTCAATATGATGGGATTTATCTGACCTTGGCCTTGGTGACGCGAGGCCGCTAGCAGACGGTCGGTTTAGCCAGTCTGTCTGCTTCCTGACCTGAGCCCCAGATTGTCATGTTTTATCTCTAAGACTATGAGCCAAATTACTAGAGAGAAGAGCAGCACCATCCCAGGAGGAATGAATACCATCTCTTTTCAACTGGTCAGGTTTGCCCCAAAAACTTTTCCAATTGTCTATGAATTCTACATTATGCGGACACTACTTGGACAACCAGTGAACATAATCTGCTAACTATCTCATCACTCCTGCGAACAGGAAGGGGGCTAGAGCAAAGTACAGTGCTTGATATCGTACTTGCGAATTCACACACCTCTTTAATATTAATTTTGGTGATCTCCGACTGGCGGAGTCGAACATCATTAGTGCCGACATGAATAATTATCTTAGAGAATTTACGATTAGCATTAGCCAGCACTTTTAAATTTACTTTGATGTCAGACGCTCTGGCTCCCGGCAAACATGTGACTATGGTGGCTGGTGGCTCTATTTTCATGTTCTGTGTGATAGAATCATCATTTACCAGGGCAAAATCAACAGAATTCTCAGTGGGTGTTTCACTGAGTAAGGCAAGTCGATTTGTTATGGTAATCGGAACGGAAGAGTGTTTTTTTGATCCGCGACTAGAGCGATCCCTCACTGTCACCCAATTGCCCTGCTACATGGGTTCTACTTCAGGCGGAACCGAATCATCTAAAGAGTTCACTATGCTAGGCGCATCCAAAATAGTATCTAAAGCTCTTGTACTCTTACTATCCTCAATTGAAGTTTGGATGCGTGTCTCTAGTTCTGAAATCTTCTCCGTCAGCCTGACTATCTCCTTGCATTTATCACATATAAATCCTATATTGCCAACGGAGAAGGCTCACTCACCCGGGCTTTTTATGAACTCAAAGGGGTGGGCACGCAAGAGAAAAATAAATAAATAAATAAATAACTGAGCGCACGGGTGGCGTAACAGGCTAGCGAGCGTGTTGTGCTAACAATAACGGAAGCTAGCGATGCAAGGTTAATCTGATATGTTGGGTGAGATGTATTTAGTAGTATAAACTACTAGAAATTATAGTAAATGATGGTTCAAAACAGAAAGAAATACAAAGCTAATACGAGGCTTAGACGGAGCTTACAGCCTTGAAGCAAACAAACTCACAGCAGGCAGCGAGGCAGACAGGAGCAATCGATCAGCGATCAAACACAATATGAAGGCTGCTCTTATGTTTAAATGTTTTTTTTTTTAAACTTTATAAAACATTTTACTGTTATTTTATTTCATTTTTGGGGGGTTCTGTTCTGCTTTGTTTTCTTGTGTCCCAGCTCAGTTTGCAACATAAAAGTATGTTTTTTTGTTTTGTTTTTTAAGACGGCTATACTGTAAAGTTCAAACCTGTGTTGCTTTCATATATGTTTGTTTTTAAAGTATCCCGACATGCCTGAGACGGCAACATTGACTCATCTCATTGTGTTTGATGATTGTCAACACAACATTAGCACTGCTTCAGATGGAAAAGCATTAGCCTACATTAACTAATGCTCTACTACCGCCGCTGCCTTATAAAAACTTTGCATAAATCAAAATGCATTATGAATGTATAACAAGCTTCAATAAACAACGAAACATGATTTCATAATGCAGTATTCTAAAGACACTGTGCCTCTGACCTAAATCTCCAGAGGGGAATTGAGGTCTTCTAATGGGTTACCAGACGTGATAAAAGACTTAATGATGGATTAATCTAAACAAAAATATTTCTCTCTGTGTGCAGACAGGCGTCGTATTTTTATTTTTTTTAAGCTTACTGAAGCACTCGCTATGTGAAGGTCACATTCACAGCCTCGCTGGATGGATTACCGCACCATAACCCACGGCCGCAGCATCATAACCCCCGCGACATCCTCCTCTCCCCTTGAATGTTCACAGATCAGGCATTTTCTGTGGCCATTCTGCTCTGAACAATGCTAAAGCTGGTCCCGGCGTCTAGACGCTGTGCGCTGCATTTCAATCAGGCTGAGAGAATAGCCGCGCTCGCGTCGCCTCATAGACGCATGCGAGTCACATGGCTTGCAATTAAAGCGGAAAGACTTGAAAGGGAAGGCGTTTCTGTGCCGCTGTCGTGAGGGCCTGTGAAAGCGTGAGATGCTGGTAATTTGTGGTTGCAAAGAAGGTAAAAGCTGAAGCGGAAATGTCATTAGAAACGCACAAAAGAGGGGAAGCTATGTTGTTCACCTGTAAAAATGCTGGAGAATGGTGGTTTTGTGTGATTTGAGAAACTCTCTCGGAACCAACCCATGTGTCCACTGAATTAAGAGTTGAATGGTGAAGTGACTACCAGACACAATTCAGAACTGAAGAGTTCAATACATGAGCGTGAATTTGAATTAAATTGGCCAAAGCCATAGGAAGTTAAATAGAATGGAATGACAATATACTATCTATCTATCTATCTGTCTATCTATCTATCTATCTATCTGTCTATCTGTCTATCTGTCTATCTGTCTATCTGTCTATCTGTCTATCTGTCTGTCTGTCTGTCTGTCTGTCTGTCTGTCTGTCCATGTGTCTAGTACTCTGTCTGTTTTAAGGGGCCTTTTTTCCATCTTTTCTTCGGAAGAAAGAGAAAGAGTCCAGCCATGTTCGCACCTGCTGTCATGCCTGATCGCACCTCTCTCTCTCTCTCTCTCTCTCTCTCTCTCTCTCTCTCTCTCTCTCTCTCTCTCTCTCTCTCTCCTTGAGTTGTGCTATTTTGACGTTGATCACATTCTGAAACTGTGTTCTCAGCTCAAGCTATTTTTGTTTTCATGTTCATATGCTGTATCAGCAGAATTAGTCTTCCAGGCAAACAAATCTACCATTAGAGTCGAAGGCAGTCATGGTACTAGTTAAATGTCAGTGGGCCAGTGCAGCACTATGTGACCGCTGCACTGTGCTTTTCTTTATGCATGCTTGATCACTGTTTAATGGAAGCTTTTATGGAGTAACTGTTGTTGGTCGCTCTGCAAATGCACCAGAGTCATCCCACAGACCTTCATGGTCAGAGAGCTGCAGACCTGCTGACACACCCATTGGCATGTAAGTTTTTTGGTTTCATTTGTTAATTCTTTACAAATCTGAGTGCTTTATAAAAGTGGGAACAGGGAAATGTTTTTGTTCTTTTACATAAGAGCTTCATGTCGGAATAGTTTTTACCGTGAGCTTTAGAATATTAACAGATGATTCACCATCATGCATAATGCACATTATTTTAGGAGGTTGCATTTATAGGGCGTCATAGAGATGCTGGACCTTCCAAGAATGGTATTTAGGGCTAAAAGATTTATATATTGATCATTTTTAGTCTTTTGTCCATGTTCCAGGTTGATTTTCAGAAGAACCATTTTGATCAAACAGCCAGTGTTGCCAAGTAGATTCAAAATGTTTAAAGGAATATTCCAGGTTCAATGCAAGTTTTGCTTGATCAGCAGAATTATGTAATATTATGTAATATAAAATAATTTTGAGTCTATTTTCTTTTTCTTTTAGGAAAAATGTGGATTACAGAAACACATTTAGAATTCAAATTTGTGGGTTGGAGTTTAAAGGGTTAGTTCACCCAAAAATTGTCATAATTTACTCACCCTCATGTTGTTCTAAACCTGTATGAGTTTTTTTCTTCTGCTGAACACAAAAGGAAGATATTTTAAAAATGTTGGTAACCAGAGAGTTGATGGACCCCATTGACTTCCACATTTTATTATTATTATTATGGAAGTCAATGGGTGCCGTCAACTGTTTAGTACTTGTTGTTTTGTGTTTGTAGTTTGTTTTGTATTCAACAGAAGAAATAAACTCATACAGGAGGGTGAGTAAATGATGACAGAATTTTCATTTTTGGGTGAACTATCCCTATAATTGAATTGGCCTCATTCCACAGGAAGTTGTATTGGAATGTTAGGAAGCAGAATGTACTGAACTGCAATTCATGTCCATAAAAATTAAAACACTGCATAAACAATGCATAGAAACAAGACATAAGTTAAGTGTGTTAAGATGATCTTAAGCAGTTGGGACCACAGTCACCAAGCAAACCATTGGTAACACACTACGCCCCAATGGATTGAAATCCTGCAGCGCCCGCAAGGTCCCCCTGCTCAAGAAGGCACATGTTCAAGGCAAGCACATCTGAAGTTTGCCAATCTACAACTAATGATAACGAGAAGGCTAGGGAGGAAGTGCTGTGGTCAGATGAGACCAAAATGAGCTCTTTGGCATCAACTAAACTCGCCGTGTTTGGAGGAAGGGAAATGCTGACTGTGACCCCAAGAACACCATCCCTACAGTCAAGCACGGAGGTGGAAACATTATGCTCTGGGGCTGTTTCTCTGATAAGGGTACAGGACAACTTCACTGTATTGAGGGGCAGGGGCCATGTACCGTAAAATCTTGGAGGAGATCTCCTTCTCAGAAGGAGCCTGAACACTGAATATGGGTCGTGGATGGGTCTTCCATCATGACAATGACCTAAAACATACCGCCAAGGCAACAAAGGAGAGGCTCAAGAAGAAGCACATTTTAAGGTCTTAGAGTAGCCTAGCCAGTTTCTGGACCTTAATCCTATAGAAAACCTGTGGAGGGAGCTGAAACTTTGAGTTGCAAAGCGACAGCCAAGAAACCTCAAGGAATTTGAGAGTATCTGTAAAGAGCCAAAATAACTACAACTACAAGAAACGTCTTACCTCTGTGCTTACCAATAAGGGTTTCTCCACCAAGTACAAAGGCGTGTTTTGCTTGGGGATCAAATACATATTTCACTTACTGAAATGCAAATCAATTTATAACCTTTATTTAATGTGTTTTTTTTCTGGATTCAAAATCACCAGGGGATCAAATAATTATTTACCCCACTGTATATTATTTACCTGCAGTACTTTTTAACCCCTTAAGTGTCACTTGCCCGTATACGGGCAAACTAAATTTACTTCACTATATTACTATTAAATCCTAATCTAGTCATGACAAACTATATATCGTTGGAAAGGTCCAAGACTCCTAAATAGATATTTTAGCGTTGTTTTTTTCTTACAAATTACGAATGAACAGTAATATATGAATTTATGACAAGAGTGCGCCTCAAAAAAATCAACGTCATTACAGGAGTTTCTGACCTTTGTCACAAAAAGTCGACGCACACACTTTTAATAATTGAAACTTTGGTTTTTAGTGCTAAAAGTTCATAATAAAACATAATCTAGGATTTGTCAATAAAAAAAGATAAAATTATATTTTAAAAAGTAAAGTAAGAAGTCATCTAAAAAGTATAATATATATTATATATAATATATATATTTTTTATTATTATTATATCACATATTTTAGTAGTTATCATAAATTAGGTATCATTTGAAAGCTTACGAACTCAGAATTCATCCTGTGAAAACCGTTTTGAAATTGGACGTTGCGTTACCATAGAAATGGTATTTTTTTATTAGGCCCCTCCCCTTTTGGGCATCATCTTTCATAATTTATTATCAAAACCTTTTCTAATCTTGACAAAACACATATTGTCAGAAAGGTCTGGGTCTCAAGGTTCCATATTTAGTGACAGAAGTGATATTTGGATAGAAATGTATTAATTTGTTATGGCAGAATGCATACAATTAAATTCAATGGAATTCAATGGCACCCGGTGGCTATTTTTGGTATTACACCTAAACAAAATCTCATGGGAACTTCAATTTTTGTGATATCAACTTTAAATTTGGAACACAACTTGGTTAGATATATAGCTTTCATTTTATAGTAATTTTATTGTAAAAAATATTTTGTAAAATATTTATTTTATATTAAAAAATATATATTAATAAAGTATATTTGATTTACTGTAATTTATAACTTCCATAACTTTTTCATACTTTATTTTTTTGAAGTGCTTTCACTTCAGTAATAATCTGCTGATTGTTTTCTTTAAAACAAGACCAAACTTAGGTCTATATTCCAAAGCATTCTTGAATTACAACAATTTAAGTTTGTATAGTGCATTTTAATGTCAATTATCAAAAGGGGGGGTGACAGCTAAAGGGTAATATGTATATTTTCTTTTATACGGACAAAAGATGGACTTGTTTAAATGTGTTTTTGTGGTTAGGCTAATGCCACAAATGCTGTTGTTCCAGCATTTAGCAATGTTTTTATACAAAGTAAAATATATAGTGCAATTGTTTATAGTGAATTGGATTTTTATCTTCAATTCAATCTGAAACACATTTTCAGAGGACACAGCTTTTACACTTTTGCATGTTCACTGCTGTGTCTAGGCCCCATTGCAATAAATCACCACAATTATCAATCATTATTTCAGAATTTTACACACTCCATGACACAAAATCATGTTGAATTATGAGCGTTACATGTTTAAAACCCAATCAGATGAGACGAGATGCACTTGGTCAGCATACGTTTATCATTTTGCAGCAGGGAACCAATTACTGTCCTGCTTTGAGCCAAAGAGAATCGATCACCATGTTTTAGCACCCAGTATTTATTAGAAACAGCTCTCCTCTGCTTCAGACAGCTCCTGATGAAGTTTGTAGCAGACAGGTTATAGATTCAAGATTGAGCGGGTGTGTCTAAACCCAAGCAGACGGTATAAATTTCTGTGTGCTTGCAGCTTTCCAAGTAGACTGCAAATGTGTTTTCTGTTAGAAATGTGCCTTGCACGAAAAATTAAAGAGTCAACTCTTGGTGTATGAAATGACACATTATAAATTTAAATCTAGATAAGTTTCTTGCACTAAACAGCTGAACTTTTGAGTTCTTTTTACTGTAATTTAACTCAAGGTGTCAGCCAGATGATTGTCTTTAAATTGTTTGATTGTGGCTGATTGCTAATCTTGTAGTTTGTTTTTCAATCTTTCTACCTTTATGTTTGTGTTTTTTAATCTTTCTGCCTTTTTGTTTGTTTTTGATCTTTCTTCCTTTTTGGTATTTTAATAAGAATAAAACTTGGTCCTGTAAAAACCTCCTCTGAAATGCACAATTGTTAAGCAATTGAGCGCGTTTACAAAATAACTTGACACAAATTTGATTTATTAGTGATGAATTTCCATCATTACTTTCTGCTGACTGCAGCTAATATTCCATTAATTAAGGCGAAACGAAGCCTTCAGTATTACGAGGTCATATAGTTGTTTTGGGGCCGTAGTGAATCCTGAATCATTTCTGGCAGTAATTGCGTACTCAAGTGCTCTTGTGCTGCCCACTGGAGAGCTCTTCCAACAGCCAATCAGACACTCTTGTTTACAGCCTCTTTCCTGCATGGCCTTTTTTTTTTTTCATCAGCCCATTTACAGACACACACATCACGAGTGCAGCTGTACTGTGAGGAGACTTTCGCACCTCGAGAGCACTGATAATGCACAGAGACTTTGATCGATACTGGAGCTCTTGAGCTGCTGAAGGAGCTGTCAGCACCGATGCGTCTCATGGCCTTTTAGTCACTGTGATACAGCACAGTCCTGCGCATGGACTTCTGTCATGGGGAATTAGAAGATGTAAACGCTTTGGGGGCATATACTGTATGAGTACACTTGTGGCACTTGTGGCTATATGGGATTTTAATCCTGGCCTATTCTGATACAATAGTGAGCAGGATGGACTTGTTTTTATAATGCAGTTTCATAATAGCTATTGAGACTGTTTGGAAATTTAAATGAACACTTGCACTCAACTTCACTGTACATGATTTAATCATGTATGTCGCACTTGAATCAGTTAAGTTAAACAAACAAAAATTATGTCAACATAATTTGTGGTTGACCCAATTATGTAGTCTCAAAGTGATTTTGTTTTATTCATTAATTCAACTTCATAAATTTATACATTTTAAAGTCTATCTTTTTATTTTCTTATCTCTCTTTTTTCTCCTTTTTATTTTTAAAACATTTCTTCAAAAAACAAACAAAAAAGGCTTTTCAAGTGAACATTATTTGTTTGCCTACAAACTTTGCTTGTCTTAATTTTTTTATTTCATTTTAATTCTAAATCCTCTTTTACATTTGAATTCTGCAATGATGCATCTTGTTTCTACCACAATTTAAATTAATATCAATTTCAGGAATTTAATTGGAATTCGTCATTCCTTCCATTTTAAAACAAGCTAACTGGAATCTAATTTGTTTAATTTGCAAATTCACAAAAAATTATAAAAAACTGATAAAGGTCGTTTTTCATTGACTAGGCTGTTAGCATTTTTTTTCTTTACTTTGTGTCTAAAAGGATCTGTTGAGGATATGTTGGCTTAGCTTTAATCAGATGCCACTGTTGAGTTGCATGTTCCCTCATCAATATCATGATTCATTCCAACATATCTGATGTGTCCTTTGTTGTTTTTTCCCCATCTTCTAGTCTGTCAGGACTAGAATAGTTTACGGAAACCAGTTCTATAAACCAGTTTATACAAATTCTCTCATGATATTATACAAAAGATACATCTGTCAACCTATTTGGCTGATATAAATGAATGTACATGACCATTTTTATTGCATCGCACACAAGATATGCCAGGACGTGCAAAGAGTAATTGCACATTCACAAAGCAAGAGGTCATTCTCAACGCAGATCACATGACCCGCTTCCCTCTATCTTCAGGCACAGCAGAAAATAAAGGTCACATTCATCTGATGTTCACGACACATAACGTATGGCACGATAGAGCTCTTGAAACGGTAATGAACTGAGATGGTCGTCGCCCGCGTGACATTTGCAGAAGGCCTGCTATTCGTCAGACTGTGGGTTAATTGGTCGGGTGTTGCTGCTTTGCGTGGGGTCATCATTAACCATGTCTCGATTTAGATAAACCTCAGTGGGGGTTCTGCATGCTTTCTGTTGTCTTTCTGCTTCACTGAAGTCAAGTCTCACCTCAGGTGCTACTAAAATCACCTTTGCTTCACTGCTCATAGCACAAATTTGGCAAAGGTGAAATGAAAGGTTTTTATTTTATGCTGATCTCAAACTTTTAAGATGTGAAGGATGAATTAGATGAATGTGATCTTTCTCTGAATTGGCTGTTCCCATACAGCCCAGTACATTAAAGATTGATCCATTTTTATCCAGACATCAATGGCTGTATTAGTATCAGTGATACTGACCTTCATTCATAAAACGATTAAGTATTTAAAATATAGGCTACTGTAAATATATAGCTTTATGTTGTCTCTATTTTGGAGATTAGCTGTGAAATTATTTCATTATAAAATATATAAACTTATAAATCTATAAAAACGTAAGTGAAAAGTCATATGAAAAGAAATCAGATTTCATAACGGAATGAGGCATGATGCCCATATACACCGTTAGCAAAGGGGGATTTCAGAAAATGATCCACTGGGTTAATACAAAGCATATTACATCCTTCTTAGATATCCCTAGAATGTTCAAAATATCTTATTTTCATGAGCATACAAATGTTCTTATTTATTGTTCTATTTATTTTATACCATTGTATATTTGAGACAATAAGTTTGCAGTAATGCAAAGATGACAATATTTAATTTTGTCAAAAATATTATTTTAATTTGAAAACACTGTGCATTTAGTTGTTGTTGTTGTTGCTAGTTTGAGTTGAGAAATACATTTCAGTATTATCACTAATCTCTGTGTACATTTCCCTTGAGAACCAAGCAAGTTGACTCATGAAACCATTTGTTTATGTAATCGCATATCACAATCGCAATATTGACCTCAATAATCGCAATATGACATTTTCTCCAAATCGTGCTGCCCTAACCATAGTTTTTATTCAGAATATTACAGTACTTGCACAGAAGTTTTGTATTTGGCATGAAAGGGTCTCATTTATTTATTTATTTATTTATTATTATTATGGCATTTTTAATATTTTGAACTGGCTTTTATTTTTATATTTTACATTTAAATGTATTATTTATATTGTATTGCTTTATTCTTTATTTCTATTATTTCTGAAATTTTATTAAAGTTTTAGTCATTTTGTTATGTGCTTGCAATTTTAGTACTGCAATATTTTCTATTTTTGTATTTTTTTTTTTTTCTTCAAGTTTTGGACATGAATGCTACCTAATATAAAGTGGCTTGTTGAGGAGAGGTTTTATTGTTCTTTCATTTTGATGACTGATTAGAAAACCTTTTTTTTTTTCTTTTGAATAATGCGCACAATTAGACCAGGGACATTTATTAGGAAAAAAAATTAGGTCACTTTCGATTCATGTTGATCCTCTCTTGTCTTTTCTCTAATTGAGAGCTTATGTGTCATTATAATAGCAGTAACCATAGCAGGACATGTTTTGTTGCTACTATCACTTATCACTGCCGTTAAGGTGTTTATATACTGCAGTATATACGAATCCTCAGACATTTTAACCATCTGATCGACAGCAGCTGTTCCCACAGGCCGCGTGCGAGAATCCGACCTCATCGAGTGTCTCAACTTGATGACATGTTGGTCTTCAAGATGTTGGTCCAACTTATATGGTTCTAACTTCATCCAGATTTATTTGTTTGGAGAAACTCAATGCTAAGATGCAAAACCATTGCAGTGCTCTCTCTCTCTCTCTCTCTCTCTCTCTCTCTCTATATATATATATATATATATATATATATATATGTCTGGGGATTAATATGCATTTCTTTATATCATTTGGCATGATTATATTTGTTCATGATGCATGCAAAGCGTAGCAGATTAAATTAAGGTTTGCCTGCTGTTACAGTGTCTTTTGACTTTTGGATGGCAGGGGTCAGAGATTATAATGATCGAACAATAGCTAAAAGAGTTTACGGATTCCTGTGCCATAGTTATTTATGCCCTCTGGGACTGAGCGACAGACAGTCTATTGCATGTGATTTGAGAAAGGCAACTTTTACTTTAATGCATCATTGAAACCATGTCATTTTAATCACTCTTTACCTTCACAAACCAACCACTGGACTATTTTAATTTCATTCTTTCCCAATTGCTCTCTAATGACTTGTTGAAACATCTGCAGATCCTCCAGATGTCATCACACGGCTCTGACATAATTATGTAGATGGATGCAGGCGCGACGCGTGACCTCTCATCGTTTTTTTCATCACGACAGGGATTTTCTCTGTCATGTTCCCCCTCACTGACGTACCCCTGCTGTCTCTGAACTGCTGAATTATAAATGGCCACCCGTACTTCTGTACACATCGGTGACACTTTGACTCCTATTCGGCTCCAATTGAGCAGTCTTCAGTCGCTCACCGGATTGGAATCTGAGATTTGCAGATGTGCAGCCTGCGTTTCATCAAGAACAAATGCTCAGCACTGTGGGTCTGAAAACGAACCAGGCCACATTAAAGAGAAACATTTCGATAAATGATGTGATATTTACTGTGATGGAATCGGGACAGTGAGTGGAGAGCTTGTTTATCCTGCCCAGAGTTATGAAACATTCATTGTTGGGTCTTAAAATTGTATATCGCAAGGTTCCTCATTGTTTATTTTAGATAGATGCAATAACCTACCGGTTCCTGATGATGTTTTAAATAGATTATCCTCCAAATACAAAGTGGGTCAGCTCAGTGATTTCAACTTGTTTCAATGTACTTAACCCTATAAAGCCTACTGTATCATATTTGATACAGGAATTTCTAAGGCCTCTAACATGATCAACTTTACTGAAAAATATTCTGTACACAGTGTACTACATACCTTATGTCATCTGATTGATAGTTAATACTTTATTAGCAGTATACTTGTAAAAACGCTCACTTAAGGTCGTGGTTCATGTGTCATTTTGCTGTGAAATCTTTACGGTTTTTTTTTTTTTAAGAATATGTAAGAAGAACTTTTATATTGTTAGTAGGGCTGTCGATCAATTTAAATTTGATCTAATTAATTACACGATGTGGTAATTAATCGCTAATTAATTGCACATCAAATTTGGCTAAGAAATTACTCAAAGATCATTTAAAGTCGTTATTGTGTTAAATGAGAAAAGCATCAAATAGACATTAAAAAAAGTAGCTTTATAAAAAAAAGTGATTTTATTCAACATATATTTTATTACACAAACTTTTAGGCTTCAATGGGAATGAGGGTGAGTAAATGATGGCAGAATCTTCATTTTTGGTTTAACTATACTATTTTTAAATTAATATTAAAATATACAATATTTTTTTTGTTTGATGAAATGATACACTAAATAAGAAAGTTTAGTGGTATGTGGCGGTAAATGATTAAATGAGTAAGCCGTTTATTAATTTTACTCGCTGATTCGTTCAAAAATGAAACGCAGTGTGTTGCTCGGAGACGCATAACAGTTATTCACACAACTTGCTGTTCGTGACAAAAACGCCACTTGTGTGATTTTGCGCTTGTTACTTGTGTGATATTGCTTAATTATATCATGATGATATATGATTAATTATATCAAAACTCATATGGTCATTTTTGCCCTCATATCTTGAATTGCGGCGGCATTATAACTGCATTCTGTTGGCTCCATTATGCAGTGAGTTGTTGCCCTGCCGTCCCCAATTAGGGCTGAGAAACGAATTTCATCCTATTTTTTGTCACTATAAATGCCAACATCTCAGCATCTGCATAGCAATGCCCTGGTAACCACTCAGAACACCTTAGCAACATTCTAGCAACTACCTAGAAACACCCTGGCAGCCATCCAGTACACCATAGCAACAGCACAGCATGTTAATGTCTATTCAGAACACCATAGCAACTGTATAGCCACACCTATGAGTCAGTATCACTCATGTTTCTTCAGAAAAGCTAATCTGGAATATTTTTGTTTTTCTTATAAAGGACTCTTGTTGAGATGTCTTTGAGTTTGAAATGGAAGCTTTTGAGGCTGTTGCACGCTGGTCAGCATTTAAAACAGTATAAAGTGCTGCAGGGATGACGTATTTTTGTAGGCCAATCTAGAAGTTAGCATTACTCATGGTTCCCTCGACAAAAGTAGGATTTTAGGATTTTTCCATTGGCTTTTGGATTATTGTAGAATTTAAGCTTTGTGACCTACAAAAGTTTATGATTCTTATAGGTTTTGTTCATGAATATAATCTTCACAAATGACCACAAATTTTGAAGTCTTCTGCAATTGGCAGAATTTCTGTAAAATCTAAACATAGGCTATTTGAAAAATTACAAGCTGAAAAATCTGAGTTAGAATAGTTAGCAAGAGTCCGTTTATAAAAATTTGGCTGTGAAAGCGCGTTTTCCTGTTCGGCATGATGTTTAATGTCCCTGTCAACCTCTGTAGTCTCATTTAGACACCTTTTTCGAGAGACATAAAGCTTAAAAAATAATAAGTGAGGTATTTGTGATGGATTTTATGTGGTAGAATAAAACGTGAAAATATCTTGAGCTTGTGTTAACCAAAACCCTATTAAAAAAAAAACATGACTTCAGAACGATGGAACCGGAAGAAATAATTTCTGGGTTTTAGGACTCATTCCTGCACTCTTTTTCAGTTAGTCCATGATGGACAGTTGAAGCATTTCAGATCAAGATAAGTTCAGATATGGCCTCTCGTCCCTCTTTTCTCAGTCTAATGCATTGAAATTCCATTGGTCACGCTTCATATCAATTTGGATTTGCATTTTGATTGCGGGGTGGAGGGAGCTTAACTCTTCTAAGAGCTAAACAAATGCAAATAGATCTGTGAGTGTAGTAATCCCTGTGTGGAAACAGCTGCTGGTGTGATTCAGAGGAATTCAGGAAGTGAATAAGTGCTTAAGTGGCAAAATAAAGTCGGCACATCGCGTTTATGTCCAAATAGTCTCAGTCTCAGACGTCGCGTTTTATTCTGATTGGGAATATAATTGTAGTCGCAATATAAATGTACAAGGTAGCAGGTCGATTCAGTGAGTTTTTATGGAGAAATATTCAGAAAAAGGGTCGTTTTTCTGGCTAAGGGTGTCAAATCTTTAAAAATACTTAGGTGCATCATGTAAACTATGAGTAGAACTGTAAATTCTGCGTTGTTTTCCAATCATTAGAGTTAAGTCTGTGACTTAAAGCGGTACTTCACTGCTAACAAAATGGGCTTTCAATAAAACTTGGCTGCTAGATTCAGCAGAAAGGTGGACATTTTTTTGAAAAATATGCTACCTGAGAAAACAGAAAAAATGCTATTGTTTTCCCTTTAAGCCAAATAGGTAGGAAAACTTCAACACCCATAATGCACTGGGCATTTTGCTGTCTAAGGCCACTCCCACCAGTCTGATATGGATATGCTTTTGCTTTAGTGGGAAATGTTTCTTAACAATTGAAGACAAAAGTCTGTTACCCTTTAATCAGTTGCATACTTATTACTTTTAGATAGATAGACAGATATTCTGATCTCAAAATCTTTTCTGTAAAAAAAAAAAAAAAAATCTGTACAACCATCATCTAATATGAATCTATTTCAGATAAAACTGCTTACTTAGACGGGAAAAAATGTTAAGCGACCAACCACAGTTTGCTTAATTTTTTAATACCATTAAACATAAAGCAAAACATACTGTGGTTGGTTGTTGTAGCCTATATGTCGTTCAGGCAGTCTCTTCCTCTCAAAGTCGCAGTTCTTTGCAAAATGTAGAACTTATTAAAGTCCCCCTGTGGTGAAAATCAGGCTTTTAATTTTGTTTATTTGTCTATGTGGTGTTTTTAATATGGTTTAAGACAAACCATGTGCAAATTAAGACAAACCATGTGTCAACATCATTGCTGAGTATTTTCTCCTTAAAACTGCTGTGAAAAAAAGACAGTCTCAAAAACGCATTTTGAAATCGCTGTTGTTTCTGACGTCACAAACTACCCTGTAACCAATCACATCAACAAGTGGATTTCTCACAGTATTGTTTTCAGACTTAAAATACTAATTAAAATTAACATAAAATAGGGCCATATGATTTACTTTATACTGTGAAAATTAATATTAATATTTCTATTTTAATATAATATAATGCATTTTGATTAAACCCACAAACCTTCATTTTATAAACACAAAGACTATGTACTTTACAACAGTGTTTTGTATAGTTTTTGGGAAAATGTGATTGAAATTTAAACTGCACAATTATTGCAGTTATATCAAATAATTGCGATTAGATCAAAAGACCACGATAAGGCTATTAATCAATAAGCGCGACAGGCCTAGGTTGTGTATGTCAGGTAGTTCTGCTGTGATAGTTCAGTTCTCTCTATATTAAAACTGAGGAAAGGATTTGTGCGGGTCAGTCAGTCATTCCGGGATAATCCCAGACAATCCAGACGGCAGGCGGGACATACCAAACACAAGCTAATATGACACCAGACCTGCACACCTGAAAATATCACATTTAATAACACAAATTGTCAGCAGAAACTTAACCCCAAAAAAATCAGAATTGACGCTCTGAGTACCATAAAAAAATTACAATTAAAATTCCACAACTTTGTTGCTATTTCCACATCAGTGATTTAACTAATGTGTGACTCGAGACATAATTCTGGTTTAAATGCAAGTTATACTCAACTCAAACAACAACAAAAAGTCAATGTGAAACATTTGAAACCCATTTTACTTTAGTACATTCTGTTTCACATTTCAATTTGAGAAAATGTCCGTAATCAACTGGATCGTGAAAAGCAAGCATTTCAGAATAGAGGTGATTGGAGAAGAAGAGTTGGAAAGAAAGATGGATTTGTGATGTCAGCTGGAAATGTATGTGCATCTTAAACTGGACTTTGTTGTATACGGACGAGATCTTAGAAGTTTCTTAATCAGGATTTGAAGACAAAGGAGGATTAGATTGTGTCTTCGTGAGCGTTGCATCTCAATGCCTGCGACAGCTGTTCGGACAAGTGAGACAATGATATGAAATTCATTCTTTAGAAATGTCTTGATCTTTCTAATCTATGCAAGATGAGTTTGTACAGGCTTACCTAGAGCATCTGCAGAGATGCAATCTATACTATAACCATGCTTAGTTAGGATATCTCCACAAGTTGCCATTTATTTTGTTGATGTACAAATACTTTTATGCAAATTCTGTTGCTTTATAGAAACTAGTCTTAATGGACTGGTGCCAACATGGACAGGTTGCCCTCAACATTGAAATCTGTAATATTAATAGTTTTATTTTTAAGTACATTCTTGTTTGTTTTGTGAAACACTGTTTTGCTTCTGTTTTAGGTCATTACTTGATTTCCAAAGTAAACCCAGTTTCTGTTCTGTCACCCTATCCATTTCTGACCTGCTCAAATAAACTGGATTGTCGATTGCTAGGCCTATACGTTTTGGAGCGCAGCCACCCACTCTGTTATTCTGTGGCCGGTTTGTGTCTGGACAAAGCACAGATCACACTGCACAGATTTACTGGTCTGGTGTGGTTGATATAAACACTTCAGCAGCACCGATCTAAGCTGATGTTTGTGTGCTGACAGACTTTCCCCCGTTCTTTGTAGGCCAGCATGAGTTGGCGTCTGTAATCTCACTGTCCTTGCTTTGGTGAGGCTTAATTCTCTAATGCAACATCTCATCTGCATTGTTTCTGAAACCCATTTCATCCATCTGTAAGTGAAATTCTGTTCACATGGGGCTTAATGGGTCTGAGAGGAAAGAGGTTTTAAAATAACAATGCGTGTTTTTGTTGATGATGGGTCCTGTGCAGATAAAGATGTTTGACTGGAAAGAAACAGTCTGACGCGAGAGAAATTCAAACCATTTCTTCATACAGTGTGCAGAATCCTTTTATTTAATTTATTTACTTTGTATTAAATATGTATATATATATATATATATATATATATATATATATATATATATATATACAAACAAATCATATATATATTATATTGCCAAAAGTTTTGGGATGTCTGCCTTTACATGCACATGAACTTTAATGACATCCCATTCTTAATCCGTAGGGTTTAATGTGGGGTCGGGCCACCCTTTGCAGCTATAACCGCTTCAACTTTTCTGGGAAGGCTTTCCAGAAGGTTTAGCAGTGTGTTAATGGGAATTTTTGACCATTCTTCTAGAAGCGCATTTGTGAGGTCACGAGAAGGCCTGGCTCAGCGTCTCCGCTCTAATTCATCAAAAAGGTGTTTTATAGGGATGAGGTCAGGACTCTGTGCAAACCAGTCAAGTTCCTCCACACCAAACTCGCTCATCCATGTCTTTATAGAACTATGCTTTGTGCACTGGTGCGCAGTCATGTTGGAACAGACAACCCCCATCCCCAAACTGTTCCCACAAAGTTGAGAGCATGAAATTATCCAAAATGTCTTGGTATGCTGAAGCATTAAGAGTTCCTTCCACAGGAACTAAGGGGCCAAGCCCAACCCCTGAAGAACAACCCCACACCATAATCCCCGGTCCACCAAACTTTAAACTTGGCACAATGCAGTCAGGCAAGTACCTTTCTCCTGGCAAACGCCAAACCCAGATTCGTCCATCGGATTGCCAGACAGAGAAGCATGATTTGTCACTCCAGAGAACTCGTCTCCACTGCTCTAAAGTCCAGTGGCGTGCAGTGGTGCATGCTTTACACCACTGCATTCAACGATTTGCATTGCACTTGGTGATTTAAGGCTTGGATGCAGCTGCTCGGCCATGGAAACCCATCCCATGAAGCGCTCTATGCACTGTTCTGGAGCTAATCTGAAGGCCACACGAAGTTTGGAGGTCTGTAGCTATCGACTCTGCAGAAAGTTGGTGACTTTGTACTTAAAAATGTAAATAATTAGCCAGTATTCCCTAAAAGTATTTGGGGGAAAAAATACAAAAGAAAATCAACTGTACTCCCATACATTTTATTGAGATAATGCTTCTTTTAAGCACCAGGTTAACACCGTGTATTGATATAATATCAATATCAGCTGATTTATTGCCTCATTATTATGATAATGGGTATTTGGAGGGTGGGTCCATATAATTGTCATGAAAATGTCATTATGATGCAAAAAAAAAAAACCCTCTTCTTCTGTGTGTAAAATATAATTTCTTATTTTTGATTTAGGGGTGAAATATGACCCAGGCATGTTCTTTACAGATTTAATGAGATTCACCCATGTTTCTGTGCGATGAATTTCTTCACATTCCTGTGCTGACATATACAGAGAATGAGGTTTCAGTTTCTAAACGCTGAGCATCTGGGTGTAAAAATAGCACAAAGCAGGACTTCACTAGCGACCCAACTGCAGGTTCCTGAGAGGTTGCCATGATGTTGTCACCCGAGCGACCCTATTTCTGTCTCCCACAGAGTGTACTTTACCTCGAAGGGGCACGCGGTGAAAGTGCCTGCATGGATCATTAATTATTCATGGAAGTACATCCCTGCTAATGGGACCTACAACTATTTTAATTATTGATGTTGTAATTGACAATGCGGGTCCTGCCTCACCTCATGGGATCGGCTGAATTAACGTGTATGACATTGTTCGTCCACCCCGTCCTATGACCCAGTCCCTTCTCGTCTTCCATCTGTCCTCTCACAGATCACCATGATTCTGCATGTGTTATGTGTTGTGCCAACTGGGCTCTTTTTTTCCTCCTCTGCATCTTCTTCTGTCAGCCGGCTGTTGATGTTGACGGACAGCTGTCAGGTGGGTTTATGATGATGACGGAAAGACAGACATGTTGAACACGGGGACGCTGCTGGCGGGAAGCTGCATTAATTGGTGATAAATGAAAGCGTATTGGTGGTAGAAACACGAGTGTAAGGCCTCAGGGAGCTTCTCTCACACCAGCGCTGATTAAACACTCATTAGGGCAGATCCACAGCTTGAGTTAGCGGTAAATTGCGCCCAGATCTGTCACTTAGCGACACGTCAAAGCACCACAATCATTAGTTATCTCGCGGGGAGGTGGGTGGACAGGGGGGTTGTCCTCTTAATGAGATAAAGTGATAAATAAAATGTAAAATGACATTTCCTACTCATCACACCTGAGAAAAGAAATGACATTCATGATAACCATCGCTATTACTATTCTTCCTGCATAGGGTTAGAGGTTTTACATTTTGGGGTTTAAATTAACCTTTTATCGTGAGTCACTTTGGATAAAAGTGTCTGCTAAATCCATAAATGTAAATGTAAACTTGTCCATTGGTGCAACACGTGAATGTGTGCTCAAATCATGCGACTTGAATCAGGTGCAAAAAAACTAAAACTCTGAAGGAGGGACTTGAACCTTATCTGGGCTCTTTTGACTTGGACCTATAAGTAGCCACTTAACAACCGCCTAGAGTACCCTAGCGACCACATAGAAACATCCTGACAACTGCACACAACATCTTAGCATCACAGCGGTGAGTTTTGCTTTTTTTCAGAAAATCAAATGATATGCACGTTGTTCTTAATTCTAAATTCTCTGAAAAGTGCGGTTCATTTGAATAAGTGTAAACGCTGCCATCCGAACTCTGGTGCAAAACCAAACAAGCGGACCGAGACCCCTGAAAAGATGTGTCTCGGTCCGCTTCCAAATGAACTCTGGTGTGATTCGACTGAAATATGAACATTACACTGACCAAAGAAAAGACATGTAAACGAACCGAAAACTGGATGTGATGTCACAAGATGCGACCCTAAAAAGTCCAGAATGCTCAAGCTACCTGTTTTGTCTCATCATAGTCGAGATGTTGCCTCTCACAGTTTGGTACAGGCATCAGAACCGCGTCTCCTCACAGCAGATCTTCGTTTGTGTGACGGAGGTATTCCTACCGCTGTTTTGACTCCTTTACACATTTTATAAGCTCTTCACGAGTTCTCAGCTGGTCAAAATACCATCATATGTAGGCTACGCTCATACATCGATCACGTTTAGCCCAGAACACAGCATTGTTTTGGATGTTTGTTAAGTTCCGTCGGGAAATATATGTATACAGAAATCATGTTGTGGACATATCCCTGCTTTAGGTATGTCACTGTAAAAAAATTCCCTGTTAATTTACAGTAAACTACAGGCAGCTAGATTTACCTGTAGAATGCTGTAATTTTACAGTGTACCTACTGTAATCTGCAACAACAGTTTATTATTGTAAAAAACATTACAGTATTGTGCTGTAGAAAATATAAGCTGTACAGTATACTGTCAGGTGGTTGTCATTTTACTGTTATTTTTATGTTCCTACTGTAATCTCCATAAAACTATTTATTACTATAAAATGTATTAAAGTACTGTAATCACTGCTATTCTAAAATGAAAACGACTAAAAATTGCTTGCAAACAAATTAATCCAACTAGAGATGTCCTTGAAACATTATACTTTTATTAAAGTTAATAATGTATCAAATACATTCATTAAATAACGCTATTTCCACTTCATCAGTGAGAATGGGCTGAACAGAACACCATGCTGTGATTTAACATGAGCATCTGGTTGTAGAAAAATGCTGTGACTTCAGATGATTAAATAAAGCTCCATTTAAAGTCCATGAGGTTTTTTATAAGGGTGTCCACATGAGGATTCACAGTTCCTGCCTTTTCTGCACAAGCTTCCCTGTGTTTTGGACACCACCTTCACCTGGCTAGCCTTTCTCCCCATCTCACGAGTTAACACTGATGAGCCTAAAATGAAATAGTAGAAAAATATAATATATTAGTTGATGTAAGATTAATTGCATTTAAGACAGATACGACCCTCATGTCGTTCCAAACCCGTAAGACCTTTGTTCATCTTCGGAACACAAATGAAGATATTTTTGAAGAAATTCGAGAGCTTTCTGAACCATCCATAAGCAGCAACGTTATTGTAACTTTAAAGGCCCAGAAAGGTAGTAAAGACATCGTTAAAATAGTCCATGTGAATACAGTGGTTCAACCGAGCGATGAGGATACTTTTTGTGCGCAAAAACACAAAATAACGACTTTATTCAACTATCTCTTCCCTTCCACGTCATTCTCCAACGTTATTCGCATTGTAAACAGTGCAGAGCTTCCGAGTTCTACGTTTAATTACATTGCTGCCTATGGATGGTTCAGAAAGCTCTCGGATTTCATCAAAAATATCATAATTTGTGTTCCGAAGATGAACCTGGGAAGAGGTGGCTTTCAATACTGATAGACAACAGATACAGTTAATGAAAAAGAAAGGTCTCTAAAGAATGATATTAATTAGACGGTTTGTTCAATACTGTTTTATATGTTCTATACACCATTCCTTGCTTATCTGACTCCTACCCAGCAGTATCAGTTGTGGACTGCATGGTGGGCTCAATCTGATCTGCTGCAGTGGCAAACATCTGTAGAACATGGACAAGGGTATACAATTTAGGAATGAAATTATGCATACAGTCATAGAAAAATAACACTAAACAAAACGTACAATATAAAAAAAAATGTTTGCATGAAACTATGAAAAACTACGAGTTTGAATGTGAGACATACAAAGTGTGTTGTTACAGGTCTTAGCAAATATGTTGCAAGTTATCCTTTTTGTTCTGCAGTCTATGGACTTTAACAGCAAAATAATCTTACTAGTCCAATACAATATTGAAGGTACTCTCTCACAGAATAATAAATCACTCTTGCAAAACAGAGACAACCGGTTGAGTAACTGAGCTATAAATGCTAACAAACAACTAGCTCACATAGTTTTCCGATTTGTTTACCATTTTAACCTGTGGATATAACATTCAGATAAATCGAATTGTTATTGGTAATGTGGTTCATTAAACATACAATTTTGTGAGTAACACTGACTTTTATAAGATCGCAATTACCATAGCTGCCTGGCAGGATCACAGTCAGGGCCAAATTCTTGTCCTTTAATTATGCTTCGTATTCTTTCTTCTCTTTAATAAAATCCTTATCTTTAGTTTTGGTGTCAAAATGCCAATGTGAACTCTAAGCTTACCGGGACTTAATGTTTTGAGCTTTTTTTGGGGTCCAGACCTTACTTTCATGATGCTTTTTGGTAAATTTTAAATCTTGGCCGTGTGAAAGTGCAGCTTGGGTGTTCTTTATAACATCTCGTCTTGTATTACATGGGTGAAATAAAGTCACACGGGTTTGGAACAACACGGTTGAGGTGGCAGAACTTTCTTTTTTGGATGAATTATCCCATTAAAGCGAACCTAATGCGACTTTAAAAGTCTTTAGAGCTTGCTCTTCTAACCTCACCGTTAGAGATGACTGATCGACCGTTAAAATCCACAATGTTTGTCCGTCTCTAATGAATGTGCTGTTGTGGGTGAGCGTCAGACGTTTCCCTATTATTTTTAAGAATAATTTCAGGTTGCTGAAAAAGGGTTATTTCATTCATTGCAAATCCAAAGCCAACAGTTCTCTGTCAGTAACAACAGTTTTTTTTCTGTCTTTTTTTGTGGTTGTCGCCAGGAGCATGCATGCAGACAGCCCATCTAACTTCTCAGAGAACATGCTGTGTTGCATTGACAGCTGCATTTACCCAGCATGCCCGCTCACCTTTGGGTTGCGGGGTGACCTGGCCGACGGCTCACAGCTTAATGAGTGTAGATGAGTGAGTTCTTTCAAGAGTACATATGGCATAATGAGGGTGAATCAGTGTGAACAGAGCAGGTTTGGATGGAGATGCCCGCAGTGCTGTGTGACTCACCTGTGAGAACCAGAACAGTCTTTCCTCTAACGCAGTGTTGCGCATGTAATGTTTCAGTACTAAATCGCAGACTTATGGACTGTTTGACTTTGATCAAGAGGAGAACCATGTCACAGTGCTAGTTTGTTGTGGGCGGTTGCCAGGGTGTTTCTATGCAGTTGCTAGGGTTGTTACTAGGGTTGCAACATTAACATCAACCATCAACAAAAATGTCCACCTACTTTTACTTTGAAACTCAAGTTGCTGTCTTAAGTATAATCTAATTGGCTGTACAATTGTACATACTCGTATAACTTAAAAAATAAAGTTGGTTAAATTATTTTGATGAGCAGGGTTATTATAGTTAACTAAAACACTAAAAAAATAGTTACTTGAATTGAAAGAAATTTTAACTGAAATAAAATAAAATATGGAAAATTTTTGCAACATTTTTCATTTAGTTTAATTTCATTTACTATAATAAGAAATGTTAGAAATTAGAAAAATGTGAAGTGCTTCCTTAGCTAACTGAAATAAGTTTGTTTATTAAAATTGTTCAAACTAAAATACAAATGAATAAATAATATAATGAGATATTTAATTAAAACTAAGCAAACATGACGAAAACAAAATTACTAAACTTGAACTTTATCGAGTTTATCTTGAAATTCTGAGAAGATCTCGTAATTGTGAGAAGAAATTTCATAATTGCGAGATGTAAACTCTTAATTGTGAGGAAGAAAAAGTCAGAATTGTGAAATAAAAAAATCAGAATTACCTTTTTTTTATTTTTTTTTTATTCCCTGGTGGAAGCAAGCTTTGATACAATGACACTAAAATAATGTTGATGAGTTAAAGTAGTGGAAAAATATGTTGCCAGACTAATTGATCAAATCATTTTTCATTCTCAAGTCTTTATGATACTCTGGTCTCTATATGACTCATAGAACATAGACATCAATCTGATGACTTAACTCTTAACTGAATTTGTCACAGCTGTTAACAAACTCCAAGTTATTATTACTTTTAGTGGCGTTTTGTGCTCTAAAGGTTTGTGAACCTTAAATCAGTATTATTGCTAGCTGCTTGCTCATATGACAATGTTTAGTTAAAAATGCACATTGGCACTTTTTGTCTGTAGTAAGTGACATTTCAATAATGCTATTAAAACAGTTATAAATAGACCATTGTCCCCTCCTCCATTATCTGCATGTAGATAATGACATTGATTCTTAAATGCAGCTCATCCGTGCCGAAAATCTGGATTAGTCCTTTACAGATTTTAAATTACAGTAGAATGTGTTATTTTTATGCCAAGTTTTCCGGCAAAAGCCGCTTGTGTGCTACAAAATTTAAATCGCTTAGATTATTTTTGAATAATAGAGCTGAAAAGGTCTGTTGTTATGGGCTTGTGGACCTTTTCTATCAAATACCAAATAGATTACATGTAAAAAGACAGTTTGAAGTACATATTGTTTTGTATGCATCTAATGTCATGGAAATAGAGAAAACATGATGCTTTTGCATCTGAAAGGCAGTCAAATAGTTCAGCAAGATGTATATTGTGTTTTAGATTTGGTGTTTGGTGCAGTGATGGGTGTTTGTACATCTGCCGGCACCATTATCTTTCTGGCCCATTTTCACCAGATGAATATTCATTATGTGCTCTCCCTCCTCATCTGAATACAATTAATTTGTGCAGTATAAGTCACCTGCACTACATT
The DNA here is from genome assembly GCA_030578275.1 of Meda fulgida. Classification (NCBI taxonomy): domain Eukaryota; kingdom Metazoa; phylum Chordata; class Actinopteri; order Cypriniformes; family Leuciscidae; genus Meda; species Meda fulgida. Next base: position 9,557,890 of record CM060632.1, on the reverse strand, counting down.
TACAATATACGAGTTTAATGGGAATATTTTTGCATGTCTTATTAGTCCTGTGCCTTTTTTTAGAAATATGAAATATTTTGTTGAAGATGGTGGATTAATTACAAAAGCTTTGATAGGAGATACATTTTGAATTTAGGGGCAATGATGATAAAAGACCTTTAAATAATAATAATAATATCCAATAATAATAATCCTTTAAAGGGGCTATATGTACGAATTTTCATATAATCACGGTTTTATTCCCCATGAGTCAACAGCCTGTAACGAAACGTAAAAAGGGAGACCTTCCCTGACTTCACAAAAAAATGAGTCTACAGGCTTTTATAGACAATCTATGAAGGACCAGGTTCCTATTTGACCGAGAGCCTCTCTATTTTGTTCAATAACACATGAAAAGACATAATGCACTTACTGATCCAATACACTGATACTGATGTATGCATTGTCTTTCATGACTGTTTACATTCACTTTAGACATAACAGAGTTCTCATTCGCGTCTTCTTGTTCTTGAATGTTTAAATTGGCAAGGCTTAAAAACAAATGAGTTTAGTTTAAACACCGATAGAATCGTGTACCGTTCAGGTCGTAAATGACTGTTCATAGTAGAGCATACGGCAGTCGCATTGGACAAAGTTTACAAAAAGTAACTTTTTTTCCCACATTTTTTTTGTTGTAACGTATTGGGATGCCAGAATGTGTATCCATTGTCAGAAACATACATTAGCCAAACTCTGTCTGTTTGTTTTTTTACGAATTGTTATTTTCAACAAACCATATTATAGATGCGTCATCAGATTTTAGATTAACCGCTGTGCAAGTCCATGCCAAACCGTAGGATTTTTACAGAGAACCGTTACAGCCCTAATTTTTACATGCTCATCTAAACGTCGCTCTCAGCAGCGTGTATGGTGTCTGGATGTTCATTAAAAGTATATCGCTACAAAGGTATTTCCAGCTTCTCTTAAGCAAAGAACGGAAAGGAAAAGTCTTGTTACATGTGCACGAGTGTGAGCAGAAGCAAACAGCCACCGGTGTCGCTAATAACTAGGGTTTCTGAATTCTACAAATAGCGCATTTATGCTTTATGTACTTAATAATATACTTTGAACTGTGTATTGCATCTGTATCCTTTTTTGTGTGTGTATTTTTTTTTACATTCTGTATGTTTCTGTAACCATTTCTTCTCTCTTTGAATGTTGCCTTTTCTTTAGCTGTTGTGACATTTGGAAACATGGAAATTAGGATTAAGTGACATCCAAATGTAAAACCTGACTTGGAAGCACATGGAATACTACAGTATATTGTAGGATTTGTCTGTACGGTTTGTGTTTTGGTTACTCTGAGATCCTTTAATCCTATCTGAGTTTTCAGCGCCCCGCTGAGAATAATTGGTGTGTTTTCAGTTTAGTCACACTTCTGTTCTCTGGTCGGACTCTCTGGAGTCTGAGAGGTCTTACAGGTCTCCATTCTCTCCAATTTGCCCTTATGAGTGTGAATGCACAACACCCTCCTACTAATTCTGCCTCCCGCTGTGCTCTGTCATCACTTGTTTGTAACCAATTATAGCTTGAGAGAGTGAAAACAAACATACATCAGCTTGGACGAATCATGCGAGCCTGTGCTAAAATTACCCATGAGTCCCTGAAATGAAAAGCAGCTGATGTCTGCAGGATGCCAAATCTCTTCTACTGTGTCTGCAATGCTGTGAAGACTGTTGAGGACGTGAACATTAGGTCATGATTGTTTGTGATTCTGTTTTCTACTTCACTTCCTTTCCTCCTCCAAGATTAGCCGAGGCCTATTATGATGATGCTTTCTGAATATATTATGTGTGGAATTATCTGTGGCATGTGCTGCACCAGACTATGTTTAAAATCATAGTGTGATCATTTATAAATTCAGTTCAAGAAAAAAAAAAAAATATATATATATCTATATATACCAGCATCATATTTCTAATGTGGTGTTAGCATTGAACATAAGACTAGTGATCAACCAGTTTTAAGTTTTTTTTAATGCTAATGCTACAGAGGTGGCTAATATAATATTTTTATTATATAATTGAATATAATAGTTTTATAATGCCAGTAAAATTTAACTAGCATTTCAGATGCACACACATGTACATGCTGACATTAAATAGCCTGGATGCCAGCTGAACTTAGCCCCGCCCACAACATTTGAGGATGGGAAGTTCGGTCTGGACCTGATCCGTTGTGAAGCAACTATGCCTGAACCAAAGCTGTTCGGACATATCAAATTGTCAGGGCGGGCTTTATATTATGATGGAAGAAGTAATGTAATCATTCACGTCACCAAAGACGCTTGGGTTGAATTCGTTTACAACAAAGAATGGCTGCCGCTGGAGAATTTAGGTGTGTAGATTCAGCCATTGATGTGATGGTAAATGGACTGCATTTATATAGCGCGTTCACAGACCCAATGGCCACCACAGCGCTTTACATTTTGCCTCACATTCAGATCACCATTCATACACCGACAGCGGTGTCAGCCATACAAGGCGCCATCCAGCTCGTCGGGAGCAGCGGGGGTTAGGTGTCTTGCTCATGGACACCTCGACCCTTGGTCAGGTGGAACCGGGGATTGAACCACCAACCTTCCGGTTTGTAGACAACCTACATGAACCACTGAGCCACTGCCACCCCTGTTATAAAAGATGTAGACAACGTATTCATTTTAAAAGAGGAACAGGAATCTTTTCGATCGGAAAGATGTTTTTGCTTCCTTCCTACGGGATTCGTCAAAAGTTTAATTTATCAGCTGGCCCCGATGGTCGCTAAGAAGATGGGGCGCAATGAAAACCCTGTGGTGATTGTTGTTTCTCCTTTGGTCGCACTCATGGAGGACCAAGTGAAAGAAGCAACCGAGATGGGCATCATGGCAACTCGGCGTGCACGACGAGGTGGACATAACCAGAGGTCGTTGCCAGCTCCTTTTCCGGAATCCCGGAATCCTCAGCATACGTCATTTATTATGTGATGACGTAATGCCTGGCGCATTGCAGACCAGCACAAGATGAACAATTGTGGTTAAAAAGTATATAAATGTTTTTTTTTTGTTTTTGTTTTTAAATGACCGATCGTCCAGATAAGACCCTATTCCTCAGCTGGGAACGTGCACAGCACTTTAAAGCCCTTTGAAACTGCATTGATTCTGACTTTGAAACGTTGGTTGCCATTGAGGTCCATTATTCGAAGAAAAATCCAGAAATGTTTTCCTTAAAAAACTTAATTTCTCTTCCACTGAGGAAAGAAACACATATGGATATATTGGATGGCATTGGGGTGAGTAAATTATCATGAAATTTTCATTTTGAGGTGAACCAATCCTTTATAGGTTGGGTAGGCAATTTTGGAGAAGCAACTGACTGTAAGTTAGCTTTGAAAGCATGAGATCTCACCCTCCCTTCCCAGTGCTCTCTAAAGCCATGCCTCATTCAAAACACAGTCTGCAAACCCTCATGAGACGAGAGACTACGTTAAATTACCTCATGTCTCAAAGCACATAGCATTGAAAATAATGATGAACGTAAACAACTTACAGAGCACTGACTTGTACAACCTGACTGCTGCAGTATCATTTCAGTGTTTACATAGAAACGCATAAATCCGAGTCTGAGGATGTGATCAGCTCTGGGTAGAACGTCACGGGTTGCCATCTCGTAATTATGGTTGCGGCACGGCGTGAAAGCAGCATAAGCTCGTTGTTTTGGTTCAGGAGGAGCTGTAAAATGCGCCTGCTGTTTGTTTACATCGCCTGGTGACTGTCTGTCTACAAATCGGCATAGTCTTACAGAACGCGCTGATGATGTGTGTGTGACTGAATGCAGTGATTGGACGAACATTTTTGGACCTGAGTCTTCCACAGAAGATGTATGCACATGTTTTAATATTCAGACCACTTCTATTATTGATTGCTATCAGGATGTGAAGAGAGTTTCAACCAGTGTAACAAAAATTGTTTATAAAACAAATTGCCTACCCTACCATTGGTACCAAAGGGGTGGTATAATGCCCTTTTCACAAGATGTAAAATCTCTGATGTCCCCAGAGTGTGTATGTGAAGATTTAGCTCAAAATACCCCACAGATATTTTTATATAGCATGTAAAGTTTTTCACTTTTTGAGGGTGAGCAGAAACGCGCCGTTTTTGTGTCTGTCCCTTTAAAACAAATGAGCTGCTGCTCCCGTGACAGAGGGTGGGGTTTATCTAATTCTTAAGGTTTGTGATGTCACTAACCCGGGAAGAATGTGTTTAGTCCCTACCAGCCGTTTGTTGTAGTCCTTAAAAAGCAATTTCTTTAAAAGAAAATATCTCCCTTTGCTTTGAACTTTGAGCGTCGTAACTTTGCAGATGTTGTTTATGCTCAAACAGCAACATTACACACTAACTAAAGTTAGAAAAGTGAAATCATAATCAACCACACCTTTAAATATCAATTGTAATATTTGAAAACAGAAATTGTGCCTTATTTATTGACACCATGTAGGCAGTTGTTGGAGATCAGCCCGATCTAAAGTGCATTAGACAGGTTGAGATTATGATCACATTTTACCTATTCCAAAACATTATCATTAACATTAATAGATAGAAAGCCTGAACAGAAAGATGGATGTAGTTTAAAAATAGCTTGACGTTTGGAGGGTTTGAAGGCCATACAGTCTGGGCAATCAGACAAACAGAAGTCAGAAATACAGACACAGACTGTTCTGGTTTGTTGCTAGGGTGTTGGTGTTGCTATGTCAAGTCACCTTTATTTATATAGGCCTAGCGCTTTTTACAATACAGATTGTATCAAACCAGCTTCACAGTGATAACATGAAAATAATACAACAAAGTTTGTTTCTAGAAGAAAATTGTGTCATCGTCCACCTTAAGTAAGGCAGATCAATAATATTGTTGAATATTAAATGTCCCCAACTAAAAAAGCCAAAAGCCAAGGCAACAGTGACAAGGAACCAAAACTCCATCAGATGACAGAATGGAGAAAAAAACCTTGGGAGAAACTAGGCTCAGTCGGGGGCCAGTTTTCCTCTGGCCAACGAACAAACAGTGTATGATTATGATTCAGGCTGCATTACAGGTCAGAAGTCAGATTGGATCAGAGCATTCAGAATATTTATCCAATTCCATCTGGTTGGAAGTCGGAGTCATCAGTGCCGATGGCTGTCCTGTCAATGAGGCCTTCACAGGGCTGGCACTTCAGGGATGCGTTGTGGTTGGGTCCAGGTGAAGGTCCACCATCTGATCTGGATACAGTCCAGATCCGGCTGTCTTCAGTAAACCTCGGAATAAACAGAAAGACTAACATTAGCGTAGATACCATTCTTCTTATGACGTAACGAGTACATCAGGTGTTATAGGAAGTGTCCCCGGTTCCGGCTGACCTAATTTATGCAGCCTAATAATCATTTAACTGATTTGAATAATATAAATGTATAAAGTTCTATATGAAAGCCAGGTAAAATTTCTAATTAGAAAATTAGAAACTCTGTTTTTTCAGAATTAAGTAGTAGGAAATTACTAGTCATCTAAATTTTTAAATCAGCTATGCATTCTATTAATTTTGTGAATTGGTGCGTTTCGTCAGGGCGCAAAGAATCATCAGCATAACATTGAAAACTAATTCCATGCTTCCTAATGATATCTCCCAAGGGTAGCATGTACAGGGTGAACATCAACTGTCCTAGTACTGAGCCTTGTGGTATGCCATACTGAACTTTTGATCGATACGACATCTCTTCATTTACTGCTACAAACTGATAACGGTCAGATAAGTATGATTTAAACCATGCTAATGCAATTCCATTAATGCCAACATCATTTTCTAGTCTATTTAAAAGAATGTTTTGGTCAATGGTATCAAATGCAGCACTAAGATCCAGTAACACTAATAGAGAGATACAACCACGATCGGATAATAAGAGCAAATTATTTGTGACTAATGAGAGCTGTCTCAGTACTATGGTCTAAATCCTGACTGGAAATCCTCACAGATACCATTTCTTTCTAAAAAGGAACATAGTTGTAAGGATACTGCCTTTTCTCTTCATTTTGACAGAAAAGGTAGATTTGAGATCGCTTGTAATTGACTAATTATCTAGGATCAAGTTGCGTTTTTTTTAATAAGATGTTTAATAATAGCCAGCTTATAAGTTTTCGGTACATATCCTAGTGACAAATATGAATTAATGGTAATAAGAAGAGGTCCTATGACCTCTGAAAGCATCTCTTTCAATAGCTTAGTAGGTATGGGGTCTAACATACATTTTGTTGATTTAGATGATTTAACGAGTTTAGACAATTCTTCCTATAAAAATGAATGAATGAAATTTTTCCTCAGGGAGACTACAATGCACTGATGCGATACTGTAGTAGATGGTTGCATAGTTATAATTTTCTCTCTATTATTATCAATCTTGTAAGTAAAGAAGTCATTACTGCTGTACTGTTTTTAAACGTCTGGTGTTGGAGCTTTATTTGTCGTTAATTTAGCCACTGTTTCAAATAAATAGCTAGGGTTGTGTTCGTTTTCTTCTGAAAGTGTTGAAAAATAAGCAGATCTAGCAGTTTTTAAGGCCTTTCTGTACGCAATCGTGCTCTCTCTCCACGAAATGCGAAAAACTTCTAATTTTGTTTTAGAAGTTTTGTTACGCTCCATTTTTCTGGGTGCTCTCTTAAGGGCCCAAGTGTGCCCGTTGTATCACGGTGTTGGACTATTTCCTTTAATCTTCTTTAAGCACAATGGAGAAACTGTGTCTAAAGTGCTGGAAAAGAGAGAGTAAATCATTTCTGTTACAACATCGAGTTCTTCTAAGCTATCTTGGATGCTGAGGAGATGAAACTGATCAGGAAGATTTATTTATAAAGGAATCGTTAGTTGCAGAAGTGATAGTTCTACCATATTTATAACACAGAGTCGGCTTTGCAACCTTGGCTAAATTTAAGTATAGATAATACATATTCTGGGTGGTTGCTAGCATGTTGCTTTGCGGTTGCTAGGCTACAGTAAACACTATATCAACACTAATGTTGGCTAGCAGACGAGCGTAGCAACAACATAAAACTTATATTTGGAATTGTTATTAGAAAACGCAACCACAAAAAATAAGACATACTTATAAGTTGTGATCCACAAACAACAGATTGTCGCTACAAAGTGAAAACTGCTCCATTTCAGGAGAAGCTTTTGTGCGTAGCCTGCTTTGTGATTCTGGAAGCTGTCCTCTGTAAAATGTGCAGCACATAGATAAATGTTGGGATTATAATGATCAGGAACAGTGTTTAAAATAAATTTTAACCACTCAGAGTTTGTCAGCCTTAGGAAGGCCAAACAAATGAGTTGTGGAAAAAACAGTGTCTCTTTGAAATAGCAGCAGCTCATCCAGACCTCAATCGCTTTTCTGCGTATTCCGTGGGTGGGGATTATTTAAATGAGGAATATTATAACTTCACAAAGCCCGGAAAAATCGGGTTGTAGTCCAAACGAGCCGTTCGTTGTAAATCTTAGAAAGGGGATTCTTTAAATAAAATATCTCCCTTTGGAGTGGACTTTGAGCTTTGTAACCTTGCAGATCTTTTTTATGCTCAAACAGCAGCATTACACACTAACTTAAGTTGAAAAAGTTAAAAAGAACAATACGACCCCTTAAAATTCAAAATATACCCAAGCCTAATAAATACACTGCTCTCTCCTTGAGTCTCTCCTTTTTTTTTTTACACTGAAAAAAATCATATGGATTTGAAATGAGATAAGAGTATATGAAAGAATTATTCCTTAATGCACAAAAAGTCTGTTAGTTAGATTATATTACAGCATGTGCTTTAGAACGTGTTGTTGTAACATTATAGCAGACGTGATGGCGTTTTCCGTTTTTAACAGCGTTCTTACACCTCCAGCTCTCACCTCTATTCACCGCTCATCGCTGTGACTGTGATCAGAGAGGTGTTCATGTCGGAGTGTGACAGGAGCTGCTCATCTTGTGCTCCCGAGGAAAAGCTTCTGTGTTTCTTTATTCAAGGGACAGTAATGGAGACTTCAGCCCTCCATTCTCATCCATCATTTATAGGGCACAAGCTGCTTTTCCGTGTTCCCAAGTAAACAGTATGTGTATTTTAAAACTGGACTGCTTTCTGCACATTTTTTAGCTGAACTTTTATTCAAAGTCCAGATTAAAGGTGAAGTATGTAAGATTTTTTTTCATGGTAAAATACATTTTCTTAATCCAGTTTGACTGCTATTAGTTTGCTGATAATGTTGTTGTTTTTTTTTTACAAAAGTGTAAGCATTGAGCCTCCCAGGCACCATCAGAACATTGAGAGCGGTCCGCTCAGACCTGTGAGAAAAGACATGTAGCTCCGGATACAGGAGTGCAAGACAAATTTTGCATTTTGCACAAAAATTCGGCATTTAAAACTTAACAGATTAAAAGGGTCATTAACATGTCAAAGCGAACGGGGCATTGTGATACTGTGCGCTACAATGGACGCTTCAATACAGCATCATCATGGACCCGTTGAGTACCAGTTTGTAATGTTTACTTTGACGTGTCCAGTGTAGAGGTAGAGAGTCTTAAACAGCTGTGGCTCGTCGTGTCAAAAAATGCTCCCGGTGCAGGGAGCATCCAAACCCACGTTGGATGGGTTTATTATAAGCGAGATGCTCTCATTTGCTCTAGAGAGAGTGTTTGTCTACTTATTTACTTACTCAGGACACACAGCAACACAGATACAAATATTCCTAATATGTTGGATCTTTTATTGAAAGTAGCCTACTTTACCTGTTGAGTCATGCCTTCACTAGCATCTGTAAGAGTTGTGTTTGTGATGTTTGAGTTAAGGGTAAAGGGTTAGTTCGCCCAAAAATGAAAATGATCCCATAATTTACTCAAACTGGAAGACTGGAAAACTAGATGGTGCCAAGTCGTCTGGTTTAGAGAAGGGCTACTCTCGAAGAAATAAAAAGGACGTTTCTGGAAATTATCATTTGAACTCTCTCTTGCAAAATAAGCATCCCCATCCGAGACCCAATCACATTGACATCACTCCTCAGTGTCTGTTGTCTTATCCCTTCAACCCCTCTTCCCCCGTCTCTTCTCTCCACATGCTGAGATCATCTGAAATTCACCCTAAGAGCTATATGGTTTAATATGAACAATAAGCGTACAATGCTATACATGTTTGGTATCATTTGAAATGTCTCAGTGTGACTGTTACAAAGGCCTCATTCCCACAGAAGTAAACCATACGGTAATAAATGTTTAAAGAGTTTAGAGATATTTCCTTTTATGTGCCCTCTCCGGGGTCTTTCATGCAAATTACCTTCTGTCCTTTGTAAGGTGTAAACTATCCAGGTCTATCCAGAGTATGTTGTTGCCCTAGTCTTGTGATCATTTCAGATCACTTCATTTCATTTCAGTTATCTGGTTATATATTTGATTCAGCTGTTAATTTTGAATACAATAAATCGAGACGTTTTTCCAGTGCTAAACGCTGTGCACCTGCCACAACCCTGACATCCATGTAGTCCTGAACTGTGGCCTGTACTGACTGTTCACATGTGCGGACCCCCTCGGGGCCTTAAACAAACCCTGGAGCGGGAGCATTTGGTGGGGCTGCTGGTTCACAGACCCGTGGCCCGCTGAGATTCAGACATTTCACACACAACGCTGATGGCACTTGCTGATATGGCTTCCGCTCCATCCCTAGAGGTGAAACGACCTTGGTGCCCTGCAACGAGAAATTGCAACCCTGCCAGAAAAGGAAAGAGGTCGTGGCGAGGGCTACGGGGCTTATGGGAATGGAGGAGTCGCAGGATATGTTTAGGAAAAGGATTTTTTTGTTATTTTAGCAAACAGAACAGGCTGTTCTTTGTGAGCTTTGTTCTTTGAGCTCTTTATATTTGCACTGAAAAACATTTGCTGCAGGATTTAACTTTGTAATTATTTGTGAAATTTATAAGTAAAAACAGTTGCAAAGAAACGCCATTGAATTAAACATGAAAATTGGAAGTAGAAAGACTGAAGTTGTATTTTCTTGTGAAGTGTACTTCAATAATCTGTTTTATTTACAATTTAAAAGAATAATGTTTTTACAGTCTAGTTGAATTTGTCTTTATTGTTGGATGTGCATGTGACTGAAAAAGTCTGAGGGCTCTTATAATTGACTCTCATGCAGAAGGACTTTAGCTTTATTTTATATGGTCAGTGATTTGTATGACCTCCACTGACCTGCACAGAGGCATAAACACAATAACACGATTTACAGTCATTTCTTTCCCGTGTGGCTGTTTGTCATTTCTGCTGTGGGCGGCTCAGATGCTCCCATATAAAGCAGATTGGACGTTTCTAATGAAATTTTATCTCCATGTGTCCTTCAATGACTGTCTGGTGGTCATTTCTGTTTGTTCTGCAGTACATTTTAAACTCTAAATCTAAAAGGTAATTTTGTTGTTTTGTAAAAAAAAAAAAAAAAAAAATCTTTTGAAATGTCGATATCATTTGTGCAATTTGATCAAACAGAATTGAATGTTTTAGTCACAAATACACCATAAAACATCTCAAAATTAAATTAAGTGATAATGCTCACTGCTGTAAGTGCTGTCATTACCCCTCCAAAATGATGATTTCACTTCCTGGAGGATCATGTCATTTTGGTTACAGATTCTTTAAAAATTGTGTTTATTAATATGTTATTCAATATAACGAAGACAATAACATGTTGTGGGTATAAGACACCCTTGTTTTAGTCAATGAAAACAGTCACATTTTGCTACATAGTGGTTAAATTGATAATCACGATTATTTTGTTCAAAATTATAATCGCAACGATTCATTTTACATTTTATCAGAAAGTTTGCACTTTCACCTATACGCAAAAAAGAGAATATCAACTCATATGCAATACGCATGGTTTATTTGACATAATCTAGTGTCCTGATTTATTATAGGCTATTTATCATATAAATGAACACACACTCTGCATTATGAAAGACATAAATCTAAAACATAGAACGTTTAGTAGTATATTTATTGTTATATATTATATATATATTTTAATAGTGTTGCTAAAGAGAAACGTTCCTTTGTACAGTCTTCATACTTCTTTCTCTGTATCATCATGTTACATTTGAGTATGTTTTACGTACGCACAGTAAGGTGATTTAAGCATTTTCAGATGTGAATGTGGATGAGCAACTTTTGGAAAATGATTGAAAACGCTAGCGTGGACAGGGAGCATTTTGAAATGAAAGCGCCGTTTTCAAATGTATACCGATTAATGTATAGCCTGAATGACACTTTCATATATCAAATGGAGATCTCAGAACTCCAGCTTACTTGTTCGTCCATTTTTTCAAGTTGTTATTACATTTTAGACCCCTCTTTTTCTTGAATGATATTGCATGTTGCACAGTTTAAAAAAAGTTGTCGACAAACATTTTTTGTCATAGTTTTCATTACCACAATGTATACCGTTTCTTACAACAAACTGAAAAAGACACAAAATCACGTATTTTAAGCAAACTCTGGTGAGTGTGCATGTGTGCAATACAAGATCGCACTTGAAATCTGAAAGCAGTCGACTGTACCGCATGAACCTGATGAACACGGCAAACAAGCTCAAATGCGTGTCTGGCCCGTTGACATTTAGATGCTCAGTGCATCATGTGGACGCATCCTTCCAGAAACATTGCTTTGGCATGAATATCAGTCAAGGAAAGATGAGATATTTCCAAAAACTGCTACTTGAAAACTCTTTTCACTTACCTCTTTGACTCTAGACTTGCTTTCTAATCTAGTTGTCAAATAAACCTGGCATTACCTTTGTTAGTCGCTTTGGTTAAATGCTTCTGCTGAATGCCGAGTGCAATTTTATATGTAAATTAATTTGTAAATGACCTCTGTTATCCTCTGCAGACCAACTTGTTTATCAGGGTTGACTGAGGATGGGCATTCATATGTTAATGATCTCATTATTATTACCACTGCCAAACAACAAACAATTATGTTGTGGCTTCCAGCACATGAAAAAAATGGGTAGAAAAAATCCCATATATTATATAAAACATGCAGATATTGATGTGAGATCTTTTTTTTACAGTTAATGTGAGAGCAAAAAGCCAAAAAGCCTTATGCTGTTGTGGAATCTGATATTGAATGTGGGAAGTGAGGCAGTTGAAGCTGAAGATGTTTATTTTGGTTTTGTGTACTAGTGTACTGAAAATGTGCTGTTGTATTGCCATCATCTCATTTTGAGTGTGTCTTTCCCCCACAGTTAAATAAATGAGATGGCTATGGGGAAATATGACACAAATAAACCTTGGTAGCATCAGAGGAATTATATAAACCCCTCTTAAGGGCTTCTATCATGGCCGAAAAAAGAAGCACTTAACGGCCGAAGTGTTGACGCAGAAACCCTAAAGAATATTCATGTTAACACTCAAGGTCAAATAGCTCCCATGCGTCCTATTAAAAGTGCTCAAGTTGCCCAGAAGCCTGAGCTGAGGTTTATTATTCACAGGGCAGTTAATTTTTTATGGCATTAGCTCTATATGTTGGCAGGGAAAACATGTATTTCATGGAAATTAGTTACACTAATCACAAATCTGCAGCCAGATTCAGAACATATCAAGAGAGTCAGCATCTTTACAGGAGACATTATTATCTTATTCTGCACATGCATAATTACACAGCCCTCATTATTTCCTATTGCTTTGATCACGTGCCCATTGACTTACATAGTATTTATTTACTTTGGAAATCAATGAGGTCCATCAACTGTTTGGTTACCAACATTCTTCGAAACGTCTTTTTTGTGTTCAGCAGAAGAAAGAAATCCATACAGGTTTGAAACAACTTGAGGGTGAGTAAATGATGACAGAATTTTCATTTTTAAGTGAACTATTTCTTTAAGCTGGACTATGACACTATTTTCTTCAGTACAGCCGAAACAAACTTTGTTGCATAATTTTCCTGTTATCACTGTAAAGCTGCTTTGAAACAATTTGTATTTAAATAAAGGTGACAACTTTTATTTGAAAGAGATTGCATATTGTAATTATTGTTTTCAACATTGATAATAATGAGAAATGTTTCTTGAGCATCAAATCATCATATTAGAATGATTTCTGAAGGATCATGTGACACTGAAGACTCGAGTAATGATGCTGGAAATTCAGCTTTGCATCACAGGAATGAATTACATTTTTAAAATAATTAAATGGAAACCAGTTATTGTAATAATACTTCTCAATATTGTTATTTTACTGTATTTTTTATCAAATAAATGCAGTCTTGGTGAGCATAAGACACTTTCAAAAAACTTTATAAAACTTTTTATCGACCCCAAACTATACATGCATACATAAATATATAAAACAGTACCAAAAAATAATAACAGAATAGAGGTAACAATAACAGAAGTGGACAGAAACAGTCTTTGACTTCTGTCTCTTCTCTTTAAGTAGGTCCCGATCTGTGTTTCCGCTTGTTTTGCTGTTTCTCTGTCCTGCTCCTGTGGTTTGCACTCGGATGGTTTGAGGTTTGCCCCAAGAATCTTCTTCTGTACGCTGACTGTGACGTCCTGTCACAATGATGAATGGTCACTGAAAAGCCATCACATATGATTTGTTTCTCTTCTTACCTTTTGTTTTTCCAAAAAAAAAAAAAAGATTTTGTTTTTCATAGGATCGCAAACCACTGAGAGCATCCTAGTGGAAAGAGTGATAATTACACAGCTGTGGCCTCCGCATACTTTCTGTGTGCCGATCACAAGGTGACACTCCCTCAAGACACACACAGCACGCTCTATTTTCTCCTATGGCGTCCAAAAGGTTTTCCATTTGTATTTTTATTAGATATAATGCCTACTTTGAGGTCTGTTTTACTCAGAAATAAGTCACATTATGCAAGTTAAATAGTATAAATGCATTTAATTTAGCATGCATTGTGAACGAACCTCTTCACTGTCTGTACTCTGTGTTTGCAGACTGTTCCAGACGTCCTGAAAGACGATTCTGGTGTTTTATACTTTCTCACTCATTCTGTGGTGTGAAAGGGAGCATCTGTTTCAGTAGCTGTCTTGTTTTTCCTGTCACTTTCTCCGTCTCTGGTATCCTAGTTTGGCCTGAACACAGTTTTGTCATGTTCAGCACAGATAACTTGAGGCATTTTCATCAGACTGTGAGGGATGCTTGTTTTAAAGGAATGTTATACTGATAAAATAATCAGCTTTGCACCCTTGATCGACTCACACAGATGTATATTAATAGGGACTTTCTCACCGGAGGAATGTTTTCATAACTAATGGCGGTAGGTTTCTGAAGAGCATTTTTGAAGTGGTGGGCAGAGCCGGCCGTCGCCATCTTGGCAGCACGTCACTCCCGGATAAACGAAAATAGGCAAAGAGGTGGGATTAGCTGAGGTGACGTAATAGCTAACAGACAGAAGACAAACAGCTAGTAGTGACGGCAGCAGCAATCCACCTGTCACTCAAGTGGCCACGCCCTTAATTATGCAGAACTTTAAGGCTTAATATAATTTAAATGGATGAGTTATAAAACAAATTCACCCCTCTCACAGTTGTCATGAAGGGCAAAATGAGCTATCTAGACCAAAAGAAAACCTTTTTGCACTAGACTGTAAAAAAACTATTCTGCTGTAAACTTGGGCATTTTAACATGGGGGGTCTATGGGGTTGACTCTCTTTTGGAGCCTGTCTCTAGCGGTCAGTCGATGAATTGCAGTTTAAGTCACTTCCGTCTTGGTTTCAAGAGAGAGACGTGCAGGTTGCTGCTTGGGTCTAACTCAGCACAATATACCAAAATATGTTTATTTTCTTATTAATCATACCATCATACATTTAACTGTTATTGATACAGTTTCACACATTTTCACCGCAATAAATTATAAAAAATACTATGATTATTTTACTTGTACTTATTTATTTACGTTTGACGTTCGGTTGATGGACATGCACTTGTTAATGCTGATGGAATTACAGTTGGAACATCTCATAATGTACCTCAAACTCAGTAGCTTATCACTGAGAAACGTTGCTGGGGTCGTCCTTGCGATGGAGGTTCGGGTTGAATGACTAGTTATTCCAATGCTTCAACTTCGGACTCCCGCTCGGATTGATATGGTAAAATCGACTTCATTGTTCGTTACTGTGTTTAGTTTACTGTGTAGGAAGCCTCAGGACAAGCAGAGCTGACGTTGTTATGACAATGGGCGTTTTTGTTTTCGACAGGCGCACTGTACACGGTAGACCAATCACAACAGACTGAGCTGTCTGGCCAATCAGAGCAGAGTAGTTCGCGGAATGGAGGGATTTAGAGAGATTGATTGCATCTCACGAGTCGTTTGAGAATAATTGAAAATGTGGTGATGTGCAAATGTATATTATGAGAAAATTAAACCATTTTTTGACCTTCTATACATGTAAACCTGTTGTAGGAGACTCCAAAACAACATTAGGAAACTTTAAAATACCATAATGGGGCACTTTAAATGAAATATTGCATACTTTTTTTTTATTGCCTCAATGATATTTACGATTTTTTCTTGTACATTTTTTGGACTTTTAACGTTTCATTTATAAAGGGTAGTTCTTGAATTGAAGGATTTTTTGCTTTCCTTCCTTCTCTGTGGTTAAAGGCAGAAATCTTTGCGTTTTTGCTTGATGTTTGTTTTGTATCGTCCTTTATATTTGAGGTCACTCGATTTAGTCGATCTACAACACCACTAACTTGCCATTAAAATTTAACTGTTTAACCAAGATCAAACAAACACTCTTTTCTTTTTTTGCTCTTTGTGTGCCCTGGAGTTTGTCTGATTCAGCATTCATCTCATATTGTGAGAGTTTTCCTGTGAATCTGGCTTTCTGTACCCAAATGCACATTGAGCATTTTTTTTAGAAAATGAGAAATGAGAGGAAACTGGCTGACAAGGATGTTATTAAGCTGCTCTTCAGGAAGCAGCCATCAAAAATATCCTCGACTGGCTTCTAAACCCAGCAGACAGTAAGTCTGAGGCCTTGCGTGTGGTTTCAATGGGGTGATTTTGTGTGTTTGTGATGATTTGCTAAAGCTGAAAGCTAATATCCCTGAACTGAAGAGGAATATTCTCTTATGAGGGAAAGCATAAATCTTTTCAAAGTTAACTCTCCTCTCCCATTTGCTTTTCATCAGCTTCTCTGTTTGCTTAGCCAAGTCTCCACCTCAAGAATAGAATTACCACTTGGATAGTTCCAAAATCTGATTGGACTTCAAAATTAAAATGGTGATAAATGGACACCTTTGACAAAAGGCCAAATTTATTATTTTATATTAGGGCAACAAGTTGAGACATTTATCAGCAGTAAATAGCAGAGATGAACGATGAACTACTGAACTATTACTTGGCAGAAGAGTTGTCTTCATAATTAATATAATTAGTTTATATATTATATAACAAATGATATTAATTTTATACATATAACAAATTATATATTTTATATATATATATATATATATATATATATATATATATATATATATATATATATACTGTGTGTGTGTGTGTGTGAATATATATTTTTATATATATATATAAATATTTAAAGATCTAGAAAAAGTTTTTTATATTTATGTATAATTGTAGCATATTTTAATCTTATAAATAATAAAAAAATAATGTATATGTATATCTTTAATATATTTCATACCATATCATTTTATATATATATTTGATATATATTTATACATTTAACTATTAATGTAGCATTGATGTCTTTTATCATTCTCCAATGGGATGCATATACAGTTTGTATTGCTTTCTTTAAGAATTTGCTGCAAAATTTCTGAAATGTTCTTCTCTGTTCTGCTGCTCTGTTCTTGGACACATCTCTGACTCTGAGGAGAGTTTTCTGATTCATCCTCTGAACGAGAAATTACACTGAAAATGGAAAATAAAAAGCATTTGGAAATGGGAGGAACAGCTATGAAGTGAGAGCGGAGGTAATTTAGAAAGGGATGGTGTGAGAGGAGAGGAAGTAAACGGACAAGAGGAAGATAAATGGAGCGCAGCTGGGTAATTGAGATATCAATCTGCCCGGCGGTTTTGCTCTTATTGAAGTTTGGATTGGGATACGGAGACACTCATTAAATAAGGTGAGACCCAGCAGAGCTCTTATACCAAACGCTGATCTGACTGCAGTGGGATTCAGATTGGCTCTGTTTTAATTGTGTGATTTGGATATATTACACAGTCAACAATTAAATTTATTTTTATGTTAAAATCCAAACTACACCTTTAAATGTTGTTCCTCTAATGATTCATTTGCATCTTTGCTGCTCCTGCAGCATGTGCGACATGATTCAGTGCTGGAATATATCATTTTTATAGTGATGATGTTATATTGGATTACCTTTTATAGGTTCTCAGGGTGACTGTCTTATTGAATGTTCTGAGTGAAGCAAAGCGGTTTTCTGTGTCAGCATGTTTTCAGGATGGTTTTAAGCACTAGTGGTGCTGCAGCGGGTGAAACGGGCTCTTGTGTTGGTTGAGACTCAGACTCTGAGCTGAATCTTATTGACGGGGCAGAAAGCAGTGAAAACCTGACACTTGGGCAACCAGCCTTAAATTGGCCACATGGGGAGGGAGGGGAAGGGCTGGCCCACATCGACTGAAAAATCAATCTATTTCATGATTCATGATGCGTATTGAATGCCAGCAGCACAGCTTTGACTCCTTCATTATTGGATGCGATGTCGCATCTGTCTAGTGTCTGATGTACAGGATGTGTGAAGACAAAAGACACTTAATTGTTTTGTTGTTGTTATTTTAATTAACATCATGTAAAGCAAGTCATCCAGATGAGTTATAACTATGAGACTTGTAATCAACATGAATTCAAAATGGACTCCATTTATTTTCTTAATGCATGTTCCTGTTTTTGTTGTACACAATTCATCACTGCAGATTACTATAAAGAGAAAATGTTTGCCTTGGAAATCTTGACACTTTTGTTATTCAGTCAATTCCCTAAAGAGTCCTGCACATGACATGTGGACAAAAATATGTATATTGTAGCCATGAATTAAGAATTCCTTCTCTCGTTTTAAGTGAATTATGCGCACCATATAATAATTTGTTCCCTCTTTTTCTAAATCGTATACACAGTATAATAATTTGTTCCCTTAATTTAGTAAATTGTGGCCATGTTGTACTAATTCGTTTCTTTGTTTAGATTGAACTAAAACGAGCTACCGAATTATTATATTGTGTGATTTATTTGAAATGAGAACGAATTAGTCAAATGAGCTGACATATTAGTAAGTCGGGAGAATGATTTGTTAATTCGTGGCCACAATATGCATAATTTTTCCCTCATGTCCTGTGCGGGGCTCTGTAATTCCCAATAAATTAAATCTAATCATTATTTTCTTGAAGAATGTATTGTTTTACTAAGAATAACGAAGTGATTAATGAAGTGGCCCAGGCTAATTAGGTACTTAATTTGTTAGCGATCACACCGATATCTATATTTACTGATGGTTGCTGTTGCCTCAGCGGCCAATGAGCTGCTGCTCAACATTCAAATACTGGTAGAGTTGCTGTTAGCAGCCTGCAGCATGCTTTCAGAAACCCTCCACCTTCCCCAGCTCCACCTGTATGGATTTGTTATGGGGGTTATTTCATGTCTGTGTACTTGTACTGTGTTCTCCACCCTTTAGTACCGGACTACTATGCTAGGTACCCCAACGGAAGGGTCCCAAAAAACGGTTAAGAATTAGGGTACCATTCACAACTTCTGACAATGGAAACGGCAAAAATTGCATACCCTACTAACCTGTACTATACTGTACCGCTGGGTGGAAACGAGGCATTAATGTACTATTATTAATCTTTTAGAGGTAAATAAGTACAAAGATGTCCCTTCCGAGGTTTTTTTTTTTTTTGCACATTTATTTTGAAAGTTTACTGTAGGCAGGATAAGACTGTTTTGGAAAAATCTACAGGTTGTCAGGAATTCAGGTGGTGGTGATGAATCTGCTGGGATGCGTATGATGTGCTGCCAAAAGAATGTTGTGTAAGCAGTAAAGATGGTCCCTAGAATGTTTCTAAGTGAAACATCAAGGTGTCAGAGGCAGTGTGAAAGGACAAGCCCAGAGGAGGGAAGTCAAACCATCAGGAGCGTCAACAGTGAGATGGCAGACAGAAGTCAGCGCTGGGAGCAACGGATTCAAGAAGACGCACCACCAGAAAGAGACGTCATTCAAACGTCACAGCGCCTGCCGTGGCAAACAATAGTCCTGCGTTCAGTACTAGATGAGAAAGACAAGGGTTCTTTTTAGGAAGAAAGGATTGATGTTTTGCGGTTGTAGTTGGAAGTGAAGCTGAAATGGGATTGCAGCTTTGTGGAACTGAAATGTTCATAGTTCTCCATCTTTTTCCTTCCATTTTTAAAGGGAGAGTTCACCCAAAGATGAAAATGTTGTCATCATTTACTCACCCTCAAGTTGTTCCGAGTTATTTTCTTCTGTTGAACACAAAAGAAGGTATTTTGAAGATTGTTGGTAACCAGACAGTTGACGGTAGCCATTGACTTTCAATAGTAGGAAATATAGTGGGGCCCAACAACTGTATGGCTACCAACATTTTTTTTATTTTCACTTTTGGGTGAACTATCCCTTTAATTTTCTTTATTTTTCAAGTATTACAGTTCCTTCCTTTGTCATTGTGTAATATCTGATCCCCAAATCAAAACTCAGACTCATGTTCATTTTATTCTAAAGCAAATTCCTTCTTTAAATTCCCTTTGATCTGCTTAGGTTTGTTAGATGAGATTAATACTAGATTTAATGGATTATACTCACTCTTTCATGACAGCTGCTTTGGTTCAAGGTAAGGTCACCTGCAGGATTTGTTATCGTAAAGATGACTTCAGGTCATGCTTCAGTGCTTTAGCTTCAGGTCTCTGAGGGAACGTCTGCAGGCGGTTTGGAGGAACTGATTAAATCTTAATTAGGACTTTCACAATAGATGCACTTGTTACTCTGAGGTGGGCCAGCTATATGTGGGTCAGTCACCAGTCACCTTTATTGACTTTATCAGCAAGTGAGAGCTCTGAGATGTTTTCTTTGAGATGATAGCATGCTTAAAGCCCTGCAGACCGATGTGTGGCGGATCGTGTCCATAGGAATTTTAGATCCCTCACCCGTAGGTAATTAAACAGCACAATGCCACTCATCTAAATTAAACATGCTCTAGATTTTAGAAAGAAAAAAGGGTTATTTTCTGCTTGAGGAGGTAGATGAAATGTGATAGTCTGGTTCTGTTTGCCTGTTGAAGGGTTCGTGGGATTGTCGTGTCTTAGTAACTGAATCCAGTGAGCCAGGCAATGATGTGGAAAAATGCGAGTCACTAGGTTGAGTCTTTGAGATGTGTGTTTCTTAAAGAAATTATAAGCCATTATATATTTATGACCATGATGCTATAGGATGTTCTTCTGTGGTTCACTTGGCTTCTATTCCACTCAGTCTTCGGCAGAGCAGAATCATGTGACCATCAGATAGAATAAAGGAAAAATTATCTCTAATAATAACTATCTCTTGTGGTGTTGCTATTGTCCATTTGAAGGGTTAGTGATTTGAACATACTCTTTAGTGTAAGTAATAAACTTTAACACAAAGCGCATCATGCACAATTGTAAATCACATGATACCTTGACATAAAATATTTAAACATGCTAAAAATACACGTAGTATTGCAATAACTAGAATAATTTAGTTTCAAGACTAGTTTCTTGTTGTTTATCTACAGTACATGGAAGTCGGTCTTGATATTGTTCTAAGATGATGATATTGTTTTCAGGTTTGAAGACCAAGTTTGCATTTTATGTTTTTATTTCTATGTGTAAACACAGGCATAGTTTTATCTCATTTTATTGGAGATTATTTTAAGGCCCACTGAAGTGCCTTGGAATGCACAGCTTTGTTTGATGCGTTGACGTAACTTCCACTGAAACAGGAAGCTAAGGCGGGACATATTGAATGGCTCCTCCCCCTTTTCAAATTGCCAATAGCGTTTAGTTTACCTCACAGACCTCAAGTCGTACAGGACAGCGCCATGGAAGTGAATCTCAGCGCTGATGATGCGTTAGATTTAATAGTAGAGGTTTGAATAAATTCTAGCCTTTTCATTCTTAACCGACGTACAGTTGGAAAACGGAATAAAACTCAAGCGCTTGAGCAACCGAACACACATCTTCAACCCATATTCATCTGTGACTTGTCAACGGTTGCTTTGGCCTGGTGGTATTTATAGTATAGGGGGCGGGAGTCGCGGGACGTTTTAGATTCTAGAGAGCATTTGATTGGACAAAAGATGTGATGAGAAACTGAAGTCCACGGTGATGTCATAAAATCCGTTTTAACAGAAGTGAGAGACTGTAAGTTTTGAATGCTTATAACTCCTAAATGTGAATTTTGTCTTTGTTTTGGAACACACCAGCTTATTCATAACCTTAAGGCTAACATTTTCATACTAAAAGCTAAAAAACTTAGCTACATTTTGAGTTCAGGGGGCCTTTAAGTGTTTGGCTCCAGTGTTCTGGATCTGGCAGCGTGTGTCAGCGTGTTGGTTTATCATGTGACAGGAGCGCATTGCTGAGTGACAGCTGGCTACAAAGAGACGCGTCTGTTTAACCCCATGTGTCTCTAGAGACCTGTCAAAATTCACTTAGCTGTCTGTCCTTGTTAGACGGGCCACGCAGATGCCGGCCTGCTGCCCGGGAGGTCGTCACAGTTCAAGCTGAGGCAGTGTCTTAAACGCATCGCTCATCTTATTTACAGTCTGTTCACTTTATATCCCACAGAATATGTGTCCGCTGGGAGTGTCATGAATCTGTCATTTGTCACTATTAACATCAACGTGAAATTAACTGTGTTATGTACTTTCTAAATACAGGTTCCTGATGCTATTGGGCACAATTGATCTTTGCACGTTATTCCAATGGGAAAAAAGGTTTGTCTTCATAGTCTTTTGTCAAAATGCTCGGCCTCTGAAATGAATTTCCTGCTCAGCTGATGTCACCAAGGTCATATAGCCAAATATCTATGGTCATAGTTTTACTAGGTAATGCTTTCTGAAATATTGGCAATAGTTTCCACTGTAGTTGTGGTTAAAGAGGGCCTATTATGCTTTTTTACATTTTCAACTTGCTTTAGAGTGTAATGTTGCTGTTTAAGCATATAAAAAAAAATCTGCAAAGCACAAAGTCACTCCAAAGGGAGTTATTCTGTATATGAGTGCACACTGAACTCCCTGAAACACCTCTATTGTAGTTTTGAGTTCTGGGAACAAACACATCACAATATTCCTTATTTAAATAATTCCTGCCCAAGGTATACGTAAAATAAAGTGGCGAGGCCTGGTTGAATTGAATTAGTAGTGTGTTGAAATTCACGGTTATGGTAAGGGGGCGGGGACATCTCCCAAACACGCTCGAAGTTGTTTACTAATCACAACACACAAGTACAACCGACCAATCAGAGCACATTGCGCTTTTCGGAAGGAGGGGCTTCATAGAGACCGGAATTAAACAGAGCTTTTTTGACAGACTGGGAAGAGAGGTGCTGCAACAATGTAAAATATGGTGGAAATTATCTTTTTTTTGTGCACATCCAAGCATGAAAACCTATTCTAGTAGACCCCAAAAACAAAATCAAAACTTTGTAAAAGGGCATAATATGTCTTTATATTTTTCACTGTTAAATATCACGATTTCAAATATTTCACATTACGGAAGTAAAATGGGGTGTAAATGCTATGTTACTTGTATTGCTGATATTTATATATCAGTGTGTTTGTTTTAAACCAGTGACAAAATTACTTGCAGATATGAGAGACTGCATTCATAAAAAGCATTCGTAAATTGTAATTAGTAGATTGATTGGCACAGAAAAGTTGATTGGTGTAATTGTGCGAGATGCTGGAACGGCGAAACATCTGGCAAACCTCTGAATCAGCCCTGATTTTTCAAGAGGGCAAAATTAAAGCTACATAATGCAAAGACTAAATAAATATGCTTAATGAATTTACTTTGCACAGCTGCGCCCCCGTTGGACGTGCTTTTGGCTATTCAGACACAGAAGGTCATGCTGAGTTCACACAATCGCACAACATGACTGACATGGTGTTTACGACCCCAAGAGAACCAGATATCCGGAAGCATCACGCTAGATTTTGAGTGATAGCTGTTATGGGCATGAGTCACATGTGTGTTCTCGCTTGACTGGATGGAACAAACAGAAAGTCAAGGCCTTGTGAATCACTCTGTGTTCACCATGCCAGAGCTGTGGGATTCTGTGACTCTCACTAAGGGGCCGCATTCTCTCTCCCTGAAGTCCACGTCCAATGTTAGAGAGGGTGTCTTGTGCCAATAGAGTCGTAATCACTATCTGAAACTTGGAAAATGAAACAGGCTGTTTTGACTCATAAAGACAAGACGATGCCTATGAATATGCCTACTTCCATTCTATATAACACAATCGGCCCTATCATACACCTGGCGCTGCATTGAGCCGGGTGTATGTTAGGGCCGCAAGTGTTTTTTGCCCGTTTCAACCCGACGCAGTTATCATTTTCCAGTCCTGCGCCAACGAGGTGTGTTCAGGCGCATTGTTGGCGTGTTGCTATTTTGAGGTAACTGAAATAGACAAAATAACAAAAAAAAATACTACCTATAGGCGCACATTAACAATATTTTATCAAAAAGAAATATTGCGCCATTGACTTACGCCCAAAACACACCCATTACTCATTAAGAGAATAGGAACAACCCTTTTAGACCATGCACCGACCATTTTTTCCCGTCATTAAACTAGCAAAAGTGGATCCGGACACACCCTGAGTGCACTTAGATCGCTCAAATAGAGCCCTACATGAGCCGAGTAGTATTATAGGCGAAAAGTACCTGGATTACCTACTACTTCCGGCGAAGTTCTGAAGTGCAAATTCGATGTCCAATGGTCAGAGTGCAGTTTTCTGAACTGATGCAGTTATGTGACTGTGAGTGAGTTCAGACAGCCAGTGAGGAGAGACGCAGACATACAGGCTCAGTTTCTCTGCTGGTGCACTGGTGCACAAAAATGCCCTTTCTGGCACTTGTACGCCTATCTCTGCGCCCCCGGGCATGTGCCCGCCGTCCACAAATACACACAGACATGATGCAGACCCCCGACCGTCCATCTGCTCCTGACTGTAATATGCACTGCTCTGCTACTGATCTAATGATGTCAGAACCCACAGACAGACTCTTCCTCGCACAGTCTCACAGATCATTAGTGCTCTACGTTTGTGATATTGGAGAGAGAACATGACACAACAGATAGATCACTCTCATTATAATCAGTGCAGGTGTCTACACAGACCTACATGCAACTGTTCACCAGGTGAAAAATCATGTGTAGTTACCAGACACATTTAATCCACGAGGCACGTGATTTGCACTGGTACTTTTTAATATGTACCATGGTACTGAATAATTACTGTATTCATATGGTATTTATGGGTTTTCATCAGTTGTGCCTGAGATTGTTTGAGATAATACCGCTGTCCAGACAACCTCTTCTAAGTCACAGTGATGTCAAACTCTTGCTGTCTGATGCCATCTACTGGCGTTTAGTGCTCTGCATCTTCAAACGGGTTTTGTTGGATGAGTCTTTGAGCTTGTTCACCAACCAATTAGTAGTACGAATATTTGGTTCCCACAAATACTGTCAAGAAATATGCAAGTGGTAGTTTGTTTATTTCTTATTGTTTATTTGGTCTTTTTTTTCTTCTCTAAACAAAAAGAATAAACTGCAAATTATATTTTGCCTAAAAAACATGAAGCCTATTTTTCATATTTTATATATATATTATCATTTTATGCAATTTCTATTTTTTCTCAAATCAAAAAGAAAAAAATGGAAATTATATTTTGCATTGAGAAGATCTATTTTTTCACAAGACATACTCAATATATGATATTGTATTATATTATGTTATATTATACAAGCCATATTTTACTCTCAAATAAAAAAGAAAAAACATGAAATTATATTTTACATTTAAAAGATAAAGCCTGTTTTTGACAAGTCAAAATCAACATTTTACAATCTTTTACAGTAATTATAGAATATGGAATATGCTTAAGTTTCTTCATTCAAAATATAAATCGGTTATATAAAAATATAATGGCAAAAAAAAAAATTTTTTTTTGAGTAAAGTATAAACTTGACATTTATTTGTGAGACTCAGATATGCCATTCATCTGTTTATGCACACACAGGTTCTTCGTATAAAACATACTGTTTTTCTGTCCCCTCCTGAATTAGATTTCCTCCCGTCAGCAGCATAAGGGTCGTATCTTTTTACCCGTGCTGATAATAAGAGATCTGTTCAGCTTTTGTCAGGGTAATCTTATCTGCTTCTGGCCCATCAGCCTCACAGACACACATCTTAAAGCACATACTGTAGGAGGGAGTTTATTAAACTGCGCTGACTGTCCCCCAGCTGGAGAGAGAGCGAGAGAGAGGAAGAGAGAGAAGAGAGAGAGAGAGAGATTCACAGCTCCACCCTGCAGTATTTTTCATGTCATTTGCCGGCCGCATGCGTGATGTGTGTGGGGGTCAGTCCTCCGTTCACAGCAGCGTGTGTATTGTTCTCTGAGCGTCCAGGGAAAGTTTCAGCAGTGAAACTGAGCTTGTTGAACACAGAGGAGCCGCATGTTAGCCTGGAGAACAATGGTGAGTGTGACTTTTCAAAGAGTGTTTTACTTTGTTCTCCAAGGGAACTTGTAAAATGGACATATCCTAACTGTCATGATGCTTCAAATGACTTAACACACTTATGTGAATATGATGTCAATGCTTTTGAAGATCATTAGATCCTCTCTGTTGATATTGCTCAAACTTTCTGGTTAGTTTGTTTTATGTTTTTTAACTGTTTAATCTTGTGCAATTAATTCAGCCTAAACTTTTTAATGTTAGGACATTAACAGATTATTTATAGATCATTTCAGCTGTATATTATGTTTTGATGGTTATATGTTTTAAGAAATTTAAGAATAAAGTTTGAAATCCTAGGGACTTGCCTTAGGATGCTCAGTATTTGCATACTGAATTCCAATTGGTCTTCTTTCTTACATGTCTTTACAAACTGAATTGTGAATTATCTTTACCTTCTTGCATCTACTTATCTTCTTAGCACTGACACATTTATAATGTTTAAAAGATGCTCCATTCTGACATCTACTCTATTGAAAGAAAAAAAACGGATAGCTAATAAAATATAGACCTTCTGAGTACTTCCCATGTGACAACTAGCCCCAGTCTGCTGTTTATCAGGAAGTTATAGCTTTGGTTATGTTGCAGGAGATGTTGTCGTTTATTCAGTTGTTGTTGCTCAGATCCTAAGCACCACAAACTGTTTTGTGAAACAAAAATCCATCTTGTAAGGCAAGATGTGCCACAAAATGAGTTATTTTGTATTGTAAATAAGAAGTTTTTACCTTAACCTTCTAAAGTCAGCATTTTAATTTCCATTTCTCTCATAAATAGAAAAACTTTTTGAGATGTCTGTTTGAAAATTATATATTTCAACCAACAGTGCTTACAGTGCTTACTTTACTTTTAGTGTTTGGTGTACTGCACACAAGCACTGCACACAAGCACACAAACTCCTCAGACACCAGCTGCAGAACATACTCATCAATTATAAACTTTTAAGACTTTTTCCCCTCCACATTTTTGTGTGGGATAATCAATGACAGTGATCCAGCTGAATGTATTGTTGAGAATTCCTGGTTGTGTCATTTCCTGTTTCCCAGAGCCAGAACGTGTCCCGGCTGCTTCGTGTGTGTGTGTGTGTGTGTGTGTGTGTGTGTGTGTGTGTGTGTGTGTGTGTGTGTGTGTGTGTGTGTGTGTGTGTGTGTGTGTGTGTGTGTGTGTGTGTGTGTGTGTGTGTGTGTGTGTGTGTGTGTGTGTGTGTGTGTGTGTGTGTGTGTTAAGTTAGGTGATGTGCATTTGAAGCTCTTAAGTTTATGCTTTGGTGAGGAGACCCTGCTGTGTATGTCAGGATCTCTATTTTCCTCCAAAGTCAATCCAAGGAGGAAAAGAGAGAGCTTTAGCTGAGAATTTTGGACACAAATAGATTTTCATTTTTGGTTGCTAAGAGGTTGTGGTGTGTTCTCTCACTGAAAGTTCACCCTTTCATGTTTATACTGTATGTATGTTTGTAAGTTCAGTAAAAATCTAGTTCAGAAAATGTATAAAACCCTAAAGGGTTAGTTCCCTCAACATTTACAATTCTGTGATTAAAGCTGCAGTCCGTAACTTTTTTGAGTTAAATTATCCAAAATAAATCTTTGAGCAAGTACATAACCAGCCAGTGTTAAAACTATCTGCTTCCCTTAGCTCAAATCAAAATTGCAAGCTTGTAATAATGTTTTTAATTCCAGTGGTACTGGTGGATTTCTGCGGGAAATTCGAGCATGTCTTCGCGTCATTACGTCACATCTGTACACATAAATAATGTGCCGCGGCTAGTAGGCTATATTGTGTGTGAGGATGTTGGAGTTGGAGATTTATAGCCTTTTCAAACAGCACTTGATATAGTTAAACTTATCAATTTGATGGTGGATCCAGAAAGGTTCAAACGACAATCACCAGTAGCAACTGGAGATTCACCCGTTGTAAAATGCAAAAGACTTCGTTCGGACTTCGGAGAGGCTACAGAAAAAAAGAGACTGCAACCGACCCCATGCGATAACAAGGATAATATTGGAAGGGCAATAAATGTAGTCACGCAATGCTGATGTTGTTAATATTAACAATTTGATAACAAAGTATCATTTGCACAGTTTGACCTGATATGATAACGGCGATTTACTGCAAAGCTTTTTTTTTTTTTTAAACAGAACAAAAGTGGATGTTACTTATTTGTTCAGATGACATTTTCTGGTGAAAATTCTTATGTTGGTCATACTTCCAAAAAGTATAATCTGTGATTCTGAATGACAGTATCCACACCGGCGCGGTGCCTGACAGCCGCACATTTTCCTCAAAACATTGGATTCATCCGCGCTGTGCCGTGCCGAGGCACAACCCACGTAAAGTTGATAATGCCGCGAATAACTGCAATTGCAGATTTCGAACAGAAATGGCGAAAAAGAGGAAAAACCACGGACTGCAGGTTCGCGTTGAACTAGTTCTTCCAATGTTTCATCATCGGACTCGCTCTCAGATTGATATGGTAAAATCGACATCATCGTTACTGTCTTTTCAGTGTGTACAATCACTGAGCTGTAGGAAGGTTCCGGATGGAGCTGAGGTTCACTTATGGTAATGGCCGTTTAGCTTCCGGCAGGCGCTGCACGCGGTAGACCAATCACAACAGACTGTGCCATCGGACCAATCAGAGATGAGTTGCTTGCGGAAGGTGGGGGGGGGGGGGGGGGGTTAGGGAGATTGATTCATCCATCGAGTCGTTTGAGAATCATGTGATGTTCTATGTATATTATGAGAAAATTAAACTGTTTTTTGACCTTTTGATGCATGTAAACTAGTTGTAAGAGACATCCAAAACATAATTAGGAGACTTTAAAATAGCATAATAGAGGCACTTTATTCTATAAAAAACGTATAACACTTGTATTAATTGTTAATGTAACGAATCAGCGGATGTAGCTTCATGTATCTGATGTATGCCAATTTGTTGGTTGGCTGCCAATGGGTCTGTATGAAGTGTAATCGATGCGACAGACACATTCCCCTCAGAGATATCGTCTCCCAGGAGCTGTTGAAAACTAATTGAGGTGAACGTGGCGTGACCCTCGGCTACGCGTACAGTCATCCAGACAGATAACCCGGGGAATTGGAGCCATTATAGCGGGTGTAATCCCCCCTCACCCCCGTCATCTCATTCATCATGCCCAGGGTTCCCCGGTTAATGACGAGGGCGACAGAGCGGCCCGTACACAGAGAGGAGAAGATAAATGAGCTGCCGCTCGTCCCGACACATGCTCAGACCCTTGAGCCCATGATATGTTCCCTGGGTGATGTGACATTGCACCTCATTTAAAACCCTTTTATCTACAGTAGAATGTAATGCTCCTGTCCCACTAGTGGCTTGAGATGTTTGATGTAATGTTTGAATTCATTTTACTCTAGCTGGCGCATTTATGTTCAGATTTGCATTTATATTATGTAGAAGGTACTACTTAACATTCATTCAAGGTGATTAACATAATCCTTAATAGTGGATTATATAAGAGTGAATCTCTCAAAACCTGCCAAGAACATGTCCAGGTCACATTTTACACCATAATCAAAATAAATAATTTATATTGCTCTGTCTACTTATAGGATTATTCATTTCATTTGTGATTTTTTTTTTTTTATGACAACTAAGCATATTTTCTCCCCAAATTGTTAATTACCATAATTGGAAAAAAAAGTTTTAAATAAATGTTAGAATCCAACGACAATCGCAATTGAGAATAAATAAAATGTAAAAAAAAATAAACACAATATATGAATAGTATTACATATATAATATAACATATGTAACATATATATATATATATATATATATATATATATATATATATATATATTGTTTTTTGTTCATAAGGTTTGTGAGTTCTCTCTTCTGTGCATAATTTATGTGCTGTTATGATCAATATGTGACATTCATGCACATATACATGTGGCTTCACTGCTCATAGCTTTTTTTATAGCTTGAAAATTGCTGTTTTCATACAATGAAAAGACTGACCATAGGAGACAGTGAGCAGATCATGTGATTGAACCATAATAAAGTGTTTATCACAGGCCGGCTGTGTTGGGCAGCTCAGATCAGAGACGTCCTGTCACAGAGCTTTTCTCTTCAGCATCGCTGCCTTTCTTAACTGATGAAAAGTGGCCAGATTTCGCGCAGCTTTGACTGGAGGGCATGTCACTTAACAAATGAATGGTTCTCTCTTCGAGGACAGTCGAGCCAGTCACAGAGAGCGCGACCACGAGACCCCTGTGCCTCTCGCGGTGGAGGAATGCGCATGTTTTCAGCCCAATGAAGGAAGCTCTCACGAGTATAAGAATCTGTTTTGTGCCTCAGATCTGCTCTGCATTCGTCGATATTAAATTACAGCATTTTCTTGAAGACACTGCATTTGAGCCATTTTTAGCTACTTACAGTTTACAGTCTAACCAAAGACATGTTTGATTATTTGAAAAGAGATCCCCCATGTTTATCTCCCATGTTTTTTCATTATTTTTTTGGAGGACTGTGAGGAAAGAAACACAAACAGTGGGTCAGAGTTTCACAGTGGTCACTCTACTTTTAGACTGTGTCTGTGAGAATACGGAAAGAGCATAAACCTCAGTATAACTGACCAGAATGAGTGTGTTAAACCATCTGGACAGTGCTAAACACACTAGTTATGGGATACATATTTTCAAATTCAGCTAGTAAATAAAATTTGCCTTGATCTTTTGAAATAGGTCGTTGTGCCATTAAAACATCCTGCAAGTTTCATTGCTTAAAATGTCCTACTCATGATAAACAAAAGCATTCATTAAATCCACCTCCTAAAACCGCTCATTTGACATTGCGGGATCTGTGATGTCACACGGGCGAATACATTTGCATATGACCACCTCCAGAGCAAGACATCGACGAATAGTTTTACAGCATCGCACCATAGGCCCCGCCCACTGGCATTCAGTCGTTTAACAGCTGACATTTACCTACACTGGATGTGAGCGTCAAAAGCAAATAGAACCCATGACGCTTTCTACACTGGATACAGAATACAGATGCGCGTTCAGTTTCTGACATACTGCATGACATTGAGACGGTCTACAACAGGACAAATAGAAGTGTGAAGAATGTTTGCTTTGACGCGTCCCATTTTAAACAGCTCGTTTGCGTCTATGTAAAGATTTCAGAAGGATCCCAGCACCGGAAACAAGTTGATGGTTCCTTTTAATGGCTTTCTGATTCACGTCGGAGAATTAAATGTTTGTTCGGAGCATTTTGTTTTGTAAACGAGGTACAGTGTTATGGAGAGTTTGCAAGGAAACTTTTGTTGAAAGATGAAGCAGTCAGATGTATTGAATCTGGCAGCAGCTGCATCACAAACCGTAAAAAAATCATAATGCTTTGTCTGTAAATTTTATTTTATATGGATAATGTTTTCAAAACACTTACTCACATGCAACAGCGAGTGGGCGTTTATAATGTTTCCTATGTTAGCCAATCATAACAGTGGCCGGATGCCTCTTAAACCGGATCATTTCAGGCAGAGGGTCAGAATGTGGATTGTTTTTTCTGCATGTATATTTGGTTGTTGTTGTTTTTTGTGCAAAAAAACCTTTATTAACATTATAAGTGAACCTCAAGGAAGATATTAAAATAATTAAAAAAACATATATATATATATATATATATATATATCATGACCCCTTTAAAACTAGTCTAGGACTAATTAGACTGTTCGCCAGCAGTTGTCTTGTTGCTAGGATGTTGTAAATGGTTGCTAGGTCGTTGCTAAGCATTTGCTAATTTGAGTGTTTTTGCTGTCATTGCTGTCCACTTGCTACTCTAAAAGCTATTCTAAATCCTATTCGTGCATTGTAATTGATACAGTGTTCTAGGTGTTTGCTTTTTTGTGTACTCTGGGTAATGCAAGGTGTTTAAGTGAAAATCATAACTCTGATCACAGAGGATTAACAACACAAGTAAAGTGTTTGTCAGATAAGTATCTCTTTAATCTTCATTCAATCATTAATAAGTATGAACAGTCACAAGAGTGATGCTAATGAATGTCTATTAAATACTGACAGACATGAACATATAGACCTACTCATCAGTTAAACTATTATCTGTGTCTCTTATTTAGCTTGAGGTGTTTGTTTTTATAATGAATTTCCTTGTTTATGTCTTGGAAGGCTGTCGGGGTGTTGAATGGACGTCTCTGAGGGCTCATTGATGCATGTAAATCTGAGCCAAGTTCAGTCTTTGGAAGTGTCACTTCCTCCAGCACAGCGCTGCTCAGTCTGTGGAATATTAATCACCCTCAATAAGCTGCTCAGTGTCTGTGAACATCAGCGATGCAGGTGCATGTAGACTCGGACAGACCACAGGGGCTTTTGCACTCATATGGGAGAGCATTAAGAGAAAGCTTAAAGGTTTTTCTAAAAGAACTGGAGTAAATGTCATTTCTCCGCTTCGTTCCATTTGGTTTGTTTACAAGTTTCATTGGCTGCTTTAAGTGTTGTAACTGAATCTCATGCTGTTTGACTCCAGTTGGCTGTGGTTTGATTGTTGGACAGCAGGAGCGTTAAAGCCTGAAGACTTTCCAGATTTGTGCATTTCACTTCAATATATTAATGTAAAATATTCCAAATGTACCCATGAGTGAGGCATTATGTTTTTCCCATCTGAAGACAGGAAGAACAACATTTGGCTCTTGCCGTCTCGCTTTCTGTAAGGATGTTCCTTTAAAACTCAGTCTTATATTTGGAGCTGTATTATATTTTTGACTATGGATAGTGAAACAAACACTGATCAAGAAATTTGTGGGGATTTGAGCACGACAGACAGTTTTTCATATGTATGGGCAGACCTGATGAATATCTTGGTAAGTTTTTCATATGTATGTGTCTACCAGAAAGGTTTTATTTTTTTATGTAAAAGTTTTATATTTTATTTTATTTTAATTTAATAAAAATATATTTACATTTTTAATGTAATATATTATATTTAATATAATTTAATAATAATATTGATTTAATAATAATATTATTTATACATATTTAATTATTATTAGAATTGTGTGGCTGTTAGTCAATGTCTAAATATGTCCTCTTTAGCCTGCATCCAATGTCTTCATCATTTTGTGTTGTCTTTTTATAAATATTTAAGTGAAAGTACTGTATTTGGATTTACTTTACATTGAACGTCACATTTGATTTGATATTTTATTTTATACTACTCCTGGGGAGATGTTTCTTGATATTTTGTCAACTCACTTGAATAATGAAAATGCATGGTAGCCTTTTAAATGTCATTTTTTTAATGTCAAATGTGTTTTGTCAGTGCCTTGGGTCATTTCAACAGCATTTCACACTGAGGTCAACTGAGAGTTTTTTTTATTAGAAGAACATTTATAATGTTTTTTTTTTCCCACATCGTTTAATCTAGTAAACTTAGTCATTCTTCTATTCATACATACTGAATGAATATTGATTTGTCTGCTATTAAAGAGGTTCTTATAATTTAGTTTGGAATCTTACGATTCCCTGCATCCCAAAACTTTCCCATCACCACTAAAGTACATTGTGTGCTTTGCTTATAACATTTATGAGTGACATAGTTGACTAAAACTTCAATGTGCTAAAAATATTTGAGGGAATTTTTTAGGAGATGAGCTTGCAGATCTTGAGATGATGCTTTGACCTCAGGCTCTCTGAGTTTACAAGAGAGGTCACGTCTCTGTGTGTCATACAATACCAGGAAGACATGCTGAGAGAAAGTTGATTTCTTCTGACCGTGAATATTGAGTTTGGCCTTCTCCTTTCATGGATCTGTTGATCTCAGGGGTTTTTCTGCAGTATGATGAAGGCCAGCAGGATATTGACTGTAATCAGACATGAAGTGTCTTGCTGAAGGTCACAGCAGTGATAGTTCATCAACCAATACATTGTAACACCTCCATAGTTGTGACTAAGGGGGTGTTCACACTTGTAGTTTGGTTCTCTTCTCTTAGTTCTTTTGATCCGATTCAAAAAAAGAAAATAATAAATTTAATCCTGGTTCGTTTGGCGTTCACACTGTCATCTTTAAGACCGAACCTTAAGGTACAAAACCTACAATGCGCTCATTGTATGTCCGTACATATGATGGTGTTTTTACCAGCTGAAAACTCACAAAAATGTGTAACAGTGGGTATATCAACCGCAAAGGGGGCACTAGTGAGCACCCTTCTGAAACCCAGTGGTGGACAGTAACGAAGTAAATGTAATTCGTTACTGTACTTAAGTAGCTTTTTTGCGTATCTGTACTTTACTTAAGTATTTCAATTTTGGGAGACTTTTACTTTAACTCAACTACATTTCAAAGTCAAATATCTTACTTTTTACTCTACTACATTTTCAAAATCAGTCGTTCCTTTTTATTTATGAGTGAATAAAAACGTAACTGGTCAAAGAGCCACCAATCAAAGTAGGCCTACAGCGCACGCGAGCTTTGTTTTGAACTTGCCTTGGCGGTATCTAAGCACGAACCAGAGCCGTTAAATATGAGAGTTGCGAACATAGATGGTTGTGTCTGTGATCTCGCCGCCGCGCGGTCACGTGATTCGTGTAGCTTTCAATAGTTCCAAACAAATCGGGTTGCCAATGATTTTAAGCGGGGCAGAGAGCAGCAGCTATTATTGCAGCAATTATCGGTAAATAGTGACGCATTATGTACATTGCTTATTACGTTGACACTAAAATGACTTACATATTATAGCATTATTTTTCTGGGGAGTAGCCTAGCAGAAACACTGCATTAATACGTTTTTGTGTTTAATTCTGGAGGGAAATTGGCTGCTCCCATAACATATTATATATATATATATATATATATATATATATATATATATATATATATATATATATACACAGGTCCTTCTCAAAAAATTAGCATATTGTGATAAAGTTCATTATTTTCCATAATGTAATGATAAAAATTAAACTTTCATATATTTTAGATTCATTGCACACCAACTGAAGTATTTCAGGTGTTTTATTGTTTTAATACTGATGATTCTGGCATACAGCTCATGAAAACCCAAAAATCCTGTCTCAAAAAATTAGCATATCATGAAAAGGTTCTCTAAACGAGCTATTAACCTAATCATCTGAATCAACTAATTAACTCTAAACACCTGCAAAAGATTCCTGAGGCTTTTAAAAACTCTCAGCCTGTTTCATTACTCAAAACCGCAATCATGGGTAAGACTGCCGACCTGACTGCTGTTCAGAAGGCCATCATTGACACCCTCAAGCAAGAGGGTAAGACACAGAAAGAAATTTCTGAACAAACAGGCTGTTCCCAGAGTGCTGTATCAAGGCACCTCAGTGGGAAATCTGTGGGAATGAAAAAGTGTGGCAAAAAACGCTGCACAACGAGAAGAGGTGACCGGACCCTGCCAGAGTCTGGAGGAAGACTGGGGAGAAAAAAATGCCAAAATGCCTGAAGTCCAGTGTCAAGTACCCACAGTCAGTGATGGTCTGGGGTGCCATGTCAGCTGCTGGTGTTGGTCCACTGTGTTTTATCAAGGGCAGGGTCAATGCAGCTAGATATCAGGAGATTTTGGAGCACTTCATGCTTCCACCTGCTGAAAAGCTTTATGGAGATGAAGATTTCATTTTTCAGCACGACCTGGCACCTGCTCACAGTGCCAAAACCACTGGTAAATGGTTTACTGACCATGGTATTACTGTGCTCAATTGGCCTGCCAGCTCTCCTGACCTGAACCCCATAGAGAATCTGTGGGATATTGTGAAGAGAAAGTTGAGAGACGCAAGACCCAACACTCTGGATGAGCTTAAGGCCGCTATCGAAGCATCCTGGGCCTCCATAACACCTCAGCAGTGCCACAGGCTGATTGCCTCCATGCCACGCCGCATTGAAGCAGTCATTTCTGCAAAAGGATTCCCGACCAAGTATTGAGTGCATAACTGAACATAATTATTTGAAGGTTGACTTTTTTTTGTATTAAAAACACTTCTTTTATTGGTCGGATGAAATATGCTAATTTTTTGAGACAGGAATTTTGGGTTTTCATGAGCTGTATGCCAAAATCATCAGTATTAAAACAATAAAACACCTGAAATATTTCAGTTGGTGTGCAATGAATCTAAAATATATGAAAGTTACATTTTATCATTACATTATGGAAAATAATGAGCTTTATCACAATATGCAAATTTTTTGAGAAGGACCTGTGTGTATATATATATATATATATATATATATATATATATATATATATATACACGCGTGCGTGTGTGTTCGTGTGTGTGTGTGTGTGTGTGTGTGTGTGTATATATCATTTAATAGCGTTGTGCAGGTTTATGTGAATGTATCATATCATTAAGATGTTAATAATTATGACCATAGGCACTCGAGAAAAATATATACAGTAAATACTGTAAATGTATTATACCTTATGGGAACATAAGGTATACATAAGGCCCCCTTCCCTCCAAAATTAAACACACAAAAAATTAATTCAATTAAAATATATATATATATATATATATATATATATATATATATATATATATGACTAATTAATGTCATTTCATTAATAGATTGGTGTGCCAAGAGTGACATTAGTCTTCACTTAGACTGAGTTAAGCAAGAGTCTTGTGACAAATTATAATAGGACATTATAGCCATCAAAAAAATCAAAGTACTTGGATACTTAAGTACATTTGAAGGCAAATACTTTTGTACTTTTACTCAAGTGAATATTTAAAGGCAGCACTTCTACTTTTACTTGAGTAATATTTTACCTTGAGAATCTTTACTTTTACTCAAGTATGTGTACTTCGTCCACCAATGCTGAAACCTAAAGTCTAAATAGGACACCTTATGGTCTCATGGACATGGCAGCTTATACTGCCTTTTTTACATAAGGCAGTGCTTTTACATTTTTTGCAACGTGCCAACAATGCGCCTGAACACACCTGGTTTTCAGACCAGCACAGATGTGCGCAAATGCATTTGTTATTTAAATAAAGTGGCGCAGGTTGTGAAAATGATAACTGCACCAGGCTGGAACTAGCAAAAATCGCTTGCGTTTCATTGCGCACGGTGTATATAGGGCCCTTGGAGTCTATCTGAAACAGCACACAGCTGACAAAGGCACAAAGCTGTTCTTTTGAGTGTTGTTTGGTCTGAGAACTGGATATCCGTCACAGTTTTGCGATGATTATAAAGGCAGTTTTTTCCACACTGCTGTTTTCAAACTGCAAATAATAAGTGCTTTGTTTGTGTGTTGTAGGATGGCTCTCTGGGTAACATTGAGGACCTGGCCCAAGAGTATTCAGAGTATTACAGCACGTCTTACAGCGAAGTGTGCGACAGAATGGAGGAGTTACGCAAACGCAGGGTGGCTCAAGAAGCAGAGACGGTAAAACACTCACATGAGCCTCTGTTTAAGGGCATATTGTACACTTCTGAATCCTTTATTTTTCAATAAACTCCACCTCAACTACCGTACACTCCTCGTTTTAAAACACCACTGCACACCACTGATAAAAACTTATAAATATTGCTTCACAATGAAAATGATGGTGTCATTTGGTTCGGTGAGATTATGTTATCAGAGAATAAAGGAATGAACAGTTTGTCATTGAGTGTTTTGTTTAACTTGCTGCATGACTTTGTTTCTCAGGCAAAGGCTGAATCAACAACATCCCTTCAGCTGCGGTTGGAAATCCAGGTGGGTGGATTAATCACAGAATGACCCGTCCAGGAACTGGTGCTTTTGTGGGAAAGGCTCTAAAAGTGTCATCTTTACTCTTTGTTCAAACACTTTTACACCATTTCAGACTTTATTTGCTGTTAAAAGTCTAAAATGTCTTTATTTTCCCTCCCAGGAGTCATTGGGGCTGTCTAGCGCTGTGTCCACACCTGAGGTCGAGAGAAGGTACATGACATCTTGTTGCATTTTTAGGGTTTCTCATCCGGACTTTGCATACTGTGCTCGCTTCGGGAACATTATTATGGGACTTTCTAGTTGCCAATGTTTAAGATTCCATAACAAGAAATAATTTTATATTTTGAGTTCTTGGACATTCTTAAATAAGACCCTGCAGCCCTGAGAGTTACTTAACAATGAAACCCATCCGGCCATCAGGACATTGGAGATGATGCATGCATTTCCTTTTGACCCCTTTTTTCCTCATTTCTCTTTTTCCTTCCTTTCATTGTCCACGGATGAGATATAATCTGAATCACCACCATCAGCATGTTAATACACGTAATGCACGGGTCAATTTAGATATTTTTGTTTCATTATTGAACTGCATAGTAAAACATTGTGGCTCTAAACTCTGATTGAATGAGCGATGGTCAAAATTATAGTCAAATAAACCGATAAACTTCACAACACCACATGGTACCGTGATTTTACCTTATTTAAAGGATTTTAAATGGTGAAACTCCCCTAAATAATTGTAAAATTATGGTAAATGTCTCAGGGTTTATTGCATTGATAAACAGCACTTAAATTCAATAAAAATAATCCATGGTAATTAGTAAAAAAAAAATTCACCAAGTAATATTTTCATTCGCTTAAAGGCGCTATATGTAAAATTCTTAAACCTTTGTTATTAGTGACCCCGGTGGCCGTTAAGTAAACTGCAGCTAGCAACGTATTATCTTGAACATTGTAAATGCATTCATTTCATGTGTCATTGAATGAAAGAGAGAGGTTTTCTAGATGTGAGCACAACCATCACATCCTTTGGATTTTCCCTGTAAAACTGGCCCGAGTCCTTCACATAAAAATCAGTCAACAGGCTTTTATTATTAAAACCATTATTATGTTGTGTTACAAGCTGTTCAAATTTTGGCAATACAAAAAGCAATTAATACATAAATGTTATATACTATTAGCCTACATAACATAATTAATATTAGCCAAAAGTTGCACATTAGCCATACTTATACCAAGTTTGGAGTCAGTCGTTTTTTTTTTTTTTTTTTTTTTTGTGTGAAAGAAATAGTTTTTATTTGGCAAGGATGCATTAAATTGATCAGAAGGGACAGAAAAGACATTTTTAATGTATCAAAAGATATATATTTCAAACTGCATCACAATTTCCAAGAAAATATAGCCTGCCCCAACGTTTCTGATTGGTGCCTCGATTTCGCCGGATTGGAAATGGGCTTGAATGAGCTCTTTGCCAGACTAACTTTCAGAGCAAATCTTAATTTGCCGGAAGTTGTCTGGGTTTTCCCAGGCTAACGAAAATATTAAGCTGCAAAACAATGATCATTGATTTTCAACATTGATAATAATCAGAAATTATTCTTGGGCTGCAAATCAGCATATTAGAGTGATTTCTGAAGGATCATGTGACACTGAAGACTGTAGTAATGATGCTGAAAATTCAGCTTTGAATCTTTGAATAAAATATATTTATAGAAATGTTTTTTTAAAATGTAATAATATTTCACAATATTACTTGTTTCACTCTCTTATTGATTAAATAAATGCATCCTTGTTGAGCATAAGAGACTTCTTTCAAAAACATTTAAAAATGTTATTGACTCCAAACTTTTGAACCCTACTCATACTACTCTCTGTTTTATAATAGGTGTCGCAAATAAATTATATTATATTGCGATGTAAACAGCTGATTGTTTAGTTAATGAGCAATGTTACTTGGTGATGAATAATGTAGCAAGGTTAGATGTTGTGGGAAGAAGGAGGCGGGAACCGGCGAACATTCAAAAACTTTAATAAAAGTAAAATAAACAAATACAAAATGAAGTAAAGACAGCAGCCCCTCACGGACGACTGCTGTCACATATAACAAAACACAAGATAAATCCAGGCCTGTTCCCCTCTCGATCTTCACTGTCGTCGCTCCTCTTTATGCTTCCGCTCCTCCGTGAGAGATACGAGACCGGCTCATTATCAATCACACCTCGCACCGTTCTCTCACGGCCCTCGGCCTCGTCCTGCTCGCCACAAATCATTTTTAATGTCAATGTGTATTTAAATTGTTTAACATAATGAATAAAAATAATGAACATGCAGGGTTAAGACACATTTGTTTGCAGTTTTGAATGTATCTGTCTAGGGGTGGGTGATACACCTAGTACACACTATTATCTTAAACACGTCATTTATGTCATAAGAACGGAAACAGTTGAGAACAGTATATTAGATCTGTGCAATATAGATCTGTGTTTATCAACCTAATAAACCTGCTGATGTCTGTCATTTAATGTCATTTAATGTCAATCAAACAATCTCACTGCTCTTTACTGAATCGCTTTTGTAATTTTAATAAGAGTAAATGTATATTTCATTTACACAGTGAAGACTATGCAGTGGGGTTTTTTGTACATTTGATTACTTTATACAATTTATGTAGTATTCCCTGTTTAGTGATTAAGGTTTTCAGGTAGGTCTATTTCATTTGTGTCTTTGTTCTATTGTAGTTTTTTTTCCCCATTGCTTGTAATTAGTTTCTTTGTTCCTATTTTATCACTGACTGTTTACTTGTCTTCAGAGAGCTTGAGCATTTGTTTTTGTTTTTACTTATTTTAGGCTAGTATTAGTTGTCTGTGGTATTGAAATTGGTGATGAGATTTATGAAATTTCAACGGTATCAAAAATATTGATATAAAAACTTTATTTAAAGCAAAAAAGAACTATAACGTGATATATATCATCATCTTGAAATAAAATGACTCATATCATGATATGAGATTTTGGTCATAAATCTGTCCTGACACTGCTTAAACGCATTGCAGTGCTCTGAGAGCTCAGGTACATGTTAAAATCAGCAGCTGAGAGAAAGACAAATAAAGAGAGGGGGACAGGAATTTACAAGCCACGTGAGCGCTCTGTCACTCTAAAACCCCTCCGGTGCGTGAAAAAGCCTCCATTGTTGCTGTGAGGTGTGATGTGGTGCGCCGGCCGACAGCAGCATGTGTCTTTATTCGCTCTGACAGACGGCCGCGTCTAATCCACAGGCAACATGGACACCAGTTAGGACAGACAGATTACTACAAATGAATGGATAGGGGTTGAAAATGAAGAAAATAATGTGGGAGAGCAGGTGAGATGAGACTGTGACGATGTTTTGATGGAGGCACCTTTGCTGGAGTTCATGCATGTTTGTACTTTTGCTTACAGGCAGTCAATGAACAAGTCCAGCTCTGAAGACGGATCCGGTTAGTAACATATTTTGTGTTTGTTGATTTATTGTTGTCTAAAAACTAGTAAAATTGGGGTTCCCACAGTCAGAAAAAACCTGGGAGAATCAGGGAGATTTAAAATTGGAAAAAGTCAAGAGTGAGTCTACATTTTTGTTTTGCATTAAAAGGAGGTCAGGGTTTTTTTTTTTGTTTGTTTTTTATACCTTCGCTGATCCAAATTATAATTGTTTTTCAATTATATTGCTGTTCAAGAGTTTGTTAGACAGTAAGAGTGTTTCATGTTTTGTTTTTAAATAAGTATCTTATGGTCACCAAAGATGCATTTATTTGATCAAAAATACCTGTAAAAAACAGTGAGATATTACAATTTAATAATTATTTCTATTTGAATACATACATTTGAATACATTTCAAAATGCAATTTATTCCTGTGATTCAAAGTTGAATTCTAGCATCATTACTCCAGTCTTCAGTGTCACATTCATCATTCAGAAATCATTCTAATATGATGATTTGCTGCTCAAAAAACATTTCTGATTATTATCAATGTTGAAAATAGTTGTGGTGCTTCATGTTGAGTACATTTTCATAGTCATATCATAGTGATCCTTCAGGATTCAGGATTCTTTCATGTATAGAAATTCCAAACGAACAGCATTTATTAGGCACAACTAGTATTTGTCTTCAAAACTCTTTAAGATTAAGTCTTTTAAGATCATGGAAAAAAACAACGTTCAATTTTTTTTTTTACTCGTATGTTCTTGAAACATGCAGTTAAAACATTTGTTGAGTTTAAAACTTTGTTTCTAACAGCAGGGAGATGGGACAGAAAGAAAAACAAATCGTTCTGGCAAAACTTCCGCAAGACACAGAAAGGGAGCGTTCGAGCGCTACCGAAAGGTTCTTCGCCCATTTCTGATCATAATTTCATTAGATCTTCATATCTAGAAGATTAAATCTAGATATAACATTGCTTGAAATGATATGTATGACCTTTGACCTCTGGTCTGCAGGGGAGGATCCTGGCTTTGTGG
Source organism: Meda fulgida (assembly GCA_030578275.1). Classification (NCBI taxonomy): domain Eukaryota; kingdom Metazoa; phylum Chordata; class Actinopteri; order Cypriniformes; family Leuciscidae; genus Meda; species Meda fulgida. The sequence continues at coordinate 9,515,846 of CM060632.1, read as the reverse complement.
CCAGTGAGATCACGATGAGTGATGAAGAACGCATCCAGCTGATGATGATGGTGAAGGAGAAGATGATCACCGTGGAGGAAGCCTTGGCTCGGGTATGAAATGGTTTACAACCCATTTTGCCTCCATAATGTGATGCATTTACAAGATAACAGAATGCTCAATGAAAAACAGTGTAGAATGGGACTTGATTTTACTCCCCCAAACATTCGCTAACATGCATTTTACTGTCCCTCAGCTGAAGGAATATGAAATGCAGAACAAGCAGCCCAACAGTGTGGACACAACCAACTGGACCGACAGCCCCAGTCCCTCCATGACCGAATCCTCCTACTGTAATGTAAGGTTTCCAGTCACCTTCAGCGTTTACTAATGAGACGTTCTCGCATGCCAGATCCCATGTGCCACATCCTTGTTTGTTGTGATGAACTGGTTTATTGGCAGATCTTCTGTCTATAGACACTCACAGCAGGGTTTTCACCTGCTATCTGTGGGATTTGTCACCCCTCCATCCCCCCATCATGTCCTAGAGATGAACCACGGCCCCACTGGGCCTCCAGGCAGGGCCCTATTCATCCACTCAATGCTGTAACCCCCCATTGTGCGTTTTTGGCCGGTTGAATGCAGGGCTGCTCTCTCTTCAGCGGCCCAGCAGCTCTTTTGTGCAGGGATTGTGTGATTAAGGCGCTGGGATGCAGGAGCCATTCCACCAATTCCACTGGACAGAGCCACCGTTTACCATTTGGTGCATTCTGTAAAAACGAATTTGGTGCTTTTCGATTTTAGTTATTGTGTTCGCTAAGACAAGCTTCACTGCTCGTCTCTGTCGGGCGGAAACCTCGTATCTCCAAAAACTCTCCTTTACAGGAAAAGGATAAAAAACACTGTATTTTTATTAAATAATTAAACGCTGCGTTGTCAAAGTTGATTTTGTAGCTTTATATAAGGCCAGACACTTGCATGAGTCATTATATTATTAACATTTTACCAGAATCAAGCTTGAAATGGACTTACGAGGTTTTTGACCTGGGAATTTCTGAGAATTGAGGACATACTGTACGTGTTTGGGCCATCATTAAAACGGCCGCACCTGAGGTATTGCGTTACATTTTCTTCAATTTAGGGGTTATAAAGTTTACTGTAGCTATGTGGGTGCTCAGTTTTTTCTGTCATTTGGACAAAATCTCATGTTATTAAAGATAAAGTGCTAAGCACTGGCTATTTAAGACAGTTTGAGCTATTTAAGACTCGACGACAAATGCTAAACTAAGACTCTTCTTCAAATACATATTTATTGAAAACAATGAAGAAATATGGAGATATGAGGTTCTGGCCCGACGTCGACGTATTATTATTATTGTTTTTAAGGTTAGAGATATGAACAACCCTCTAAAACCACTTTTCATTCAACTGACTTGTATTCAAACACATGCGAACGCAGGAGACCGCCAAACGCAAGCTCATGCGAAGAAGCTTCGGATTTCACTGCATTCCAAAGGTCAAGTTTGGTGAACTCTGTCCAAATTCGTATCATTATTGTACCATTGTACCTCCATAATGCTTTTATATGAGGGATTCAACGTTCTCAGTGCTGACCAGTTAATATAGTGTCTGTGTTTTCATCGATGACAATAGAATTTTACAGATGCCTGTTACATAACATCCCACCTGCTGAAATAGTTTGTCTGAAATGTTCAGTTCTCAGACTTGCACACAAGAGCCGTTTATAACACGTTAGCAGACTCTTAATAGTCTCACGCTGACTATATTTGACATTTCACCGGGTTTATTTCAGGTCTTGTGATCTTCTGTGGCTCTGAACTGTGGCAAGACCTACACAGTGCTCACATTTATGAACCATAAACGATGAGTAATTTTAGGTGAGATGTGGCTATCTCTTCTGCGTGTGGTTTCTGTGCCGAACCATTGCCGCTAAAACAGATGCTTCTGAGAAATACTTCTCTACCTGCTGGAAAATAAGCGAGAAAAGAGTCTTGCACGCTCAAGTCTGTGATAATCTGGTCTTCAGATCTATGTGTGTGGAATATTGTTTTTCATCCAACATCCTTAGTAAAGTATCAGCACAACCTCTCTGTAATAACACATATGATTTGAGGAATAATTCATGTTTGGAGCACAAACATTGCAGGACAAGTTACATGTTACAAGTAAATGAGTCTGTTTACAGCTTCTCTGTTGAGTTCACCACCTGTTTTTTATCATTTACATTTTGGGGATTTTGGTTTACCATATACTAAAGACCACTGAAAGTATGTGGTCAATAATGAGTCAAAATACTTTCCATTACATGTAAAGTACCTTGCATGTGGTAAACCATTATTTTCTTTTCTTTTTCTTTCTTCTTATGTTATTTGAATTCATTCTTTTGTTATATGTTTTTGTTTTAGTTTTATCTTATATTTTGTTGTTTTCTATGTATTTTGCTGTTGTTATTTATTTTGTTTTCTATTGTTGATTATTTGTACAGTCGAGAGAACAGTCGGAGGACGAGCTGGAAGAGTCCATCACTTTTCGCAGACTTCATAAACTCGTCAATTCAACTCGACGTGTGAGAAAGAAGTTAATCAGAATTGATGAGGCCAAAAAACACGGATCAAAAGGTGAGACATGAATGCATTCATTAACTTTTCTCAATCATACTCATGTCACAAATCACACCTGAGATTTACATAGCTGTGCAGATGTATGCAGAACATCTAGGATAATAAACTTTTTTACAGTAATAGAAAAATCAGTGGAGGGAATTCGAGTTTCACAATTGGCATGTTTGATTTGATTCAAACGAACTCTGGTGCGATTGCTCTGTTAGTGCGGTTCATTTGAATAAGTGTGAACGCTGCTATCCGAACTCTGGTGCAAAACCAAACAAGCGGAGCGAGACCGCTGAAAAGATGTGTCAGTCCAAACAAACTCTGGTGTGGTACGAATGAAATTTGAACGCAACACGGACCAAAGACATGTAAACGAACCAAAAACAGGACGTGATGTCACAAGATGTGACCCTGAAAGGACAGAATGCTCAAACATTTACTGAGACCAGGAAAGTAAATGGGGTCAATAGTTTTCAGGTTTACTTCCTGTGTTTCTCCTCCAGACCCTGTGAGTCCTGAAGCGTTCCCGTCGGGCGAGGAGGGCTTCTCTCTCTACTCTGGGGTGCACAAACGTCTTGCCGTGTCTCAGGGTGACGGTCTGAGCTTCGTGCTTCATGAACAGCTGTCTCTGGACAGAGACTCGGACAGTCTGACCACGTCTCCCTCGTCCAGCAGCTTAGACACCTACAGCAGCCACAAGCTCTTCAAAGCCTTCAGTAAGTGTCAGGGGCCAGAGCCGGCGTCTGGCCCCAGCGGAGCAGTTTCTGGGCTAGACGCAGGCAGCGGTTCCTCCTTCTCTGAGGCAGACGGTGAAGTCCAACCCAGGATGTCCCGCTCTGTGACCGACGGGGAGATGAGACGAGCCCTGAGCCCCTCCAACTACCATGGAGTGAGTATAAGCACTGTTTTGTTCTTGTGTTTTTTTTGTTTGTTTGTTTTTTGTTTATTTGCTTATTTATTCATTTTTGAATTTTTTTTAGCTGTGTGTGTGTGTGTGTGTGTGTGTGTGTGTGTGTGTGTGTGTGTGTGTGTGTGTGTGTGTGTGCGTGTGCGTGCGTGTGTGTGCGTGTGTTTGTGTGTGTGTGTGTGTGTGTGTCTGTCTGTCTGTCTGTCTCTCTCTCTCTCTCTCTCTCTCTCTCCTAGGGGGATGTCAAGCTCCAAAATGGCAAAAAATGATAATTATATATATATTGTATATTTATTAATTATATTAATTAGATATTTATTAATTATATATTAATTATATATATAATTATATATATATATAATTATTATATATATATATATTAGGTTTCATTTGATTACTATATTTTATATGATTATATTTTCCATGTCTCAGAGTGACTTTAAGCTCCAAAATTACAAAATATTTATATCTTTATGTGAAGAATAGAAGTAATTTAAGTCATTATTCACTGAAGATGTTACTTGTATGTCAAGATTTAAATGTAAAGATATAACTTGAGCCAGATTTCGCTTTTCGAACTCTATTCTTTGTGTCACAGAGGACCTGTAGCTTTGGAGGATTTGATCTCACAAGCCGATCTGTGTACATGGGCAACAGTAGCTTTGACCCCACAGTAAGGACACACTGGAAAACTGCAAAATAATCATAAAATCTCTTCCGAAATCTATTCAGCTTCTTGCATGCCGTTTTTTATAATTTTAGACGATTGTGAAGTTGTGCATTCTGTCATGTCTGTCTTGCAGAATGAAAACGGCAATATCAGCATGAGAGATTCACCCAGATCTCCAACACCTTCCCGTATCTCTCTAGGGAAGAAGGTGAAATCTGTTAAAGAGACCATGAGGAAACGCATATCCAAGAAATATAATCCCCCTCCATCAGAGCAGGTGATTGTGTGATGAGGATTCATGTATAATGCAGATTACTGAAGGGACTACTGAGTAACAATTTTAGCAATTCCAATATAGCAATTTTTTTTTAATAGTCATTTTTGTCAAAGCAGAATGCAGTTTGGCCTTAAAAAGGCATGGGATGTTTGTGAATGCCATGATGCTAGGGTGTTTGGGCTAGTTACTAAATGATTGTCAAAGTGTTTGTCATTTTTTTATCTAGCCTACCTAGCAAAATTCATGAAGTCTGCTTGCTTAAACACTAAAACCTAGGGTTAGGAAGTTGTTCAGATATCTTACTCCAATGTGAGCAACAGTAATAGTGATGCTTGACTTGGCAAACACCATTTATCTTGGAAGCAAATTTCATTTGAGTCATTTAGTAGTGGTCAGCACCTGTAGAATTTGCTTTCATTTATTACAGCTTGATTTCTGCGTATCTAGTGCCCTCTGTTGGCCATGGTATTGATATCAGTGTGTTGTGTTTGACTCAGTCAAGCCCCAGCAGAGCTCCCAGCAGCCCTCAGTCTCCTCACACTGATACAGACTCTCTGGAGAAACCCAAACTCAAGGCTGGAGGATCAGTGGAGAGTTTGAGGAGTTCCCTCAGCGGTCAGAGCTCCATGAGTAAGTGTGTGTGGAAATGCTTCGCTATACGTGTGCAAGGCACATTTATGAAAGTGTCAGATAAAATAAACAAAAATAGACTTTATAATATTAAACCTTATTAAAGTATATGAATGTACAAAGTATAAAATATAATATAAAAGCCAAATAGGAAACAATGATCATCCCCAAGTTCATAAATGGCCATGCTTTGTGTCAAACTATTGATTTATTTGGTAGGTAGCCACGTAATAAGCGGGATAATGTAGACCGAGGCGGTTGTTCTAGCGAATACAACTCCTTCAGGCTGATTCAAGACCCCTCCGCTTCGCGTCGATCAGGATCAGCCTGTCGGGTTGTATTCGTTTAACAACCGCCTCACTCTACATTATCCCTTACATAATACAGAGTTGTTATTGTTGAGTAAAACTTTTTTTTTTAAATGTAAGTGCTAAAATGACTTTAAAACCAGTATTTAAACCTTATGATATCAGATGATACTCTGAAATGGTACTAAATGATTACCGTATTCTCATACCACGGTATTTACACAGTACCTCAAAGAATGCCTGGGTTGATCCATGGGACTTTTTGTCAGTAGAAGTGTTTAAATCAGAAGTTGTTTTCGCAGGCGGTCAGACGGTCAGCACCACAGATTCGTCCACCAGCAACCGAGAGAGTGTGAAATCAGAAGACGGTGATGAAGACGAGCTGCCGTACAGAGGACCGTTCTGTGGCCGCGCTATCGTACACACAGACTTCACCCCGAGCCCGTACGACACCGACTCCCTCAAACTCAAGGTCACAGCTGCTTCCTCATGAATACATCCACCATCAGCTTCCTGTGCTCTGCATCTAAAGCATGCGTTTGCCTTGCAGAGGGGAGATATGATCGACGTCATCAGTAAGCCGCCCATGGGCACGTGGATGGGGCTGCTGAATAACAAGGTGGGAACATTTAAGTTCATCTACGTGGAGACGCTAAACGAGGAAGAGGAGAAACCCAAATGCAGTGTGAAGAAGAGGAGGAAGAGCCATCCTCCCAAACCGACCTCTGTAGAGGAGCTTCTGGAGCGCATCAATCTCAAAGTAATGTCTCTTACAAAAACACAATAATGCTCCATTCAGTTCCTTACTACGGAGGCCCTAAAGGAACAGTGTGAAGACAAAAAAAATGTTTGCATGCGAACACAAACGTTTTTGCGAGGGAACACAAAATCAATGACTTATTCCGTCTCATATTTCGGTAACACTTTACAATAAGGTCTCGTTTGTTAACATTAGTTCATGTATTAACTAACATTAACTAACCATGAGTAATACATTTGTTACAGTATTTATTCATATTTGTTAACGTTAGTTAATAAAAATACAGTCGTTCATTGTTTGTTAGTTCACAGTGCATTTTCTAATGTTAACAAATACAACTTTTGATTTTAATAATGTTTTATTAAATGTAAATGATTAATAAAAGCTGTAGAAGTGCAGTTCATTATTAATTCGTGTTACCTAATGTAGTGTTATTTTAGTATTATTTATACACTATTATAGTATAAAAAAAAGAAATATATATATAGTATTTTTTTTTTTTTTTTAAATATATATATTGAATTGGCTTTTATTTTATACATTCAGTTTTCATTTTAATTTCTTACATTACAAAGAGGAATCCAACTGAAATACGTGCTGGTTGTTCTCTCGATACTTGACAACAACAGAGTCCAAAGGCATGGGCGAAGTAATGGATGTATTAAATTGAATGAAATAATCCCGAAAAAAAGCACAAACACGACAGAGATGGCAAGTTCAGCTCTAGGATTAGCTGAGGTGACGTGACGGCTAACAGCAGATAAACGGCTAGTAGTGACGGCAGCAGCAATCCACCTGTCACTCAAGTGGCCACGCCCTTAATTATGCAGAACTTTAAGGCTTAATATAATTTAAACGGATGAGTTATTTAAAAAAAATCCACACCTCACAGTTTTCATGAAGGGCAAAATTAGCTATATAGACCAAAACCAAGTCTGAAAAGGGGTATAATAGTTTTAGTTCTAATACACAATAATAACCCTGGTTCATCGCCCTGCAGGAGCACATGCCCACGTTCCTGTTTAACGGCTATGAGGATCTGGACACGTTTAAGCTGTTGGAGGAGGAAGATCTGGACGAGCTGAACATCAGAGATCCTCAGCACAGAGCTGTCCTGCTCACCGCCGTGGAGCTTCTGCAGGAGTGTGACAGTGAGAGGCCGACCGCAAACACACACACACACACACACACACACTAGGTGCGTTTACATGGAGCGTTGCATTCCGATTACAATTGGTTAAAAGTCCAATCCGAATGAAAATGCTCCATGTAAACACCTCAGTTGGACTAAAAATACCCAAACCTATTGAAAGGGGTGTGATAAACCGTTCCTAATCCGTTCGATGGGACATGTAAACACCTGATCGGGTTGAAAACCGAAACTGGAAAGTTTTGTGCGTGTGCAATGACGTAGAAATGGCTCCGAACGAGCTGATGCTGGTGTTGAATATAATAAATGACTGTCGTGTCATTCTAAAATCGTCTTTCCACTCATCATCTGTGAAATGCTGCAGGACAATGTTGTTGTCGTTTTTAGGGCCGTTTTTACTGCTTTGTGAGCTCATCGTCTCCTAAACAGGACCTGAAATAAATATATATTAAGTCTGCTTTTTAAAACAAAGTTTTTAAAACACTATGCGCCAACAGTGGGAAACTGTGTATTCGTTCAGTGTGCGCATGTCAAGTTTCAATCCGATTTTGAAGCTTGTGACATATAAACACACACATCAACAAGATCACTTTATTTAGCCTTCATTTAAACACTAGTTCGGATTCAATCAGAATGATAATTGAAACAAAAAGTGTCCATGTAAACATGCCTACTGAGAGATATTTTACTGTTCTGCCTGATTAACCGGTCATTTTAACTTTGCTACCAATAGAATTAATGAGAAATATGTCTGCACCATATTTAAGTCACTAAAACAATTTATAAGTCTCTATAAAAGTCTTATATATACTATTTTTTACCATTTTAGGTCAGTAAGTTTTGAAAAAAATAAATAATTTTGTTCAGCAATACAGCAAAGGTGACCGTAAAGACATCATGTTATCAAATATTTTTATTTCAAATAAATGCTTCATCAAAGAATCATGAAAAAAAAAGAAAATGTTTCTTGGACACCAAATCATCATATTAGAATGTTTTCTGTTGGATCATGTGAGACTGGAGTAATGATGCTGAAAATTCAGTTACCATCACAGAAATAAATTACATTTTAAAATGTATTTCAATAGAAAAGAGATATTTTAAACAATGAACAATTTGTGACAATTCTTTACAATATTGCTGTATTTTTGATGCAGCCTTGGTGAGCATAAAATAAGTTTAAAAGAATGTCCACGGTAGGTATTTATACTACTGGTATATATTTATTATAGTACATTTTTAATAATATATATATTTATAAATTAATATATATTTATATATACACAAAGTACAATTTTGTTTTACATATTTTACATAATATTTACTTAAAAATTAACCTACAAATATCAGTCAGCAAGGGGATGTAAAGATATATCACTGTGATAATATTACTATTGTAATACATAATGTATGTTTATTTCTTATTAAAATACTCCTAAAACATTGAATGTAAACCCTGGTGTATTAAATTAAAAATGAATGTTTGCTGTCAAACTATTTTTTTGTCAGAGAAAAAAGAAAAAATATAATAACTTAAGAAGCTACATTTATTATATACAATTGTTATTTAAGAGTATGATTTGGTTTGTCATAATTTTTATTTTTTTGCTTTGCTATGTATGCATCATAAAGCATGTAAATGCATTTATATGAACTATATGGATTGCAAATATTTATTATAGGCCATATCCAACATTCCATTTCATACAATCTGTAACAGAAAAAGCTTATAATGTTACATGTGATTTGCGCCTACAGCATATATTCAAAAATAATTATCAGTCATACCAAAATAATCAAATCAAACCAGATTCCGACCACATTTTAGACTTCATGAGCATCATATCTTTTAGTCCAGTCAAGTCAAGTGTATTTATATAGCCCTTTTCACAATATAAATTGCATCAAAGCAGCTTCACAGTATCAATCAAATAACATAACAATGTTTGTTTTTTAGTGAAAAAACATCCACGTTTGGTAGGGCTGATCAATGGTATTAATGCTTGGTTAATTAATTTGAATATCCCCAACTGAGCAAGCCAAAGGCAACAGTGGCAAGGAACCGAAAAACTCCATCAAGTGACCTACTGGTGTCCTAAAACTCCATCAGGTGACCTACTGGAGAAAAAAAAAACCTTGGGAGAACCCAGGCTCAGTCGGGGGCCAGTTCTCCTCTGGCGTTTATGAACTAGAGGCCGGATTTACAGTAACTGTAATTTGATACAGAATTTTGTTTTATTTTATCACTTTACTTTTAGTAAAGAACTTAAGTGGTGTTTTTGTCCAGGTAACAGTGACCCAGAGCGCGAGGGATCATCTGGAGGCTCTCAAGAGAAGCTTCTGTCCGAGGGCAGCGTCCCGCCAGGAGACTCTCCTCGAGACTCGGGCTGTTACGAGAGCAACGAGAACCTGGAGAACGGTAATGACAGCCTTCCTCACCTGTGACTCTCCAGCCCTCCTCTTCCTCCTGTCTGTGATCTCTGCATGCTCCAGAACACAGTCTTCTGCTTTCACTCCTCTCTCTGCTGTGAGGACGACATCTGCTTTCATTCCCAGCATTCAGCGGGCCCGAGCATCTCTCATCCACCGTTTCCCGTGACGTGACTTTGCATTGAGATTTTCACTTCAGTCCCATTTCCATTCGAGAACCGAGTTTCTACCGCGTTGCGTGATTTGCTGAATTTGTGTTGAACCAAAAAGAGTGAAGAAGTTTGGTCCTAAATCAATATTATTCACTGTTACAGCTTGAAATTCTGATCAATAAATGTTCAATATCATTTGCTTTGGTTTAGACGAACAAAAGAATACTAGTCATTACATGCTCATGTTAATAGCCATTGTGAAGAGTTGACGATGTCATTTTTTTTTTATTTTGCTTGTGCTTGCGAGACGTTGCTGTTTGTGTGTGTATATTTTTATAGTAAAAATACTATGATGTTGCACAATATCTTTAAATGTGCCTAAAAATCATTTGTGATATGCAAACGTATGAGACTAAAGTAGATATATTTACAAGACAAAAGAAAAGTCTATACATCTTGCTCCACAGGTAGAGACAAGAGATACAATCACAGCTGCGATGACATCAAAATGTCTTGAGATATTCAGTCTTAAGTAAAGAGACACTCATGAAAACATGTCCAGGTCACATTTCACCCCAAAATCAACTTGGAGAAATACAAAATTAAATGAAAAGGCCTGTTTTAAGCCAATTTTACTTTTTTTATATATATATTAAACACATTTTCCCCTCAAATGTATGTTTGCATAAATGCTAAATGACTATTTAAAAAGAAAATTCTCATTACAGTTTTTGTGATAACTGTAATTTTTATTGGTACTTGTCATTATTATACACTGTTTTTTTTTTAATTAGCTATAAATTAAAGCAGTACACTACAACCATGTTAATACTTTAATACATTAATACTAATTTTTATAATATTATTTAATACTAACATACAAATTAATTCAATAAAAAATTGATTCAATAAAAAATATTAATTGAAATTGACAAATTATTAATAATATTGTAATATTATGGATTATATTAATAGTAGGTTTTTAATAGTAGGATATAATAATATTAGATTATTAATTAGTTAATTATTTTGCATTAAATTAATATAGAATTTTTTTACAGTTTGAGGGTGTGTTTAATGACAATCTCACATTGCAAGTAGCTCATAATGGAGTGATTGTTTTTGTTAAGCAAAATGTAACACTTTATTTATGTATTTGATTTTGGGATTACATATGACCCGGAAATGTTCTTAAGATGTTGTTAGATTCATCCACAAATGTCTTACATGTTTTTTGCATCTGTGGCTAATAAAAAGCGTATAGACTCCAAGTACATGGATCTGACTGAAACTCTGAGCTGTGTGTGCGTGTGTGCGTGCGTGCGTGCGTGCGTGCGTGCGTGCGTGCGTGCGTGCGTGCGTGCGTGCGTGCGTGTGTGTGTGTGTGTGTGTGTGTGTGGAGAAATGTCAGTCAATGTCATTACAGAAGCTATGGAATAAAATACTCTCTGATCTCTTCATCTGAATCGCCTGCTTATTACTGTCTGCTCCTGTCCTTTTCCATCCAGTACATTCTGTTTACTCTTAAACTATATATCTCATCACTATGCACAACAAATCAGTTTCTCTTTGCATGATCTTTTCCGTCAGTCTACGATCTGTCTCAAGTAAAAATGCTGCCGTTTAAAAGATTTGTTTAATGGTTTTTAAAGAAGTCTCTTATGCTCACCAAGACTGCATTTATTTGATCAAAAATACAGTAAAACAGCAATATTGTGAAATATTAATAAACATTTTCTATTTAAATATATTTTAAAGTTATGTTTTAAATGTATTCCTGTGATGCTAAGCTTAATTTTCAGCATCATTACATCAGTCTTCAGTGTCACATGATTATTCAGAAATCATTCTAATATACTGCCCAAGAAACATTTATAATTATTATCAATGTTGAAAACTGTTTTGTTTGTTTGATGAATAGAAAGTTCAAAAGAACAGCATATTTGAAAAATAAATCTTTTGTAACATTATAAATCTTAACTGTAACTTTTGATCAATTTAATGCATCCTTGCTGAATAAAAGTATTAATATCTTTTTTTTAACTGTACTTTCCCTAAACTTTTGAATGGTAGTGAATGATTTAAAAAAAAAAGAAAAGAAAAAAAAACCTTTCCAGTTGTGTTGTTTCGAACTCGTATGACTAATTTTTAACTGTGTTGTTGTCATGTTGAATCACATCTTCTTCACATGAATCTTCTTGTAGGCAAAGGCAAAAAGACGTCTAATTTAAGCAGGTCCTCATCAGGCTTTGAGTCCAGCCGTCTCTCCTCCCCTGAGTTTCCCATCCCACCCCCTCTGCCATTCCACCAGGTTGAGCCCAAAAACCAGACCGGACCTTCCACTTCCACTGCAGGTCGACTTCATGCAGGATCTTCATCTGGGAAGGAACCGCTACATGCTCGGAGGAAAACCCCTGAGTCGCAGTTGCGGCGCCCTGGATCATCAGTCTAGTCCAACTGAGCTGTTGAAGCGTTACTTCTCAGTAGAGGAACTTCACCTGCACAGAAAATTGTCTGACAGTACTGAGGAGAATTCCAGTCAAGTACAGGAGAATGTTGAGTGTGAAGAGATTGTAAATGGAGCTCAACCGTCCTCAGTGGTGGAGTATGAAGAGGTTCCTGTAGATGATCGTCCTCCAAGCACACAGCGCGTGAAACCACCAATTCCCCCAAAACCTCTTCCACTGCCGTTAGTAAAGAGCAGGGACACTGGCGGCGGGAGAAATGAGCTTTCCACAAGCACATCATCTAAGATGAACTCTGGCCAGGAAGTTCCCAGGAACTCCAAGTCACTAATTTACAGACCCGCCAAGAAAGTTCACTCTGGGAAAATGGCCAACCTGGAGACTTTAGTGGAGGAAAAGTTATGCTCTGATGGCATCGACCTCACAGATGAGCCATATTCTGACAAGGTATCTTTTTTTGTCTGACTTGATTAATGTTATATATTACAGATGTTGTCTTTGCATATAACCCTCTGGTGGTTTTTGGTCATTTAGACTGAAAAGTAATGCATTTTGAAAAAACAATTTTTTTTTACTGCATTGGAATGGCACACAACTTGATGACTTGTGTCGCACTTGGTGTATGAACACAATAAAACTGTGGACGTGATTAAAAAAGGGTAAATAATCTTTGAAAATAGTCACATTGTGATAGGAAAGGAATGGGAAATATGAAAATACAGAACTAATGTATGTGGTACAATCTACAAATCAGCCACAATGAAGATTTTGTGTCTAATGTCTAAATATATATATATATCCTATGGAGCCCCTAAAGGGACATGGTGAAAAGAAAAATTATGAGATGGAGGAAAAGATATTTGTCAATGCTTTTTGTTTGTTCGCAAACAGGTCAAAAGGTTTTTGCGAGCAATCTCCTCCCATCTCATATTTTTTTCCACCACCATGTTTGTGTAATAACCAAATCCAAAACCTGATAAAAGTAATTATGTCTGATACTCTACGCATCTAGAGAATGTACAGACATATATTTACTTTGAACACACTGTATTAATTGAAAAAAAAATTGAACTATTCTAGCATTTGTATTATATAGAAATAAATGGTGCATAATTTAGAGGTAAATATTGTTTAGTACTTCTAAATATAAAATGTTAAAGATTAAATATTATTGATACAAAATATAGTGCAATTATTTCATAACCTTTTTTTACACTGATTGTCTTCTGTCTTTTTTGATCGTCAAGGATACTTGGCCCTTAGCTTTTTTAACGCTTTTTGATCATAAGAAACAACATTTTTTGGACAGTTAATGTCAGATTTTGTTGTTGATTTGAAATATATTGAGCAGGTAGTCAAGATGCTGCTAACGCTATTGGCCAACAACACGGTCTCATCAGCGATCTGCTCAGCTGAGCCGCATCAGCTGTTTCTCTCCCCTCGCTGCTAATGAATACGCTCAAATCAGGGCGCCCTATTTGAGCAGATTCAGTTCTCTCCTAACTGCTTTGCTGCTCGCTCTCTGCAACCCACCACCTCCCCAGCTCCTCCTTGTTGTGTATAACGTGGCATGTGCTATTCTGTCATCATTGCTGCTCTGTTCATGGGGTAATAGTTCTGCTCTCCCAGTACTAAACTGTGAGCGTTCCCTAATGCTGCTGCTGTCCTCTGACTCTCTGCTATTTCATGGTGCTCATGAAAGGTCAGAGGACTCCCTGAACAGAGCCATACCGCCACATTTTAATTATCAACTTGAATTGCAATTTATCAATACAAATTTCCTAATGTTTATTGTCATGTATGTTCTTGACTTAATGGACCTGACAGAAATAATTTAATTGTGAGATTAGCACGCAGTTTTTGAGATTTCAGGATTCCCCCATTCAAATAGGTAGGACATTGTATTGGATGTCTGAAATAGCTGCCCGCAGGCGTTGCAAATATGGCCGCAGAGTGAACAGGCTTTCCTTGAAAGGGACTTTGACCAAAGACTATAGAATTACACAAGACGCATCACTCATATTGTTTTGAATGAGGAAAAGTGTAACGCTCAATGTGGAGGAATAAGTCCCGCCTAAATAAGAGCCAATGGCCGATTGGTAAAGTCATCGTAAAATTGGCAACTGTGGTTGCCAGAACTTTACCGTCAAAAATACGGTATCAACGTTATTGTTTTTACAGACTTAACTTAAAATTTACAGTAATAAACCGTATTTCATTATCTGATATAATGTTAATTTACCGACCTATTGAAGTATTAATATCTGTTTTGTACCATTGTAATACACTGACAACCAACAATCACAGCAGTGATGAGTCACATGATCAATCAAAGCTCATCACAAGCAGTCCGTATAAGGAAACTTTCTGTTAATCAATTAACAGTTTTTCACTGTAGCATTTTTACAGTCTTTTACCGTTAAAATAACAATAATTGTTTTACAGCGTATCACTGCATCTGCCGTTAGAAGCTCCGGTTCCTATAGAAACAGATGTGAGCTTCCACTGCGCATGCGCATTAGCTCGATCCAGCCTGAAAATTTTCGTTTTCTGTCATGATTTGAGCAATTGAAACTAAATGTATCAGACAGTTGTTGTCAGATTTCGTTGGTGATTTCAAATATGAAATTTAATCTTTTAAAAATTTCGTTTTGGGGAATTTGATGTTTCCCCATTCAAAAAGAAGCTGCACTTGCACCTATCTCATAATAGTAATCATGCCCTTCTTTATATTTTACTTATTTGTTTAATCATTTAATTTTTCTTAATGTCTTTTCTATTTTTCATGTATTCAGTTTTTTATTAATGTAATATGATAATGTGTTGACCTGCCAAGGGACTACAGATGAAAATGAGCTTTTCTGCTAACTCTGGTGCATTTACATTTTGAGTGTAAACAAAAAAAATGTCAATTGATGTGCATTGTCCCTTATAAATAAAAATCAATAAAAAATCCCCTCAATGTAGGCTTCTGATGTTGTTGCAGTCTTCTGTATTTTGTTGTTTTTCCATCTATTTAGTTTCTACTGTGACAATGCTTGGCTAGTCAGAGCAAATTTGTGCACATGTGCGATCTGCGCGTACAAAGTACGTTAGTTTATTGATCTCTCTTCTCTTTCTTTCAGCATGGCCGTTACGGAGTCCCTTTCTCTCTGATCCAGAGATATTCTGAAGATCTGGACAAACCTTTGGGTGACATTGCCATTCTGATTGATCAGACAAGAGTCCAACGACTTCTGAAGCAGCATCGTATCGCAGTGAGTGTCCTGTCTCTTGACGCCATACAGTATGGACCCTTTTCACATTTCTGGGGTTCTCCGAAGCGGAAATCATCAGAGTTGGGTAAACTTTTATAGTGGTGAACGGGAGACATTTTTGCACTAATAGCAAAAGGAAAAATCCATTATAGTGTTTCCATGACTCTCCAAGAGGGAAAAAATATTGAGAGAAATATTGAACTTTGCCATCACTCCCTCAGCCGCTGTATTAGAAACACCCTTGCAGCCATGTTCATTTTCTGTAATTAACTGCCAAGGTAATATAACACACAAGTTTATTGTTATAAATGAAAATATGAAAAACTTGACTAGATTTGTGATGTTAACTGTGTGAACGCTTCATCACTGTCTGTGAAAAGGGTCAGTTACGCATTCTTTACAAATTTGTCTGACTTTGACTTTCTTTCGTATGTCACAGATCCCATTGAGAGGATTGTCAGAGATATGTGTGATCCCTTGAGCACTTCTGGACAACATCGTACTGACTCCTGAACTGTGGGAGCTGCTTAGGATAATACCAGCTGATCCATTATAAATCCAGCTGACTCCTGAAGTTTAAAGATCATTATTCATTGACTCCCCTAGTGGGATTTTACATGCTTTTGATTCACCTGAAAGTTTTAGTCTACTTAATTTCTCTTTACCTGTCCTTTTAGGCTTGAGTAGTCTGACATTTATTTTGTGGTTTCATTTGAAACCTCCACTAGTGGACACTGAAGAATGATTTGTTTTGAATCAAATTTAATCTCTTATGATCAAAAGGCACCAGTTCCAAATTTTAACCAACTCTTTAGAAGTTTGTGGAAACCATAAATGTTGCCTTTGAAAATGTATATAATAGTTCATCTGAGTGAAACCTACTTTTGCTGTCATTTGTTTTGGATAGATCATCATTATATTGATATTTTATTTTAATAGAAGCAGTTTTTATATTTTGTTATCTGCCCAAACTAAAAAGCATGTTCTCTGTAAACTGCATTGTCTTATATTTTGAGTAATGTTCATATTGATTTCAAAACATATTTATTTCCAGCTGTAATATAGGACTTATTTGGTGATTTTTGCTTGTAAAATTTTACATAGGCTACATATTTTAATCAATGACGTTCTGTTATGGGGTAATGCAAGTTGGTGTGAATGAACTGAATGTTTGTAAATGTATTTTCAGAGATGTGTTTAAAAACGAATAAAGCTTTCGATTCGTTAAAAACTTTTATTCATTATATATATATATATATATATATATATATATATATATATATACATATATGTGTGTGTGTGTGTGTGTGTGTGTGTGTGTGTGTGTGTGTGTGTGTGTGTGTGTGTGTGTGTGTGTGTGTGTGTGTGTGTGTGTGTGTGTGTGTGTGTGTGTGTGTGTGTATGTGTGTGTGTGTGTGTGTGTGTGTGTGTGTAAACAGCACAGCATATATATACTTGGACTTGGATATACAGACTTCTTTTTTGAGTATAGTCAAGTCCGTGGCACTAGAGGACACAATATAGTATTATTCAGTAATGAAACAAAACGACTTGCATTGTGTTTGTGTTTACAGTTGAGCGCATGGCTGCAATGGCCAATCATAGGTGTTTTAGAGTCACCGTTTTAGAGAATTCACTCAAAGTGTTCGAGATTCATTGTGCATTGTAAACAGCTTTATTGTTTATAATAGGATTTTTGTATACAGTAATGTAAAATGCAGGACGTTTTCTGTGATGGGTAGGTTTAGGGCTGGGGTCAGAGTTAGGGCATTGGTTCTCAAGTGTGGGGAGCACACTTTTTGTAGTTTATTTAAATTAAAAATGTTGTTCTGATCCATAAGTGTCTCTTACTGTTACATTTTTCCAATGATTCAAAGGCATTACAAAGTAAAACTATTTCAGGTGTTTTTCATTGCACCTTTTTAATTATATAGCCTATATAATTTTTTTTTATTATTAGTATTATTATTTATAATTAAAAAACATTTTTTTAGCGAAATTATTTAGTAGTCAGTTTTTTGTTGTTGTTGTTTTTTTGTTGTTGTTGTTGTTGTTGTTTTTTTTTTAATGCCCGTGGCCACAGAAGTCTGAGAACCCCCAGGTTAGGGGATAATTTCTGTTGTAGCAATTCACCTCTCGGCACTCCTCCTCTCGGCACGCTCATTCCTTCCACCTGCAGCTTTAACACTGTCTCAAATGAGGGTCAGTGGGACCGTGACACTGGCACTGCACACACACACACACCTGCAGCTTTAACACTGTCTCAAATGAGGGTCCAGTGGGACCGTGACACTGGCACTGCACACACACACACCTGCAGCTTTAACACTGTCTCAAATGAGGGTCCAGTGGGACCGTGACACTGGCACTGCACACACACCTGCAGGTTTAACACCGCCACATCATGATAAGTTTACAGAGAAAATCTGACCTGAGCACATGGAGACTATTCTGCTGCTTTCAGACCAAAATGATAACGGTGTGTGTTAATACAGATCATCAGACGGATGAGTAAAATTCTCTCTGGATTACCATCATGATAATATAATGACTTTTCGAAATCCTCCCTGTCATAAACACTTGACCGGTTACATGCGCGCGAGGAGCCGGAGGGAGAACTGGCTCGCGGTGCTTCTGCTCCGAGTCTCGCGGCGGGATTTAAGCTTCTGTCTGACCGCTCTCCTCATATTCTGTCTGGGGTCTGTGTTATATCAGTTCAACGGAGGAGCACCAAAAATCCTGCTGGATGTGGGATATTATATAGGTAAGACCTCAAACATATCAGAAGGCATGGGGTAAGTTGTCACAATGAAGAACACTATTATTAGGGAAGGCTGTCCTATGTGTTACTGTAGTAGGCTATTGTTGTTTATATTTTAACGTTATATCACAATAGCCGACACTAACACATGAGACAGCTTTCCCCAACCTGAGATTTACTGTAAGAAAATTACTCGTGTCCTGAGTTAATATATAGCAAATTGAATACACTATATTAATTTATTTATTTTTGTTCACTTGTTTATTCAGGAGTTATAAGTGAGACTAGAACTTAAATATCCTAATTTAAAGATTTAAACTACTGTCAGTGTTTCAACAAATAAAAGCACTGCTAGAGTAAACAAGATTGGATTTTGACTCAAAACCTCATAAATACCCTCATAAGAAAAACTTTTAAAACCTATGACACCTTTTTTAAAGAACTTTTTTTATTATATAATAAGCATTAGACTCTAACAGTAACAGTTCAGTTGTTGCTTCCACTGAAATATGAATATAAACAGTTTCATGACATTTCTAACTAATTGAATGTACCTAATGGTTCAGATCAATTGCATCAGTCAAGGTTCATAAAGAGCAGACTGTCAACGTTTCCCGTCTCTTATGAGTCCATACTCACAGTGTTGTTCTTGGCTCGTGAGACCCACAGTGAATTCCACAGGAGTCCATGTTAACTGGATGATATGATGAGGCCTTTCATTGTGCGGGACTCTTCATTCACTCGTCCTACAATGACAGCAGTCACCAAAACTGACAGCTGGATGGACGGGTGGAATAACCTGTGGATTTCCAAAGCAAAAATACCCAAACTCTACACATATTATACACATTAAACTTAAGAAATGTGAGATTATCAGTTATGATTAGCCGGTGGACTGAACATTTGGACGCATTTAATATGTATCACAAAGCTATTTGTAATGTTCAGTATGCACAAAAATATGCACAGATACATTTTTGATTATTATTTTAAACTTTTTAGGGAGATTTTCTGGTGGCCATGGACCTTTAGCACCCAGAGTAAGAGCACTGCATGTCATATACTACAAGATTTTAGTGCTTGAATCTCATTACTAATATCTTACACAACTGATGCAAATCCATTTTCATTCTACCATAATGGAAGATTGTTCTGAAGCGGACACTCTTTGAACACTACGTTTTTTCTCTGTTGCAGGCTTTACCTTTCCCAAGTCAGGTTGTGTATAACAGGGTTGGTAAGTGTGGAAGTCGCACAATAGTTTTGTTGCTGCGCATGTTGGCGGACAGACATCAGTTCACTCTCATCTCATCTGATATTCACAACAAGACCAGACTCACCAAACGTGAACAGGTAATTAAAAACAAAGCTGGGAATGATGAAGAGATGACTAGTTCTGGTCAATAATTGTGCCTGCTTGGCCAGTGAAGTTGATACCTAAAAATGTGAATGTTCCTTTTTGTCTGTGTGCTACATTTAATTATTTCATCATTATTATTCCAGTGTATTTCAGCCACCATTGAACCACCAATGGTTAATTTTAACCATTCTCCTTTCATTCCCAGGAAAATCTCATTAGAAACATCAGCAAAACTCCTCAGCCATTTCTATACACCCGACATGTGCATTTTCTCAACTTTAGCAGGTATTATTATTATTATTAAGGTAAGTTGATGATTGTTTTAGAGAAGGTAATATACAGTGCAGTCATTATTGCAAGATAAACTCTGGTGAAATGACTGTACCTACATTAGCTCAAATTCATTGATAAATAGTTCACCCCAAAATGAAAATTCTGTCATCATGTTGTTCCAAACCTGTATGAATTTATTTCTTCTGCTGAACACAAAAGAAGATATTTTGAAGAATATGGGTAACCAAACAGTTTATGAGCCTCATTGATTTCAAAAGTAGGAAAGAAAATACTGTGGAAGACAATGGGGTCCATCAACTGTCTGGTTACCAACATTCTTCTAAATATCTATTTAACTTAATAACTTGAGGGTGAGTAAATGATGACAGAATTTACAAGTATCCCCTTTAATACTTTTATTGCATTATCTTCTTGTATTGTATTAATAAGATATTAATTATTGTATTAATAACAATATTTGAAATTTACCTGTATATTCTCCTAAAGCTTCCACTAAGAAAAAAAATGCAACGTACTAAACAATCAGTCTAAATCTGCAACAATATTATGGTAATATTAACACTAAAGTAATCTGAGGTCATTTTCACGACAGTTGAGACTCAAGACTCATTCTCGTTCGTATGACACATAAGAAAAAAAATTAAGGAGTTGCACTTGTAAGTATAAAGAGAATACATACATTTATTTCAATTGGAAAAAAATAGTTGTAAGAGTCAACTTTTCCTCAGTTCAGTAGGGGTGTTCGATTCTGCATTTTCTGCAGTCTGCTTCGATTCCCGACTCCCACCGTAGGAGTCGATGAAATCAACTTTATTTGCTCCATTACATGATTGCCATCATTATTACAAGTCAAGCCAAGTCACCTTTATTTACATAGCGCTTTCTGCATTGCAGATTGTTTCAAAGCAGCTTACAGTGAACAGGCTGTTGTTTAGCTGAAGTCGGTTCAGTGTTGATTCAGTTCCGTTGTAAAGATCATCAATTATTAAATTAGTTCATTCATCTATAAAACAGTTCTGCAAAAACATGTCGTCGCCCAACTCAGTTCAGCTCCCATGCAACAGTGTCAGTACAGTCAGATCAGCAATATCGTTGAATTACCTTTCTTCTGTTGAACAGAAAAGGAAGATATTTTGAAGAATGTTGATAACCAGAAAGTTGACAGGCCCCTTTGACTTCCATAGTATTTTTTTCCTACTATGGAGATCAATGGCTGCCGTCAACTGTACATTCTTTAAAATATTTTCTTTTGTGTTCAACAGAAGAAAGAAACTCGTAG
The DNA here is from genome assembly GCA_030578275.1 of Meda fulgida. Taxonomy (NCBI): domain Eukaryota; kingdom Metazoa; phylum Chordata; class Actinopteri; order Cypriniformes; family Leuciscidae; genus Meda; species Meda fulgida. The sequence goes on along the minus strand of CM060632.1, from coordinate 9,494,537 downwards.
GGTGACAACTTGAGGGTGAGTAAATCATGACCATTTTCATTTTTGGGTGAACTATCCCTTTCGAGGATTTTTTTCCATCGGATCAGTTATATTTCCAATACGTTTGATTAGTTATACTTTATGCTTTACAGCAAAATACATCAGAAACGTACATTTTGCCCCTTTATGAAATCGTCGGAAGACAGTTCTCAGCATGTCGGAAATGTCTGAAAGGCTGTTCTGAGTTCAGTGGACTGTTGGACTAACTGGAGCGCTGAATGAGTTGGCAAAAATCAGCATCATGGGATCATATACTCTGGGATAATTTGAGTCAAATTGACTGTCAGGCACGTCCGAAAGTGAGTTTTCATTCAGCACCTTGTAGATCTTTGCTGATTCGATTCAATTGGGGGAACTAGTTAAAAAGAATGATTTTTTTTTCATTGGAAACTGGACATCAGGCAAGGCCAGTTTAATTGTAGCCTATACCACATTTCATACACAATGGTAATTCAAAGTGCTTTACATGGAAAAGGAATTAAAATAATCATAAAATAATCACAACTACCTGAATCACTAAATTCGGGGCTCCCCTAAATTCGTCTGAATTGAAGGGTCAGAGAGCTTCAGTTCGCGAGATTTAGTGACTTCTAGCAGAGAATGTCTAATAGAAAGAGAATTGGCACTGTCTGGTTACTTCCGGTTTCTGGACTGGCTGCAGTAACACACATCTGTCCATGCGGGGGCGCTCGCAGGCGAGTGCGGAATGAATGGGAGTCTATGGGGTTTCACCCCCAGAAATCCACTTTTCTCAGGATGTAATTTTTTGTCAAGTAATTTGAAAGTTGCATTCAAAAGGGAGGGCTAAGATAATACACTCAGCTGAAAATTGCATTTTTAAGTTAACTTATCTGTTCTAAAAATCCGTTCAAAAATACGATGACGTCACATAATAGCAGAATGCTAGCGTGTTCCGGCCAACAACGGCCTAACCTGTACGAAATCGAAAGGACATAAGTACTCGTTCATTCGACTTTTGCTCTATAATCTATATTGAACTTGCGGAATCAACAATAAAATCGATGTTTATTCAACGACAAGCAGGAGAAAGAGATACATTTAGCCGTCTAGCTCCATAGACTCCCAATTATTTTGCACTCGCCCGCGATCACCTCCAGTGGAATTCTAATGGAACTGCAACCAAGATGATACACAATAGGGCTAATAGGAAGTGCCAAGGCTCTCCTTTTTTTTTTTTTTTTTTTTTTTTTTTTTTTTTATTTATTAGAATTCAAGTTACAAGCATACAAGCATCACAGTTCGTAAACAAATATTATACACCAAAAATAACATCAAAATAAAGTTTAAACAAGAAAATAATAATAATAAATAAAAAAAAAATAAAAATAAAAATATATCCTAATACATATCTTAAATAGACAGACTTATAAACTTCATTATCTTTAAAAGGAAAGATATTTTCCTAATTTTCAATTGAACATTTTAGAGTATATTTCAATTGTTGATATAGCTTTTTTATTTTTAACCCGTTCAAGAGACTCAAAATAAATATCGGTTTCAATTTGGAAAAATTTAAAACATGGCCTTGACTTGGAGAATTTAGCTTTATGAATATGGAATTTACCTAGTAAAATAAAAAGATTTATAATATTACATAAACCTCTATCTCTACAATCATAATATGTAATAATCTGTTTCCCTTCAAGTGTTATTGTATTATTTGTTTTAAATGACAAGTAACTTTCAACATTTTTCCAAAATGTAATGCAGAATGAACAACCATAAAAGAGATGAGGTAACGATTCTTGTTCTGTCTTACAAAAACTGCAAAGATTGTCAACAGGTTTAAATTTTGAAATAAGCAAGTTTGTTGGATATATAGTGTGTAATATTTTCAAATGTAATTCCCTAACTTTGTTTGTGATACAAAATCTAAAAGGAACAAGCCACGCCCCATGCCAATTAATCTCAGAAAAAAGAGAATTCCAGAAAAATTTCCCACGAGGTTTTGTTTTCTTTGCATTCAAAAAGCATTTTCTGATATGTTTATTAGTACAATTGCTACTCATAATATCCATACCATTTACATAAAGAGTCAAATTAACACCAGGAATATCGTTTTGTTTATTGTAACTTTTCATTAGTTCTAATATGCCATTAGGTATAGACTTAAAAATCAAATTATATTCTTTAAACGTTATTGGGAATGCCTTCTCCCTGAGAAAGGAGTCATAGTTAAGTAATTGATTATTACCATCAAAAAGGTCTTTTAAAAAGATGATATCTCTATCGACCCATTTCTGCAAATAGAGTGACTTGTTCCCCCTAGTGATGCATTCATTATTCCAAATGATGGACTTATGTGGAGAGAAGTTGTGAGAATGACACAGCTTCCAAGCCAAAAGAGCTTGTTGATAAAATTGAGATAGTTTTAGCGGCAATCTTGTAATATTATAGTCACATTTCAATATAAATTTTAGGCCTCCTACATTATTAAAAATACTGTTGGGGATAAAGTACCATAAGGACTCAGGTGCTCTTAAACATTCCTTCAACCATTTCACCTTAAAGGTATAATTTAAGTCACAAAAATCCAAAAGTTCAAATCCACCTTCATCCTTAGAACCAGAGAGCACCGCTTTTTTTAAATGATGGTGTCTGTTTTTCCACACAAAATTAGTAAATATGGTATTTATATCTTTACATATTGAATCATGAACATTAAGAGAGAGAGCAGGATAGACAAATCTTGAAATCCCTTCTGCTTTAGTCAAAAGAATCCTTCCTAAAATTGAAATATCTCTTTGAAGCCATAAATTTAGAATTGTTTTAGTTTTTTTCAATTTAGGTGAGAAATTTAGTTGTTGGCGTTCCTTGTGATCCTTGCAGATATGAATACCTAAATATTTTACACATTTCTTAACAGGCAAGTTAAACATTTTTTCCTCATCAGTCTGATAAAGACATAAGATTTCACATTTCGATTTGTTGAGCTTTAAACCTGAAGCAACAGAGAATTGGTCAATTAAAGTTATAGCATTATTAATCTGATGTTTGTCACTCAAAAAGAGAGCTGTATCATCCGCTAATTGAGTTACTCTGATTTCCTTACCGAAAATAGACAATCCTTTAATAATAGGACTGTGTTTAATATGTAATGACAATAATTCAACCACCAGCAGGAACAAAAACGGTGAAATAGGGCAGCCCTGGCGAACTGATCTCAGTACAGGAAATCTTTTAGTGGTGTTTGGATATAATATTACAGAGCTATCAATATTTTTATAAAGCATTTTAACTACAGATATCATTTTCTGTCCGAAATCAAAAATCTGAAGTGCTTTAAATAAAAAATAATGTTCTACAGTATCAAATGCTTTATAAAAATCAAGAAATACTATCATTGCATCAGTATTGATGTTATCAGAATAATCCAGCAGGTCGAGAACAAGTCTTATATTGGAGCTAATGTGACGGTTAGACATAAAACCTGTTTGTGTTTCACTTATTATCTCATGAAGACCTCTTTTTAACCGTTTAGCAAAAATTAACGATAGAATTTTGTAGTCAATATTTAAGAGTGTGATAGGTCTCCAATTTTCTATAATTAAATGATCTTTATCAGGCTTAGGGAGAAGACATATTAAACCTTGCTTCATGCTCGCAGACATTTCCTCTTTTAAGATACATTCTTTAAATAAATCAAATAGAGGATTTTCAATAATTTCCCAAAAATGCAAATAAAATTCGACTGAAAGCCCATCATTCCCTGGCGATTTACCTCTTTTCATTGAACTGACAGCCTCTGAGATTTCCACTTTAGTAATGGGACGTTCGCAATCCAACTTAAATTGATCCGATATAGTTGGTGTAAATGTTTTAACTAATTCGAGAAATTTATCACAATCATCAAATTGAATATTAGATTTATATATATTGCTATAAAATGTACCCACAAATCTTGAAATATCTGAAGAGTTAGAGATGATGTTATCATCAATTTTAAGAGTAGTTAAATTATTCCTCTTGCGATTTCGTTTCTCTAAAGCAAAGAAATAACTTGAATTTTTTTCCCCTTGCTCCAGCCATTTTGCTCGCGACCTTACAAATGCCCCTTCAGCCATTTCAATATACATATTATCTATTTCCTCTTTTAATTTTTTCATTTTAGTTTCTTCTTCCTCTGAGAGATTATTTTTAGTCATCAAAATATTTAAATTATCCATAATACTTATTTCTTTTGCTATACTTTTTTTTTTAATCGCTTTACTTCGTCTAATTGCTATTTCTCTAATTTTAAACTTGAAAAATTCCCATTTTTGTATGGGTTTCATTTCGTCATTATCAAATATGCTTTTTGCTGTTTTCTTTACTAAATCACAAAACTCCTCATCTTTTAATAAATTATTATTTAATTTCCAATAACCACGTATATTACCATTTTGTTGTTTTGTTCCTGCTAAATGGATTGAAATTAATTTATGATCAGAAAGTGGGGCATAGCTATGTGATGATTCTGCCACAAATTGCAGACAGGATGGAGATATAAGCCATAGATCAATTCTAGACTGAGAGGATCTACTAACATTGCTCCAGGTAAATTCGTTAATATCAGGATTTAGAAAACGCCAAACATCTATAATTGCTAGTTGTTCACAAATGTATGCAGTACTTTTGAATCTCGAATGTGGAGTTAATCTTACCGGTACTCTATCTACAAGATCATCTGGAGCATCATTATAATCACCTCCAATAATCAAATGTGCATCCTTATATTTGTTTTTAAAGGCTTCAAGTTTCAAACAAAGTTGTAAAAACATTATTTTTGCTTGAGCTGTATTGTTATGGTTATATAAATTACAAACTATAAAGAAGGAATTGTCTAATTTGAAAACCAAGACTATCCATCTACCCTCATTTGAGGTCACTGATTCAATGATATCTCCTTTAAATTTATTAAGTAAAATGGCGACACCTGCAGATTGTTGAGAGGCATGACAGAAGTAACATACATCACCCCACTGTGCTTTCCAAAACTTCACATCCTCATCCACCGAATGAGTCTCTTGTAAAAAAATTAAATCAGCATTTTTTCGTCTACTGAATAAAAAGATTGATTTCCTCTTGCTGCTTTCGCGAATCCCTCTGACATTCAAAGATATTATTTTTAAGGAACTAAAACAGAAGTCTGTCATAATGCAAAAAAAAAGGAAAAATAAAGAACTGGATGACTGTTAAAGTTATAGAACTAGTTAAGAAAGAAAGAAAGAAAACACCTGAGATAGGAAATATAAAGATTAGCTTACCGCCTAGAAGAAAACTCTGAACATGAGTACCTCAATAAACTCCTAAACATTCTTATATAACTATTGGAGTGAACATATTGCTATTTTAACTGTCTACCAGAAGAGCAAATTAACCTATGATCGCATGGGATCGTTAATTTGAAAATTGTACCTCACATTAACGGAAGTTTAACAAGTTATGCGGTGTGTCTCACACCGTTAATGATGACAGCAGGCCCCTGCCATTTCGTCTTCTTTCCTTCATCACGCGCTTGCTTCACAAGAGGCCACAGTTTATTTCTGCATTGTCTCTCCTGTTGGGTTAAATCTTCAGTCATCCGCAGGCTCTTTTTCTTCATGACATCAGCGTTGAGGGAAGCTCTCCATAGTTTGAATCTGAAGGTGCGCATGGTGAACTGAATGATGATTGGACGTGTGCTTTTATCCTCTCTCGGGCGTCCGACCCTGTGCACAGTGCCCACCATGAATCCAAGCTTGCTCTTTTCCTCTGGAATGATTTCCGCAATAATCTCCAACACTTCCTTCCTCACATCCTCGTTGCTGCGCTCTGGGAGATTCAGAAGACGAAGATTCCATCTCCTACTGTACCGCTCCGACTCTTCTTGTTTCTCCCTCAGGATAGTCATCTGGTCACTCATCTTTTTTACTGCGTCCTCAGTACCTTTACATTGAATTTCCAGCCCTTTCACATTTTCTTGCACTTTAGCAATCTCGGCTGTATTTTTCATGACCATTTCTTCAAACTTTAAAAAACGATCGTTTAAGCCATTAATTGCTTTTAGGATGTCAGCATTTGAAACTGTTTCCTCTTCTTTGGTAACGTTGCAGACTTTCTTAGGATTTGGGCTTTTTGTGGGAGTATCAGGAAGAGGTGTACATAAACCGGAGAACGAACTTTCAGCCTCTATATCCATTATCAAGCCTTCCTTTCTCACCTTCTTGGCATCTCTCTTTGACATCGTTAGGCCTACGACACACTGCGCGCGAGTCCTGGTTTTGCCCAACTTTGGTTAACAACAAGCAAAAGGCCTTTTATTCGAAATTAATTTATTCGATAACTGCTGGATTACAGAGCATTCACTCCTTCATTTATCGATAAACAGTATCAAAAAAGTACATTCAAAACATTAATACTCAGTCAGAGTCTCGGAGCTCAGAATGAGACATCTACACCGGTCGCCATCTTGGACCAACCGAGTCGTGCCAAGGCTCTCCGTTAGACGGGCTCTGCTTCTAGTGACGTCCTACCCTTCAATAGAGAGTTATTCCAACACCTTCTGCCTCTGATGGCCTCCGGTGTCCCTCCGACTCCTCAGTGGAGTGCAGTTATCGCCAATACTATTATGATACTGTTATCTTCTCTGTGTAAACTACAAAAATGCCAATTTATGAAAACAGTGACATTATGCGTATTACGTGTTCAGTCTATAGGCGTGTAGTTTCTTTATAAAGGGTTTCTTCACAGTTGAGCATGCAAGCCTTTCAAAGTATACTTCTTAGGTTGTGAGCCATGATTTTGGGGTAATTACGTAAAATCCAATTTTATCATTGTTTATCATGAAAAACATGAAGCACAAGCTTTTTTGTCAGGTTATTACATTGTAATGCTATTATGGTAGAATTGTGTATTTACGACCCGCTGCAGCCCAATGTGAGATCTACCAATCAGAGTAGTTTCCGAATCTCAATCGGTTTTTTGATTGGATGATTCAAATGGAGAATATCCGTCCGTGGGTGTTTGAGCTCGGCGAATATTAGGAAATATCTGACTATTTTAGAGAGCCGTGTAAAGGCCCGTTCACACCAAGAAGGAAAACTATAACGATAATTATATTAGCATCTACACCAACGCACGATAACGTCCTATTTATGATGAGCGTGTCTGCTAGCTACTTTAAATGCTCGACCTCTTCAAAGCAGGATGGATTCTGATTGGCTGTCAATGTCTTTCTAAAAAGTGATTCCGACGATATCGTTCCTCTGTGTCATTATCATTATAGTTGTGATGTGGACTCTTGTTTAAATCTAGAAGGATTTGTAAAATTATATCTTTATCGTTATCCTCCTTGGTGTGAACGGCCTTAATTAACAGAGATAAAATAATGTATATTTTAATTATGATTCCTCTCCTCTCTCTTCTGTAATCAGGTTTAGAACGGATGAGCCCGCACACATCAACATCATCAGAGATCCGATCAACCGATTCTTATCCAATTATTTCTTCCGGCGGTTCGGCGACTGGAGAGGGCAAGAGAATCACGTCGTACGAACCCCTGCGATGAAAGACGACGAAAGATACTTAGTAAGAGCTTTAAAAACAAATGTGTTTCTTAAGAACGTAGTAGTCCAAGCGAGGTTAGAGAAACACAGAACTGAGTGAATGAGCATTGAATGAACTATTACTGTCATAAATGAAGTCTGTACAGCTCTGTGTGATACACATGAATGCCTCCTTCACAACTCAGCAGGCAGCATATGAACATGGTTTCCTCAGTCTATATTTATGTGAGACTGAATGTGCTGCTGGCTTTCCTGTCACCCATTAGTGTGACGTGTGGTAATCGTTTACAGGCAGTGTGTGTACATACAGTATGACATCACCAGGGGAAACACAACTAGACTTTTACAGTTTCTCTAAAGATACCGATGCAATCATATTCATTGCATACAATGCGCATGGTTATCCATGATTTCTGTTCAAATATATTTTCTGTTGTTCATTTTCATTTTAGTTCAGTGTTCTGGGTTTGTTTGCATAGCAGCAGGAAATAGCCAGGCGTGGGGCTTTGGTTGGAGACTTAGATGAATGACCCCATAGTTCAGAGCCCTTGTGGATGAATATATAAACAAACGACTGTTCTCAGAGTCTCAGTTCCAGTTCAACAACAACATCAGTTTAATAGCACTGATGTAACTAACTGAAATGTTAATGTTGGCTCTTTGACAGATTGCTTTTGTTCTTCTTTTGTAAGTTGCTTTGACTAAAAGTGTCTGTTAAATGCGTAAATGGAAATGTTCTTCTGGACCAAAGGACATCAGCACATGCATCTTGGAAAGCTTCCCAGAATGCTCCAATCCCCGGCTCTTCTATACGATCCCATATTTCTGTGGGCAGCATCCTCAGTGCAGGTGACATTTATATCTGGATGTTACTGCTACTGTACATCTTATGTGATTCATTTTTAATGGTTCCAGCATTTTCTATCAACTCTGTATCAATAGTTGGCCATGAGTGATAACTGGAACTGATCAATAATCTGTAATAACCTAGAGAGCCGGGTTTGTGGGCGCTGGAAATGGCCAAGCAGAACGTTCTGGATCATTACCTGCTGGTAGGGGTGTTGGAGGAACTTGAGGATGTGTTGCTTCTGCTGGAGAGACTCCTTCCACACTTCTTCTCTGACGTCTTGAACATCTACAAAAGTCCAGGTAAGACCTTTCATATAAGTTTGCATAATGATTTGACTGGTCACCTTTTTTTTTTTAAATTGCCACCATTTTAATAAACCTTTTGCACCTTTTAATTAATTGAATCATTCAATGCACATTTGATACTAACTGATACTAACCCTAACAGTATCAGAAATGTAGTAAAAAGTACAAATAAAAAAATTATATTAATTAATACAAAATATTACTTAAATATTTTAATTAATATAATTTATATATAATTTTATATAAATTATTTAATTGTAAAAAACTAAATAATAAGTGAAATTACTTAAAAATACAAAAAGTATTTAAATAAATGTTGTTGTTTTTTTCTTATAATTTAACTTAATATTAAAAAAACATAGTTATATATCTCAGAGGTGTAGTTAAATACAGACCTCCTTGACCAATCACAGCAAAATCCAGTGTTGGAGTTAATGAGATAATTAAGTGATTTATCAAGTGATGATTGAACTTTAGTGATAAACACCTGCTGTTAAAAAGCAGAATCACTGAAGGAAAGAGAAACAACAAGAACAGAACAAAGAGAAGAGACGATCAGAAACACAAGAACTATAACTGACTTCCAGCACAGCCTTATGCCCGGTACACACTGTATGATTTTGGGCTGTCCCAGAAGAAAGATGACCAATCGTTAGATGGAAGATGATCTCACCATCACCGAGTCCACCTAGGAAGCTACAGTACGTGGAAAGTTTTGGGCACTTGTGTAAAAATGCTGTGAAGATTGAAAATAATGTAATAAATAGGTTTTATTTATTAATGAACTAAACCAAATCAATATTTGGTGTGACCACCCTTTGCATTTAAAACAGCTTTTGTCAGAGGTACACTTCCACTTCTCAGGTAGCTTTGCAAAAGCTTTGCTCTTAGGCTTCTTCAAGCGTCTTGGAGACGTTGTCGCAGTTCTACTGAATTTAGTCTGTCTCAGTTTTTTTCTGTTTCTTCATGTAATCCTTCATGTAATCACAGACAAACTCAGTGATGGTGAGATCAGAGCATACCGTCCTTGTGCGTACTAAAATCTCACTGGATTATTACAATTAATGGCAAAAGGAATGTTTGGCTTATACTTCCTACTGACACACTACGGCAAAATATATAAATAACTGTCTGAAAACCATTTTGTTTTGGGTGAAAATACTAATGCCTGCCTAAGACTTTAGCACATCAGTGTATATCAGCAGTGTATATCACCCGCTATATTATTTTATTGAAGTTTAAAAAACTGCATGTATGTTCAATGTACAGTAGACTTTTTCTTAAGCTTTATTAAAACTAATTGATCCGTGCTCCGTGTCTGTCTACTCGGTTCAGAATACAGGAAGCTGGGGAACATGACGGACACCGTCCACAAACAGACTCCTAATCTAGAGGCCCTGCAGGTGCTTTATAAGCGCATGGAGTACGAGTACACATTCTACAACTTCGTCAAAGCTCAGTTCCACCTCACCAAGAGGAAGATCGGTCTGAGAACAGGCCCACAACCCTCCAGACATTATTCTAGTGTGCTTCAGAGGAAGGACCTACAGGGGGAACTGGAGGAAGAGGAAACAGAAGACTCACTCGACTGGACCGAAACAGACCTGAGATCAGATATAATCTAAAATAATCAATCAAACTGGATAAAGCTTGAAAATTATCAGGATTTCTTATGTTTTATCTGTAAAAAAAAAAAAAAAAAAAACACAATTACACTAAATGTTGTCATCAGTATTCTTAGATTGTTGAATATTTAACAAATTTTAATAATTTGTTCCTTTTTATGATTCTTTGAACCATTTTAAAACATATCGGTCACATTGCAACTTTAGTTTCCCTTAGTAATAAAATGAATGAATTTAGAGATCATTTGATATGCTTATGAAGAGTACTTGTGTTTTGTGGGAAACAAGACACTTGACAGCATTAATGGTAAGACAATATTCTTCATAAAAATTTGTTCATGTATGGTTGAAGTAGTTAAAGGTGAAGTTTGAATAGCTAAAATAAAGATGATTTTCAAACACTCACTTATAGAATTTAAAACTGGCATTTAAAAAATGTCAACATCGAACAATTTACACATTTTATCTTCAAGATTAAATACATTTTACCTCCTTATTGAAAACATCCTATAAACTGATGACGTAGAAATGATCAAACAAAATGACTAATACAGAAATGAATCATTTAGAAAAACATTTTCGATGCAAAATTACATCAGATTTATCTTTTTTTTCATGATTAATCTTTTATTAATATGAAAGTGCTATTCTCATGCACAAATGCAAAGATATCAGTATGAAAATCATATAACACATGGATATCAGTATGAAGTCTTAAACCTCAATATAAGTGTAAGACACATGAGATTCACAGTCTGGCTAGAGGTGGTTTTTCGCACAGACTCTGTCTCAGCAGATCGAGCGCGTCCAGTGCCGTCCCCCAGCTCAGAGTAACACCGCAGCCTCCATGACCGTAGTTGTGCACCAGAGGCACCTGGCGGCCCCGTACAGACAGATATTCGCGCTCCACCCGTGGGTTAGCCCTGCCTGGCCGCAGTCCCACCCACTCCCCCATTACCTGAGCCGCTCGCAGGGACGGTTCCAGGCGACCGCAGCGCTCCAGGATCCCCTCGCTGTCCCCTTTATCCACCTCCATACGCCAGTCGCCCACCTGCCGTGTGCCTCCAATGGAGACGTACCTCATTCCAGGGTAGATGTAGGTCTTGCCATCTCCATCTCTTACGAAGTTCTTCAGCCAAGGAGCGTTAATCTTCAACATTTGTCCTCGTTCTGGATAGACCTCCTCATCCTTCACCAAAAAACGTGAGCCGACACCTGAGCAGTTAATGATGGCATCGTAATTCAGGGCCAGTTCATAAAGATCAGTCACCTTTTCATGAAGGATCTGACCTCCAGCTGCTCTAAACCTATTAGGAAATATAGATGAACATTACCAATTTATTCAGCATATGCTTACTATTCACCCTGTACTCTTTATATTTAGTTTATAAATGGACCCTTTTCATTTCTGGGGTTCTAAGATTAAGTCATCATCATAGTTGGGTAAACTTCTTTAATTTTCCATATAATCTTCCACAGAATATCATTTTTGCGTTTCCAAGAAAAAATACAGGACAGCTGTTCTATGACTTTCCAAAACAGGAGGAAAATAATGACAGAAAAGAGAAAGATGTGACATTTTCCATCACTCCCTTGGCCATATTAGAAACACTCACACAGGAGTGTTAAAGGCCCACTGAAGTGCCTTGAAACGTCCAGCATTATTCAATGTGTTGATGTCATTTCCACTGCAACAGGAAGTCAGGGCGGAACATATCAAACAGCTCCTCCCCTTTTTTTAAATAGCCAATAGCGTTTTGTTTATATCACAGCTTGGCCAGAGCCGCTGAGCTCAGTAAAGCTGCAGTTTCCTCCTAATCTCCTCCATATCACTTTAAAATAAAGCATTCTGTGCAGGGGTCCGATACACAATGGGTCCGATACACATTTTCTGCGCATATGATCCGTGCTCTCGTGTCTCTGGAGCGGATCAGACTGTGTGGCGCTGCGGCGGTTCACGTGACGCCCCAATGGAAAGCATATTTACACTGTCTGAATCAATCCCTATACCCTAAATAGTGCACTATGTGCCATTCACCATGTAGAAAATATAAATGTGTGAACAAATGACCAATTTTAGCTGCAGCTTCAGCGTCTATTTATAATGTAGGGGCTTTAGTCACCCGCTTTAGATTCTAGAGAGCATTTGATTGGACAGAAAATCTGATGAAATTTAACCATTTTTCTGTAATTTAATGCCAAGGTAATATTACACAAGGTTTAGTATAATAAAAAAAGTCTGAAATGGGTCCACTGTGTAAACTATATTTTTTATTTAAAACAATAAAATACATCTTTTATATTTGTATAACTATATATTATAGAATTTGTATTTGGAAACTTTTTAGTACCTTTTTTCCAGCCATGGCAAGTAGCTCAGACATTCACACTTTAATGTGGTGAACGCTTGTCCAAACTTATGATTAGGGAAACGCTTCATTTCATGATCCGTCATGTTTCTGAATCCAAATACCAAATCTGCCCAGTAGGGCTTTTTGTCGCAGGGCACATCTTTGAAAATGTGGTACCTAAGAGAATGCAATGTTGAGATTATGATCAATGAAAACCACATCAATACATTATCTTATTAGTGTGATCACCAGGGTTTTACCCGGAGCTCAAGTACACGCCGGCATCTCCGGCTTGTGGGGAATCTGCGATGGCCAGAAGATGATCAAATGACTCCTTGAACCAACGCCGTTGCCGTTCAAGAGGGATGTCTAGTAAAAGAGTTCAATAATAATCAATTTGACCATTTTTACATAGACGGGCCTAAAAAAAAGCATAACCTCAAACACATGATACAATGGCAAATTGGCTGCATTTGTCAGTGTTCATCTCACCAGGAAACCGAGTGGCTAGGAGGATTCCAGCAGCTCCATCACTGGTGGTGTCAGGCGAGAACTTCTCAGCTACAACAGTTACAGAACAGTGTGGAAGCGTCTCAGCGATACACACTGCTGTGGATAAACCCACCACACCTGCTCCGACCACCAGCACCGTCACACGCTGCATCTCTCAGCTCAACTACAAGATCCAGAAGAGATGCTTTAGTGAGCAAAGAAACGCCTCTGCAAATATTGATCTATAATTAACTGTAATTCCCATTAATAAATCAGCATAGGCCTGGTTTCACAGACAGGGCACCAACTGGATCCAGTTTATCATGGCGCACTTGATTCATCGCAGGGTGTAAACCCTTTACACATTGTTGCACTCTGTATAATCTGGCCCATTGGCCCTTCCTTGCTCAGCGCAGGCTAACTCGGTGGCGACTGTTTATATACAAATCCATTATTGGGACATTGCCCCCTTATTTATGTAGGCTTATGTCCTTCAAGGCCAGCATTAAATGATAATCTCCACATGATTGTGCCTAGGGCTCGAACAGAGTTAGGGATGCAAGCTTTTAGAATTTCACACGTCACTTACACATTTTGCACTTACTGCGGAGTCTTGTGTAGACTGTTTACATTATTTGTGCCCACATGTACATTTTATGTACTGGTTTTATTGTTGAATAGATATTTCTAAAATTGTATGATGTTTTTGTTGAGTTATTATTACACAATTCTTTTTCTGACCTTTTTGAATCTTGCCCCTGACAAATAACCCAATTGACAAAAAAAAACTAAAACTAACACTAAAACTAATAAAAACTAAACTAAAACTAAGCATTTTCATAAAATATAAACTAAACTAGACTAGCAAACCCACTTTAAAAACGAATTAAAACTAAACTGAATTTGAAAACAAAAATTCGAAACGAAATAAAAATAAAAACTAATGAAAAATGCAAAACTATAATAACCTTGGTCACTTTAAGAGGCTAGTAAAGTATCAGGAAGCAGGCACAATGGGCACCTGTCCCTGCTTCCCAAATTAGGTTAAGTCTTTTGTATTGTAATTTGTTACATTGTATTTCTAATTGTTGTAAGGCCATTGTATTTTATTTTTTAAGCGTGGCTGATTAATTGTAATTGTTAATGTATCATGTCTTGTATGTTTATTGTATTTATTATATTTTGTATTTTATGTGGAACTTTTATTGCGGCCTTCTTGGCCAGGGCTCCTTCGTAAAAGAGACTTGTTCTCAAAGGATTTCCCTGGTTAAATAAAGGTTAAATAAAAATAAATAAAGGGCTTAGATTAAGCCAGGATTAGGCCTTAGTTCAATTAGGACATTTAACCCCTTAAGCGTAACTTGCCCGTATACGGGCAAACTAAATTTACTTCACTATATTACTATTAAATCCTAATCTAGTCATGACAAACTATATATCGTTGGAAAGGTCCAAGACTCCTAAATAGATATTTTAGCGTTGTTTTTTTCTTACAAATTACGAATGAACAGTAATATATGAATTTATGACAAGAGTGCGCCTCAAAAAATCAACGTCATTACAGGAGTTTCTGACCTTTGTCACAAAAAGTCGACGCACACACTTTTAATAATTGAAACTTTGGTTTTTAGTGCTAAAAGTTCATAATAAAACATAATCTAGTATTTGTCAATAAAAAAAGATAAAATTATATTTTAAAAAGTAAAGTAAGAAGTCCTCTAAAAAGTATAATATATATTATATATAATATATATATTTTTTATTATTATTATATCACATATTTTAGTAGTTATCATAAATTAGGTATCATTTGAAAGCTTACGAACTCAGAATTCATCCTGTGAAAACCGTTTTGAAATTGGACGTTGTGTTACCATAGAAATGGTATTTTTTTATTAGGCCCCTCCCCTTTTGGGCATCATCTTTCATAATTTATTATCAAAACCTTTTCTAATCTTGACAAAACACATATTGTCAGAAAGGTCTGGGTCTCAAGGTTCCATATTTAGTGACAGAAGTGATATTTGGATAGAAATGTATTAATTTGTTATGGCAGAATGCATACAATTAAATTCAATGGAATTCAATGGCACCCGGTGGCTATTTTTGGTATTACACCTAAACAAAATCTCATGGGAACTTCAATTTTTGTGATATCAACTTTAAATTTGGAACACAACTTGGTTAGATATATAGCTTTCATTTTATAGTAATTTTATTGTAAAAAATATTTTGTAAAATATTTATTTTATATTAAAAAAATATATATTAATAAAGTATATTTGATTTACTGTAAATTATAACTTCCATAACTTTTTCATACTTTAATTTTTTGAAGTGCTTTCACTTCAGTAATAATCTGCTGATTGTTTTCTTTAAAACAAGACCAAACTTAGGTCTATATTCCAAAGCATTCTTGAATTACAACAATTTAAGTTTGTATAGTGCATTTTAATGTCAATTATCAAAAGGGGGGGTGACAGGTAAAGGGTTAAGTAGCTTTTATGAACGTGCCTTAGAAAAAAACATTACTAGTGTGCATCTTGAGATAAAAGGTTTTAAGATGTCAGTGCAAGGTGCTTTCTGTTAAAACAGCTTAAACATGCATTTTAGTCTGTGACGAAGCTTAAGCCTCAATTGTGAACCTGGGGATAATGTAATTAATTTGATTAGAAATGAATTGATTCACAGCCCAACTCAATATAGTATTTATTCACTTTAATACAATTACAATACCTTATGCACTCCCTGGTCAGAACATCAATAAATCTTTACAAATTTAACATTTAAATGCTATTTGTTTGAGGTTTATAACATTGAATAAAAATATTTAATAGCAGATGTATATCAAAATATACATTTTTGTATCAATTGTTATGAAGAAGCTTGCTGATTTTACTACACTTTTTTTAATCTAACGAAAAATGGTAACACTCTGTTCATTGTTTGTTCATGTTAGTTCAGTGCATTAACTAATGTTAACAATATTTTAATTAAGTATTAGTAAATGTTAAAATTAACATTAACAATGATTAATAAATGCTGTATAAGTGCAGTTCATTATTATTTCATAACTAATGTAGTTAACTAATGAACCTTATTGGTGTCCTACGTACCTGACTATTATAGTCTAAATATATTATGCAACAAATCACTTTTTTTTTAAACAGTCTTATCCAATATCATAATAATAATAAACGCACTTTTCATACAGCAACCATAACTGCCATAGCAGTAATAAGAAACTGTAATAATAATACAGATTTAGAAACTAAGGTTAAATTTACCTATTTAAAACGAACAAGTAGCCTACTATTCCAGTTACAGTATTTAAAATACATCTATACTGTAAGACTCGTTAAAGCAGGTGCACATATTTCGATCACACACTTACCTCCCGAGTCCTCCAGCGGTAACAAACAGAGTCTGTGAATCATACACACTCTGGGACGAGACAATGGTGCGGTCCTCCTGGTGGGAAGTCGTGTTTATGACCACCAAATATGTTTATGACGGTGTGGGGAAGTGTTGGGTCATTTTCATCGGTGTAAGATGGCGGTGTACTTTCTATTATTTAATTACACTCAAATAGAGCAAGTTTCTTAAACTCTAGTTCTAGAAAATGAAGAACAAATAAATGTGCATCGAGGTGTGCTTTGTTTTTATGTTTTTAATTAATTTATGAAGCCACTGCAAACTTTACCATTACATTACATTACATTGTTATAGTATAATGCCATCATATTCGGTGCAGGCAATTAGCTTACTTCACTGTAAATAGAAAAGTCTAGCGATATCACTGCTAAATACCTTTAAGTATTGTGGTATTCCGCCATGTTTCTCAGTGACACGCCCCCAACTCGTACAGATCGGAGCTTAAAGAAAATCCCGAGCTTCCCACTGGTATTTACGACATTGTGGTGGCGTTCATGTGCGCTCAACTCCTCAACTCGTATACGATCTTTACGAGATGACTTGATGACTTGTCCTATTTAAAACGCATCATGGGAAATGTAGTTTTAGTTGTCTTATTTTCATGCTGATCACAGATGCGAATATTTAACATACTAGTTAGTGTACAACAACTGGTTTTGGATGCTGACGGAACAACATTATACAGTTAATCATTCAGTCCAATCTTTTTAATTCCTTCAGTTAAATAGAAGGGCTCTTTTTGTTCGTCTGTGTTGTAATGCTTCGCCAATCCGAATGAAGGCGCTGTTTGCAAACACAGCACTGTTTCTATTCCTCTAGGGGGCGCATTGAGGCCCAGAGACGAATCTTCCTTCAAATCACAGGACGGAAAATCTTTTAAATGCATGCAGCAATCTATGGTGGGAGATATAAAAATGGTCAAATGCTCGTACAATCTATATAAAATAATTACATGACATCTCTTGCGCTTTTAAAGATGGTAACCACGTCACAATGGTCCAATGCTGCCTTTCTACCCAATGATGTTCTACTGCCTACGATGGATACTGAAATCACGGAACGTAACTTAGGCTAATTCTCGCGAGATATGGCTGACCTGAAACGGTTCCTTTAAGGTAAGGTCCTGAAAGCTTAATCGTGCATTATAGTCTTCAGAGAGTAGTATAATTATTCATTCAAGTGCGTTTCGCAGAATAAACATTGTGTTTTACTGATCAGGGCCAGCCTTTTGGCCATATGCGCGTGTTTTAGAAGGGAAAACAAAGGAGCTCTTTGTTGCTTCACATGGCGCTGGTTTTAAAGCAGTTTATTATTTTATTACTGTGATTAAAGACCTTTGACTAGATATTCATGAAGATTCACTGTGCGTGTGTGCGTGTGTGTGTGTGTAACCCTTTTGCACTAAACGCAATGTGAGATTCTACACCATACTTGTGCTTGCAGCTCAGACCGCGTGCAGTGCATGTATGATTCATTGGCAGACATCTCTGTAACTAATGTGTAAAAAAAAAAATGTTTACATATAGTTTTGGGCGTAAATATGGAAATACCATTGTCCTTTAATATAGACTTTGGTTTTGAATGATCACCAGGATTTACATTGTTCTACAAAAAATGCACCACCATGGATTTACTATGGTAACTTGCATGGTTGGTCACAACGGTCTCAGAACCCAAAAATGTTGGTCTGATGGGTGAAAATATACTTCATTTTAGCTTTTTTTTTTTTAAAGGAGTACTTAGTCATACTTTAAAATAATATACTGCAAATGTTATAATGTTTTTGGACACTTAATTGCGTGTATTTGGAATTAAATGCAATTAGCAGAATTTTAAAGTACTGCCAAAATGTACAGACAAGCATTTTATTTAACTAAAGTATAATGTGTTTTGTTGTTAAAAATCTGTCATGTATTTAAATATATAATAACTACACATTTTTAATGAAGCTGCAATTTAGAAAATATATTAACTGTATGTAATATTGAATAGCACTACATGTACAATTTTACATGCTTTAGTATGTTTAGTAGTCGATACATCAAAGTGTAAAAGATAAAAACTCAAAATACTTAAAACTTGACATTGTTACAAAGTGTGATTTATAAAGTATGTAAAGAAAGTGTACTCTTTTTAAACCACTTAAGTATGCCTTTATTTCATTTGTATTATTAAGGCCTGGTTTCACAGCCAGGGCTTAGATTAAGCCAAGATTAGGCTTTAGTTCAATTAGGGTATTTAAACTAAAATGTAAGATTTTTGTATTAAAGTATCAACAACAAAAAAACACTATAACAGTGTTATATATTCAGTTGACTTATTTAATATAATGAATATTAACAGCATCTGCTAAATGCATAAATGTAAATAAATAGGTCTTTAAAGGGAAGAAGAAAATGCTTCCCATATCTTTTATTTTAGGTCAGATGCCAACATGGACAGGTTGTTTGACGTGCCCTCGTCTTCAAAAACCATGAACAAGACTATTAAAAGAAAAAGAAAATACGACCCACGCAGACTACATTAAATATGGGTTTGGTATTGTGTTGTTCACCACCTGATGCCCATTTAAAACCACTGCTATATTGCGAACGTAAAATATGTGTTAAAACCAAAACCTTTTCCTTTTTAGATTCAAGCTCCCAGCACCATGTCTGCGCCATCTCTCCCACCAGCATCGCCTGTCCTCGCCCTGCATTCAAAAACACACAAGGACACTATCCTGCATAAATTTGACAAACTCAGAAGAAGGGAACTGCTCTGTGACACAACCCTTATCGTAGAAGACGTGCACTTCAAGGCGCACAAGGCTCTGTTAGCAGCGAGCAGTGAATATTTCTCCATGATGTTCACTGCTGAAGATCAGGTAAGCCAGTCGGCGTACAAGCTGGACGGCATGTCTGCGAAAACCTTCTCGGCCGTGCTTGAGTTCATCTACAGCGCAAATGTGTTGGTGGACCAGAGTAGCTCTGAGCAGCTGTTTGACATGGCCCGCTTTCTGGACATCCCAGATCTGCTCAAAGCCCACAAGGACCTTCCAAAGGACAGTTCAACGGTTGAAAATGTGGTGTCCGCTGAGGGTGAAGGTGTTGATGAATGCATACAGACAAAGCGTAAAAGAGGTCGCCCCAAAAAGAGCATGTGCACTCAGGATTCAAGCCAGACAGAGAATCCAGAATGTGTTTTACCAACACAGACTAAAGAGCACACAGAACCTGTCTTAGATCCCACTTCACCTCCAAAAGACTTAAGTGACAGCGACTACGACCCCAGAGAGGAGGACAGACCCCGTCACAGCAAGCGCAAAATACGGCAGCCTGTCAAACTGAAGGGATACAGGTTAGGAGACAATCTGACTGAGCGCAAGGAGCCGGGGAAGAGAGGGCGAAAGAGGAAGTACCCGGACACAGAGGCCAGATGTGACGAGTGTGGGAAGGTTTATAAAAACCATCTGTTTCTGAAGATACATCAACGAACCCATACAGGTGCACCTCATTTTTTTATTATTCTAAACAACCGACTAAATAGTAACAAATAGGCCTAGAAATAGCAAGCTAGCTCTGAAAGCATGAGATCCCACCCTCCCTTCTTCAAAACACATGAAAGCATGCAGCCTGAGCAAACAAAAACGTCATGAGAGACAGTGTTAAATTACCTCTGTCTCAAACCACATAATATTACAATAATAATGAACGTAAACAACTTAAAGAGCACTGACCTTTACCACCTGACTGCTGCAGTATCATTTCAGCGTTGATAGTGTTGCCACTGAAACGCATAAATTCAAGTCACACACCGTTCCAGATTACAGTAGTTATGGCGTGAATGCAGCATAAGCCCATGGTTTTGGTTCAGGAGGAACTAAAAGGTGGCTGCTGTTTCGGGTGCGGTGCTCTGTGACTGACGTCTGTGAACAGTGTTTTATGTGAACCTATACACTAGTCACACAAATAGTCAAACATGTAAGGCAGTAGCCATTAACTCATTATCTGTCAAACAAATCAGAAGCGATGAATTCGCCGGTTACCATGATTACCATGATGTGCACAATACCGTTTAATAAAAGCATCCATGTCTATAGCCTTTGAACACTCAGACTCAATAAGTATTGACAAATGACTTACTCTACTATCTGACATAGTGGAGCGCAAGTGATGTATCCACTTATCAGTTATCAATTGCTGTTTATGCAGAATGTAATATAAACAGAACCATTTTCGTGTTTCTCCTAGCTATTTTTGGTCAATGAAGTTTTAATCAGGCTACTTGTCCAGTCAGGCAAGTCAATTTCTCTTTCACTTGCCCCTTCAAAAAACCCACTTGTGTCGCGGACAAGCGTTAGTGTTAATGAGCTAACATTAGTTCACTGATTGAAAATAACTCATTGTAACATAACCACAAATAATACTAAACTTCTAGATTCAGCTTGGTCATGGTGGTCTTTTTGGTGGATAAAGTTAAGGGTGGGGGAGGGGTGCAGATAAACCAGTGACATGACAGTGTCCCAATAAATAGTATTTAGCTCGCGCAGACATTTTGTTGTTGCTGTGCAATTTTAATATTTGCTTAGGCTAATATTTCCTTTGATAGACTACATTTACATTTTCATAGCAATTAGTCATTAATCGGCAATCAAGTCTGTTAAGGTAATCTCAGAGATATTACAGCTAAATTTCA
The DNA here is from genome assembly GCA_030578275.1 of Meda fulgida. Lineage (NCBI taxonomy): Eukaryota > Metazoa > Chordata > Actinopteri > Cypriniformes > Leuciscidae > Meda > Meda fulgida. Next base: position 9,473,216 of record CM060632.1, on the reverse strand, counting down.
ACCATTTAAAAATTAAATAAAAAGCTTTTAACATTAATTAAAAACATTTATATAATTAACAAATTCAATATATTGTGCTGATTTGGCTATTTCTCCACATGCACGCACGTTTTGTCTCCTGAAATCACTGCGATTTGAATGACAATTTATTTAATACCATTACACCTGTCAGAATGTGCAATTCAAAATTTGTTTGTACATTACATCAGTATCGAGAGCTGTCATCTGGGGTGGCAATTTACCTTGTGGCCACGCCCTGGTCACAACACTTCCGCTTCATGGGGACTTTATGGCGCTTTTCCACTGCATGGTACGGCTCGGCACGGCTCTGTTCACTTTAGCTCGGTTGCTATTCCACTGCAGTTAGTACCGTTTCAAAGTGGGTGGGATTATGACTGATCGTTATAGTTTATCCGCTCCTCGTCAACCAATAAGAGGAACGTCTGCGCTTCTCTTCCACTGACCACGATTCAGCCATTTCTTTTTGGGAAGTTTTTTCTCTTCAAGCAAGTAGTTTTAAAAGTACAGAGGTGGCCGTTACTGGCTATTTAAATCTAGCGGGTTTGATGTCTCGCTGGGTTTGATATTAGTATCGGTACGGTACGCTTGGAACCTCAACAGAGGTGGTACCATTTAAAGCGAGCCGTACCGTACCATGCAGTGGAAAAGCGCCAAAGCGTGCCGTACCGAACCGTATAGTGCCATGCAGTGGAAAAGCGCCATAAGACTCTTTTAGACTCTTTTCACATTTTGGGGGTTCTTAGAAGCGAAAGTCGTCATAGGCTAATGTGAAAAAATACAAATATATTTTTGTGTTCCCATTTACTCCATTTGAAAAAAAAAGTGTTTTGACTTTCCAAAAAAGGAAGAAAAAATGATTGAGAGATTGATTAGCTAACGTTACATCAGAAGAGAGAAAGAAATTCGACGTCACCTTTGTATTAGTCTACAAACACTCAGAAGCGTTTACCGGTTTTCTGCCATTTAACGAAAGGCGTTAACGAGGATAGTGTTATAACATTTAAAAAAGAAAAAAACGTTACTAGATTTACAATGTTAATAATTGTGGAAATGCGTTATCAGAGTCAGTGAAAAGACTTCGGAGAAGCGCGGTGACGGTCAGGTGTCCGTTGGAAACCTCATTATAAAATGACTTCTTTTTATGCAGGTGAAAAACCGTTCAGATGCAGTGTTTGTGGGAAGGGTTTCACCCAGAAACACACTCTTTTGGTTCATCAGCGCATGCACACGGGAGAAAAGCCCTTCATCTGCACGGTATGCTCCAAAGCGCTGTCCACCAAACACTCCCTACTGGAGCACATGAACCTACACGCAGGTGAGGGACTTCACAACTACTACACACATATACGATCACTGCGCCATGCTGCTTCTACATGACAATCCAACAGTTTGGGTTAAGATTAAAATACTTTTATCCAGCAAAGATCCATTCAATTAATCAAATGTGACAGTAAAGACATTTAGAATGTTACAAAAGATTGACTTGATATTGATAATAAGAAATGTTTCTTCAGCAGCAATTGATTTCTGACGGTCATGTGACACTTAAAGGGATAGTTCACCCAAAAATGAAAATTCTGACATTAATTACTCTCATGTCGTTCCAATCCGGTAAGACTTTTGGTCATCTTTGGAACACAAATGAAGATCTTTTTATGAAATCTGAGTTTTTTGTCCCTCCATTGAAAGCTACACAACTACAACTTGCAAGCCCCAGAAAGTTAGTAAAGACATCATTAAAGCAATCCATGTGACTCCAGTGGTTTATCCTCAATTTTATGAAGTGATGAGTGTGCTTCATTTGTAAAAAAAAAAAAAAAAAAAAAACCCCCATAATTTGTCTTTATTTACAAAATAATCTCCAAGCTGTGTTGACACGAGAGTAGACGTTATTGTGTGAACACGTGTTGGAGATTAATATTTTGTAAATAAAGTTAAATTATGTTAGCGACAAAGCACTTGCATCGCTTCATAAAATAGAGGTTAAACTACTGCAGTCACATGGATTACATTAATGATGTCTTTACTATCTTTCTGGGGCTTGAAAGTTGTAGTTGCGTAGCTGTCAATGGAGGGACAGAAAGCTCTCAGATTTCATTAAAAAGATCTTAATTTGTATTTCGAAGATGAATGAAGGTCTTACGGGTTTGGAACGACACAAGGGTAGGTTATTATTTGGGTGAACTAACCCTTTAAGATTGGAGTAACGATGCTGAAAATTCAACTTTGGCATTTCAGGAATTGCATTTAAAATAATTTAATTAGAAAACAATATTTCACAATTTTACTTGTAAATGGAGCCTTGGTCAGCATATACTTCTTTTTAAAAATATTTCTGTCTATGTCCGATCTCTTTTTCCACTGCGGTTGTACCATGTGATGGTATACCACAGCATTTTAATGTAAAGCATGGTACACTTTGATGACCATATTTGTCTGTAAGGACACCATACTTCAGTATGATCATAATACATGATGTCCAAAAGCATTAGTCATATCATGGTACAGTACATGACCAAAACACCATAGTACATATTCAAATAATTGAATATATACTGCCTGATGGTCTATAAAATTCTCCATTTTCTTTCCACAGAGAATAAATCTTTCAGTTGTGACCAGTGTGGGAAAAGCTTCAGTCAGAAGCGGCAGCTGAAAAGCCATTACCGCGTTCACACAGGAAAAGCTTTACCTGAGTGTGCGCAATGTCATCATAAATTTATGGATGCAGCTCAACTGAAGAAGCACCTGAGAACTCATACTGGTAACAAACAGATCACACTTCATAGCAGTTTGCATATCTGTGCTGTATGAACACCTGTGTTGTCATTTCAGGTGAGAAGCCGTTTACATGTGAAATCTGTGGGAAGTGTTTCACAGCCAAGAGCACACTGCAGACACACATCAGGATACACAGGTCAGAAATCATCATATTATCATATTAACACACCACCGGTAAATAGAGGAAACTAAATCAAACTGATAGATATCACCTTACTTCACTAGTTGACCGATTAACAAGATTACTGGTTTTCTGAAATATTGTTTAAATATGCAAATGAGGCATTGTGTAATTAAATATGCTCTAATTTGCACATACATTTCCAGAACAGAAATCTTTTTTTTATTTTTTTATCTCAAACACTCCATAAATAAGAGAATACTGTCAACAGCCAGAAAAATAATACATATTCACCATATCTTTAGGAATAAAATGTTTTATAAAATAACCAGGCGAATGATATATGAACAAACCCCTCTATAAAAATCTTCCGAATATCAATATAGATAAAACTGTAAAGTTAGGTGTATGTAAAGCCTGAAGTGGAGATTTGTGGCCTTTAAATATATGTATTGTAATTAAAAACTACAGATGCAAGTAGACGGTGTAATAAAATGTTTTTCCTATGTCCCATGACGCTTTGCATGATTATGGGAGTAACTTCTGTTAAACTGTAAACAATCAGTAAAATGTTTGCTCTATGAACGCAGTAATAAGCATTTTCAAAATCTGTGTATAATAAGATGACATTTATTCTACTCACCCTTCAACCATTGAACAATAAAAGGAAATTTAAAAGTGAAAAGGCATTAAAGTATTTTCAACAGACCCTGAATAACCCCAAAAGCTTGATTATTTCTGCAGAAATATTACAGGCGTGTTAAAAATCACTGTAGTAATATATGTCTGTATTATGTAACTTGTATCAAAAAGGTTAATTAACTGAAACATTGAGTAAACACAATAAATTGTATTTACCTGCTTTAGAAATATTCCAGTGAACACTGTTAATATGGATTAGAAGTGAAAAGGGGACATAAGTATATGTTTAAGCATCCGTGTGAATACAAACCTGGAAAGAGACGTGAGGATTTTGGGAGAAAAACAAGAGATTCCTAGTGCATTCCATTGAATTATTCATGGGATATATCGTAAATTAAATCAGGAGAACAGACCACAAATGCGCAGTATATGTTGTCCTTTTTCACACTGTTACAGCAGAATATAAAAAAACAAGAAAATAATCTGTAGGAAAAAAATACAGCGACTGAAAAGAGCTCTTCCCATAGATATTCTTTTAATTCCATATCACATTAAAATACCAAGCTATTATCTCTCTGTTATTATCCGGACAAAGGACATTTTACAGCTCATGCAGACAAACTGATGGATAAGGATCATCCTTTGAAAGCATTTGTTTCAGTCTTTTATGAGTCTCATAATCTAAAACGGAATAGGCTTATTTCTTTTTTTCTCGGAATAGAAATTATATATAAACAGTGAAAACCTTGAGAATATAGATGGGAATAAAGCTGTAAAGTTTAGTGTATGTAAAGCAGCTTAAGTGGAGATTTCTGAAAAATGACTTTGATGGAACGGCCTTCAAAGATATGTAGTGTAATTGAAATCTGCAGATGCAAATAGATAAAGTGCAATAAAATAAACAATTCAAGTGATTTGTGGATGTTCTCTTTCCACTAGTCTGGAACAACATCTTAAAAAAAACGGCCAAAATCTTAAAACTGACCAGTGCATGAAAAAACAATGTTTTTGCCTATAGTGTCTTGCCTTTTAATGTTCAAGATTTGCATGTTAAAAAAAAAAATCGTTCTTGTCATCCAGAGGAGAGAAGCCATACGTCTGCAATCTCTGCGATAAGACCTTCTCGGACCCCAGTGCCAGGAGGCGTCACGTGGCGTCTCACACGGGTAAAAAGCCCTTCATGTGTTCTGTCTGCAACCTGTCGTTTGCCCGACTGGACAACCTTAAAGCTCACACCAAGACTCACAACAAAGAGCGTCAACCAGGAGAAGCTGAGAGCACGGGCCCCGCGGAGGTGCAGGCCACATCAGGGGCCGAAGAAATGCACAACATCCTCCAACTCCAGCCGTACCAACTTCCCACCCACGGCGAGCAGGAAATCCAGCTGGTGGTGACCAGCGAGGTGGAAAACCTCAACCTGGGTCAGGATCAAGCTATCAGCATCATCACTGCAGAAGACACTTCTGTGGAACAGGGTCTCACGCTTCTCACCCAACCTTCTGGTCACGTCCAAAACCTGGCACTGGTCGCACCGGACGGGTTAGATGGCAGCGCTCAAATCCAAACCATCAGCGTCTTGGGAAGTCAAGTGAGCAGTGGGCAGCCGGAGCAAATGCACGTCATCACGCTGACAAAAGAAGCCATGGAGCAACTGCAGGTTCATCACGGAGCTCCACAGCAGCTGCAGGTGATCCACCAGCTGTCCGAAAGCTCGGAGAATCCCAGCCGGCCGAGTCCAACAGGAGGCATTCACATCAGCAGTCAGAGCGGGCAGCCCATCTCCATCAGCCAGACCAGCGAGCAGATCCCCAGCCATCAGATTCAGGGTCAAACCTTCCAGATCCAGGCGGGAACGGTCTCGTACCTCTACACCACCAGCGTGACCCCGCAAAACTGAACCGAGACAACCGTTTAAACCCTTTCACGGTGCTGATGCTTGTTCTCTCTGGATGTAAATGGTTATATTTTTATACAGTAAAGCTGATTGAGAAAAAGCAGAAACATCTTTTTTGTTTAGATAATGGCTGCAATATGGATCATGAAGTATAACCATTATTAAACTAGTCTTGTCATTACACAAATACAAAAAAAACAAAGATAATACATGGTTCACATACATACAACTTCAAATGTATTTGTTCAAAATCAATTTATTTAAGTGTAATTGTCCAGCATGACAGTAACACTGGCTCAAAGGCATGAGTTTTTCTAACCCAACGCTCATTGCCATAATGCATAAACATTCACTGTAAATTCTGTACTGCAAAGTCATAAATTATCATTTCATATTCTTTACTGTAATGCAATAAATTATTGCACATCATTTTTATTTATAAAATTACAGAAAAAATCAGGTAAATGTGTTGACATTAGTTTTTAATTTTATGTTTTTGTCATTTTTATTTTTAAAATGTGTATACTTTCAAGACATGTCTATGTCAGTTTTAATTATTTTTGTACTAAAGTAAGTTAATGAAATGAAATTCAGATCCACCTTCCAACTACCTCCATTCTCTCCACTAATATCCTGTCTTCTCTCTACAATCTCTATCAATAAAAGTCTCAAAAGGTGCCAGTTTGTGTGGTTTCAGATGATTTACTTGTGACCCAATCGAAGATTCTGGTATGTCTGGTGGTTAGATGATGTGAATCCATCAGGAAGACTGGGTAACAGCGCCTCTGAAATGTCCAGACGAAGACGACTGGAATTCTGTGAATTACAATAGAATAGAACTAAATTCAATTCATACCACATAACTGATGTTCTTTGTTATACGATCAGAATTATATTTAAAGGGACAGTGAAGAGGGGTTGGAAAGACATGAGTTAATGAAGAAATCATTTCACTTTTAGGCTAACTATTCCTGTAATGGTTGGCATGTTAAATGACTTTTACTACAGAATCAATTAACTCACTGTTTTTGGTCTATCCAGAGGTGTCCAAGACTCTATCCAACCAGATTCAGTGTTGAGGTCATCGGTTGTGTTTATAAAGCTACTGTTTGTAGACATAACCGAGTTGTTCCTGAGCAAACCTGCAATACAACAAGCCACAGAGGTGAACAAGCCATGTGTAGATGCTAAAAGATAAAGAGAAAATGACTCCAAATGAACTACTGCACCACATCATGCCAATAAAGTATTTTAAATTGAAAATTGATTTACCTGCCGATGCGTTTCTTAAATATAGCCTTCTCAAGGAGGAGCTCTGGCGTCCTGAAGCATGAAAAAGTAATTGATATGAATAAAAATATTTCCTTGTAAAAATGTCCAAATAAAAACAGTATTGTGAGCACCTGAAGCAAATGTAGATTTACACAATGCTGCCTCAAAATTGTGCATCTGACTTTGTAGTTTGTCCACCTGCTGGAACGCCTCATGTTTCAGGCTCCGCTCCTGATGAAGCTGACCTCGCACCTTCAAAATACAATCATTAACATTTCTGCATTTGGCAAACGCTTTTATCCAAACGACTTATATTGCAGTAAAGGTTTACATTTCATCACACCCACGCCAAACTCTTTGAAGGAATGGCTCTATACAAAAATTATAAAGGGTTCTGTCAGGCACTTCATACAGTATATATAACTTTTCAGGGGTTCATTTTATGAATGTAGTTTGAATTAATTTGAATTTGTATGAATTCAGTAGATTGTAGACCAATTAGAAAAAAAATTAAATAACCCTTTAACATTGCAATCATTTAAGACGTTTCTCTTAACAGAGAGCCTTTTTGGCATAAAAGGTTCTTTAAAACTATCTCAAGAACCCTAGGGTGAGTCCTATACACGCAGACAACAACATGGTGTCGGCCCGATCCGGCCCACATCTGATACGTGTGGAATCCACATGTGGCCCGGATCTGGGCCGACTCTATGATGCTGTCTGGGTAGAACCCCATTGAACCTTTTTCTAAGAGTGCTCTTTTACAATCAAGACTTTAACAATATTTGAAATGGTTTCCTTGTGATGATGAAACGGTGAAGTTGGTTTTATGGACTGACTTGTTTGATTTGCTTGTGTTTGCGCTGTTGCCGTAGCTCCGTCTCTTTGCTGTTTTTCTCGAGTTGTGCGCTCAGAGTCCTGAGTTGACTCTCTCTGTCCTCCACGTCTTCCTGCAGCTGCTCCAGGCTCTGCCTCTTCAGGCTCTCCAGCTCCTGTCGGCTTTGAGCGTCTCGTGTAGAGCGATGCTCCACGTCCTGCAGCTTCTGAGACTGAAACAGAGGGGTTTATTATACTTGACTACTATACTCAGTATTATGTTGGGGAATCTGCACTTCGCTTGAGTTCTGTTAAGACAGAATACTTGAACTTTTACATTTACAAGATAAAAATAATACGTTTTACTCAGTTTAACAAGCTTTTAATGTTGTTTATATATGTCTATGTGTTGTTTTTGATATGCTTTAAGACAAACCATGTGCAACACCATTGCTGAGTATTTCCTCAAAAGACAGTCCCAGAAATGCGGTCTGAAATCCCTGGTGTTTCTGACGTCACAAATTACCTTGTCGCCAACGAGAGTGAGTGGAGGCGGGGCTAATTTGCACATTCATAAAACCGCATATACTAAATGAGGCAAGGGTGTAGAGTAACATTCAAACTATTTTAAGGCATGAAGAATTTTTTTTCCAAGGAAAAAACTTTTAAATATGTCATTTTGGTGATCGAAGATGAGTTTTAAGGGATAAAAATGATTGACTACAGAGTACAATTAAATGTTACTTCACTCAAGATTTTTTGGGGGGGTAGGTACTTAGACTTTTTTAATTGAGTAAACTATTTGTAACTATACTTTAACTTAAATATAATTTCTCAGTACTTTTTACAATCCTAGACTGAGATCAAAACTAAGCTCATTTTTAATCCACATCACTCTGGAAGCATCATAATTACAGTATATTTCAGATACCCGTCTTTGTCTTGACCAAAGAATGGCCATGTATGAGAAGGCTCAGGGTCGTACCTGCTGAATGATCTGTCTCCTGATCTGCTCATAGTCGCTTTTACACTGTAGCATGGCCTCCTTCACAGCATCAAGCTCTTGTTTCTGAACAATCTCCTGCTGCTCTGAGATCATCTTCAATTTAAGTGCTTCAGTTTTACATGACACCTCATTCTGGACACACAGGAGCAACATTCAGCATTACTACAGGCAAAAGAGGAGGAGAAACGATGAACCAATGCCTGGCATTATTAAACATGTTATTAATACCAGTTGCCACTGCAGCAGCTCTTTTTGCAGTTTCTCTTGTCCGGTCACCAGCCTCCAGTGGCTAAAGGTTCTCAGTTTACACAGAAGTCCAGCCAGCTTGCTATTCTCTGCATGAAGATCTTCTAATACCTCTTTCTGAATAAAACAAAGATAATACTGTAGGATCAATGCAGCAAAGAACGTTCCAAGTCACATTTCACCATAAAAATCAGACACAAATTGCAAATGATATTGTGCACAAAGAAAACAAACTGATTTTATATAGACCAATTTTGATTTTCTGCATTTCAACATTATTTTCATGACAATTAAGCACATTTACCCCAACATTTACATTACTGTAATGTAAATCTTTAATATACTAATGAAAATTATCCTGCAGACACAATTATTATTATTATTATTATTATAAGAAGCAGCAAGCTCATCTCACGTCCACATGAATGGCCAAACCCAGGGTTTCCCAGCAGAACATTGCCCAATTATAATAATAAATATTATCACTAGTAAAATAAAAATCTTTTTTCACATTACAGTAATGCCAAGAAAATATGATCATATAATTGTATATAGATAGAGACACACACACACACACACACACACACACACACCAACCAACTCCTTTATAACAAAGCTCATTCTAGCAGTTCACCTCCTGAAGTGTGTGAATGAGGGTCTCATTATCATTAGTGGAGGACAATTTATTTTTCAATTTGATGATTCTGTCCACGCCTTCCTTCCTCACGCTGCTCACCAGCTGTCGCACATCTTGGTCCATATTCATGTGGTATTTGTCAAGACGTGACTGTGGGCGGCACAGAGAGCTGACGTCACGCAAACCGTTGCATGTTTTAATGATTTTATGAAATAAAAAAAATCAAACTTAAATGGATTCAGTCCATATGTCAACACTGAAACCTATGCATGTCTGAGCATTTGATGGGGTCTTCAGATCAGGCTTACACACCTTCAAAAGAACACATGAGGAAAAGAGCTGGTGGACTAGCGTGTCATAGCGTTCTCTGTGTTTAAGGTTGAGATGTTGACCTAAGCTTCTCTTCTCCTCCTCCAGTTGACTGACTCTGGCACGCAGAGCCGTGATGTCAATCATCATCCCCCGACACACGTCCGCCACCTGAGATTAGACATGTTTACTGATCACGCAGAGAAGGATGGTGGTACTATATGCACAAACCCGAGTTTACCTTTCTGTAGGGGTCACTGGCCTGCATTTCTTTGGCTTCTAGTTCTTTAATGTCCTGCGGGAACATTGTTTACAGTTGAGAAAGATACGTGTATCTTGCTGCAGCTCTGCTGAATCTATCACTTCACTAATAGATTCACAAAAGATTTCTGTTTCAAATAAATGCTGTGCCTTTTGAACTTTCTATTCATTAAAGAATCCTAAAAAATGTATCATGGTTTCCACAAAAATGTGAAGCAGAATGACTGTTTTCAATATTGGGTAATAATAAGAAATTATTCTTGAGCTGCAAATCAACATATTAGAATGATTTCTGAAGGATCATGTGACACTGGAGTCTGGAGAAATTATGCTGAAAATTCAGCTTGGCATCATAGGAATAAATTACATTTTAAAATATATTCAAATAGAAAACAGTTGTTTTACATTGTTATGATATATCATAATATTACTGGTACTGTATTTTGATCAAATAGATGCAGTCTTGGTGATCATAATAGACTTAAAATACATTTAAAAAACAAAACTTCTAGACGTACCTGCTCTCTCTGGTAGAGTAGTTGTTCCTGCTGTTGAAGGATGTGCTCATAAAACTGAGAATAGCTCTGGAAGACGCTCCGCTCACGACTCATTACAGCACAAGCCAGTTCAGTCAAACACTCCTGCAGATGAGTGCTAGAGAAAGTCACCTAGAAAACAATTCATATTTATATTTCAGTCTATTACATGGCATATCGCTCATGGGATTGAACACGCTATCAGAATGCTACTCTTTAAAATCACGGTTCTGAATTGGCATTGATGATCTTTAACATAGAAACCCTAGAAACTTTCCATTTCACAAAAGGTTTTTTATGGAAGAAAAGTGTTCTTTAGATTATTAAAGTGCCCCTATTATGCTTTTTGGATATTACCTTTCATGTATTGGGTAATATAGCTGTTTGTGGATGTAAAAGGTCTGCAAAATTTTAAAGATCAAAGTGCACGACAAATGGAGTTATTGTCTCCTAAAAGAAAGAATCGATTCTGAACTGAGTGAAATTAATCATCTGTAAGTCAAGTCTTATCAGACAGAGACATGTTGCACTGCAAATCATGTGATATTGCTCATATATATACTGTATAAAACACACAGAGGCAGCGTGATCGCCTAAAATGTTGTTTTTTATATAAGCATAATGGGCAAAATATCGTGCAGCCAAAAATTCAAGGTCTTGTCAAGATATATCGTGCAATAAGTCGATATAGTGATTATTGCGACAGGCCTAGTGAGGAAGTCTTCCAAGGCTGGAATTCAGAAATGGTAATTGGTGTTTAGTTTCCAACACATGCTGTAAGCAGTAGACCAGTCACTACAGACTGGGCCATCTGACCAATCAGATCACAGGAGGCTCTCGGAAAGTAGGGGTTTAGAGAGACTGGATCCTTTATCGACTGTTTCAGACACTGTGAGAAAAGAGGTGATGCTGCAATATATATTATGAGAAAATTAAAGGCTTTTTTGATCTTGGATGCATGTAAAGCTATTATAGAAGACCTTTAAATTAGGAACCTTTAAAATAACTCAAATAGAGGCACTTTAAAATGTTCTTCACACTAATAAAACAATGGTTCTTTTAATAACTGAATTTACTGAAAGGTTCTTCGGGGAACAAAAATGGTTTTTCAAATGGCATGGCTGTGAAAAGCCCCTTTTTGAAACCTTTGTTTTTAGTGAGAAATATTTACCTGTCCATCGGTCTCACCCTCAGCACCGTTCATCAACCGCTGGATGAAATCCTCCACAATCTGAGGTCTCTCTAGAGACACACTGTGTTTCATTGAAGGCCGTTTCCACAATTCTTCATTACATGTGAGCAGAAGAAGTTTGGGATGAACAAAGCAAACACATTCTAGAAAGGACTACTGTTTTGTTGAGATGAAAATATTATAACATCCTAAATATAGGACAGCTTTGATGAAGTTTATTGTCTTTCTAGAGACAGCCTCCAGGGAGAATCAGGCCCAGCCCCAGTCCTCCCATAGTGCTCTGTGATCTCCTCGGGGTTCATGCAGAGGCTGCTGTGTACCTGTGGGGAGTCCCGGGTCGTGCCGCGAGCGCTCCGACATCACTAGAGTCACTTCACTGTTAATCCTCTTCTGAAGCGCTCGGATCATGTCACACTCCGTGATCTCCAAGAGTCTCAGTAACTACAACAAACACAGCAAACATACCAGTCTCATGTGGACTATGCCAAAGATATCAGTCAAAACAATCACATCAATGAATTGTCAAAGGCGGTCTGACGATTAAGGATGTATCATTTTTTAAGAACTTTTAAGAACGCATCATGGCTGTTTGGTTTCATAGCCACAGAATATTAATTTGATGATTTTTCATATCTTTGCTTTATAGATCCCAGAGTCAAAAAAAAAAGCAGGTTCACATCATCTTAGCATTTTATTACTATTATTATAATAGTATATTATATTATATTTTGAATTTTATATTTTCAGATTTTCCTTTTAGTTTAACATTTAGTAATTTTGTTATGAGCTTTTGTCTTTTTATTAGGTATTTTTAATATTAATATTTAGATTTAATTTATTATTTAATTATTTATAGTTAAAAATTTTAGCACTTCAACTTTATATATAATTTATAATTCTTATACTAATAGTTTTTATGAATATTTTTAATACTTTCAGTTTTCTTTTAAGTAATTTTGCGCTTTTGTAATTTTTATTACTTTTTTTAAATATTACTATTTAGGTTTAATTTATTTTTATTTCTATTTTAATTCAGTTAAGTTTTTATTAATTTCCAATTATTAATTTTAGTGAGTCAACTTTATATACTATAATCATTTATAATAATATACTATTATAATTTTTATTCATATTTAAAATTAGCTTGTATTTATTTATTCATTTTTTATTGTCATTTTAGTTTATTTCTTAAATATTTTAATGTTCTTTTGTCCTTTTTATTCGTTTTTTAATATTACTGTCACGGATTCAGAGAATGCGGACCCAAATGCAGAGATGGCAGGCGATGTGATGAGCTTGAATATTTATTAAACAAAAATCCAAACAACAAAAGGTTTCCAAAAACAGCAGGCAAGGTTCTCCAAAAAACAAAGTAATAAAGAAAAACAGAAACCACGGGAATAAGCACCAAAAACAAAAACAGGCAGACTAATACACAGAACATAAAATGGCCTGACAACAGACAAGGGAAACACAGAGACTAAATGCACAGGGTAGTGAGAAACCAAGGAACAGGTGACACTAGGGCAGGGGAACAGGTGAAACACATTAGGCAATCACAAGGGCGAGAAAACTCAAAGACAGGAAGTAAAACAAGACAAGACATGACAGACAACCAACCAGACTACCAAAATAAAACAGGAAACAGAAACCAACAATCCTGACAATTACTATGTAGATTCAATTTATTTTTATTTCAGTTTTAGTTTTATTTCATTTTGTTTCCAGTTGCTAAGGCATCCTTTCCAATTTTCATCTAATATTTATTTTATTTGATTTCAGCTTAATTTGAGTTTTAATAAATGATAATAACCCTAGTTCACATACAGTACCTGCCATGTTTTGACGTCCACTTCTGCTGCTCCAGGTGGTGGGAGGACAGACTGAGTCTGAGATAGCACAATCTCATACTCCTTCTCCTTATCCATCTGCTGGGCCAGAGCTTGCATGCTGGGGAAGTAAATCTCCACCCTAAAACACAAGATCATGGGGCAGGTTAACACATACATATTTGTTTCACCACAAACTATTATGAAAGAGTGAGTGTTTGAAATAGTGATGAAATGTTCATGACCTGTAAAGCTGAGAGAAGTGTTTAAACTGTGCAGGGCTGCTTAGTGTCTCAACACCCATCTGTCGTTGAGTCCAGCTCTCTTTAAAAACTTCCATCTGCTTCCAGAGCAGTAAAAATCCCCGCTGGTTCATCAGGGACTGTATTTCTTGAGTTTTAGACGAAACTTCCATTTCTCTCTCCTCATTTCCCATGTTTTTATTAAGGACCTGAAAGATGACAATGAGATAAATGTGCTTCACCAAACAGATGTATGAGCAAACTGAATATACACAGATCATTGTATTTGCTTTTATCCAAAGTGAATTACATTGCATTTAAGGTACACATTATTTTAGTTCATGCGTTCCCTGGGAATGAAACCCATGACCTTGGTGTTGTTAAAAACATGCTCTACTGTTTGAGCTACATGAATGCAGGATTAACATCTCAATATCTCCAGGTTATTTTATTTCTTGAATTTCTCTTCCTGTCATTCCAATTTAACTTGTAGCCTTTGGCTTCATTTCAATTTCTAAATTTGTCTTAAAGGATTAGTTCACTTTTTAAAAAACTTTTGCTGATAATTTACTAACCCCCATGTCATCCGAGATGTCCATGTCTTTCTTTCTTCAGTCGAAACAAATTTAGGTTTTTGATGAAAACATTCTAGGATTTTTCTGCATATAATGGACTTCATTGGGTACCAAACGGTCCAAGGTCCAAATGACAGTTTCAGTGCAGGTTCAAATGGCTTTAAACGACACCAGACGATGAATAAGTGTCTTATCTTGCGTAACGATCGGTCATTTCAAAAATAAATAAAAAAGTTTAAGTTTTATAACCCTTGCTCTGTTCTGTGATGCACGTTTGTAACGTGACGTCACGTAATACGCAATTACGTTGAAAAGGTCACGCTTCTTGACGTATGTGGAAGTACCGAGTCAGTGTTTACAAGTTGAACGTGCAAACAAAGTCAAACGCTGTTTACAAAAAAAGGAAATTAAAAGGTAAAACAACGATGTCGGGCGATTTTGAACTTAGAGGAGAAGATGAGATAGAGTTTTTCGCCCTGCCCTACCTTTTTGAACCGGAATACACATACGTCAAGCGTGACCTTTTCAACATAATTGCGTATTACGTGACGTTACAAACGTGCATCCTCGAACAGAGCAAGGCGAGCATTTGTGCTTATAAAACTTAAACTTTTAATTTATTTTTTAAATGACCGATCGTTACGCAAGATAAGACCCTTATGCATCGTCTGGTGTCGTTGAAAGCCATTTGAAGCAGCACTGAAACTGTCATTTGGACCTTGGACCGTTTGGTACCCAATGAAGTCCATTATATGGAGAAAAATCCTAGAATGTTTTCATCAAAAACCTTAATATCTTTTCGACTGAAGAAAGAAAGACTTGGACATCTTGGATGACATGGGGGTGAGTAAATTATCAGCAAAAGTTTTTTAAAAAGTCAGACGTTGCGGTGATGTCGGGGTCTCCTGTGGTCTGTAGTCGGAGGGGCGCTGCATCTCTTCCACTACTGAGCACATCATCAATGATCAAAGATACGCCCAGTATCGCCCCATTAGCCTCCATTCTACAGCGGTCATTCAGATCACAGAGGCAGAGCTACAAAAAAACAAACACAGGATTGCATGATCCTAATGCTAATAAAACAGAGGAAGACTAAAAAACAAAAAGCATTTGCAAAGTTAGACACCTGCATGTAATGCTCAATCTGCGTGACGTCCCATAAGATGAAAGGGTGCGATCCATGGATTGCAAGAAAAGATCTCCATGGATACCATTTTTGGGCCTGAAACCACATATAAAAGAAGCAGAACCTGCTGGAATCAACCAGCTTCATGAAGTAGATTCTGTGATGCTTTTAAACATTAGTGAAGGATGAGCATGTAGATGATGGACGTGCCTGGTGGTTTCTCACCTGAAGGCAGGCCGGTTCTAACGGCTGAGGAACAGGGAGGAAACTGGCTCCTCTCGGCGCACTGTCACTCATGATAGGAAGGGCGTGGCTCATGTTTTCACTCACGCTCTGATAGGCCGAGAGGTTTCCAGAGGAGAGGAACGCCTCCCTTGTGAAGAGACAAGAACGGAAATACTGTGTTTTCATTTAGTTTAACTTTATAAAAACAAAACAAAAACTATACCGACATTTTAAAAATAAAACACAATAAAGACAAAAACACACAACAAAATTACTAAAACTTTCAAATTAAAATGTAAAAGGAAATATTAAAATAAAAACTTCAAATCTCAATGACACTAAAATAACAACACCATCTTCCCTTCTGTAAATACCCGGAGACTGTTAATTGAGGGGGGGGGGGGGGGGGTAGTGTTTTAAAAGGTTAATTCTGTCAAATGGAAAAACCTACAAAAGACAACTTATGTTAAATATATTTTTACAAATAATTTTACCTTGAATTTTTCTTTTTATGTTTTTGTAATAATAAAACTGCATACATTTAAATGTGATTATATATTATTTAATAATATTATTTTTTACCTTATGGTTATACCACTGGATATTTCTTCAGTGGAAGTACAAAAAATGAAACCAACATAAATACAAAAGTAACATCTGTAATTTTGAACTGTCAGCGTTGGTTGCAGCAGAGATGAAACAGAATCTAAGTGCTGGAGCTTTAACTTTAATTTCAAGAACAAACTAAAATCTTCACAAAACACTCAAAAATAACAGGACCATGAACAGAACAACCAACATAACACAACGTAGAACTGACAATGAACAGAAAGACACAAAGGGCTTAAAGCAACACCATGGAACTTTTCCTCTTCGGTCGCCCTACTGGTTGGAAAAGAAATTGTCCATTACCGCTGTCGTAAATAATTTAGCCTACAGTCGCATGCACGCTCGCTGTTGAACGATGTCCACAGACAAGGTAGAGTATGTTACATGATTTCATGAAAGTATGATGTATTGCGACATCAGAAACGAAAAAAAACTAAATAAAGACTATTGTAACGGTTGACGTAAAGAAAGATAGTTTTCTTATGTCTCATTCGGACTACAGAAACGCGACCCGATCTGGCAAACTTGCATAGTGTGGTTATAGCAGATATAGGACCGCAAAGCGAATCCAGAAGAGCCGTTCACCCTGTTACGACTTGATGAACAACTGATAAGATTTTGGAAACATTATTTTAAGGTAAAAAATGTTACATAGTGTTGCTTTAAGTACACTGCAAACAGAGGAGGAACTAATTAGACTAATTAACTAGAAACACTTGAACTCAAACTCTAATCAAATCGGACACCATGGTGACAAACAGATAGGGAACAGAACTAATAGAACAAGAAAGCCAACCTAGAAACAGACATGAATACTCAAAACATGACAGTAACATGCATTTTAAGATTTTTCACAAAAGTTCTCCTCTATATCATCTCAAACGTTATTATTTGCCATTGAGACTAATGCTGTGAAATCTGTCATTTACAAGCACCTGATCATGTAGCGCACGGCGGTATCGAAGCGCAGGAAGAGCACATCCCTGTGTAGCTGCAGAAGCCGTCCGACATTCTCTGAACTTCTGGGCTCACAGAGAGAGTCAATCTGTCGCTGGACGTCCCACAGTTCAGCCCCTTTGGACAAACATGAGAGCACAAGGAAACACTGGGCTGAAAGTCTCACAATATCAGCTAAAAACTGCACAGTGTATATTTTAAAGGGGTCCTATTATGCCCTAGAACGAAGTCTTGATTTTGTTTTTGGGGTGTACTAGAATATTTAGAATTAGAATGTAGGTGTACATGTTTTCATGCTTGATTGGTCAAAAACCGCATTATTTTTTCCATTACAGCACCTCTCTTCCCAGTCTGTCTCGAACGCGCAGTTTAGTTTATGGTTTTGATGAACCCCCTCCTTCCCAAATACGAAATGTGCTGTGATTAGTTAGCTGGTCTAGTGTGTTGTGATTGGCATCGCTTAGCGCATGTTTGGGAACTGTCTCGCCCCTCCATAACTGCGAGTTCTCCCCTAGTGTAAATATGAATAAGGATGGTGTCAATTTCAATCCAATTCACATCTGATTCAGACCCTGACAATGTTAATGAACAAGAGGATTGTGCAGAATGGATTTCAAGCACAGACACACGCACTGGACGTTTCAGAGTGGTATGTTTTATGTTATGTTCTTATACATTATAAATACAATGTTATCCATCACACATTTGTCGGAAAACTATAGTAATACAAACAGTAATCGATCATAAAACCATGGTTAATTTTCCTAGGGAGTGTTGAACCATCTTACAAAAGCGAGAGCTTACAAATGCAACAGAAAACAAGCTGTTCTCCATAAAATGTGCAGCGCATAAACATTGGGGTTAAAATGTTCAAGAACAATGTTTAAAATAAAATTTAACCACTCTAAGTTTGTCAGCCTTAGGAATGTCAAACAAATGAGTTTTGGAAACATTGTAAAAAAAACAAACCGTGTTTCTTTTACATAGCACCGACAACACTGTCTTCTCTAATGCAGCTCAGTCAGGCCTCGTCCCTTTTTTTGAGTATTCCAAAGCGCGGATTATTTAAATGAGTAACATTGTGACTTCATAAGATCCAGAAAACCGCATTGTAGTAGAAACGAGCCGTTCGTTGTGGTTCTTGGAAAGTGGATTCTGTTGAAAAAAATATCTCCCTTTGAGGTCGACATTGAGCTTTGAAACCTCGCAGATCTTTTTTATGCTCAAACAGCAAAATTACACACTAACTAAAGTTGAAAAAGTGAAAAAGCATAATAGGACCACTTTAAGCTGAGTATGAGCCACACTGTTTGTTTTTACAGAATTATCATATACCGATGCTTTCTAAGCCGCCCCAGTCCGCTGTGAGCCTCTGAGCGCTGTCAGGACTGAAGGAAGTGTTTGGATTCCCCAGCCGAGCAAAGCCCACCAGGTAATAGACAATGTCATGAAGAGCTGAAATAATCTGCAGTGTGTTCTGAAGAGCCTGGTGACATTCCTGTAACAAGAACATCCATACATCCTTTAAAAATCACCGGCTGATTCAAACACATTGAGCAGCCTGCATGATGAGTGTGCAATTGCACAATGTCTCTTTTGAGAAAAGGATTACGTGGCTGAAGAGAGTTATGAGTGAATTAGTGAATGAGGACGGCAGAAATCGGGTGCACATCAGTGATTAGTCAACCCGAGACGCTGCTGGTAGGGTGACAGTGTTTGAACAAGCTTAATTGCCAATTTATATTCAGATAAAAGCCATCTTGTGTGTTATTTGAATCATAAGAGACATTTATAACTTATATTGTGTATGATATTGTTGCATTAGAGTGCATACGGTTCATGTGTGTACTTAAAAGTGTGTATACATGTGTTAATGCATAGGATGTCAAATGTTTGATTATAATCAGGTATTTTATTCTGATTTCTTTAAAGGTTATCAACCTAATTTGAACTTAAGCAAACTTTTCTACTGAAATGGCTAACTACTGTTTCAAGTCACTTATCTAACTTAAAACTAAGTTAATCTGTTGGAAAGCTGTTCTAATCACTTGTAAAATCCAGAAATAACTCGACAGTCGCGTGCAGGTAAGAAAGCTGTTGCCAAAGTGTTCAATTTTACCATAATGCTGTTTTAAGAATTATACGATAACATTTTCAGTGATAAATCTAACCTTACAATAACTGTTCTGTTAATAACCCTCTGTTGATATGACTGTCCGTTGGCGGATACAAAAATGCGGAAGTATAATCTGTAGTTACACTTTAAGTTGTGTGTAAAGGTGAAGTATATAGTTTTCGCGACACCAGTGGCACTAGCAGATTATTTTGCAAACGCGTCACGCTTCCCCCAACTCAAACATCACAAACACAACTCTTACAGATGCTAGTGAAGGCATGACTCAACAGGTAAAGTAGGCTACTCTCAATAAAAGGTCCAACATATTAGGAATATTTGTAGCTGTGTTGCTGTGTGTCCTGAGTAAGTAAATAAGTAGACTAAAACTCTATATAGAGTGAACGCAAGCATCTCGCTTAATAAACCCATTCAACGAAGCATTTTTTGACATGACGAGCCTCTACTGTTTAAGGCTCTCTACACTGGACACGTCAAAGTAAACATTATGAACTGGTACTCAATGGGTGCACGATGATGATGGTGCATTGAAGCATCCATTGTAGCGCACAGTATTGCAATGCCTTGTTTCACTTTGTCATATTCATGACCTGTTTAATCTTCACATTTTTCCTTGCAATTCTATAACCAGAGCTGAATGTCTTTTCTCATGTAACACACATCAGTCGTGGTCCCACACCAGCTAAACAGAATATATATTTTTTAAAATTCATAAAAATACATACTTCAACTTTAAATATGCAAACACTTTTTGGGGCCCCTGTGTTTTAATGAGAACTGGGACACTATGCCATGTTTATTAGTCACAGATGCATTTCTCACCTTCTCCTCCAGAGATCTGAACATGAGCAGCACTTCTGTATAATGAGGGATGAACCACAGGTTTACTAGAGTCTTTCCATCGGCTGATAAAAGTCTTCTGGGACGAGGTTGAAATGTCCTGAACAGCCAGAAGCAGTTTTGATTTAGAAAGGCATTTACATTGTGAAAAGAAATTACTTTATATTTATTTATGTATGAATTTATTTATGCATTCATGTATTTATTTGCGAGTTTAGTTTTGCATGCATTTTATTTATTTGAGCATTTTTTTTCTTTGTTTATTTTGACTATATCCCACATTTTTTATGATACAAAATCCATCAAAACTAAGAAATATACATTTACATTTTATTTTTGTTTCTTAATAGTTACCACTGTTTGTCATTTTGACATCCTTTGACACTTAATTGTTGAACATTCACTATTCAGCCCAACTCATGCATTAACAAAATGACTTTTTAAACAATTTATTTGTCTACAAAACGAAATGTTCAAGCAAAAGCCAAATGATCAAAATGTTTCGAAGCTCAAAAGGTTTTTAAACTCATTAAGCACATAAATTTAGCGTCTAAATCGTTCATCTAAGATTCAACATCACATTAAACTGGAACTCCTTGTATGTATTTTCTTCTATATGCTTCACCTTGGATCAGGACACAATCTGTCCTCTGACTGCAGGTCTGATCTGGTTTCGTTGGGTGTTCCCATCACAAAGTGATTGTCGCGGATATGTGGCACCTCGTGGAGAAGTGAGGTGAAACTGTGGCAAAGAGCAACAACCTGCCCTCGGACACAACTCTGTGACATGCGCTTGTTAAATCTGAAAGAGACATAACCAGTGCTAGAGCAAAGAACACTGTAATATAAAGATGTGGGGTCATATCCTCCTTTTATAGAAAATAATATGTAAGAAAACTTCTTCTGTGACTAAGCATACTTGTGACAGAACTCCAGAATCAGTCTCCTCTTGATCCTGGCCACTTCTTCCTTTTGAGAGAAGAATGAAGGAATAAGGAACATTTCCATTTAATTGAGCAATTAAAATCTGTTTTCTCTTAACCTAGAGCTGCACGATTCTGGATAGAGAATCATATTTTTTTATTTTTTTTAAATAGAGATCACGATTCTCCCATAATTCTGAATAGAGAACTAAACAAAATAACAAGCCATTTACTAGAGGTTCTGACAAAATGTTACATGCTACAGAATAAAAAAAATTATTAAAAAAATAAAAAATAAAAATATATATATATATAAATGGTTTGAATTAATGATTCAATGACTTGCTCATAAAGACTTGACTTTTTCATTACTGGATGAATCAGCGTTTTTCAACTAATCTCTTGAATGAATTAATTAGTTTTTAATCACACATTTTTTATCAGCCACTAGTCACCACCTACTAATTTTTATTTTAAGTTACTTTCAAAAGGGGTTTTATTTTATTCTGTTCGCTACCATATACAACAGTGTTTATATCCAAACAAAAAACTTTTAATTAAACAGTAATTCTGTGATCATTTGAATATTTCTACCATGGAAATAATAATATTGTGTGTTTGAAAAGACTGTTTGTGAAGCTGCTTGATACCTACATGACAACTGGCTCAGTTGCAGTGCAAACACAGATCTGAATGTTCTGATATGATTTTGTCAAAGGTTTAATAGAAACAGACAACGCGTTGTCATTTAGGAATAAGATCATGTGGGTGTTTGAATCGAGATTGTGATTATTAACAATTAGTCGTGCAGCTCTAATGCTTACATACAGAGCTTAGCTTCAGCGAACTCGTCTGTTCTTTCTTCTTTATAAATGCATTCAGCATTTCATCTCGAACTCCCACTTTCTCCAGCTGAATGGACACAAAAGCACCTGCAAGCCTGAATTACAACAAACATTTCACACAGGGCTTCTATAAACAAGTGTATCTAAATGACTTTATATACGGGCGAATCTCACAAACCATTGCATTGTATTTTCTATTAAGAATATAATTAAGAACAGTGATTTCTCTTTATTTCAATTAAAAACAAATACGAGCATAATGATTAAAATCAGTATAAGTATTTAAAATCTGAATATCTTTCGCATTAAATCGACACCAAAAACTTTCTTAAAAGTTAAATTTTCTTCATGCATGTAGACCTTTTTCTGGTAGCTAAGGCACGTTTCCTGGTTTCAGGGGAAGTCGATCCATCATGCTGCAGTGGCAGGTCTGTATCTGAGGACTGATCCAGCTTCTCTATCCTATAGCACAAGGACGCTTGTTTAAGCGCTCCAATCAGAGCATTCTTCTGAACCACCTGACACACAAGAACCACATGCAGGTTCTCCAAGCTGGACTGATTCATGAGCTGATGCACAGAGACAAAAAGTCAAATGATTCATATGCTGAACAAAAATAATGTGCATAACAATTATAGATCATGTGATTACCTGTAGAACTGCTTCGTTAGATTGAAAGCTAAATTTGCCAATATGACTCTCATCAAGTTCCTGAACACACAGAGGCAGGCTGTTTGGGACAAACCTATGAAACAGGAAGGGAATGGGATAAACTAAAATCAACTACATTTTACACATTCGGAACTAATGGTGCAAGCGGACTTATTAATGATATATTGAGAGATAGTAATAGATATGAACCTTAAAAGCAACCACTAATTACAGCATTAAGGCTGCAACAAACCTTATACACACACTACTCTGCGTTCAATGTCAGCGCTATCAACAGATTCTGATAATGAGCATGATAGGTCAATATTGGTCCTACAGACTTTTACCTGTCCGCATTCTGTTTGTCGTCCTCAAGGGCGGTGATGAACACAGGAAGTTGTTTTGGAGTCTCTTTCCTCACAGCGAACTCAAACTGCACCGGCCGCATGTACAAATGAACATCATCAAAGCCCATCACTCTGGCCACTGATTTATATAATCTAGAGCGACATGACGGAAAGCAAAAGACATTCATCTGAGAGTTAGATCATTTTAGCTGTTTTTTTAGTCATCATTTGAAGGAAAGATTAAAGGCAGCAAAAAATATATAATTGTATAAAATATAAATATAATGTGTGTGTGTGTGTGTGTGTGTATATATATATATATATATATATATATATTAGAGGACAGTCAAAAATAACGTGTTAATTTAGCATTTTTTTCAGTTTAACGAGTTGAAAATATTAAAGGCAGCATATGTTTTTTTCTGTCATGATATGATCAACGCTTTCTCTTAAGTGCTATTAAACCATTCAAGCGCGATAAGATGCAAAAGAAAGGGCTGTCTGTGAACAAACACCCGAAACGAGCACTGCTCTTGACTGAATAACTTTATTAAGCTTTAATAAGGATTCATCTATATTCAATTTATAATTTATGCAGTGTTTGATTATTTAATTTCTGTATATTTACGTTAAACCTAAAACGTGCTGTTTACATGGGTCAAAACCAATGAAAACAATAACTTTTTTGTGCATTTTAGCAGGGTAGGTAAAAATCTGAACCGGTAGAAAAAATCCTTATGACCACTGATATATTAAAGGTACAGCTAAATGTGACATTTATTACAATGGGTTTATGTGAAGATTGTTTTAAGTACACCTAAATTAAAAGTTGTTCTTTTTTACAGCCTAGTAAATGTTACAATTGATGGCTTTCAATTTTACCATAACGTTGAATGGCTTTAATTAATGGATAATATTAAGGCAAAAAATCCATTTAATAGAGACATCAGTATCAGTACTGTGATCACTATCAGTACAGTATCAGTACAGTATCAGTGATTTATAGAGCTTGAAAAATGGCATTCAAAATATTTTACATCTATCATCTTTATGTTGTTTTTACATTACTTTGAAGATTCAATGTGAAAGTATAAGTATATAAAATATATTAAAAACATTAAGTTTAGGTATGATTAATTACAGACAAATATGCAATTATTTTGTCATTTTTAGGAGCAATATAATATATATTTATAGGTTTAACTGTCATGAAAATAATGTAAAAATGCAACGGGCCACATTATACATTTCTTTTTTCTTTCATCTTTTTTCCTCACTGAGGTCAGCTATGTTCCAAAAACATTATTAGATTTTTCATGATCATTTTCCACCTTCTCTAACTAATGAATAATGAAACAGTCCATTTGCATGCTGTCATTTCTGCCAAACGGCTATTAGCTATTTCATGACACGGCTATTTAGCTATTTCTGCCCCATCCTTCATTGTGGAAATGAAGTAATGAACCATTTTTGCATCCAAGCTTCAATAACTGAAACTCAAGGAAAGAAAATCAAGGCAAATTTGAGCTGCTCAGCAATATTGTTTTCCAACTCAACTGGGACAGGTGTTCAGTTTCTGAAGCTGATTCAATGATGCGGTGACGGAGTGTGACGAGCTCTAACAATGTGCAGAACATCTTCAGCATGAACAACTGTCTATCTTTGCCTTGTTTCCTCTCCTGTTCCTCAGAAGATCTCACAACGGACATTCCCAGCTCTCTGACCAGAATAGGATCTTCCATGAACCCATCTGAGAACAACTGAAACAATACAGAACATTGACTGTATCGGGCACCTCTTAAAGGATGAATGAACAAATTAACATTTAACACAAAATTGGATAAATAATGCAAAACAACCTTGTTTATTTATTTGTTAGTTAAAAAATGCCACTTGCTGGATTGAAAATGCAACATCAATGTTGAATACTACTGCTCAAAATGTTAATCATTGCATACTCTTAAAGCGGGTCATGAACTGCATTTAAAAAAAATAAATTTAGGGTCCACTTATAATCTTAGCAACATTTTTACAACAAAAACATCCTGATTTAGATTAGGCTATTTATGACCCTCTCTTTAAATCACTCTTGTTTTGATAGGCGTCACATTCAAAACTTGAAAGTAAATGCCCATTGTTGTGATTGAGTTACAGTTTTGCATATTAAAATCATTTTCAACACCCCATCACACTTGTAGAATTGTTTTGAAAACCTCCGATGTTCGCTATATATGCTTGAGCCAGAGTCTGACCCTGAATCAGAAGACAAACCTACACCTCAAACACCAAGGCTGCGACAGCTTGGTAATTAATTATCTTTATTTATATGTATTTGTGAGATAGTATTGTATGAAGACGCTACAGAAAGGTGTTTATATAGTTACATAGTTGAAACATTTAGCAGTTTATGTAACTAATAAAGTTTAAGTACTTGGAGTTACCACAGTTATGTTGATTACAGTGTTTCGTGTAAACAAATTATGAATTAATAACCATCGCGTGTCGTTCTTATATTTATTGTTCATCATTTTCAGTAAAGTGAAGGTAAATCGAGTACATATCAAATGATCTGTAACAAACAAGGCAATAGTGACACATGGTAAAAAAAATTGTTGCTGGAGTAATCCTGTGTTTGCGTCTGTCTCTATTTACTACCACATGACATAAAGTGGTGGGCGGGGCTAAAGAGGCAATGATGTAGAAGTAGGCGTTACAAAATGTAAAACGAATCGTTTAAGGAGATTGGTTTCAATAAAATCTGTTTTTGGACTAACAAGGAAGTTTTGAGTTCTGAAACTTACAGGATACGTTTAATACTACAATGACCTCTTATGCGCCAAAAGATCATGGAAAATGCTTATTTGGAGCAACAACAAAAAAGCCACATACATCTCTCTGGATCTGAGAACTGTAGGTGGTGCCAGGAGCTGCAAGCATGTGCCAACGATGCAGGGCCGTTTTCAAGAGCCTTTGCTCAAGGTTGACTCTCTGAGATGGTGTTTTCGCTCTGTGCAGCTCAAATAGTTCAATACAGGACCGTTCAAGATCCTCGTACAGCCAAGACGCCAAACACAATGAGGGGTGTATCTCTAAAAAATACACACTCTTCAAAGAAGGCCTGCAAAGAAGGCACAAAGACACACCCTAAAACAAGTGTTTTGCCTTTAATGCTTTTAGATTTAGATTTAAAACAACATTTGCAATTAATTTTGTGATGCATCCCTTAATGTAATGTCATATTTAACATGAATAAAATGTCTGCATTTTTTTATCCATTACATGCAGTCATTTATATTTAGAATTATGCATTTGGCAGATGATTGTATCCACTGTACTTTCATTGCATCCCCATTCACTGGGAATCGAACATCTGAATTTGGCATTGTCAGCGCCATGCTCAATTATTTAAAGTACAGGAATGACAAGTATTGTGCTAAATAAGACTAGAAACAAATATTAAAGAGGCCCTTTTTCAAAGTCTTGATTTTGTTTTTGGGGTCTACTAGAATCGATTTTCATGCTTAAATGTTCAAAAAGCATTATTTGTCACATATTTTACATTGTTGCAGTAACTCTCTTCCCAGTCTGTTTCGGTCTCTATGAAGCCCCTCCTCCTGAAAAGGGCAATATGCTCTCTGATTGGTCGGTGGGACCAGTGTGTTGTGATTGGTCAACCGCTTCCAGCGTGTTTCAGAAATGTCACGCCCCTTTCCATAACTGCGAGTTTCAACACACTACTAACTAACTCAACCAGGCCTCACCCCATTTATTTTGCGAAGGCCTCAGACAAGAATTATTTAAATGAGGAATATTGTGACATACTTTCCCAGATGAAAACTAAAGACTACAATCGGGAAGTAATAACTCCTTTTGGAGTGACTTTGTGCTTTGTAACTTTGCAGATTGTTTACATGTTGTGAGCATACTTTTTCAATGCTCAAACAGAA
The DNA here is from genome assembly GCA_030578275.1 of Meda fulgida. NCBI lineage: Eukaryota > Metazoa > Chordata > Actinopteri > Cypriniformes > Leuciscidae > Meda > Meda fulgida. The sequence goes on along the minus strand of CM060632.1, from coordinate 9,446,232 downwards.
ACATTACACACTATAGAAAGTTGAAAATGTAAAAACAAAGCATAATAGGTCCTCTTTAATAAAGTAAACAGTGTCAACATTTGCGTTATGCTGAATTTACGATTGATTATTTTGATCTTTACCTACTTCCACCGACAGATACCAAATGTTTAGGGATGCAGTTTGGTGGCAGGCCGTATTCACTAGGACAACCATTCTGTCCCTCCCTCCATATTCTCTCCAGATACTGCCGCTGCTCATCAATCTAGCGTTCAGGAAACATCAGAGAATAAAATAATCTGACATCTTAGGTAAGCTAAACATGATTAAACAGCAAATGCTTGGTTACATGGTTGTTCAGCACTAGTTTGATAAGCTGTTGGTGGCTGTGGAGGCAGACGATCATGTCCCTGTAAGCTTGAACAAAATATCCAGCAGTAAAATCAATCTGTGGCCTTCTGTGCATGACATCTGTGATGACCTGAGCCAATCTGAACTGTTCCTCTGGATCTGTGACATGCTGATACGAATCCAAATAGCAATTCAAGAGCTGTAAATACAAGACGGCATTTTATCATTGACATACACTTCTGTTCAAAAGTTTGAAGTAAGTAATTTGAAAGAAATATATCATTCTTTTTTTTTTAGCAATGATGCATTAAATTGTGAAAGTGACAGTTCTATTTGCAATAAATGCTGTTCTTTCTGTTCATCAAATAATCTTGGAAAAATGGGCAACACTTTATTTGAAGGGGTGTGAATAAGACTGCCATGCCACTGTCATAAACATGACATAACACCTGTCATGAACATGAAGGAGTCTTTATGAATGTTTATGAATGTTGTCATTAAGTGTCATTCGATAAATTATGACACTTTTAATGCAAAGTTGACATTGTTTAAAATGTCTTTGTTATGACAACTTGACATTAACCAAGAAATCATAACCTGTCAACCTGTCACAAATATGTCATAACAAGTCTAATTATCAAACTTAAAGAAGTTATTTAGCTTTGCGTTAACATTACATTACCCTGTCATATGTGGTTGGTTTTGACTTTGGCCGTCATGACACCGTTGTAACTGTGTCATGAATATTTTACTTGTCCTCAAGTAAAGTGGAACACATTGTACTTTCTGTCTTTGTTAATGTCAAGTTGTCATAACAAAGACATTTTAAACAATGTCAACTTTGCATTAAAAGTGTCATAATTTACCGAATGACATTTAATGACAACAGTCATAAACATTCATAAAGACTCCTTCATGTTCATGACAGGTGTTATGTCATGTTTATGACAGTGGCATGTCAGTCTTATGCACACCCCTTCAAATAAAGTGTTACCCAAATATGTATGTTAGCTTCTTTCCACAAAAAATTTAAGCAACACAACTGTTTTCAACATTGATAATAATAAGAAATTTTTCTTGAACAGCAAATCAGCATATTAGAATGATTTCTAAAGGATCATGTGACACTAAAAATTCAGCTTTGCATCACAGGAATAAATTACATTTTAAAATATATTACAATAGAAAACAATTTCACATTATTACTGTTTTAAATATATATTAGATCAAATTAATGTAGCCTGGATTTTAAAAACATTAAACAATCCCAAACATTTGAACGGTAGTGTACAGTATCATTAAAATTACACTGAATTGCAGTCACATATCACATACCTGTATTTTATGCTCCAGAAATTCTGTTTCACATGTCCATATGTCTAAAAGTACAGCCAACCGATCCACATCCATTCTAGCCAGAGAGTGAAGTTCTCCTCCAGATCTATCAGATGCATGTGATTCTGACAGAACATAAAATGACAATTGTGAAACACAGATTATAAACTAAAGGTGTCTTTAAACTTCTTAGTTATGGCAGCTCTGTGTCATCGTCTCAACCTGTATGGGATCAGAAACAGCACCAAGCCCTCTTTCTTTTCAATCACCTGACATACATTATAGAAACACTTTTCACCATGAATTCCCAAAGGATGAAAAAACAGTCCTAGCCTTCATTATTTTCTTGTTAAATATCCTTTATCACTTGGACATTTTTCTGGTTATCAAGTAAAATGAGTTGTCATAAGTTTAAGTTAATTGATTTTTTAATGTTTGCAATATACTGTAAGTGAACATATCAGTTATAAACAGTTGAAAGAAGTTAGATATACAGTACATCCTACTTTACCTGCATACATACACTCATTCAAAGCAATATATACTATATAGCAAATCTTGGTTGCGTGATTGTTTGCATCATCAAAAAATATCAACTATATGGCACAGCTTTATATATAGAGTTGGATATATATTATATCCAACCTTGTCCGCTGCGCATACATACAGTACACTCACGTAAAGTGATTGTGGCGAACAGGACGGCCGAGGGACGTGAGAGAACGGCGCGAGGCCGGTGGTGCGATTGCTAATGAGCAACACCTGTGAAGCACACCGGTCTCGCATCTCTCACGGAGGAGCGGAAGCATAAAGGAGGAGCGACGACGTTGATGATCGAGAGAGGAACAGGCCTGTATTTTAGTTGTTTTGTTTTTTGTATTTTACTTTAGCCAGCAGTCGTCCACGAGGGGCTGCTGGCGGTATTTTCGTTTGTTTGTTTTATTTAAATAAATTATATTTTGATTGTTCGCCGGTTCCCGCCTCCTCCTTCCCTGAACATTGCTACACTGGTGCCGAAACCCGGGAAGAGGGAGGAACGCGCTGTCAGAGAGTCCTCGCCGATGTGGGGAATCCGTGGTGCCATCGAGCATGGTGCGCGAGTCGCCGCCGCTCGCCGTGGGCCGGAGCCTGCTGCCATCCGCCGAGCGAGGGGAGGAGCAGGGAGCGGGGGACTCGCGGCCACGGACGCTCGAGGCGGGGCGCTGGAGTGAGTTGCCGGTGGGACGGTCGAGCTCGCTGCCGGCCGCCTGGGTATTGGAGGGGCGGCTGCCATCCGGGAGGGAGAGGAGGAGTCGCCGCCGCTCGCCGTGGGCCGGAGCCTGCTGCCGTCCACCAGTGAAGGGGAGGAGCAGGGAGCGGGGGACTCCTGCCGTCTGCCCAAGGCACCCGAGGAGCCGTCGCCGTCCACCGGGCGGCGGAGGAGCGTCGAGCCGTCCACCGAGGGCTACCCAGCGTCACCGCCAGGCACCGCGGAGGAGATCGCCTAGCTGGTGGGGGACCAGATGGCAGCGCGTTGTGGGAACCGGACCAAGTTTTTTTTTTTTTTTTTTTCTCTCTCCCCTCTCTCGATCTGTCGCTCCTCATGCTTCCGTCTCCGTTTCCCTCGGTTTGTCTGTCCATACTCCCCAGGGATCGCCGCCGCCGGGGGGGGGAGTAGGCACAGGCTCGTGGGTACCCCCCGGCCTGTGAGGGGCGATGGGGGTATGTGGCGAACAGGACGGCCGAGGGACGTGAGAGAACGGCGCGAGGCCGGTGGTGCGATTGCTAATGAGCAACACCTGTGAAGCACACCGGTCTCGCATCTCTCACGGAGGAGCGGAAGCATAAAGGAGGAGCGACGACGTTGATGATCGAGAGAGGAACAGGCCTGTATTTTAGTTGTTTTGTTTTTTGTATTTTACTTTAGCCAGCAGTCGTCCGCGAGGGGCTGCTGGCAGTTATATTTATTTTCGGTAGCCAGCAGTCGTCCGCGAGGGGCTGCTGGCGGTATTTTCGTTTGTTTGTTTTATTTAAATAAATTATATTTGGATTGTTCGCCGGTTCCCGCCTCCTTCTTCCCTGAACATTGCTACAGTGATAAATACTATATAGCAAATCAACTGCCTGATTTTTTTTATTTCCTTGCATAATGTAACTATATTATTGCCTGGCTCTTTATTAAACAGTTGGATATATTAGTATGTCCAACTTTATCCGCATACATGCTGTACAGTACACTCACATAAATCAATGTAGAGTATGTTGCAATTCTCAACTGTTTGATTGCTTGTATCATTGCAAAATGTAAAATATATTAACGGCCAGCTCTAATTTGCTAAATGCATCTACAAAGATATTATAAACATCAACATCATGATTTTCTGTAAAGTTAGATGGAAACAGTGAGGGCCCTATCATACACCATGCGCAATGCAGCGCCAAGCAAGTGTTTTTTGCTAGTTTCAGCCCGACGCAGTTATCATTTTCACGTCCTGCGTTGAATAAATAGCAAATGCATTTGCGCCCATTTATGCGCCCATGGGCGTGCTGGTCTGAAAACGACCAGCATTTATTGCGCCCGGTGCTTTAGACCATGGGCTTAGATCGTTAAAATAGGACCCTGAGTGTTGTTAAAGTGCTATACAAACAAACTTGACTTGAATTGTAAATGAAATTGGAAAATGAGTATAATTAAGGGGAGGGCGGAGCATCTGCCCTGACCTCTGCTCCTCTGTATGAAATGAGATGCTGTGAGCAGCAGATGTTGCTCCAACTCTTGCAGGTCCACCAGGGCCACGTCATAGATGATGTAGAGACCCCGCTGGTCCTGCGTGTGGATGCAGCTCCCATCTGTGCTGTAGTAATCATGGAGGTTTTCCACCTCGGCAAACTCCATAAACTCGGCAAAGTGAACCTAAAACAGAACAGAGATTTACCTTCTCTGCCTTTCACATTTCATTGTTTTTTCTATAAAACACTGGGTGAATCTGCAAGTAAGGAACCTTATGGTCAACCGGAGTGTTGTAGATGAAGTGATTTGATCCAAGAGCTCCAGTAGAGCCGTCGTGTCTTTTAGCAGCACTCATCCAGCCCATCTCCTTCATACTTCTCACCAGATCTCCTCCGACCAACTCCAGACCCGCGGCATCCATCGCCAGAGTCCTCTCCACTGACCGCAGGTAGTTCAGCATGCTCAAACAAGTGCGCTACACAAACAAGAGGCCAGGACTCAATAAAACACAGTATTTTAGTGAGTAAAATCCTTATAGCAGGAGAAATAACCCATGCAAAACAGTACTGTTATGGTACTACTCTGGTATTTATAGGGCATATTTTCAGAAAAGCATTTATAATGTGGCTCCAGGAAAAGCTTACCTCTTGAAAAATTAATCTATGAACTTTTTTTACAGAAACTACATTTTTAGTAGGGTAGTTCATGGTAATTTTAAGCCACAAACCTTGTGGTCAGTAATATATTTTTAAAATAAATTCATATTTTTGTTCAGCAAGGATGCATTACATGTACCAAAAGTGACAATAAAGACATTAATAATTTTAATTTCAAATAAATGCTGTTCTTGAGATATGAACTCGTAAAAGAAAAAAAGGTTTCAACATTGATAATAATACAAATGTTTCTTGAACAGCAAATCAGCATATTGGAATGATTTCTGAAGGATCATGTGACACTGAAGACTGAGGCAATGATGCTGAAAATCCAGTTTTGATCACAGGAAAAAATTACAATTTAAAATGTATTACAGTAAAAACCAGTCATTTTAAACTGACTGATGAGATTGAGGACTTCTTTTAAAAACATAAAAAATCTTAACCTATTGAACAGCTTAATAATAATAATAATTCATAGTTTATATTCCTAAAGTATACTAAATAATGTTTTTCCTGTCTCAGGAAGTACTCATTTGTATGTTTTGTCTGTAATAATAATACAATTATATATAACAAAAAAAAGCAGGAAACCATAGCATCAGTATAGTGAATGACCAAAACAAGTTTTATTATATATTATGGTTATATATTTGCATAGACTTTCAACAAATGATTGTATTACCATAGTACATGTCCAAAAAAAAAAAAAAAAGACCAAAATCTCTCAAACCTTTCACATCTTTCATGAGTTTTACCTTGAGTTCTCTGATCCTGAGGTGTCTCAGGTAGATTAAAGATTCATAAGCTCCTCTGACTGTTACATGCTCCTTGGCAACCTCTTCAGTGTCTTCATATTTGTCATGCTGAAAAGCACTGCTGCTTTGACTAGAACAGTTAGGAGACAAAGAGTTGTTAAAAGAAACCCTACCACAGATTATAGACACATTTTAGCGTTTGGAAAATTACCCTTTATTCTTTTTCTCAGAGCATTTCTGATCTGCATATTTAGATAAATGAGAAACCTGTCCAGTGGCCACCTGGAGAAAAAAAAGGAAAATAATATGCACACAATAAAAAAAATAGATTCATTGCTTTGAAATTAATAGGAAAGGTATATTTGTATTATTTTGTATGGAAGCTTGTTTCCATAGAGAATAAAAAAAGGTAATTGTGAGTTTATTTCCTCGCAAATCCAAATTTATATCTCGCAATTCTGCCTTTTTCTCACAAATCTACCTTAATTTCATGCAATTCCGAGTTTATATCTCGCAATTATTAATTTTTTCTCAAAATTCCAAGTTTATATTGTGCAATTCTTACTATATTTCTCGCAATTCCAAGTTTATCTCGCAACTGCTTTTTTTTCTCTTAATACCACCTTTTTTCTCGCAATTACAAGTTTATATCTTGCAATTCTGTCTTTTCTCGCAATTCTGCCTTTATTTCTCGCAATTCTGACTTTATTTCTTGCAATTCCGAGTTTAAATCTTGCAACTCTGACATTATTTCTTGCAATTCCGAGTTTAAATCTTGCAATTCTGCTTTTTTCCTCACAATTCTGAGTTTATATCTCACTATCCTGACTTTATCTCTCACAATTCTTCTGACTTTATTTCTCGCAATTTCGAGTTTTTGTCTCACAATTCTGACTTTTTTCTCGCAAATCTGACTTTATTTCTCTCAAATCCGAGTTTTAATTCTCCCAACACTGCCACGTTACGTAACAATTGACTTGGAGAATATAATTTCCTATTCACACAGATGTTTACCTGAGGCATGTTTGTTGTGTTATAAATGCGTTTCCATACAGCAGAAGATTCTTTGAGAGTTTCTGTGCTGATGGATGGAGGTTTTGAGGGTTTTTTCTGGCTGACGAACAGATGCTGTGTAATGCTTCAAAGCATCAGTCACTTTATGAAGATCTGACTCCTTTAGAAGAAAGTGCAAAAGAAGACCATTATTGTAATGTTGGAGTATAGTAGTGTAACTTTGGTTAATTCATTAACTAAAAATTAGCCATGCATTTGTTGCAGAATGTATTCATCTTTGTTAAGGTTAGTTAATAAAAATACAACTGTTCATTGTTAGTTATTTTCAGCTAAGGTCCACAAAAAATACTATTTAAAGATACAACTTTTGATTTTAATAATGTATTAGTAAATAATGTAATTAACATTTACTAAAATTAATAAATGCTTTAGAAGTTTTTAATTGTTAGTTCATGTTTACTAATGTAGTTAACTAACAAATGGAACCTTATTGTAAAGTGTTGCCGATATAATGTGCTCTGACACACTTCTAATAGTGACATTAACCAATGCAAACCTGACAAAAAGTTTAGTATATATGAAATAATTAATATAAGAGTGGCAAATTCAGCCATTCACCTCCATGAACTTGCAGTGCATCTGGAGAAGTTCATCCATTGATCTGAGCTCCTTGAGTTTGGCTATTTGTTTTTGTTGCCAAGGATCTCGCTTTGGTTTCATCTGTTTGTTTCCCACAGGTGGCACAATAGAGCTTAGATATCATATTCCATCACATAGTTCATAAATAATCACAATACTGTTGGCTTGTCTCACCTGTATATGAGGAATCCAGTTGGACTCTTTTCTGAGTGCCATGTTCGGACTCTTTCTCCCAAACTTCCTGTCTGCCGCTTCAGTGCTGTCGTACTGCAAGAAGGTCTTCATCTCCTCCTGATTTTTAAAAACAGTCTGAAACAGGAAACTAACCTACATAAAATAGAAACAAATCATATCATCGACAGTAACAATTTTCATAATTCACGAGAATTCATCATGTTGTAGAATTAATTTCAAGAGCTTTTAGATATCATTGACGTAATTCGATTAGGATTACCAGACTAAAAAGCTCCATTTCATCTCCAGCTGTCTTGATGGTGCTGATATCATATTGGATGTTGTAATGTGACAGGAGGAAGTCCATTTGCGCTTTAAAATCCACTATATTGGTCGAGTGCAAGGGGACCTCTGACATTGATGCAAATACCCCTGATGGCTCAAAACAGAGTACAGTTACTATCAGTTAAAGATCTCTATCTAAAGTACATGTAAACTTGTTTAAGCAGAACCTGTAATGCTTTTTCACATTTTAAACTTTCTTTTTGTGTGTAATGTTGGTGTCTGAGCATGAAAAAGATCAAGATAGATAGATAGATAGATCAACCCGATCACACTAAATACGTCTCTATAGCACGCAGTGTGTTTATCGTGCAATTATACGCGAAAATAAGTTTTTACGTGCATAGGATACGCATGGGTTGGTTAGGGTAGGTTTAGTAGTGGTGTGGGGTGCGTGTGTATTATACGCTTGGGTAGAATTATTGGTGTGGGGTGCGTGTGTATTACACGCAATGAGCTGTGTATCAATTGCACGCGAAAACTGCGTATCATAAAAACTCATTTTTGCGTATAAATAAACACAATGCGTGCTATAGAGACGCATTTACGTGAGAACAGGCTGGATAGATAGATAGATAGATAGATAGATAGATAGATAGATAGATAGATAGATAGATAGATAGATAGATAGATAGATAGATAGATAGATAGATAGATAGATAGATAGATAGATAGATAGATAGATAGATAGATAGATAGATAACATTCATTACCAGCCATATATGCAGGAGATGTCAAATCTACAGCGTTGGACATCTGATCCTCATTCCACTCGGTCGAAGGGAGATAATGAAGAACCTACAACCAACATAAAATAAAAACGAAAACCAGATTGTTCTTATAAATTATCATTGATTGTTAGTTGACAAACATCATAGACATTGAGATGGACATGTCCTCCCTACACTATAAACAAAATGTTTTATGTAATTACTGTATGTTCAACAAATTGCAACAAATTGAGTTAGAGGAAGTTAATAACAAACAAAAAAGAACCAGAACCAGCTATGCTTATACAGTTCAGTTATAACCAACAGCTAGCATAGCACATGCAGTAACTTATTAACTGTAGCTTAGCATGAAAAGAAAACTTAATGAACAAGTACGATATTACATGTGGCATCAGCACAGTCATGAATACCTTCATGAAGCCACACACAACCTAACCATGGGAACTACTCTTCAAAAACATACAAACAGCATGAAACACTAACAGATCTTTCCCTTTCCTAAAAACACATAAAATAACACTTAATTTCTTAAGTATTGCATCCGAAATGAGTGATGGAAATGACAAGTTTCGGAACAATTCGCTTGAGTTGGTTTTTGACTTGTGCGAAAAAGAGCTACTGCGAATAATGGGAGATGGATAAATGAATAAATTCTGACGTAGCAAACATTAAACCCACGTGACTATTCGGCTGTTTGTGCGGACGGTGTCTTATTTCCTGTTGGTTACTAGGTTACCAATACAACTGTCATTAGCTCGAACAACTTGATGAAAACGCATTTGTTTTTGTTTTTTTGTTGTTGTTTTTGCGAACTTTGAAAAGATTCGCTTCACATTTGAATGTAAACCCAGCTTATGGCTATCGTCAACTGTCTGGTTACCAACATTCTCTATAATATCTTCTTTTGTGTTCAGCAGAAGAAAGAAACTATACAGGTTTGGAACAACATGAGGGTGAGTAAATGATGACACAATTTCATTTTTGGGTGAACTATCCCTTTAATAGTTAGTAAGTGGTTAAGTTTAGGTATTGGGTAGGATTAAGGGATATAGAATAAGGTCATGCAGAATAAGGCATTAATATGTGCTTTATAGGGACTAATAAACAGCCAATATGCTAGTAATATGCAGACTAATAAGGTACTAGTAAATAGTGAGAATTGGTCCTCAAACTAAAGTGTTACCCAGTGTTCTTATGTATTCTCACATGCAGAAAGTTGAAGATGCTTTTGATGGAGTGCAGATGGCAAATAAGCCACTGGAGGTAAATGATGACATCGTCCTGTGTGAGCACAGCGACGGGGCTCTCCACACCTGCCAGGACCTTCTCTCTGGACACGGCAAGACGACGTGCCCGGTGCACAGAGTCCTCAAATTCATTGCTTAAATGAGTGATCTGTTTCTATACAGAGCAATGGGGACAGGATTAATAGATTCCTTCTATCATTCCTATTCCAATGAATGCATGAAAATATTCTAAAATGCAGAATTTTAGATTACTTTATATTGAGGATATAGTTTCTCCAAGACAGTGGAATGGCGACCGAATCTCCTCCATCTCAGCATCAGCTGGTATTTGCACCGTGCCAGTTTATACGTTTGATCTGTGTAAAACTGTTAAGAAAAATATTTTCAGAAATGCTTTTAATATAAGATTATAATTGTGTAAAGTCACCTTTATTTAAATATGACTTTATACAATACAGATTCTTCAAAAGCAGCTTTATAGTGATAAACAGGAAAATAATAGATGCAAACTAAACAAAAAAAGACAAGAGTTCAGTGTTTAGTTCAATCAGTTCAGTGTTGAATCAGTTCATGTCACTAAATATGTAAAGTCCATCAGTTATGAAAGAAGCACAATAAAACAGCTCGTAACTGACCTGATGCAGCAGTAAGGGCAGACCGTCAGGTGTGTGCTCTTGTGTCAGACAGCTCTCCATCTCTCTCTCAGCCACTTCTGCTTGGGATACAACAGGCTTTGTGGACGAAACCTAAAGTCACAGGTCATTTGCAACAACGACAACAAGGTATGTCAAATAAACAGATGCAGGAGCTTAAAAAAACTAATTAAAAACTCAAATAACTCTACAAACTCACTTGCAGAGCTTTAAGGAGCACCTGCTGCCTCTCCATACGAAAGTAAGACACATCTTTTGGAATATGGACAGAGCTGAAAAAGTTGGCAAGAGCAATAGTTTGGTCTATTGGATAAAAAATATGAATGGTGAATCAAGTTCAATGGCATTTTGTAACGTGAGAATGAACGCTAAGCATTAAATAATTCAATTTATAATGTTTGTTAATGACGCATTAATTAAAGTTATAGGTGTGAAAGGGTTTTCACCTTCAACCAAAAAATTAAAAATGTTGTCATCATTTACTTTCTTTGTTTCTTTCTTCTTCTTAACACAAAAGAAGACATTTTGAAGAATGTGGGTAAGCAAACAATTGATGGTAGCCATTATGGAAGCTGGTTTCTGTCACGGAATAAAACTATTTAAAAGATAATTGCGACTTTTTGTAAGAAAAAGTTTTTGGTTTTTTTTTTTTTAGAAAAAGTTTTTGCGCAATTGTAAGAAAAAAGTCAGAATTTCTAGAAACTCGCAATGGCAAGAATTGTGAGATAAAAACTCAAAAACTTTTTGTCTGTGGCGGAAACAAGCTTCTATGGGCCTACCCCAAAAGTAGCCTAGGCTACTGTGGAAGTCAATGGGGTCCCAGTAGGGGTTCAGCGAAAAAATCGGCAGCTGGCAGCAGGAAGTAGCTGCCGTTGACAGCCGGAAGCCCTGCCATATTAGGATGGACCTGCCATTTCGTGGCAGCCAATCAGTATCGTCCAAAGTAGTAGCAACCAATCACATGTAACTGGAAGTCAAGCGACAGCGGCCAATGGTCAATGGTGGCGCCGGCGATAACCATAAAACATGGTAAATCATGTTAAACCATACTAGAACATTTTAAAACTTTTTAAAACTTTCTGGCAAGTCAACTTAAAGTTTGTCTACGAACTTTACCATCTAGTTCAGGATTGTGGTCTATCATTCTGATTTCAGAACAACAAATACCAAGCCCGTTTCAACAGCTACAGCTGCTTCTTTATACAAAGACAAGAATGTAAAACTGAACTTAAATGATAGCAAAATATGATTTTAAATAAAGGTAATTGATGAGACTAAGTTCTTTTCTTCTTCTTCTTTTAGACAGGACTTTCATTACTTAAGTTTAAATGTTGTATATTTAATATGTATAAAGAATATATATTTAAAATATACACTAGGATTAGGCATTTCTTTCTGTATGTATATATTTAATTATTTAACAAACATGTACACTCATTCATAAATTCTATTTATACACGTAAAAATTCATAATGTAGCAGCCTATATTATATTGTGTTGTATTACATTATGTTATACTATAGCCTATATTATATTTCGCTGCGTCATCCGCACCAATTACAAAAACAAACAAAAAAACAACTATAACAAATTATTTAGCCTTTGTTGCTACAAAGAAAAAGAATGCCTTTTTGGAATTCACCTTATACGACTACAATAAAACGAGGTTGATCGTGAATTAAAGCGCTATGTATCTGCTGCTCTTACGCATTCGTTTCTAGCTGGCATGAGCGCGTTTCGTCAACAGTTCAGGTTTGTGTTGGCCAGATTGTTGACAATCATACACACTGCTCAAACATTCTAACCCAGTTGAAACAACAGGATTAAACACTCCAATTGATTTTTTTAATGTAAAACCTTTAAATACATTAGTTAGAATATTTATAATTTAATTAAGATAAGGATAATAATTGGACAGAGATTTATCCTGAAAGGAATTTAGCCTTTCCCTGTTCTCATTATTTAAGTTTAATAAATGTTTATATTTAATAAATAAACAATATGATTATATTGGCATTTCTTTCTGAATAGATTTCATTATTTAACAAACGTGTACACTCATTCATAAATTATATTTATACATAGCTTAATGTTTTTTTTGTATTAGGCTATGTCTATGATCTTCGTTACTTGATTTATATTTGATCAACCTTTTTTAATATAATATAATTTAATATATCAAATAATATAAAATACCTACTAATAGAAGTATTTTATTTAAAAAAGTAGGCTACTCAAATTTTATATTGATATAATAACTTATTTGCCTGGCGGCATCCACCTCGGACTTCCGGTTGTAAGCGGCCGCTGACGTCAGCTACCAGTGGCAGCTACTTCCTGCTGCCAGCTCCCGATTTTTCGCTGAACCCCCTCTCTGGGGTCCATCAACTTGTTACAGACATTCTTCACAATATCTTTATTAGGCTATGTTAAGCAGAAGGAAGAAACTGACAGGTTTTGGAAGAACTAGATTTAGTAGTAAAATAACATTTTCATTTTGTGGTGAACTATCCCAAACATCAGTCTTACCTGTATGGCTTTGAGGATATTTTATGTAACATCTCATTGTCCTCGATCTCAGTCCTCAGAGCCTGAATCTGAGCGGATAGTTCTTCTTGCAGCTGCTCCACCTTCACCGAGGAGCCGGGTCTATATGTCTGTGACATCTTCAATTCGTTTGTGCTCAGAAACTCATGCAGTCGTTCTGTTCTGTCCTTGCAGCTGTAAAGCTGACTGTATTAGTTGCATGTAGATCAGTTGTTTGATTCAATAGAAAAAGATTAATAAATAAATAAAAAATGCAAGTGAATATAGCTTTATAAGAGTGTGATACGTTCCAAACTTTTGCTCAATGTTTGTGTCGGTGGTTGCGCAGTTGGTATAGAAACAGACGCGCACTTCAAATGAATGGCGGTAAATCACAGCTTAAGCTAGGTTTGTTAAAACACACACACACACACACGCGCGCGCGCGTTAGTTGAAACAAGTCTCACGCGCGCGCTCGCCTATGGCTCAAATTAGAATCCTCAAAAGAATGAACGAGTATTGTAGCCTATTATTTGAATCTTTTTTCCATAAGCATTCCTTTAGGCACTTTCAGTAAATGTTTTAATACAAAATAATATTATTGTGTTAAAATGTACTTGAGCGAATGTAGTAGGCCTACAGTCACATCTGTACAGCAAATATCATTGAAGATAAATTAAGGTATTATATGGTGAGTGTCTATATGTTACATGATGTAGGCCTATATGTGGCTTTTAACCTGCAGATGGCGATGAAAACTCAGGCAAGTGACTCAATTGCATTGTGCTGACACAAGCAGAGGACAGACCTGTCAGCTCTATCTGAAGTCATGTATGGCATCTTTTTTATTTACTTGATCACACATAAAAAAGTCCTACTGATATAGCAAGAGCCCAAACAGCAAGCCTTAGACAGACAGACAGACAAAGATATTTAAAGATAGATAGACAGACAGACAGACAGATATTTATAAGACTGTCACTTTAAATCTATACAGCGAGAATCATTTCAATCAGTCGATTCTCAATGTATAATTTAATAAATCAGATCCACCTTCTCTGGATTTAAATAGCACAACATTCCGAGTTGACTTGGATACAGGAGCTCCGATTGGTTCGTGGTAGAAGCAGTCGGTAGCCAATGAGAGATCATCACTAAGGTGCCGTTCCACCAATGAGTGCACAAGGATTCGGGACACATTTTACAGCTATTGTCACTAGGGGGTTATTTTCCTCCCTGCAGAGAGCAGTAAAACATTATGAATGATTTTCTTAATACAATCAATCCCTCTGATTGAACAGCGAATATGAATGAGCGTGATTGCTACACGTGCATCAATACACACACAAAAATCAGCAATCAAACAACAACAATTTAAGAGAACATTTCATACATACATTTCAAAAGACCCATCTCCTTGGTAACAATAGACAATCTGGATGCCCTTCATGGGGAAAAGCTAGAAAAAGAAAAGGACTGGCAAAGGTTTGAACCCTCTTGTTTAGTCTGGGTTGAAATGAAACTGTCCAGACACCAACCATCTCTTCTGTCATTCACAGACTTTGTCACTTTGGGAGAGTGTTTAGAAGCCATGTTACAAAACCCAAAACCTTTTTAGGGGAAATTATTTGTTATCGGGAAGCAAAACACTGTTCAGTGTAAATCAAACATATCAGCCGCATCACACTTACTGTAAAAGAACGGTGTTGGATACATCATGCTCTGGAGGTTATTTTTAAAGTGACAAAATTGAGGCGTAACAGGAAGAAAATGGGGTGAGAAATGTACATTGAGTTTTATGGAAACCAAAGATAACTTTATGGCCTTTGATAAACGTTTTGTCTTCAGTCTTCTGCTGAACACAAAGGAAGATTTGTTGAAGAATGTTTTGAAGAACTGTTGAAGAACAGTTGATAGACACCATTGATTTCCACAGTATTTTTTTTCCTACTATGGAAGTCAATGGGGTCCATCGACTGTCTTGTTACCGACATCTTCCTTGGTGTTCAGTAGAAGAAATTCATACAGGTTTGAAACAACTTGAAGGTGAGTAAATGATGACAGAATTTTCATTTTGAAGTGAACTATTCATAACCAACAGCAAAGTTTGGACTTGTTCTTTTTCAAGTGTATTTTAGCCATATATCCTGAAAAGTAAATAGGGGTTTCATTAACCCTCATATAAACTCCATTTGATGTTTCCTTATTTAAACATTTTTTTCCATTCATCTCAGTGGCATAAGATTTTGTGACTTTTGTTACATTATCTATCTAAACACACACACACACAAACTGAGCTTGATTTGGTTGTTCCGAACGGACCCCACATTGAAAATTAATGGGAAAATTGAAAATTTTGTGTTTTTAATTGTAAATTTTTCAATAAAATCATTAAATCTAGAATAATCTGAAATTTTTACACAGAAATGGAGGCCTGGTTCTAGAGCACAAATGCAGTGTGGAACAAACATGCTCACTCACTCTCTCTCTCTCACACACACACACACGTGACTGCAACAGACAGCATTTGTATAGAATTTGGCAAACAAAATCAGCCACAAATGCAGAAACAAAAATGGCGATTCGAAGGGGTGAGACCTAACACACACAGCTGTTCATTTCTGCTTATTGCTACTGACTTCCATGTATTTCATGTTTTAATATATATTAGCAAAATATATATAAAAAAGGTTGATAGGAGCAGTTTGCCACATCCAGAAAAATTATTGAATCTCTATGGCCCTCTACTAGATATATATATATAGTCAAAACGGTTGATGGTAGCCATTGACTTCCATATTTTTTTATTTTTTTTTACTACTATTGATGTCAAAGGCTAGGCTACAGTCAACTGTTTGATTACCAACATTCTTCAAAATATCATATTTTATGTTCTGCAGAAGAAAGAAATTCATACAGGTTTGGAAAAACATGAGGGTGAGTACCCTTTTCATTGAGTTCATTTTTTAGTGAAATATCCCTTTAAGTCATGATCCACAGAAAACTATGCCACTAAACTTAAATAAAGAGAGGATGTTTGCCAACAAGAGCCCCTTGATCAGGATTCCACTGAAAACAGTAGCTGTGATTAAAT
Source organism: Meda fulgida (assembly GCA_030578275.1). Lineage (NCBI taxonomy): Eukaryota > Metazoa > Chordata > Actinopteri > Cypriniformes > Leuciscidae > Meda > Meda fulgida. Next base: position 9,430,023 of record CM060632.1, on the reverse strand, counting down.
TTATACATTCACTTGGAATAACAAAAATGTCCAGATCAAATGGTACACAATTTTTCAATATACTGTGTGGCTTCAGAATTTTAGGGCACATTGCATGTTTTTTGCAAATATCTAGTGATCAGTTTGACCAGACAGACACGCAAGAATTAAATCAGTTGCTTATTCTATGACATTAAAATAAAGACTGACAAAAAATATATTGTGTAATACAAGCTTTATTTACATGCACCTTGCCTTGCACTACCTTGTTTACATTATCCAAAATGGAAATACACAGGTAAAGTCAAGCAAACATTGAGTGGATGCTAACTAACGGCCAACTGTGGTGTGAGGTGCTACACACGCAGATTTCGTCTTCACAATTCATGTTAATTCCTTCATAAAGATTACAATTCAAAATTAATAAAAATTGTAGGAGTTCTTTTGTGAAGTACGATGATCCTACCCAAAGAATATGAAAACCAAGAATTAAAAGCATTTCGAATTTGAGGATGCCATTTATGCTGCTGAAACGGATTACACAATGTGAAACTACATTAAGTAAACAAAGGTAAACACAGCACAATCAACTTTTTATAGTCATCTTAAATTCTGTGACTCCAGCTGATTATAAAAAGCAGATTATAAAAAAAACATTGCTTATAAGAGGCTTTTGAAAATTCTGGGTGTGAAACTGACCTTAACAAAAGGTACATTCGACTGTGATGTTAAAACAACATTAGGTTACAACTATTAAAACGCCTGCCAGTTGTCCCTGAATGGCACTACTATTTCATCAGACTGAATAGTTGCATTATTTTTCACCAGCCTCAAATTTGGTTGTCTGGCATGTTCAAGATCAACAGTGAAATACAGTACAACGTAGGTGCTTTCTTACATAGCTTAGCCATATACTACAATGTGGCGGCCTTTCATTTTAAAACTGGATGCTTCAAACACACTGCCATGGACTGATGGACACGTTCTACTAGCACCAGCCATTGTGTAGAAATGTACACATAAATGCTAAGAAAGTAACATGCCAGCCATATGAACTGACCCAACACAATTTCACTTAGCACCAAATGCTTTTAGCTTAATTTTTTCCTGCTACAAATACACAAACATCTAGTGGTCCTTAATCAGCGTTCCAAAATGTATAATTGTTAATATACCTTATGTTTAGAATAAATCCAATATTTATGTGTAAACACACGCACACATATTCAGTGTACAGCACATACACATATGCACCATGGGCCTGATTTATGAAATAAAAGTACAACAGAAACCTATGATTAGGGCAGAAATGTGTAAACCCATCCTAACGTAAATCGTTGCATGCATGTAGACTGTACAGTATATGCACACACAATCACTAATCGAATTGAAAGTATCAATTAATGAACAAAATTGTGTTTTCCAAATGTCTAATTGTTCAACTACTCAGATTTTATAAATAATTTATACAGCAATTACTTCATGAATGAGGCCCTATGTGTGTGAGTGTATAAACACATACAAAAATACAAATATATAGTTCATAATCTATTCTAAAATGGTTGACATCGGAAGTGAAAGCGGTTTAGGGGTGATTGAGATGCTCGTGTTCAAGAACTTCCGAGCAGGATAAATGCACAGGTGTTGTTAGGAAATCCATGGGAAACACTGAACAAACTAGTTTCATACAGCAGAACACTAAATACATAGCTTATCATCATATCATAGTTCACTTTTCCATAAAAGGAGTCAAGGATACATTATGATCACTGGTTTCACAAAAACACAATCACTTCCCCTTTCTCAGTTTTATGAAAAATAATCTGAGAAACATGGCCATTTTTTCGGACAACGAAAAACATTCTCAATAGTTTGTATTGTAAACAGACCATTGTTGCAATTGTCCAGTATAGGACACGTTTGGCAAAAGGCAAGTGTTTATTTTAATGTGAGGACTGGAAATCTATCAATCTTGATTACGGTTACAATAAATTACAACAAACTAAGGGCACCTTCAGACTAGACTTGATTTCAATTGGGATAACGTATCGCAACGACAAAGAAAATGCCAGGGTTTGCCAAAGTGACGACCAAAAGTTGAGAATATTTTAACTTTCACTGCAATGCCAGTCGCAGGTACCAGTTTCTGTGGTAGGTACTAGAGAATTCAAAATTCTTACTTGGTTGTCAAACTGACTCAACTCTTTCCACACTGTCAAATGCATTTGTAAGATCATTCTCTAGTGTGCAGGCACCCTCATACACAGTGGTGGATTCAGGGATTTTGTATTCAAGATGGACTAAGGGAAGAACTGACCTTCAAGTCTTCATATATTGACAACCTTTTGTTTACGATACTACACCTACCATATTCCAGCAGCGGAGTTCATTACCTAGTCACTGGCAATTAGATTAACCTGCAAGCACTTCAAGGTTAAATTGGTTGAAACACTTTACAACGTCCATTAAACCAGCCTCAATCATGACAATACAAAACACAAAACCACAACACCGACTGGGTAAATCATTGACGTTAACTCAAACTGATTCCAATGGATGTCAAATAGCTTTTCTACAGCATAATGTACAGTTGCTTAAAAGTGGACAGTTGGCTCAAATGCGGTGTTCTGTCCGTCCCTACATTCCTGGGCCTGGCCGGATCAACCTGGTACCCAGCTTTGGGAGGAGGTTCGTTTGGTTCTGGAGTAGCTCTCTGAAGTCAGGTTAGCATTCTGTGAGGAGATAAGATGGGAATCGAAGCTGAACTCCAGGCCATCGGCATCCATCAGATCGTTGCGAGTGATGGTGTCCATGTCACAATCGAAACTCCCACTTAACGCCTCAAGAGCCAATTCAGATGGGAATCGGTCCTGAGTTGCCAATTGAACCGAGGAAACGCTGCCATTGAGATCTGCCAACAACGAATCAGAGGAGTTGAGCTGCATAGATGTGCTTCTGAAGGGAGACTGTTGGAGATGTTGCTTCATCAAGCTTTGGTAGTCTGACTCACTGCAGTTCATCCGCCATCCAGATGGCGACGCCTTCTTGAGCCCTGCTTGTCCTCCAGGCCCAGCCTGGTTAGACATCATGGGATCATTACGCAGCAACAGCGCACTGCGACGGGCAATCTGGGAGGAAAGGGAGGCACTGGCTTGTGACATAAGCGGGTCAGACTGGGTAAGGAGGACATCGCTGCGACTGTTGGACTCGGAGCTGAGCAAGTCCTGGAGACTCTGTTCGCTAAAGAGGGAACCGCAGGAGAACGTAGCCTGCTTGTTTTCCTGGATTGTTTGCATTGGAGACTGCCTCAGGGCGGTGACAGACGGAGGACTGAACATGGAGTTAGTGCCATAGCTGCCAGTGGGAATTGCCAGACTGCTCCCAGAGCAGCTGAAGGTAAACACAGGGCTTCCCTGTAGGTTGGCCCCACTCTCATCTTGACCTGGAGACTGGGAAGCAGTCAAGCTGATGTTGTCTAGAAGGTCGTCCATTAGGTTATCGGAGAGGCCGTCGTTGAGGTTCATGGTTCCTGCAAGGTCAGCTAGACGGGGCAGTTCGGTCAGCCCGGTGGATGGAGACATACTACTAGGGCTGGAGTACAGCATGGGCGACAGGGGAGAGTCGTCGTCAGGAACTTCGTCCATCTCGAGGTTGGCCAGAATCGGAGAAAGGCGTCCGCTTAGGGTGCTGGCATTGGAATTAGTGCGAGAACGGAAATCCGTCCAAGCATCGAGCTCGTCGCTACTGCGGGAGGTCGGGCTGCCAGTCCATTTGGACAGGCTGGAGGAACTCTCTGAGCTTCCGTCCTGAGTAGCCTGAAGAGCTGCCTTTTTCTTTGCGGCACGGCCACGGGCGCTCTTGATGAGCTTATTACTGTTGTCCATGGAAACTGCACGTCTCCGAGGGGCTTTTCCCCCTTTTCCGCCATCAGGATTGACCATCCACCATGAACTCTTTCCTGTTCCTTCATTTTGCACCCGGACAAAGCGACTGTGGAGTGACAGGTTATGTCGTATTGAGTTCTGTGAAAAGAGAAGAGTAGATGGTGAGCTGTGCATCATAAGACATGCTTGAAACATACATACATATATATATATATATATATATATACAGGTCCTTCTCAAAAAATTAGCATATTGTGATAGTTCATTATTTTCCATAACGTAATGATAAAAATTAAACTTTCATATGTTTTAGATTCATTGCACACCAACTGCAATATTTCAGGTGTTTTATTGTTTTAATACTGATGATTTTGGCATTCAGCTCATGAAAACCCCAAATTCCTGTCTCAAAAAATTTGCATATCATGAAAAGGTTCTTTAAACAAGCTATTAACCTAATCATCTGAATCAACTAATTAACTCTAAACACCTGCAAAAGATTCCTGAGGCTTTTAAAAACTCCCAGCCTGTTCATTACTCAAAACCGCAATCATGGGTAAGACTGCCGACCTGACTGCTGTCCAGAAGGCCATCATTGACACCCTCAAGCAAGAGGGTAAGACACAGAAAGAAATTTCTGAACAAATAGGCTGTTCCCAGAGTGCTGTATCAAGGCACCTCAGTGGGAAGTCTGTGGGAAGGAAAAAGTGTGGCAAAAAACGCTGCACAACGAGAAAAGGTGACCGGACCCTGAGAGATTGTGGAGAAGGACCGATTCCAGACCTTGGGGGACCTGCGGAAGCAGTGGACTGAGTCTGGAGTAGAAACATCCAGAGCCACCGTGCACAGGCGTGTGCAGGAAATGGGCTACAGGTGCCGCATTCTCCAGGTCAAACCACTTTTGAACCAGAAACAGCGGCAGAAGCGCCTGACCTGGGCTACAGAGAAGCAGCACTGGACTGTTGCTCAGTGGTTACATGTCATTCGGAAATCAAGGTCCCAGAGTCTGGAGGAAGACTGGGGAGAGGGAAATGCCAAAATGCCTGAAGTCCAGTGTCAAGTACCCACAGTCAGTGATGGTCTGGGGTGCCATGTCAGCTGCTGGTGTTGCTCCACTGTGTTTTATCAAGGGCAGGGTCAATGCAGCTAACTATCATGGGATTTTGGAGCACTTCATGCTTCCACCTGCTGAAAAGCTTTATGGAGATGAAGATTTCATTTTTCAGCACGACCTGGCTCCTGCTCACAGTGCCAAAACCACTGGTAAATGGTTTACTGACCATGGTATCACTGTGATCAATTGGCCTGCCAGCTCTCCTGACCTGAACCCCATAGAGAATCTGTGGGATATTGTGAAGAGAAAGTTGAGAGACGCAAGACCCAACACTCTGGATGAGCTTAAGGCCCAGGATGCTTATCGAAGCATCCTGGGCCTCCATAACACCTCAGCAGTGCCACAGGCTGATTGCCTCCATGCCATGCCACATTGAAGCAGTCATTTCTGCAAAAGGATTCCCGACCAAGTATTGAGTGCATAACTGAACATAATTATTTGAAGGTTGACTTTTTTTGTATTAAAAACACTTCTTTTATTGGTCGGATGAAATATGCTATTTTTTTGTGACAGGAATTTTGGGTTATCATGAGCTGTATGCCAAAATCATCAGTTTGAAAACAATAAAAGACCTGAAATATTTCAGTTGGTGTGCAATGAATCTAAAATATATGAAAGTTTAATTTTTATCAGTACATTATGGAAAATAATGAACTATCACAATATGCTAATTTTTTTAGAAGGACCTGTGTATGTATATATATATATACACACACACACACACACACACACAGCCTGTATTAAATCCCTACTCTTTATTAATTAACCTATTGGCCATTAAAAAGCAGAATAATGGCCTAATGTTATATAATGGCCAAATAATCTCGTGCATATACAGGTCCTTCTCAAAAATTTAGCATATTGTGATAAAGTTCATTATTTTCCATAATGTAATGATAACAATTAAACTTTTATATATTTTAGATTCATTGCACACCAACTGAAATATTTCAGGTCTTTTATTGTTTTAATACTGATGATTTTGGCATACAGCTCATGAAAACCCAAAATTCCTGTCACAAAAAAATAGCATATTTCATCCGACCAATAAAATAAGTGTTTTTAATGCAAAAAAAAAAAAAGTCAGCCTTTTAATAATTATGTTCAGTTATGCACTCAATACTTGGTCGGGAATCCTTTTGCAGAAATGACTGCTTCAATGCGTGTGCCATGGAGGCAATCAGACTGTGGCACTGCTGAGGTGTTATGGAGGCCCAGGATGCTTCGATAGCGGCCTTAAGCTCATCCAGAGTGTTGGGTCTTGCGTCTCTCAACTTTGTCTTCACAATATCCCACAAATTCTCTATGGGGTTCAGGTCAGGAGAGTTGGCAGTCCAATTGAGCACAGTAATACCATGGTCAGTAAACCATTTACCAGTGGTTTTGGCACTGTGAGCAGGTGCCAGGTCGTGCTGAAAAATGAAATCTTCATCTCCATAAAGCTTTTCAGCAGGTGGAAGCATGAAGTGTTCCAAAATCTCCTGATAGCTAGCTGCATTGACCCTGCCCTTGATAAAACACAGTGGACCAACACCAGCAGCTGACATGGCACCCCAGACCATCACTGACTGTGGGTACTTGACACTGGACTTCAGGCATTTTGGCATTTCCTTCTCTCCAGTCTTCCTCCAGACTCTGGCACCTTGATTTCCGAATGACATGCAACCACTGAGCAACAGTCCAGTGCTGCTTCTCTGTAGCCCAGGTCAGGCGCTTCTGCCGCTGTTTCTGGTTCAAAAGTGGCTTGACCTGGGGAATGCGGCACCTGTAGCCCATTTCCTGCACACGCCTGTGCACGGTGGCTCTGGATGTTTCTACTCCAGACTCAGTCCACTGCTTCCGCAAGTCCCCCAAGGTCTGGAATCGGTCCTTCTCCACAATCTTCCTCAGGGTCCGGTCACCTCTTCTCGTTGTGCAGCGTTTTTTGCCACACTTTTTCCTTCCCGCAGAAGTGCCTTGATACAGCACTCTGGGAACAGCCTATTTGTTCAGAAATTTCTTTCTGTGTCTTACCCTCTTGCTTGAGGGTGTCAATGATGGCCTTCTGGACAGCAGTCAGGTCGGCAGTCTTACCCATGATTGCGGTTTTGAGTAATGAAACAGGCTGGGAGTTTTTAAAAGCCTCAGGAATCTTTTGCAGGTGTTTAGAGTCAATTAGTTGATTCAGATGATTAGGTTAAAAGCTCGTTTAGGGAACCTTTTCATGATATGCTAATTTATTGAGACAGGAATTTGGGGTTTTCATGAGCTGTATGCCAAAATCATCAGTATTAAAACAAAACACCTGAAATATATCAGTTGGTGTGCAATGAATCTAAAATATATGAAAGTTAAATTTTTATCATTACATTATGGAAAATAATGAACTATCACAATATGCTAATTTTTTGAGAAGGACCTGTAGTGCATAATGCTGAGTAAGGAACAATGCCATTTTAATGTGATTGCTTTACTCAGAGATTGAAGAGTCACGCGACACCTCTAACCAATAGAGTGCATGTGTTTTGTTAAAAAAAATTAAAGCATAACTCAAATTACTTTCAATGAGTTTACGCAAGTTAGTAAGTAAACAAAATCAATTCAATCAATCAATCCTTATTTCCATGTCAATGCTGTTGTGTATAGAGTCTGTTGAATTAACAACTTGGCATTTGTGGTTTCCATATGGTAATTGATGTGTGACAACACCAGTAAACTATGGGTACAGGGGGAAGAACATTGGAGTTTTTCCCTCTTTTCCACCTCGCTTTTAAATGCTAGTGTGGCCATGCTCATTTTACTTTCACTTTCAAATTAGCGGCAATTTGGAGCCAAATTTGCTTGAATGGTGGGTTCATTATTATTCTAAATGTTCTGCCTTTAATGTTAAAACAGAGTCAGACAAAGATGGAGAGACTCAAGAAGAAGTGACAACATGTAGAAAGTTGACTGCAGATGTTTTTTTATGCTCAAACAGCAACATTCCACACTAGCTAAAGTTAGAAAAGTTAAATCGTGTTTTACCACCCCTTTAAAGGATTAGTTCACTTCAGATTTAAAATTTCCTGATAATTTACTCCCACATCATCCAAAATATTAATGTCTTTCTTTCATCAGTCGAAAAGAAATTAAGGTTTTTGAGGAAAACATTCCAGGATTTTTCTCCATATAGTGGACTTGACCAGTTATCAACAGTTATGTCGGTCCAAATTGCAGTTTCAATGCAGCTTCAAAGGCTCTACTACACGATCTCAGCCGAGAAATAAGTTTTTTTTCTAGCGAAACCATCGGCCATTTTCTAAACAAAATAAACATTTATATACTTTTTAACCACAAATGCTCATCTTGCACTAGCTGTGATGCGTCACACATTGCGTAATCACGTTGAAAGGTCACGCGTGACGTAGGCAGAAGTAGCGACCTAGTGTTTACAAAGCGAACGTGCAAAGACTAAGTCAAATGCCCTTTATAAAAAAATTAAATAAATAAAAGGTAAAACAACGATGTCAGACGATTTTGAAGTTGGAGGAGAAAATGAGATGGAGTTTTTCACCCTACCCCACATTTTCCGACTACGTCAGGCTACCGCCTGATCTTTACAACGTGATTACATAATGCATGAAGTCGTGGACGTGCAAGACGAGCATTTGTGGTTAAAAAAAATGTGTATATATATATATATATATATATATATATATGTGTGTGTGTGTGTGGTTAAGTATATATTTTTTTTTTAGAAAATGACCGATCGTTTCGCTAGATAAGACCCTTATTCCTCAGCTGGGATCCTGTAGAGCCCTTTGAAGCTGCATTGAAACTGCAATTTGGACCTTCAAACCATGGTTGAAGTCTACTTGAAGTCTGAGAAAAAAAACCTGGAATGTTTTCCACAGAAACCCTAATTTCTTTTTGACTAAAGAAAGAATGAATATCGTGGATGACGTGGGGGTGAGTAAATTATCAGGAAATTTTAATTCTGAGGTGATCTAATCCTTTAAACAACTTTTACTAACAAAACTAGTAAGACGGCTTTATTAACAAAACGAATAAGCACAGCATTCACTATGCTGATAAATTAAATCTGACTCCTGTGACTCTTTCGGTTCACGCTGAATTGAGCAAATGCTATTCTCCAACTGAACTAAATGATTTTTTTGTGCTATAAAAAAATAACAATGGTGGGGAAGGGTGTTCTTGGGTGGTGCCATGGTGGGCAAGTGATGTAACCAGTGTACGGCTGTAAAACCGTGTAACAATAATTCTCAATTGTAATTCTCACTTTTAACAAAGAAACCAGTCCAGAGAAAATACAGAAAATAGAAAAAGGGCAGTGCCCATTTGAATTTCTCAAACTGTTCAAATTGGTCTGGGCTGTGTGGTCAAGACCAGACTTCAAGTAAATCAACGCACTCTGCGCCGTCCGTTGGGCTTTCGAGATAATTGGTCCGCGCAGTGCAGTTCAACTGGGTAACTTTGAGTGTTCGGCTTTTGACATTTCACATATGCATGCATGAGAAAACAGCCAATTTTGTAGGTACTCCAGTGCAATCACTAACGAAATTTAGTTACATTTTGGACTGAATAGACATTTACAAACCACCCCACAAGCCTGCTACTGTATGTAAAGCTGTGGATAACTTAACATTTGCTGACCAAGATTTTCTCAAGACAGTAATGTTACATTCTAGTTCAAGCTACGAATCTAACAATGTATTTTTCCAGTGCAGAGAAAGCGGAGCGAGAATTCCTCAATCATGTACAAAGTTTAAGAGTGCAGCGCAGTGAAGCTGCATTAATGTGGACTGCAGCACAGAAGGTACAGCAATCCATAATGCAGCATCAGGAGATGTGATAAAACTCACAAGCGAGAAATGGATTTTCTTTTTGATGAATAGTCAAGCAGTCTGACAAAATGGTGTGAATTTACCAATGTTGTGCCTGATACATCTTGAAGAAGGCTGGTCTCTACTCAACACTGTCCTGTGAACATCACTTTACTGACCTTTGAACTTCTCAAAGGAGTGAATGGGCAGACCTCATGACACTACACTTCCATTAATGCCTTTGCTTCAAGCCTACTGGATTACTTGATTTAATCCGTGACAGAACTTTTTCCTATTCTAAGAACAACATGTATCCCAACACATTCGTAAAGTACGTAAGCAGTTCTCCTTTTTTGCTTTGTTAAGATGGCTAACGGAATTGATTGGATTGAGAATCTAATCTGAGACACATGCATTAGATTGTTTGTTGACAATCATAGCTACATTGATTAAATGTAAACAGATCATTACAAACTAGGCTTACAATGAGAACAGTATCTTCAATGACAAACTGAATCAGTGATCAAACCAGCTTCAATGTTTTTTTTATACATTTTAGCTTTTTCTGCAGTTGCAATCAAAAAGCATTTCACATACATTCTATGTACATAATATTCTAATGTTCTTGAAAATTTTCATCTAAGGCTTCAAAAAGAAAAAGAGATGAAGTAGTGTTATTTTAAGGTTAAGCAACTTGAACAAGGGCACAAGTGCAACAGACAGCTCACCCCATTGGGCACTAAATCTGTAAGTTTAGCATTAAGAGGCTTGATCATTAACCTTTAGGCCACCAGAACCCCTTATTTCCTGTGACTTTATGCAGCCAAAGGGTAAATCACACAAAGAAATATATAATCTGAGATATAATAATTCACCCCAAAAGAAGAAAACTAAATTTCGTGAACAAAATTAAACCTATGTTTTGCATTGCGACAATTAACACTTTTTATACCCATTTCTACAATGTGGGGAAAAAACATGTAAATTCAGTTGAGCAAATACCACCATGATGCATACTTACAATTGTACAAACGCACTTCATAATTTAAATGCATCACCTTTTCCACATTACAATGAAAAATTAGGTTAATATTGATATATAATGAGGGTTCAGCATTACGGGTCGGTAACATGAATATGAGGGGAAAGACATGAGGTAAAAACATTCTTAACACATTTACCCGCTTTAAAGCATTAAAAATGCTCATATTTGTAGCCCATTGCATTAAATAGTGTCAGAGAAGGTGAATTAAGCAATGAAAATCATCTTAAAAATTCTGTGGTACTGCTTTCTATTGAATTAAATCCACACAGGACCATGAAGAACTATAATGGATGAAAATAAGGGCTGAAATCATCTGAAAGCCATGATGCAGTCCCTTCTGAGCAAAGCACCACTCAGAACAGCACTGGAGCACTGCCAGTTTACACACAATGCTGTATCTCAGAGTCAAACACCAAAGCTCTTCACACGTTGCTACACACTGACCTACATAGTTTCCAGTCAGCTGATTGCTTCTTATGCTGTACCCAAGAACCAATAGGAAGTGGAGGTGGGGACCAAACAGCCAATAGAAACCCTGACACTGATGAGATGCCTATGGTTTTTCTTTTTTCCTCATTCAGTGGCAGGCAGATGCAAACACTCTGCAGGATGGCTTTATCTGCACTGAACACCATTGGCTCTTCCTAAAATCTGATTGGAACATTTGACTCAAACCTTATTCAAATAATCAATCATCAAATCATATTAAAAAAAAAAAATCAAGCATTTACAATGCACTTGGCATAGCTCGTTTGTGAAGGTGCCGAATCATCTTTCAACAGCCTTACATCTGCAGGAATGAACAGGGATTTCCTGAGTTTTTTTTCTAATTCAAACGCAGCCAAGAGCATTCATTAGACTTGATGCCATGTTTTTCCAGGCCGAGCTAATCCCTGAAATCAAACATTGACAAGAGAAGAGCTTTGAAAATGCCACCGCTCAAAAAAAAAGAGAGATAATATACAATCAATTCATGGAAGTGTGATCATATTGATGATACAATAAATGATTATTGGAAATATTATAGATATTGGTTAAGACTACTATGTTTGTTATCAAGCTTCAATACTTGGAAATGATAAGGCACTGGGGCCATTTAAAAAGGTCCTGTTTATCAGTGGCACCTTTCTCAATGTAGGTTACGCCTTTTGGCATGAATGCAGCATCACTTAATCAGCAAACCACACATGACATGACTAGTAGTAGTCCACATTTCCAGCATCTGTGCCATTTTACCACCGTGTAAAAATATAAGCATTGTTTTCATAAGGCCATGAAGCACTGCTACAAAAGTCTTCCTGCAACAAATGGATACATATATTACTACCATACACACTCCTGATAAGCAAGTCAAGGTTAAAATCCAGCCCGTCTCTTTGACCTGACGTACCTTCCATCCTGCAGAGCTGTTGCTGTCACCTTTGTCCTTGAAGTATGGCACATTCCGGACCATCCAATCATAAATCTGGGCCAAAGTCAGCCTCTTCTCAGGCGTGCTCTCGATGGCTTGAGTGATGAGGTCTGCGTAGGAATAGTTTCCCCAGGCGTTCCTGCGGGCAGAGGATTTTCTGGGCTGCTGAGGAATCAGACCATTGATGCTGGAGTCGCTGCAGGCGGAGGGCAGAGCATGCTGGGAAGAAACAGGAGAGCCATAGGTGTCTTTATCACTGAGAGCAGCATTGGTTTCTATGGCAAGAGCAGCAGAACTCTCATTTCCTTCTGTGACACTGACTGGCTTTGATGCGCCTGTAGTGTCACCAGATGCACAAGCATCATCAGTGCCATTTTCATCCACCTCTTCCTCGGGAATGATTCCCACCTCTCCTGGTTCTGCTTTGCCAGCATTGGACTCCGGTCTGGGCAGAGGCCAGGTGCAAGATCTGGGCCTTTTTTGGGGCTCGAAATCAGGGTCTATGTCGACGTCCACGTCCACAGCCGAGGGCTTATCTATCTCATCTGCCATATTTCCTCGACTCCTTCAAATGAATGATAAATGGACGGCTTTTCTGAACACAACGGCAGCAGTGCCCTCGTGCATGCCATTAATGGATTACTTCTAGAGTCCACATTTCAATGCGGGACACTTCGAGAATCGAATTGATGTTATGAGATGTTTAGGAATATTTACAAATGCGTTCAAGTGCATTATGTCCGCTTACAACATAGACGGATTCGTATGAGAATCTCGCTCGATTTGGTTAGTTTTAAGAGTCCGTAGGACAACAAATAAACCAGCGAAAATGCTCGTTTAATGAAGCTTCCGTGGTTCAAAAAGCATTAAGAGTGAAACAGAGCGGACGCTCGAATTTGTTTCATTGTTGCATGACGTCGCGCTGCAAACGTGTTACATTGTAACATTACATCATGATCTAAAAGATACTTCGTTTCAGAACGCAGCTGCCGTCTTATAAAAAAATATTTGATTTAAAGCGATCAGAAAGGCTGTACGTTCGCGAAAGTATCCTCAATTGATCAAGCCATACCTCCACATCGGCCCCTCCGCAAATCAACACGGATGAGTCCTAACAAACACGCCGCTTTTCCCAATAAACCTCCATGATCCCTGTTCCATGTCGGCGCAGGACGTTGCGTCCCGCTACCCGGGCGATCCAGCACTACCAAAGCCCCTAATGCGCTGCTGCTCCGCTGCAAACTAAAGAAAAGAACAGGAACACACAGATCATGCGCCCCCTGGAACCAGTCAGAGGAACTGCTTCTTAAAGGGCCGGGGAACAGAGCTGAAGCTCACAATCCACTGCCACGCACGTCATCTGCACATTACACAGATATGCCATCACAAAAGCTCTTATTTCATACACTCTCTCCAATAAACGGCTTCTAGACAGGCTAAGAGCATTGCAATAGAATGCAACTACGTGTTTTCATCCTCTGAAGAACATGCGACTGGGTCAAAACCGAAAACGGAGAATCTCATTTTTAAACCAAAAGAAAAACACTATTTACATTGTGCATTTAAAATTAAACCTTTTTTATGGCCATTAAGAGCATTTGTCATTCATGTAATGACAATTGGTATCTGCTGCAATATTATTTTAATTAAACACACAAACACACACAAAAACACACACACATGTCTGTGAGTGTTTAAAATAAGCATATTGCAGCAGATGAAAGGAAAATCTTCGATTATCTAAGAATTTTCTTTAGTCTATCTCACAGACGTTTGCATGATTTAAAACATATTTAAATGTGCACTGCTGTAAATACTAATTTCCTTTGGGGTATTGTTTTTGTAAATTAGGGGAAATTACAGTTTGCACCTTCAAAATAAAGAGAAAATACTTAAAAGAACAGGAACAATAAATGAAAAATGATTTGGTGCATTACAGAAATGAGAATTGTTTGCATGACATTGCAAATTGCTGCTTCTCTAATGTCCGGTACATATCATACGATTTTGGGCTGTCCCAGACGAAAGGTGACCAATCGTGGTGACTTCTGTGTTCGTGGCTCCTGCTACGACCTTCATCTACTGACTAGCCAATTAAAATGCAACATGAAATGGCATATTGATCAACATGGCATGGAACTAAAACTACTTACCTCAAGCTCCATTTGCAAAATTGGCACTCTTCTTTTTCAGCACATAAAAACCACAACTGCCAAAGTGCGATTCATCTTGCTCTGTTTATCATCATGCTGATGATGTTATATTCTTCTATACTAACTTTACTTGTGTCTAGCCTACGATTCAATACGTGACATCATCGTACAGTCTACATACATGTCGTACCCAAGTTTATTAGATCCATGTTGTACAGTGTGATTTGTAATGAAATCTCAGTCTGTAGTAGGCATGAGTGATCACAAAAGATAGTAATAGCACACTTCTCATCAACAAGCCACACAATTTGAGGTATCAGTCATGCACGATGTGTACTACAGGTAAGATAAACACCAAAACATAATACTTAGAATTGGGGGTTTGTTCAAATCCATAATTCTAAAGTATGAGCTTGACTTAGCAAGAATCACCAATGAGTAAATGAGTCTCTCAGGTCTGGAGAGCAAAGGTCTACCATGTTACCATGTCTCCTTCCTTAGACCTAAATACACATGACTAATATTCTCTTAAGGACACAAACAATAATGAATTAACCACGTTCATACACATACCCGAAACAGAAGCACTATAGAAAGCTTTAAAACAATCAGACTTCAATAAGTTAAAATAATTTTAATGCAAGCATTAATCTTAAATAGGTTGCATATCAATAATCTGACAATAAAGGTTGTCAATAAAACATGTACCAGAAACAAGGCAGGCTGATTTTAAACACATCTTTGGCAGATTTGCATCCAGATTCCCCCGTCCAACCTGCCCATCTTCCAAGTGTCACGTTCATTTTTGCATGTGCGTTTATAAAGTGCAGTAGTATACCATATTTTTTAATTAAAATACAAACCTCACCAAATCAAAATGGAGTTGATCCCAAGACCTCACGAGAGGCTGAGTCTTATGATAGCTGAGATGGCTGCTGTATATGGAGTTAGTAATGATAAAATCTACTTAGAGCTCCGCTCTCCTGCAACCCAGTACTCCTCTGTTTGCATCTCAGTGAGTCGAGAGATCGTCCTCTGGAAGGCGAACACCTCCTCCTCTCCTGTGAAGATCGCCAGAGAGCTGCCTGAATCCTGACACATTAAAAGACAATCAAATCAATTTGAAGAGATCAACAGCAAGGTTCAAATAGATTTTTCTAAAGTCTAGTCTACCATTTGTAGGTTCATGCAGTGACATTGTAATGGCAAATAAACTAATACTTTTGTTCAGCAAGGATGCATTAATCAAAAGTGACAGTAAAGACATTAACATTACAAAAGATTTATATTTAATAAATGCTGTTGCTTTTGAACTTTGTTCATCAAAGGATCCTGAAAAGAATGTATTATGTGGTCTATAAAAATATTTAGCCACACAACTGTTTTCAACATTGATAAATAATAATAAGAAATGTTTCTTGAACAGCAAATTAAAATGAAATACAGTTGCATTCAAAATTATTCAATCCCCTTGTCCTGCAAGACATTTTGCTGCCAAGAACAAAATTTGATGAAAACAATTCAACAATGGCATCACTAAACTAGTATAGAAATTATATTAATACACACGAGTGAGTCTTGAGAACGTAAAGTTGTTGAGAAAAGGGGGGGGGGGGGGGAATCAAATTGCCTCTAAACATTTGTGTTCAAAATTATTCAACCCCCAAAATTCAAAGTTTGTGGAGAATCGTTTACCCTTTATAACCGCTGCCAGTAAGTGCTTAGAAGCTTCTGTTACGTCTCTACTGCAATCTTGGCCCATTCCTCGCTTAAAAGCTTCCAGACCACTGATAATCTTTGGTTTTCACATTACCACTTCTTTCTTCAAATTCAACAAAATATTTTCAATGAGATTTAAATCTGAAGACTGTAGAGGCCACTCAAGAACATCTTACGACTGATCCCTGAACCAAGCTGAAGTAGATTTGGATGTATACAGATGTCCTGCAGGAAAGTCCATTGATCATCAAGCTTCAGTCTCTGCACCGAAGGCATCACCATCTTTGCCAAAATGGCTCGATACTTCAAAGAATTCATGATGTCCTTCATACAGTCAAGATTTCCACTTCCTGCAACAGCAAAGCTCCCCCATAACAAGACTGGACCACCTGCTCATAAGCTTGGCCTTTTTTGCACCAGACATATCGCTGATTCATGAGTACAAAATGTTCCAGCTTCGTCACATTACTCCATAAAACATTCTTCCAGAACTCCACACGTCTATCCAAATTAATTTTAGCATTTTCAAGTTGTCCTTTTATGTTCCTCTTGGTCAAGAGTGGCATTTCGCAAGATGTCCCAACTTAAAGGTCGTGCTTGTCTAGTGTTCTTCTTATGCTCTGAAATGTTTCTTCCTCCTTTCATGAGGTCATCTTGCAAGTCTTTGATAGTAAATTGAGGGGTTTTCTCAGTTGCTCTGATCAAACATTTTATTCCCTTTACTAATACTGTGCATTTTCTTCAACACCCTCAAAGGTTTTCTTGTACAACAAATATTAAACTTGTGAATAAGGCTGCCAGCTGAGTCTCTAGGAACTTTTAGTGTTTTGGAAATCTTCTTGTAGCCACAGACTTTCTTAATGTAATAAAACAATCTGTTCTCTATTGCTTTTGTGACAGCTCTTTTGTCTTGGCCATATTTGCTACTGAACTTTAGCACATGTTATATATGTAACACACACACACACACACACACATACATATATGTGTGTGTGTGTGTAACAGCAAAAGCTAATTCAGTTTTGTTATAGTTTCCAAAGGCTTTATTGTGTTTTAACACAATATTTTAACATAGCACACAAATAAGTGACTTAAAAAACAGCAGTGTTGAATAATTATGATATAGCTGCATTACAAAAAAAAAAATCCTATAACTCAAAAGCATTACATTACATATTGACATTATCACTTAATTCGCCACTAAACTTAAGATACAATTTTGTTTCTAAAACTCTGTATCTTTAGAAAAAAAGATACATTTGATACATTCCTACATTTGTAAATTATTACAGTCTATAACATTTTAATTTGGGGTTGAATCATTTTTATTGCAACTGTGTGTGTGTATGTATATACATAATTTGTATATATATATATATATATATATATATATATATAAGATACAATTTAATTTATAATAAAATAAGCTTGCAAAAAAAATTCATTCTCAAAGAATTTAAATAGAAAATTATTTGTAAATTACCCTTGAAATGCCCAGATCATCCAATAAAACATGAGTGTCGTGATGATCATGATCGACGTGATGTTCACAAACAAACAGCTCATCTAATGGAGCTTCTGCCAGAAGCACCACACGAACCTGTGGAGAGATTCCACCAAACTGTCAGAGGTTCCTTTAAGACCTTCCAACAAAAATCACAAGTGTTTCATGACTTACCTTGTGCTCATATAGTGAGTCAATGAGAGTTATGAAGCGTCTGGCCTGCGCCTTCTTGTTCAAAGTAAGCAGAGGAATGTTTCGGATGAAAACGGTGTCAAACACAGCAGACATCTCCAGGTAGTCACTGGCTCCTATAGGCTAGAAGTTAAAAACAACACAAGACTCACTGATTCTAGTTTATTTTAATGACTGAATGTGAGTTGGCATGGAAAACAAGCTCACCCGGTCACACAGCTCCTCAAAGGTGCAGTCTGCTATGGTCCCACATGCTTTGTCAAGCGTCAGTATCCTGCCATGTACCTTTAGAGATCTCGGTCGGGTAACTGTGATAAACAAAATGAACCTGAATCAAATATGCATAACAGAAAGTTTCATGGGTGAAAAAAAAAAATTCTTAATTGACAAAATTTTGGATGCAATCACTTTGTAACATATAATGGCAACTCACATTCACATCTGTAGAACTATGACATCTAATGGTCTGTCATTAGAAATTCTTTTGATAGGGTGTTTTTACTGATCCACCATCAGCTACTTAAACAAGGCTGTTTCGTGTTATTCAGAGAACACATCAGCAACCAACTTACTGTCATTCTGTTTAAAGGCCATCTCATCAAACAGCTTGTCGAGTGTTGCATCAACATCGGGTTCACTGGAACTAAATTAATAAATAAAAATTGATAATTCATCACTTCATAATACAACTTTTTTTTACTCACAGATACTTGGTCAAAGGCCTAATACTCACTATTCATGCAGAAGCGTGTCATATTTTGGATGTTAAATACTATTCCATCTTAATACAAAGAGACTAATATAAGGATGCAATTCATATGTGGCACTTCCTGACTGGCCCAAGCTACAGTGCCTCATATAATGTTACAAGTTTGGATTGTTTGAAGACTATGATTATTTTTGAAACCCTGTTTGGTAATGCTAGTGGCGCAGAAATTAAACTTTATTACACATCTTTAAATACTACAGGAATCAATTTAAAGATGCATGTCTGTGTTTAGAGAAAGAGTCAACTTGCATAACTAAACTGCACTAAACCAATGCAGTTACTAATCTCATTTTGTACAACTTAATGCATTTACTCACAGGTAGACGAGTTTCCCGGCTGCGGGGCAATTTCTTCTCCGATAATCTATTCCAGAATCCAAACGTAGTGTTTGGCAATACTCCTGTTTAAAGGACATTTGATCAGTGAATTTACATGCAGTACTTCCAACAGAAAAGAACAAAATCAACAGGCATTATCATTTTTCTGATCATATTACCATAAGTTCAACAAGGGCATCAAGTATAGCAAGTCAGAGCAATGAACACTGCGCTAAATTTATTAGATAATAAACAACGTTGAAGTGCTTACCTTTAGCACAGCTATGAATGGCACAAAGTTCACCCTCTGCAATCCGTTTTTGTAAAGATCTGTAAAACAAGATATTGTTCTCAGTACAAACTGGAATTTGGAAAGTAATGGCTCAGGCATTTCAGAGTCACCAAACCAACATTTGAAATGCTGTGATGAAATTGATCCGCTGGTTAGTCCTATCGTCCAAACACATCCTCTGTTGAGGCAAAGTCACATGAGTCAAGGGATTTATTTAGTAAATGTGTTTTAATCGTAGTTTATATGTATGTGTTCTCATCGGATTAAAAAAAAAAAGATCTGCCCCAATTGAGCGCATACGTTTGTATACACATTTTTCGAATGTATGTGCATCTTGGCATTTCCAACCGTTTTTTTAATGCAATATGCCAAAATTTGCATAAAAAAATAGGTAAATGGAAACATAGCTATTGGTGGTTCATAAATCAAACTTGCAAACGCAACACACTGAAGAAATGATAATAAACTTTCCAAAGAGTCTTGATTAATACAAGCAACTATGTCATCCATACACCCGAATTAAAGTGTATAACACCTACACACACTCGACTTTGACTATTTGCTTCATACCATCAGGAGGCCGGTTGGACGTGGCAACAACAACAACCCCATTAAGGAAGAGGTTCTCAAAGAGCTGCTTAAGGATCATGGCATCTGCGATGTCAGTGACCTAATGAACAGAGAAAGCAAAAGAAACCTTAAAAATCAATACTGATTATTCTCTGTACCGGTTTGATTTTCACTGTGTGGATTTAAAAGATAACTTTCTCGGCACACTGAAGCGACCACAAAGCTTGATTAGATTGCAACGATACAATTACAAAGTGAAACATTCACCTGAAACTCATCAAAACACAGAAGGCAGGCTTCCTCACTGATTTCTTCTGCAACCGGAGCAATAGGGTCGTACGCCTTTGCCATTTTACCCACTTTTCTTTTGGGCAAACTTTGCTTGAGCCGATGGATTCCTACATAAACATGACTCTATCTGAGTGAGAGCAAATAATGGGAACTTTACTATTTTGGCATCAGTTTAATCATACATGGGCCAGGAAAATTTCAGTATATTCAGTATAATATATATATATTAAATGATGGACCTTGTATCGATTTCTAGCTTCTGCTTAAATTTTTTTTTTTTTTTTTTTTTTTTTAAATAAACCATGTGAAAATAATGTCCATATCAGACATAAATGGAAAATGTGAAAACATGTTGTGCTGGCAGTTTAATATATGCCAAATGTTATGGGGTAGTCATAAAATGTATTACATAAATATAGAAAAAGAACAATAAATAAATGATTGAATATAAAATGACCAGAATTATCAGTGCACAAACATTAATAAAGTGCAGGTATATTTACAGAATCTCATAAACTTACGTTTATGTACATCCAACATAAATCCATGAAAATGGACCCTTTTTTTCTTCTCGGTCTCTACATGATAATAAAACATGTCCATAACCATAGTTTTTCCTGTGCCTGTAAATGAGGAAATTCACATTGATATCAGAACTGAGCAATTTGTTTCCAGTACAATTAAGTTTCTCTGACACTATGAGACACCCACGACATAACGTTGCAAAACTTACCAACGTCTCCATATATGTAATAACCTTTTGGTGGCTTTCTTTGAGAGAAGAACTGTTGCAAAAGAATCAATAACATGTACAGTACACGTTGAAATTAGTTTAAAAAAACACTTTCACAATATCTGCAGGTTTAGGCCAGTGTACCTTTGAAAACAACGATGAGCGGTGGTTGCTGTACCCTCGAAGATTCTTTTGCATCTCTTCCAGTTTTTCCATAGCAGCCCTTTGCTGCAGATCTTCTTGTAACTGTCCATCTCGAATAAGACTGTTGTAATGCTCCAAGAGTCCACCAAAACTGCTGCTTGAAGAGATCGTGGCTCTGGGCTCTTCAACAGTCTGAGAAAGCACACTTGTGGCAAGCCCTTCAGGGAAAAGTATTTCATGAGATTGAGTTAAACAAGAGTGCACGTGTTTAGTGCATGTCTATTTCTCTTGGTTATATGTAAATATTGAAGGAACACTGTTAACTTTATTCTTATTTAACATCAGTTTTAGGAGAGAGCAGGGGCTAGTTGTCAAAAAGGTTATATCTCATTAACTACAAGGTTTTGAATCGAGAGTTCAATTTTTCAAGAGTTACGGGTTTTCTTTTGTTTTTCGTTTAAAACTGTAATTTATGTGAATTCTGTCCAACAAACTAAAATTATATTATTATCATAATTTCAGTAAAAAAAATGCTTACCATTACACACAAACAAAACACACTGACATATATTATAGACAAGAGTCAAGTTCAACTACATACAAATGAAGTTCAAGAAGACCACGTCCTCAAGATAAGAGTATTATAAAAATGTCTGGTTGGAGCAAGTTATCACAAGTGATTTAAATGTAATAAACATAAAAAGCCTGAAAAACTGAGTGTAAGCCTGAACAACTGGGTGTTGTCTTGTCAGGTTGTCATGGTCAAAAGTCACCATAACGATATTTATCATAAAAACATTACTGTCATTCACTTGTCACGAAAACCCTTACCTCTTCTAATACAGCAGACAATACTAGGCAAAGTTGACTTCGACAGAAGCTTGTTTTTCATACAGAACTGAAGTCCAAGCGCCAGCAAGGACGCTTTACCGGCTGCCATGATGATTCAAACTGCGGAAGCTTTATTGAAAGAGCGCTCTGAACAGTGTAAATGGGCGTGGTCTTTGTGTAAGGGGCAGGCTGTATGACTCATGAATAATTAACTGTTGACGTGACTCTTCCACTGTCTATTGACTTCCACTTCAATGGGAAAAAAAAAATTCAATGAAAGAAAAAAATTATTTGAATCCAAAAATATATTTGAGACTCAAAAAAATACATTTGAACACTGCTTTTCTTTGATTGAAAATGTTTTCTTTGATAGAAGTCCGTTTTTTTTTTAAAGCAACCTTTTTAATTGAAGTAACATTGTTTTTTTATATTGGACCATATAATGGGTTAGCCTGGATGCCAGCCCGAACCCCGCCCACAACATTTTTTAGTCGGGAAGTTCGGTCTGGACTCGATCCATTGAGTAATTATGATCGGTTCAGAAATCGTCGGGCCAATCAAATTGCCAGGGTGGGCTTTATACGAAGATGGACAGATGATCTGCAGTT
This sequence comes from Meda fulgida, assembly GCA_030578275.1. NCBI lineage: Eukaryota > Metazoa > Chordata > Actinopteri > Cypriniformes > Leuciscidae > Meda > Meda fulgida. The sequence goes on along the minus strand of CM060632.1, from coordinate 9,407,665 downwards.
ACGTATTCATTGCGTCATCTAAGAGCGCTTGGTTTGAACTGGTTTTAGAACAAAGATGACTGCAGCTGGAGAATTGAGATGTATAGATTCCACTATCGCGTCTGTTGTAAAAGAAATCGACAGCCCATAAATTATAAAAGACGAACAGAGAACTGCAATCAAGGCATTTGTCGATCGTAAAGATATGTTTGCCGTCCTTCCCTGCCGTTTGCTTGCTCTGATTGGTTGTAGGTCTATCCAATTGAGTGCAGAGTTTTTTTTTTTTTTTTTTTTTTTCCTGGTTCGGTTAAGACACGCCTCATAATCAAAGCCCTATGAAGCAGTATCAGACTCACATTCTGACTAGAATATGAGTATGACGAAGTCAGGCTAATAATGGGTAGGACATTTGTGTCTTTATCATTCAATCAAAAAAGAAGTTGCTTCAAACAAACAACAGAATCAATAAAAAAAAAGTCACTTCAATGAAAAGATAAACATTTTCAAATATAGAAAATCGTTTTTGAATGCAAATAAAATATTTGAGACTCCAAAAATTGCATTTGAACACTTTTTTGTTGAAAATGTTCTCTTTGATTGAAGTAATCTTTTTTGTGTTTGGGCCATACATGGGTAGGACATTTGTGTCTTAATCATTCAATTCCAAAAAAGTTGTTTCAATCGAAAAACATATTTTCAATAAAAGAAAAAACTGTTCAAATGCAAAAAAAAAAAAAAAAATACCCCGTGAATAAAAAAAGTATTGAAGAGAATGTGTTTTTTCGTTGTTTTTTTTTTTATTCGAAGTGCAAAAAGTTTTAAAGTTCAATTTTTTTTATTGAATCATTTTGACACAAACGTTCCGCAGTGGGCGGGTGCTTCTCTATTGGTCAGAAATGTTTGATTGACAAGTGTCTACACCAACGACATCTTTCTGACAAAGAAGTCATGTTCGCCACTCGCCAGCAAGCTTTTTGCCAGCAAGTGGAGGGAGCAGCCGTGAAGTTCTCGGTAAGTAGATAAAACACGAGGCTGAATCCAGCTTCTTATTCGCGGCTTCTTATTGACGCTATCCGTTCCACCTTAAATGACGCGAACTGCCGCGTTTGCTGACTTCTTATTGGCGCTCAAATTAGGGACCGTGCGGTTTTTCTCTTTTTCACGTTTTTGAAGGGTAACATCTATCTATATTCAGAATAACATAATTAAAAAAAAATTAAATGCAAAAAACACTGATATATCAGCGAAAATGGACTGTAAAAATATAAAGGCACATAAATTTAATTAGGCTACATTATTCTTTAATTGTTGTATGTCAGCTGGTTTTTCACTTATTCACACTTGTTAGAGACCCTGTTTGTATTGTTTATGTTTTCAGAAAAGAATAATAAACTATTCTGAAAGGTAAATAACAAATAATAATAAATTACTGTAAAACTATAATTAGGGCTACATTATTCTTTAATTATTGCAATTAACATCATTTGGATGTATTCAATGCATGTATTTAAAAATAAATAAATATTATTACAAATTATAATTTCACAAAGTAACCAGAGATTATGCACCAGCTTGGATCCAGCCTCTTGTGAAGACTTCAGATGACCCAGCACCTTTGAATAGATGACACCTACCCTAAGGACTCCAGAACATCAAACATGAATGATTATACAAAATTATAATTTTAGAATTGCTTTAACATACACATTGATTTAGTTTAAATGCATATATGATATTTGTAAATACTATAATTTGTGGTATCTTATAACTGTACTTTCTGATATCATCTCATTAAATCCTATTGTGGTTTTGTAACACAGAAATCTGCATTTTCTGTAAAGCTGCCTTGAAATGATTTGTATTATGAAAAGGGTTATACAAATGAATGTATGTATTAAATTAAATTGCATTGACTTGAAAGTGCCACTGCATGGTTACTGTACATTAGAAAGATATGGACCCAATCTGACAATACAAAAGAGTTATCACATTGTTGGCCTATTTGGTTTCACTGATGCTTTATACCCTGCATCTCTGCTTGAATATAATCATGCACAATTTCAGATGTTTTTACTATATAATTTTGAAATTATGGACCCATGAGGTTGACAAAACATAGTACAGTTAGAAGAGCCATTGCATTGTTGGCTCAATTGGGGGCTCTATATCTCAGCTGTCTTTGATGGAGCGTTAGAAGTTGCACTGGGGCCTTATACACATTGGCCCTCATTTATCATTCTTGCGTAGAAACGGGCGTACATGTTGGCGTAAGATTATGCTTACACTCCTCTCACCGCCTGATTTATGAAGCTGTGCATATATTTGGAATCCAGGTGTACGCAATACCTGCCCTTGATAAATGCCGCGGCTGAAAACGATCGTCATTAGAGTAACACGCCCCTATATATTCAAGTCTCGCCCTCATTTTACTCCATGGACACACGGAAGACGGCAAAGAAGAGAAACTTCTCCGACGTGGAGCCGAAATGACCTATCACAATGCATTTTTTTACAGCACGTGTTTTGAAACAATTAGCATTTAATTTCGTATCACGTCACTTGTATTGGGGTGTACAATAGTGATGATGATGTGATGTGGAGTACCATTCATTCACATTAATAATTGCATGACAATTTGTAATATTCTTATTATTATGATAAGAAGTCAGCAAACGCGGCAGTTCGCGTCATTTAAGGTGGAACGGATAGCGTCAATAAGAAGCTGCGAATAAGAAGCTGGATTCTTACCGAGAACTTCACGGCTGCTCCCTCCACTTGCTGGCAAAAAGCTTGCTGGCGAGTGGCGAACATGACTTCTTTGTCAGAAAGATGTCGTTGGTGTAGACACTTGTCAATCAAACATGTCTGACCAATAGAGAAGCACCCGCCCACTGCGGAAGTTTGTGTCAAAATGATTCAATCAAAAAAATTTGAACTTCAAAACTTTTTGCACTTCAAAAAAAAAAAAACAACGAAAAAACACATTCTCTTCAATACTTTTTTTATTCACGGGGTAATTTTTTTTTTTTTTTTTTGCATTTGGACAGTTTTTTCTTTGTTGAAAATAATGAAGCAACTTCTTTTTTAATTCTATCAAAGAACTTCTATCAAAGAACATTTTCAATCAAAGATAAGCAGTGTTCAAATGTATTTTTTGAGTCTCAAATATATTTTTGGATTCAAATAATTTTTTTCTTTGATTGAATTTTTTTTTTTCATTGAAGTGAAGGTTTTTTAATTGAAAATATTTTTTTGGATTGTAGCAACCTTTTTTTTTTTATTGAATAATAAAGAAACAAAAGAGGCCTTCCCCTGTCAAGCTGAAGCTACACATGCATTTAATGCAGACATTACAACTGGACAAAACTGAAAGAGAATTATCATTTCCTCAATCATTTTCCATGTGTTTTTAAATGTTAAGTAAAATAAAGTCTGTGGTTAACATTAGCTAAGGTACAACGAAATGTTATGTACATCATGCCCATGTTATTCACATACCCTAGGTGTAGCAGGCCTATGTTATTGTTCACTGAAAAACAATTACTCTCTGAACAATATTGTTTTTCTAAAAAGAAGACGAGTGAAGATACCACAAACTCTCTTCAATACTCATAAATAATAAGTAACACATTTCTTAACTTTTTTACTGATTAAGGCTTCCTACCTTGTTTGTATTTTCTTTCATAAAGTTGTCATACACTTTGAACATTATTATTACAATGGGTAAATATCAGAAGTAAGTGGAATAACAGTAAACCCTCTTTAAATTACTTTAAAAATGAATGTAAAAAATACTTAGAATCTTTCAAACATTTATCCAAAGATAATCAAACCCTTGGAGAATTGTATAAATCCATGTTTGAGTCTCTTTCCTTTTAAGTTTGGTAAGATTTTATACCTTTATTTATTTATTTATTTTTCTTTCCTTGAACCCCCTCTAAAATGGTTAAAGAATGTTGATTTGTTTGTTGTTATTGTATGTGATATATATACACACATGGACATTTATGATGGTTATGATTGCAAAATGTATATTTTGTAATAGGCATTTTATTGTTCCCTATTTGGTTTTGAAAATTGATATTGTTCAATAAAAAAAATAGTTTGTAATTTGTACTTTTACGTTCCTTACGTTAAATTTTTTTCTTGATTTCTTTTTTTCAATGCAGTGCTGTTTCTTCTCTTTTTTTTATTAAATAAAACAATAGCCATGTAAGTATGATGTGTTTGTGTCCGTGTGAAATGTTGCATGTGTGGAAGGATCTCATAATGAGATGCTCTCATTGAATACAGTTAATGTTGACGTATATATAATGACAGCAGCAGCCTATAATCCCATCACCCCATCCACCTCTGATATTATACTGAAGAATGTTTTATGAACATGTGTTGGGAAGCAGCAAAGGGTCTGGATGCCTGTTGCCATGACAACAACTGAGCTCCTGGAGCCTGAAGGCCTGCGACTGTGCCGCATCATCCACACTGTAACACAGGCTCTGGCTTCATGACATGCGTTGCAATTCGCTTATCTTATGATGATCCGAGTTTATTCAGGAGCAACTCTACTAAAAGTCTCCACTTTCACCTTTTGCATGCATCTTCATCTTTTTTTCTTTTCTTTTAACATATTCTCACCTACTTTTCCCTTGACTGGAAGATAAGGTGAGAAGATTGTTTTAGCTATGCTTCCATTCTCAAAGGGCCAGTGTCCGTAGCTATAATGCAGGAGCATGCTAAAAGCCATGAGGGAGATGGGTGTTGTTTATGTGTTTGTATCCATGGCAAAATCACTTGTCTTTCCCTTCACTCAATGCTTTCAAGAGACAACTGAAGTGTATGTGTACATGTGAATGTGTATGTGTGTGTGTGTGTGTGTGAGGGGGGGGGGCTTGTTTATAAAAATGTATCTATATGTCTGTCTGTCTGTCTATCGTCCGTCCATCGTCTGTCTGTCTATCTATCTATCTATCTATCTATCTATCTATCTATCTATCTATCTATCTATCTATCTATCTATCGTCCGTCCATCGTCTGTCTGTCTATCTATCTATCTATCTATCTATCTATCTATCTATCTATCTATCTATCTATCTATCTATCTATCGTCCGTCCATTGTCTGTCTGTCTATCTATCTATCTATCTATCTACTGTCTGTCTGTCTATCTATCTATCTATCTCTATCGTCTGTTTGTTGTCTATCTATCTATCTATCTATCTATCTATCTATCTATCTATCTATCTATCTATCTATCTATCTATCTATCTATCTATCTATCTATCTATCTATCTATCTCTCTCTCTCTTTCTCTATCTATCTATCTATCTATCTATCTATCTATCTATCTATCTATCTGTCTGTCTGTCTGTCATCTGTCAATTCAATTCAATTCAAAAATTGCTCTATTGGCATGACTGTACATAATACAATATTGCCAAAGCTTGGAATACATAGAGTACTAAAGACATCAAAATAATAAAATATTATAACATAACAAATTTAAATGTACAAATTAAATTAAAGGTTTTTTTTTTATTCGCTTTGGTAATATTTTCACAAGTAAGGTGTACATTTTCTAAACTCTTAGTACAAAAATCCAAACTGATCACACATGTAACGCAGCCAGTCATTTTTTCAAACCCTGATGTAATGCTTTCAGTCAGTTGCACGTTTTCAGTCCACATAATCATTGTTTCAAACACAAGATTATTGTAATATGTAATGAGAACGTTTGGTTTAATCACAGAAACACAACAGTATGATCCTTTCAGTTTAGTACTTTTAACAATCAGTTCATCCAACAACAAACAATGCAATATACGTTTCAAATCGGCCTTAGAAGTGCTAAAATTAATATGCTACAGTACTATAAAAGTACACTTACACGCAATACACTTACATTAACCAACATTTACAACATCTATAATTTCCAAAATATCCATCCTATATGTAATCAAGTGAAGGATCAATGAAGACATCCTCTACAGTCATTTGGGCAAATTAGTTTTTATTTTTCAGATATAATTGTAACATAGGTATACTTTCTATAATGAAATATAACTAAATGAGAACAAAACATAACATTTAGTGCACACATTACATTACGTAATTTGGATCAAGCCTGTCTTGAGCATTTGGCCATGGATTCTCGTCCACATCACAATGAATGTTATCATTGTTCATGCACCTTGGAAAAAACCTTATAGCGTGAAGAATCCATGCTTGACATTGGTCTACACTGATGTCATCACATGCATCATCCATGGCCTGAAGGAGGGTGGCACGCTCAAGGGGTCGGCGATCATAGACCTTCCGTCTCCATGCTGAAAAAGATTCCTCAATAGGGTTGAAGAAAGGAGAGTATGGAGGCAGGTAGAGGGTCATGAATCGGGGATGGGCCTGAAACCATGCTTGACCTCTGCGTGGTGGAACCTGACATTGTCCCACACAATTACATAGGTGACCCCTTCACCTTGACAGGCCGGCTCAATTTCATTGAGAAACTCAATAAGATATGCAGCATTTTAGGAGCCAAGTAACGGCCTATGTCCTACGACACCATCTTCAGAGATAGCTGCGCACATGGAGATGTTTCCTCCACGTTGTCCAGGCACTCCATCCACGGCGACGAGTTTTGGCCAGGTTAAAGCCCGCTTCATCAACAAAAATGTACTTATGATGGTTCACATCAGCGTCAAGCCATAACCCTCTAAAAAATATAGTCCAATAGTCCTTTTTACAGTGTTGTTCCAATATACATATGACGTAAGTCATGCATCAAATAGTAACAGTAATACAATATATATTGCTGTACCTGAACATACTCAGCCCTTAGTTGTTTCACCCGGTCATTGTTTCTCTCAAAAGGCACCAGGTAAATTTGTTTCATTGATACCTGGTGCCTCTTTAAAAGCCGGCCTACTGTTGGTAGGCTGATGGATGCCACATTGGCAAAGGTGTCATTGTTCTCCTCAATTGCCTGCTTTATTTCTGACAGCCGTATATCATTCCTGTAAAAAAAAACTGTAAGTAGAAGTCTCTGATTGAACTGTATTTATGACAGTGAAGGAGGAAGAGCATCTGCCTCGATCTCTCCTGTCCTACAGTGACTTTTTAGTTTCCTGATCCCAATATTCCAGATAATTTGATAAAGATATTTTGGTTTATTCTGATGTTTGTGTGAGAAGCAGTGCTGATCTGAGACTGGTTAGTGTTAGTAGAGTTAGAGTTAGTAAGTCTCAGAACCAGCTGACTGAGAGAACTTTTTTAGGGGTTCAGTTCTTGAGTTTGTAAAAAGGGTCCAATCAATGGGAATCGGCCTAATTCTGCCCTACATGCATTATTGGGTGTTTTCCTGTGTAGTTTTTAAACAATTTTGCAGAATTCTGTGTGTAGGGCTTCTGTTGGATGTCTGTCCCATCTATAGCCACCAGCTCTGATCACTGAGTGGACCCCAAACCTCACTTCCATACAGCGCAATGGGCTGAATTACACTATCAAAGATTTGACACCAGGTTGGAATTGGTAATTAAATTTAGTATAGAGCTCTTTGAGTTTCATCTTTGAGAGCATTCACTGCCATACTTAAACTCACAAACTCGCTTACAAATCTATTGTTTAAAATACTTCTAAAAAACTTCCCCAGATTATGCTCACACAAATGCCTCTGAAATGATTAGGGCCCAATTTATTTCCACTCTTATGAATTGGGGTAATAAGTCCTTGACTCCAGATGTCAGGAAAACAGCCTGAACTAAGTACAATGTTGAATAATTTGAGCTCAGCCGTCTGCAGCTCAGGTGTGCTGTGTTTCAACATTTCACCTAGAATGCAGTCAGGACCACAAGATTTCTTACCTTTTTGGCTTTTGAGTTTGTTTGTCAATTCTTCATGAGTAATTGGGGAGTCAAGTGGATTTTAAATATTTTTAAATCTCTTCATAAGTTTGTAGATTTTGTTTGATCAGATTATAATTGTCATTGAGTTGTCTTGATGGGATTTCTTTATATAAGATTTCAAAATGATTTGTCCAAATTTCTCCATCTTGTATTGGTAGTTCTTGTGGTTTTGTTGTGCTCAGATTATTACACATATAAGTTTATTCAAGTGTTCTATTAGTATACTTCTGTGATGAGGGGGGCGTGGTTTCGCGGAGTTTGCAGTGGGGGAGCGAGGGAGGAGCCGAGCGGTAAGTAAGTAGGTCAAGTGCAAAATGACAAACACCTGTGTCTGATTGCAGTAATTGGCGTGGGGAGACCGCATATAAACCGGCTGGTCCAGAGGAGAGAGAGAGAGAGAGAAGGACTTGGGCTCTGAACAAGCCATCGAGCAAGCTACTGCCTAAAAGACAAAGAATACCTGTTGTTGATTGAAGAATCTCCGTTTTTCACACTGTCCGCGCACGTGGCGCACCTTTACTTTGCTTTTCATTTATTTTAATAAAACTGTTCGAGCCCCGTCACGCCGACCCTTGTCTTCTTTCATCCCCCACAAAGAACCATCGTTACACTGGTGCCGAAACCCGGGATGGAAGAAGAAGCCGCCGCCAGACAGCCTCCGTCCCCATTTGCGGATGTCATCCACGCGCTCGCGGGTCTGCATCAAGAACAACATCGTGCCTTGCTGGTCGTGAAGGAGGAACAGGAGCGTCGGTTCGAGGCGCTCCTCCGAGCCCAGCAGGGGGACCGCGAGCTGTTCCGGAGCTGGATGGACCGGGAGGGACGGGCCAGACCATCAACGCCAGCTTCAGCCTCGGCCCAGACCGTTCCACTGCACAAAATGGGCCCGCAGGACGACCCGGAAGCCTTCCTCGAGCTCTTCGAGAGGACGGCCGAGGCCTGGAGCTGGCCGCCCGGGGGCTGGCCGGTGCGGTTGATCCCGCTGTGGTCCGGAGAGGCACAGATCGCCGCACAGCAGTTGCCAGTCCCGAACCTCCTGGTCTATCAAGACCTCAAGCGCGCCATCCTGCAGCGGGTCGGCCGGACCCCCGAGCAAAGCAGGCAGCGATTCCGGACCCTGGAGCTAGGGGAGTCCGGTCGGCCCTTCGTCTTCGCGCAACAGCTCCGGGACGCGTGCCACAAATGGTTGATGGCCCAGGAACGTGACGTCGAGGCAATCATCGACCAGGTGGTACTGGAGCAGTTCGTGGCGCGGTTACCCCGGAGGACCCACTGCGCGGTCCAGTGCCACCACCCGACGTCGCTGAACCAGGCCATCCAGTTGGCGGAGGACCAGATGGTGGCGTGCCCAGGGGTCGGCAAACCCCTGCCAGCAGCTTCTCTCTCTCTCTCCTCTCCCTCTCTTTTCCCTTCCTCTGTGTTGTCTCGTCCTGTCCCTCTCCCTAGGTCCCGTGGCGGTTTCCCTCCTAGACCGGCGCCCCGGTGGAGGACCAACGTCGGGACAGAGCCTGCTCCCGCGCCCAGAGCACCGCCTAAGGGACCCGCCTCCGCGTCGGGGTTCTCTTCCCGGCACCCGCACTCTCCCCACGCCAACCACTTGACCCACTTCCCGCCACTGGGGAAGGTCTGGGCCGGCCTGTTGGCGTTGCGGGGACCCGGGACATTTTGTCGACCACTGTCCAGTGATGGAGGTGGGGGCTCTGGTAAGGGTCCCTGACACGCCGCAGGCCGCCCCCGATCAGGCTGGGTTGTACCAAATACCAGTGAGTATAAAGGGGGGTACTTTTCAGGCTTTGGTGGATTCAGGCTGTAACCAAACCTCCATCCACCAAAATCTGATTCAACCTGGGGCATTGGATAATAGCCGCATGGTTAAGGTAAGGTGTGTACACGGGGAAGTGGTCGAATATCCCTTAGTGCCGGTCACATTCCAATTTAGGGGTCAAAAGCATAGTGTAGAGGTAGCCGTAAGTCAGCACCTCCGGCACCCGCTAATTTTGGGAACCAATTGGCCGGGGTTTAAAGCGTTATTGGGACATTTATGTGCGGGTGTTTCTGGGATTAAAAGGAAGCGAGGGAAGGGAGCGGTCGCTCAGGTAGGAGAGGCTGTGCCGGGACCATCGGGTCCTGCACCAGAGGATCGGAACGCTGTTGAAAGACAGGATCTTTCGGAGCGTGATGACTTTCCTCTGGAGCAGTCCCGAGATGAAACGCTTAAAAATGCCTTTGATCAGGTCCGCATAATCGACGGACAGCCTCTCCATCCCGACCGACCTCTTTCATATCCTTATTTTACAATTATAAAAGATAAGTTGTATCGGGTGACCCAGGACGCCCAGACAAAGAAGGATACAACACAGTTGTTAGTTCCGAAAAGCCGTCGGGAAATACTTTTCCAGGCGGCTCATTGTAATCCTATGGCTGGACATTTAGGGCAAACGGCAACACTAAATCGTCTAATGACCCGATTTTTTTGGCCGGGCATTCACGAGAACGTGCGCAAGTGGTGCGCGTCTTGTCGTGAATGTCAGTTGGTAAACCCACTGGCCAACCCAAAAGCACCATTGTGCCCCCTTCCTTTAGTGGAGGTCCCCTTCGAAAGAATTGGCATGGACCTCATCGGGCCATTAGAACGATCCGCACGGGGGCATCGTTTGGCATTAGTCCTATTGGATTATGCAACACGATACCCAGAAGCAGTGCCGCTTCGCAACATTTCAGCCAAGAGTGTAGCGAGCGCACTGTTTCAGTTAATCTCCCGGGTGGGAATCCCAAAGGAGATTCTCACCGACCAAGGCACGTACGAATGTCACGTACTATTCGCGAGCTTTACGAATTATTGGGCATTAAATCGGTCCGCACCAGCGTCTATCACCCACAAACAGACGGACCGGTCGAACGCTTTAATCGCACGTTGAAGTCAATGATTCGAAAGTTCGTACAGGAAGACGCCAAAAATTGGGATAAGTGGCTAGAACCCCTCTTGTTCGCTGTACGCGAGGTCCCCCAAGCCTCCACGGGGTTTTCCCCCTTCGAGCTTCTTTATGGACGTCAGCCCCGCGGGGTGCTGGACGTACTTAGGGAAACTTGGGAGGACGGACCTTCGAATAGCAAGAATGAAATTCAATATGTCATGGACCTGAGAACAAAACTCCACACTTTGGGGCGGCTGTCTATGGAGAATTTGTTACAGGCTCAGGACAAACAAAGTCGGCTGTACAACAGGGGGGCTAGACTACGCAATTTTGCACCGGGAGATAAAGTACTTGTGTTACTCCCCACGTCCAGTTCGAAATTACTCGCAAAGTGGCAAGGACCCTTTGAGGTCACACGGCGAATTGGGGACCTCAACTATGAAGTCGTTCGTACGGATAGGGGTGGGGCACATCAGGTTTACCACCTCAATCTCCTTAAAAAATGGAATGAGGCGGAGTCAGTGATGTTGGCAACGGTAGTAAGTAGGGAGGAGGATCTTGGTCCAGAGGCGAATTCAAAATCTCAATCACTCGCTCTGGCACCTGGTGGAGACCACCTCTCACCGTTCCAACTCACTGATGTACGCAATTTACAAACGGAGATTCTTCAATCAACAACAGGTATTCTTTGTCTTTTAGGCAGTAGCTTGCTCGATGGCTTGTTCAGAGCCCCAGTCCTTCTCTCTCTCTCTCTCCTCTGGACCAGCCGGTTTATATGCGGTCTCCCCACGCCAATTACTGCAATCAGACACAGGTGTTCGTCATTTTGCACTTGACCTACTTACTTACCGCTCGGCTCCTCCCTCGCTCCCCCACTGCAAAGTCCGCGAAACCACGCCCCCCTCATCACAACTTCTTTTCAACTAAAAATAAGAAAGCATACTTTCAGTCTACATTTTATATACTTCTCAAAAATGTACTTTATGTAATTCTCAGAAATATACTTAAAATTACACTCAAGTGTACTTGACTTATACTGAGAGAAAAGTCCAAGTATATTTGGCCTTTGGCCTGTACTTGTACTCAATCTTTTTGATCAAGATATATTTAAAAGTATAATTAAGTATTCAAAGTATACTTGGCTTCTAGTAGTTAACTCTTTTGATCAAGTAGCCTATTAAATATACTTTTTACATAGTTTTTCATATACAGTCTTATGAAACTTACATTTTTTTAAAATATTGATTAAAATATTGATATAAAACAGATATGTTTCTAATTCTGCATATCTGAATTTGTGTGTAGGCAAGTCCACTGGTAGTGTACAGGAATTTACTTTAATTCTACTTTACTCCTTCCCCACCATTGCCTGAATTTTCCAGCTATCCATGTTTTCACTGTTATACAGTAGGGGGCGCTATGACATCTTCTAGTAGAGAATCTTCGGATCAAAACACAGGAGAAGAAGAAGCTGAAACAATTGAAAAGAGATTGCTCACACAAATGCAAAATAAAGTGATCATGAAACATTAAACAGCGTGTAAATCAGAACTGCTTAATATGTTTCCAAATGAAATTAAGCATAACCCATGAAGAGAAAACTCCAGTTAGCTGCTAGAGTGGTGATCCAGTAGCCAGATTTTTATTTTTCTCTCTCTCTCTTTCTCTCTCTCTCTCTCTCTCTCTCTCTCTCTCTCTCTCTCTCTCTCTCTCTCTCTCTCTCTCTCTCTCTCTCATTTTTTTATAGAATTATTTTTTTCTCTTTCTCTCTTTTATTTTTTTTTATAGAATTATTCTCTCTCTCTCTCTCTCTCTCTCTCTCTCTCTCTCTCTCTCTCTCTCTCTCTTTTTTTTTTATAGAATTGTTTTTTTATTTTGCAAGTACAAAGAAAAACAAGAGACAAACAATCTGTACCCTGGTTTCCATCAAGTATTAACCAATACTAAATAATATCCTCTATACAATAGGGGAGAAAAAAAACACAAAAGAAAAAAACCGCAATGCACATTCCCCTTCACTTTATACCTACAACAGTCTTTTCTTTTTTACACACAAGACAAGAGAAAATGGGTAATCCCAGTTAGTTGGAAGTTAGTTAGTTAGTTAATTAGTTTCTTTTCTTTCTTTCTTTCTTTCTTTCTATCTTTCTTTCTTTCTCTCTCTCTCTCACACACACACTCACACTCAAAACTAACTAGTTTTCCAACTAACTGGGATTACCCATTTTCTCTTGTCTTTTGTGTAAAAAAGAAAAGACTGTTGTAGGTAAAAAGTGAAGGGGAATGTGCATTGCGTTTTTTTTCTTTTGTGTTTGTTTTCTCCCCTATTGTATAGAGTACATTGTTTGTTATTGGTTAATACTTGGATGGAAAACAGGGTACAGATTGTTTGTCTCTTGTTTTTCTTTGTACTTGCAAAATAAAAGAATAATTCTATTAAAAAAAAACTGGGATTACCCACAGCGTCCCTGTGCTGCCAAGTGCCTTCCTGCAGAACATCTCATCCGCTACCCATCATTAATAAACTTACCTTTTACTTGCGATTGAATCCTCTGACTTATTATTCCTGACAGTAATGATGCATTTAAAAGCTGATGGCTAAACATATCTTTACAAAAGTTCACAATGCTACTGCAGATGCAATATAATGTAGACAACATTGAATGAATATTTTCGTCAGGTTAGATACTGACAATTAATCACTCCAAACCCCTTTATCTAAACCTCTCTACATAACTGCCGGATTCGCGTGTCCTCCATGTCTGTAGTTTTTGTAGTTCTAATCGAATCCTCGTCCAACGCGCGATGGGTTGTGGGCAATATTAGCCATTAGAGTGTGCATCGATCTGCACTTTGGATTCCGATCGGAAATAGTAGACCATCCGGGTAACTTTGGAACACTCATTTCAACGTACTGCAATTTAGGACACTAATTCTATTTTCGAATACTATTTAGGACAGATAGTATACGAATTGGGACCCAGCACAGGCTTTTGTGGGGTGAGCTAAACAAAGTAATGACATACAGGTACATGTGATCATGGCTGATTAGTCTGGGCAACGGATAATGGGAAATGTAGTTTGTGGATGTGTGGCGATTGTCCGGGTTGGAGTGCCGTCTGATGGTTACCCCGGGTACTCTCACTGGTGATCATTACAATATTAGTTAATCTTTGTTAATATTGTTAATACAAATACAGCTGTTTTATGAACATTGTTTGTTCATGTTAGTTCACAGTGCATATAATGTTAACAAATACAACCTTTGATTTGAATAAGTTATTAGTAAATGTTAAAATTAATATTAACTGAGATTAGTAAATGCTGGAGAAGTTCTGTTCATTCATAGTTCATGTTAACTAATGAAGTTAACTAATGTTAACTAATGAACCTTATTGTAAAATGTTACCGTAAATTCCATATTAAGATTGGTAAGATTGGTATAATTTCCATTTTATTACAATGGCAGGTCATTTTCCAATTTAGAAGGCATTACAAACATTACATGTCAGATATTTATGGAATATACATGCATGTCCGACAAATTGTGAATGGATCGTTTTGCATGTGAAGGCTCGCACGATAAAAGAATGTTTAGAAGTTGTTAAGAGTTTGACAATTTTACTGAGCTCTCTAACACACACACACACACACACACACACACACACACACACACACACACACACACACACACACACACACACACACACACACACACACACACACACACACACACACACACACACACACACACACACACACATACACTGTCCACCCTGTCCACCCTGGCAAGCAAAATACTTGTCAGTCAAGTGAGACTATATACATTGAACTGCTTATGCTCTTCACTTACCTGTTTGGTGATCCAAGAGATCCCAACCAACCTGTGAATAAAGGCAATTTGCTTAGTTTTTCTCAGTTGCTTTGGTACTTTCTCAAATCATCCGTAACATTTACAAACCAGTAAGTTAATTTCTGACACAATTCACACAAACAGCACCACACAATGGATTCCCTGCAAAAGCCTGTTACTTGTTCTTCTCAATGTCCTTATATCATTGAAGATATCAGTGCCATCAAAATGACAAGTGCTTGCACCATTGTTCACAAACAAGATCAAATTGTTTAGCCACATTGTCAATATAACAGTGTACTCTGTGTGTATTTACAGATGTAAACTATGCCTATGATTTTGATGACGATGATTGAAAATGCACAAGACTGCACTTTTCCTGTTTGCCATGGATGTAAGGACAAAATATCAATTTCAACAGTACATATGTACACATTACTCTGTGGTATATCGATTCCAAGAGACTGGACAGGATTCACAGCTTTTACCATTGGTCTGGCAACACACGTGTGTGTGTGATAGTATCTGTATAAAGTGTTTATTATACACTGTCAAATGCATGTGTAATATGCTGAGTGTAAAAATGCTACGGTAATACGAAGCATTACAATACATATACACTATTATAGTATACAGTTAACATTGTCGAAATATATACCTGTTCTGTCTACTAAATGCTTAAATGATTGAGGAAACGGTTGTTCTCCCAACATTCGGCTGCACCTTTTGAACCGCCTCGACCATCGTAAGGTCATGATTGAGAACATGGTCCTCCATAGTAGTTCTTATTTCATCAGAAACTTCCTCTGTTTTGCCTCCATATCCTTCCACCACACATCCTTCATACTATTCTTCTTCCCGACTGTTGACCCTGTTCATTTTTGTTCTTTCATTATAAGGAATTTCAACTATTTGTTATGCTCTGTTTTTGCTTTTCAATTGAAGATATTTTAGAGAACTGGTTGATCATTGATTGATCCAATGCTTTACATTCCCCTTCCTTAAGGAAATTCAATATTCACCTCTGCAAATCATCAACTCAGGACACATTTACAAAAAAGTCTTATGGAAATGCATAGAAAATATACTTGACAAATTTTGAGAACAGTTCAACCATTTTGCATGTAATGGCTTATGCAATTAAGTAATGCCTAAATGTTTTGAGGGGTAAGACTAACAGAGAACCAGTATAATTAATTTTGAGCAATATGACATAAGCATTTGATAGGAAACAGCAGACAACTGTACTTAATGTATTGCAATTTGATTCAAAAGAATGAGAAATTGCTTTTATGATGTGCACAAGTGACTAGATGATGTGGGGGTTGAACAAGTTTTGAGAATTTCAGTTGTGATCTGTACAACTTGTAATTCAAACTATTGTTCAGAGATCTGAACTTGTTGTTTTGAGAAAATAAAAAAAATCTTATTTAAGAATTGAGCCAAAGCGCTTAAGGCAAAACTGGAATGTATTTTCATTAAACACTTTCAGTAATGTTTGTAGAAAATTATTTTATTTCTTTTTATTACTTTTATTTTATGAGATTCACCCACAAGCATCTTTATAGTTATTACTGACAATTTTATGTTTACGATTCCCTTGAACCAATTCATTTCCATTTGCTTTAGCAAATGCTTGAGCATACTGAATGTGAATGTTGGAAATTAATTTTATACACATTGCACTTATAAAGAGTTTCAGAGCCCATACAATAATTTACAGTTTAGCACAAGTATTCAATGAAGAAATTTCCATTACTGGTAATCATAAATTTGAATTCCCCCCTACTAAAAAAAATGTAGTTAGTAGCACATTTTGACAGAGTGAAGCCTAATGGCCAGTAACCCATCATGTCAATATTCTCTGTTTGCTGTCTATAGATCTAACGTGTGCTCTTGTGGATTCAGCACAAAGGCCAGACAACAGGAGTGAAATGCAATCAGCTTCATTGACCGGCTCATTCGTCCCTAGCCAGACAGGAATGATCCCGGGCCACAACCGTGGCAGAACCACATCACACGTCATTGAGTCTCTCCCGGCAATGAAGGTTATGAAGAAAAGGAGAGAAAAGCATTTAAGGTTATTCCTTCTAAAAACTATGTACAGTATGTCATCATCTAATCATGATTTTCTATGGCAAGCAGCTTTTGGAGAACTGGTTTGCTGTGAATGTCTGTTTTTATAAAGGATGAAACTTTCACCTGAAAATTCAAATTGATGTGCACTAAATAAAAGACATATTCAGACCAGAATATCAGACTTTGATGACTCTTTTTTGGCCACCTAGCAACCAGAACAATCTAAACACCATAGCAACTGCATAGCAACACATAAACAAAAACATAGCAACACCCTGACAACCACATTTTCAAATGTGAAGCTCAAAATTGTTTTTGTTTATGTCATCTATTCATCAGCCTGTGTCCACACTGCTCTTTAAAGCAGCTGCTGCATTCATTTATCACGTCTCCTATTGATTAAGTCAGTTGACTCGGCTGAGTATCTTCTTCAGTTAGATAGACATCATGGCTGTATGTATACTGAAAGCTTGATTCTCCCAAGGCAAGAATGATGTCAGCATGAGTATTTCCCACAATGCACCATTCCTGTACTTGATATCCTTCAGTACATTGCCATGGGAATCAGCTACAGCAGAGATCCGTGGCTCTACCACTGGAAAAAACACAACGGCTGCGATGAAGTCAATGCCACAGAAAAAAACGAATGTGATTTCTACCTGAAAAGTTAGTTCAGGCAAGAATTTAAAAACAAAGTAAATTCTATATTAGTACTCAATTTTAGCTTGCAGAAATTAATCAACATTTTAAAATGAAGTAAAACCCATCAACTTTCTGATACTGGCGTTCACAGTATGCAATGGGGAATAATTAATAAGGTTGCATTTTTCAATGTTTTCCAGCTGTATTGGTATTTACAGTGTTTTATCGTTGTTGTTTTTGTTGTTTGTTATTAACTTACTGTTTTGTGACAGTACTCAACTCAATTCAAAACGAATGTTTAAGAGCAAACATTTTGAAGATTAGCCTATGGGCTGTCAGTTAATTTTATGATAATCTATTGCCTCACAACAGCAGTTTATTCAGCGTAGTCAAGGCTTTGCTCCATTAACATCCATTAAATTAAACTGGCCCTGGTCTTCTTTCCTTCGAACCACAGCGTTAGCAGGCGTTACCCTTTTTTCTTTTTTTTCTTTTTGCTAACCTGGCAGGCTTGCCTTCAAGTGGCTTGGGCTACAGCTCCTTGTTCTGCTACAGGTTGCATGACGTATAGCCTATTTGGCCATGGTTCAAAATGTTCAAATCAGAATCTTCCATTTCAAAATGAAGTTCATGTAATCAACACATTAGTTGGTGGAGAAAACAACAGTTTCTTTATCTCAAGTCTCATTAACATAATTAGTGAAGTGCTACTTTCTCTCCTTTAAGTGATACAGGTAATTTACCTAAAAATGTATTTTACCCTAATGTTGTCCTTTCAGAATAAAATAAAAGATCTCAAAAGAAGATATTTCGGGAGGATATAGGGTCAAAACAACACTGGACCTCATTGACTTCCATTTTATGGCCAAAAGCACTGAGGTGATTTTGAAAGATGTTCTTTTGTGTTTTCACAGAAGATAGAAAGTCATACAGGCATGAAATATGACAATATAATGAGTGAACTTGTTGATGATGCTTTATGGTGTTTCCAATGTAATTCATATGAAAGCACTGTGCTTTCTCCTGACTTCAGTGTTTTCTTCACCAAACTTGATTCCTCTTGACTTCAGTAAACTCAGCTGAGTCACCGGATCCCGAGGAGTATTCAGCACAGCCGTCAGATTCAGTGAACCCCTGTGATTCACTCAGGTCCTGTGGGTTTCACTCATGCAGACGCACCTGCGGTGAGAACAGTCCAGTCCCTGCATCTCTGCTCAGAAAGCCCTGCTTTATCGGTGACGATAATACAGGTAGAAATAGACAGAATACAGGCTGGGTTACATCAGGTGGGAAGCAGATTTTTCCTTTTTTCTCCAAATGTTTGACATGCTCAAGAGGTCAGACCACCACAGAGCAGGATTAGTCCACATGATTGGTGGATGTTGTTGTCTGGTTCGTCAAAGAGGATCATTTCACAAACTCAAATGCTGGTGCTGGAAGCGTGTAAACTTTTAATGTATTTAAAAAATATGTAACTTTTTCTCACAGGAGACTGATAACAATGCTTTGCATTTGAGGAGTGATATTCACATAAATGACTGAAACTGGGACTTGCCCTGCTACCACATTGAAAGATTAAAACAAATGTCATACTGCACATTTTATCTAAATTTGTTGATTAAATTTGTTTTTGTCAATCATTTCTATGCGGGGTTCCTGCATGAGTTATTCATTTATTTATATTATTACTTAGGAATGCATTACAGTCATGCTTAAAGGTACACTATCTAATTTTTGGCCCTCTAGCGTTTAAATAAACATTGTTTTGGTTGTGCTTCGGCTCTGCGTGACTGTGCCGATGAATATGACCCTTCACAATAGATAATTCTTCACAATGAACTCTGTTAGACAGCTACATATGGCAATTTATCTGTTTCATAAAATACCTCACTCACCAGCTGAGTAAAAACGCCATCTCTGCGTCGCTTTTACAACAGTTAAAATCCCTCAGTTCTCAACCATCTCTGAAAAGCCAAGCCAGTGTTGAGCTCTGCCTCTCTGTCTCTTTTTGCCAGAAGACGCTTCTCTTTTCGGCTTTTGTTTAAAAAGGGTAATTCCCCGGAGGTTCGAGATTTAGCTGCTCCATGTCGACATTTCTCGCTTGTTGTGACAACTAACCTATGGCACTCCCACACCATACACGTGTCAAAGTAGCCGGAGCTACTTTTCTCTATTTATGGATATGACAAGACACACACAGTTGAGTGATGTATGTATGCACTTTCCCGCAAAAACCATCCGGTCTAAAATACAACTTATAATTGGCATAGTGAATCAGGGTAAGATAAAAAAAACACATTGTGGAAGAAGAATTGATGATGCATTGACTCATTATTTAAATTTCAGTATCAGACATCTTAAAGGGACAGTCATCACAAATTAAAAGTGGACAGACGTGGTCACCGTTCACCTTCACTGTATGGAAAAGAGCAGCGTGGACGTCCTGCAAGAAAACTTTTTTGTTTCACACAAGGATGACAGTAAATGATGACAGAATAAGTTGGATATATACATCGTACATGCATAGTATACAGTATCTACAGTATACTCATGTAAAGCAATAAATCCTATTAAGCAAATCTCAACTGCTTGATTGTTTATATCATCACAAAATGTAACTATATTTTTATCCAGCTCTAATCTGCTAAATGCGACTATGATGAAGATATAAAACAGGGATGTCCAATCCTGCTCCTGGATTGCTCCACTGTCCAATTAAACACGCCTGAACCAGCTGATCAACTCTACTAAGCATACTAGAAACTTGAGCTGTCTCATTTCGAAGTTTAGGCTTACAAGCAAGTTTAGGTGCTTCTCCATCAGTGTTATTCGCCTATAATTTCCCTCTGATTTTAGGGATAACTTATGGGTATAGGGTTAAGTTTAGGGGGAAGGGATTAGGACTATGTTTTTGTAGGAATGTCGTTCCAGGATCACCAAAATATGTTTATAGGAGGCAAATATCAAGGTGACCTAAAGAAGCTTCCAGGTAGGTGTGTTGAGGCAAGTTGGAGCAACTTTGGACATCCCTGATATAAAAAAATTAACATCATGATTAATAATATTGATAAATATTAAAATTGATAAATTGAATAAAATTGATAAATTGATACATTTACTTGAAATGTTGATGCCAATTAAAATGAATGTGAGCAAAATTAAATACACAACAGTTTATCAATGGCTTAATTAGCCAAGACTGAAAAAAGTAACAGACCATGTTTGCAAGTGATTGACTAAGAGATATGACTTAGCAATTTTTAAAATGAAGTATCTCTGGTGCATTAGCCTTATAGCAATCACTTAGTATCTTTTTATAAGCTAAAGGCCACGTTTTAGGTTTTCTAAATGTTTTTTATTAGCTTAAAAAAAACTATTTCTGAACTGCAATTTATGTTTCAAACACCCTGTAAAATGTTTTACATATAGTGTATGTTTGGGGTCTCTGATACAAATGCATTTACACATGCTGAGATTCTCTGATTGGACCTTATGCACCTGCCAGCTGTTTCCTTTGACCTCTTCTTTTTTTTTACTACTGAATTTTCTACTAATTGAAATAACCCTATTGGATTCGCCACATTTAAGTGTGCGCCTAACAAAACATGAATAGCCTACTATCTCTCTTATGAATTTTAACTAGGTCAGATGAGCATATTTAAAGAATATGGAAGTAGCCTATATAAAAAGGTTGGCTTCAAAATAACGATTATTATTCCTACAGACAACGTACAACATACAGCACACGGAGCCTTTCACAATAGGTAATAAAGACCCTTGACCAATAGATAAGCATGCATACATGGTTAATAGAGTGTTTACTGACACGAGCCCCCTTAAGAGCAGGGTTGCAAGCATACAATTTGCGCAAACGCACGCGAGGAGCAGCAGTGGTGTGGTGGTGATGCTCGCTGCATGCCGCATGTCTTGCGTCGCATAGCGCACACACACAGACTGAAGCGGGCTCGTGTCAGCTGGAATCACCTTTACGCGTTATTTGGCGTCCAGTAAACGCGACGAATCCGAGGAATTTGGGTTCGACACACGCATAAGCGGACGGGTTGCGAGCACCAGCACATTTCAATTAGCCTCTAACGCGTTACTTGAAGGTAAGAGGCGATGCATGCGTGTATATGCAGCTGTGAGATATTTATGTGCGGTCGTGTTTGTTTAATTTTCTGCTTTTGCCGTTTAATGCATCGAAACGAACTAACAGGCGCCAGGGATGAATGAGTGAGTGAGTGAATGAATGAATGCCTGTATGTGACTGAATAAAAAGGTTCTCTCGCATGCATTACATGGCCTGATTATAGAACACTCTGCGCAGGTTAAGGGTGTATTAAGCTTGAATTAAAAACGGTATATTTAATGCATTTAAAGCCCTGACAGCCACTGTTACAAAAGCTTAGTGGTTACTTGTTACTCTCTGTTAATTGACAAACCTATGGTGTTGTGTAATGAATTTAAGAGATGCTGTTTCTCAGCTTCACTTGAGAGATTTTTAATGCGATTTGAGCGCAGTGCAAAAAGGGACTGCGTCTTTTCTCTGCGGTCTGTCGGAGTGGTCCATATGCACACTGGTGCAACATTAAAACACATTTGAATGATTCAAAATGGGATGCTCTATGTTAGTAGGGTTGGTTATATGTATATACAAATCATGTTCTACTCATATTCTGTCACATCAAAAGGCTCGAGCGGACGAGATGCAGAAAAAAGGGCATGTTAACCAAACGCACAGATGGTGACACGGTGCTCTTCAACAGATCTTTGTCATTAAGACCTTTAATTCCTCCGTTTAGGATTATGGATCATTTTTCTGCATCGCTTCCCAGTGGTTTCCCTTCTCAAGGTCATTCGTTCAGCCATTGGTGCTTGAAAAAGCCCCAGTGCTATTACATAAGAATGACGATTGGGTCGTGGGTAATAATTCCTGACTCTCTTTAATCAAAGCTGCATTCTTAGACAATTCTAAGGCTCAGTTCGAGGCTGCTCAGTTTTTCATGCTCAGTCGCTCGGGACATTTGATGCAGGAGAAGCTGCAAATACAGACAGACGCTCCACATGGAAATAAAAAGCTCCTCTCCAACCCCTCCCCGCTTGTAGCCTATTTTACCTGATGCCCATTATTACACATAAACTACTCTTGCGACTTTGATCTATTTAGAGAAACACAACACGGGCGGGCTGATTGCAATGATCTGATCTTACTTGACGTTCATATTTTTATAACTTGTACATTGTGTACCATTATTTTGTGGAGCTAGTTGCAAATATACATTTGAATTCACATTTTAAATCATTTACATTTACTATGCGTGACATCATGTTATTTTCCTTTATGGAGGCCTATATTGAGTAATGGTCGATCAATATGCATTTTTTTTAATTGTCAGTGCTTATAACCATATCCAGAACAGGCCAGTTAAATTAAGATGTGATCATAATTTAATGACAGTCATGAGATGCAAAAACATTGGCTTCTTTCATGCTATATTTACTATTATATATTATATATGTATATATATTTTTTTTTAAAAATCCGAAAATGTTTTTGGAACTGACAGATTGTGGAATCATCAAATCTGTTTATTGTTATTGGCCGATGCAAATATTACATTTCATATTTCAAAACAATTTTTGACTGGCAGTTGGTAGATCTATCCATCTATCTATCTTGATAAATAGATAGATAGATGCATTACTAACGGAAATATTACTATTTTTAATGTTTTTGAAAGCAGTCTCTGCTCATCAAGCCTGTATTTATTTGCTAAAAAAAATAATTTTCTATTTTAATATATTCTTTAATATATAATTTATTTCAGCAAAAATTCAGCAAAGCTGGATTTTCAGCATCCAGTTTTCAATGTCACATGATCATTCAGAAATCATTCTAGTATGCTGATTATCAATGTTGGAAACAGTTATGCTGCTTAATATTTTTTGGGGGAAACTGTGATACTTTTTTCAGGTTTCTTTGATGAATAAAAAGTTGTCAAATGTTTGGGGTTAGTCTTTTTTTTTCTTTTTTGAAAGAAATTAATATTTACTCAGCAAAGATGTTTTAAATTGATAACAAGTGATAGTAAAGATTTATATGTTTAGAAAAGATTTGTATTTTAAATAAACGCTGTTCTTTTTATCTTTTTATTGATCAATGAATCCTGAAAAAAGTATTACAGGTTATTAAGCAGCATAACTGTTTCCAACATTGACAATACATCAGCATATTAGAATGATTTCTGAATGATCATGTGACACTGGAGACTGGAGTAATGATGCTGAAAATTCAGCTTTGCATTACAGAAATGTATTATTTTAAATTGTAATAATATTTCACAATATTACTGTTTTTTAACAAATAAAAATATTATTTGTTATAAATAAAAATAATTATTTGATTTAATATCAAATAAATTGATATTAAATCATCATATTAGAATGATTTCTGGAGGATCATGTGACACTGATGACTGGAGTAATTATGCTGAAAATTCAGCTTTGATCACAGGAATAAATTACATTTTAAAACATATTAAAATAGAAAAAACATTATTTTAAAAATCAGTATTTTTGATCAAATAAATGCAGGCTTAATGGGCATAAGAGACTTCTTTAAAAACCATATATATATTTTAAATAAAGGATTTTCTTGTTATTAGGTCCTGGCCTTATTGGATTTTTTTTTTTTTCAAAATCGAAGTGTCATTTCCAAAATATTCGGACAGCCTTTTCAATGCACACATTTTATAATATTTTGAGTGATTTTTGGATAAATATAGTTTAAAATCAAATTTGTGCACAATGAAAAAAATGGGCATGGAAACAATTTTCACTTAATAATCTCACTTTGAACTAATTACAAAGAAACACATCGAATTAAACGTAAAATACAAAGACCATAAATACATTTAGAAAGTAATATATCAGCCTCTATAGATATCAATAGATTTATCCAATGCTGATATAATCACCATTGGCCTTTAACACATACGATCAACTGCTAATCAAAAAGGATTCTTTTGTGACGGTTTACATTGTTGCTCCATTGCAGGATCAGTGCCTATAGATAGATTACGGTTCAGACTCAGATTCACTATTCAGGAACAGAGCAGCTGGCAGAGATGCTGTATCCATTAACAATCTCTCATTAAAACACCACTATAGAACTACTTTGGAGAACTTTCTATCACAATATCATTTATTTCCTGTGCAGTAATCATGGGAAAACAGAACAGCAAACTGACCCCCGAGGTGATGGAGGACCTTGTGAAGAACACAGAGTTTAATGAACATGAGCTCAAGCAATGGTACAAGGGCTTCCTGAAAGACTGTCCCAGTGGCCGACTAAACCTGGATGAGTTCCAGCAGCTCTATGTTAAGGTGAGAGATCATGGGCGTTTAGTCTAGCATTTCAACAAGTCAAACATCACTATTATTGGACTTAAAGCACTTAGGACTTAAAGCGATAGTTCACCCAAAAAGGAAAATTCTGTCATTGTTTACAAGCCCTCATGTTGTTTTAAATTTGTATGAATGTCTGTCTTCTGTTCAACAAAAAAGCAAATATTTTGAGAAATCTCTCCGTGTTTTATGTGTCCATATAAAATGGGCTGCAATTCTTCCCAATTTCCCAACGTTCTTCAAATTATTTCCTTTTGTGTTCTGGTGAAGAAAGGAAGTCATACAGGTTTGGAACAGCATGTGGTTGAGTAAATTATTACAGAATGTTTATTTTGGGATGAATTATCCCTTTGAAATTGGGCAGTTAACTCTTCCGGAAGCGTTTATGCTCAATACATGAATGGTTCCTCAAATCATAATTCATGTTTAAGCGAGGTGTATTGGTACTTTTATTCTATCCTATTCTATCCTTTTATTTTATTCTATGACTGGGGCCTGTTATATATATATATATATTTATTTATTTATTTATATATATAAAAGTCCCAAAAACAACTGGCAATCATTCAAGGCTACATTTTCCAAAGGGATTGTGAGCTTGAGTTGATCGTAGAAACCATTGCAGACAATAGTAAATATAAAACAATATGAAATTGTACTTCTGAAAATAACCATGCAAGTCTTATTCTTTCTCTCACTATATATATATATATATATATATAGTTGGATTTTAAAAAAAGGTCAGGAAAAAGGAGAAAGCTAACAAAAAAAGTGACTGTCATAGTATGTTTAACTGAAGACAGTAGAGTTAAGCACAAACTACCATCAAAGCTGCAGTCTGTGAAATTGTATTCATAGAACTGTGACATTGTGAGATGTGAGGACTCACATTCTAGCCGTTGTGCGGTGGCCAGTTATTTTTTAATGAACTGCCATTGAATGGACCTGAAGCAAAGAACAGAACCTGCTGTGGCTGGTATAGAAAAATCAGACATGAAAATCAATAAACATACACAAATCCCTCTTAAAGGAACAGCTCACTCAAAAAATAAAACTGCTGTCATTATTCACGTTCGTGTCAATTCAAAGCTGTATGTGGACAGACGTTAAGCAGAACTTTTCATACAATGACAAGTCATAGTGACCACATCTACCAAGCACCAAAAAGACAGAAAAGCACCATGAAAGTAGTTGAATGACGTGATATTAAGTATCCAAAGACATCTAAAGCCACATGAGAGCTTTGTGACTAACATGTAAGTATATTCACTAATACTCTTTAGACCAGATATACTAACAGCCAGAGGCGGACAGAGTACACAGCTTCATTACTTGAGTAAAAGTACAGATACCCCTTGCTAAATTTTACTCAAGTACAAGTAAAAGTACTACAGTCAGATGTCTACTTAAGTAAAAGTACTGAAGTACTTGTTTTTAAAAGTACTTGAGTATCAAGAGTACAAGAGTACATTTTCTAAGTATTGCATTACTGCTGCCACAGTGCTTACATTTATGTACAGAAACGTCCTACATGGAGTTATGAAAAATGTTAATGTTAATACTGGAGAATGTAAAAGGAATTGAAAGTAAAATCAAGTCCTTTTCATCTTTTTACCATGTTGCTTTATTTAACATATAAGAAAATTTCAGAAAATGTAAATAGTCTGGCGAGGAGGGACCACGGATGGCACATTCCCGGGATGGACCTGCTGCGTCTTCTTACATTTTTTGTCCATGGTTTAGTCTCTTATAATGCTGCGTTCCAGGCAGGTTTTTGAGCACGTAAATCACGACTACAAACCACGACTCACGACCTTGTAGCGTTCCAGGCCAGTCACGCCACACTAAGTTACCTGAGCGCAAGGACATTTTTTTTTTTTTTTCATAAGCATGATCAATGCTGTCAAGTTCAGGTTTACGTCTAGAGATGTTCCGATACCCTTTTTCCCTTCCCGATACCGATTCCGATACCTGGACTCAGGGTATCGGCCGATATCGAGTACTGATCCGATACTTGGATGTGTACAGTATCTATACAGCTGCAATTCATACTAGCACTGTATGAATTGATATAATTATTTTATGGTATGTTTAAGACTTATCCCTTAATTAAACATGAACAAATACATACAGTGAACTAGAGTATTTTTATTATCTGACATATATTTCACAGCAATATATTATTTATCTTTCTTAAGTGAAAAGAACTTAAAATGCAACCACACATCTAATACTGTAAACTGTAAAAAGGTATTTTAGTTTTACAATATAACTGCATAAAAAAGTGCAACAAATAAATCTAGGAATCTAAAAAATGATATATGAATAATATAAGAAAATAATCTCTTTATAATTTAAAGTCCATAAACAATTTTGTTAAATAAACGGCATTTCAGTTTTGACCGCGGCTGGTCATCCAGAAAAATAAACTCAATACATGTTGTCGGTTGTATTTATCGCTCGTTGGCTGTCTTTTGAAAACATTTCTCTTTGTTTGAATGAAGCTTTTAGAGATTGTTGATTCTGGCACGGGTCATTCTCTGCCCTTGCCTTCGTGTGATCGTGTTCTGCGGGGTAACGCGTCTTCAAATGCTTTAAGTTACTCGTGTTGAAGTTGCTAATCTTGTTCCACCCCTCGAAATTGCAGTATGGCATACGGGACATGTCGCCGTTTTCCTGGCTGGTTGGTCCAGTCTGAAATACTGTTAAACAGCGGACATACTGATAGCGCGCATGCGTTTTCTTCTTCGCTGCTCTAAACAGTGGTTGCTTGTGGCAACAGCACAACTTTCTGTGTCGCCACGAGCAACCACTGTTAAGAGCAGCGAAGAAGAATTGATCTCCGATTCGCAGCGTTATGCAAAGCTAGCGTGCATAACTAGATATTGTTTAAGAAAATGGTATCGGATCGGTGCATGGGTAGAAGTACTCGCCGATACCGATGCCAGCATTTTTATTGGTATCGGCGGCATTTCCGATACTAGTATCGGAATCGGAACAACTCTATTTACGTCACCTTAACACTTCCATGCGGCAATACACTTTCACGACATACTTATTGTTAGTTTCAGACACATAACATTGTAATACATAATCGTGTGTATTATTATTAATTTGACTCCAACGTTATATTGTCCAAAAGTGTATTCTCACCGTGTACCGCCTGCAGAAACACTGCATCCGTAGGGGCTGCCATTGTTGTTTTGTATGGTTTCGCGGGCTATGTGAGCTCGTAACTGGGAGTACACCGATCTAGTACGAGTTCACGGGTGGGAAGTCACGGGTTTGACTGCCGTTCCAGTGCACTTTCACGGGTATAAGGTTGGAAAAACACGGGTTACAGGTTGCCTTGCATAAATCTGACCATGAGTTGACTTTGGCGGAAAGCTGAAGGTGATTGCTGATAGGCTGTCTCAATCAATGGCGCCTGCACAATCCAATCACGTTTGAGAGGGAAACAACAAATTGAGGGTTTCCGAGATTTTTCTTTTGTCCTTTTTTTTTTTTTTTTTTAGAAGTAGTAACGGGTACTTACGGTTATGGATAGAAATGTAGTGGAGTAAAGAGTACAATATTTGCCTCTCAAATGTACTTGAGTAAAGTCATGAATACTCCCCAAAAATGATACTCGAGTAAAGTACAGATCCCTCAAAATTGTACTTAGGTACTGTACTCAAGTAAATGTACTCCGTTACTGTCCGGCTCTGCTAACAGCTTGTGCCAGAACAAACCCTCTTTTAGTCAGGATTTACTAAAGACACACAGTGAAACATTTGTCCTAAAAAGGCGTGGACAGGATTTTTGTGGGTGATCTTATTGCATATTTTTTAGGAGTTTCCCTTTCAGGTGCGAAATGGGGGAAGAGTATTTAAATCAATCATGCAAGGTGATTCACTAAGGTTTGCACTTGTCAGTTTACTGGTATTTGAGCAATTATTTAACGCACAAAAGGCATGTCTTAAACCAGACGCAAATATGCGCTGCTCTTGGTAGATTGCGTTGGTCATAATGGAAATGATCCGGCTGCGTCGTCGTCAGTAAATCACATGCAGAACTTTACACTCCCATCTGCGCTTTTATGGAATTGCGCTTTCATGTTAATTTAATTTAGTTTAGTAAATCTGGCCCTTTGACCGCAGCAGAGAGGAAGATTTTTGGTGAATAACTAAACTAAATTGGACTCTAACACAAACAAAGCTATTATATGACTTCAGAAGACTTGGAATATAGTGCTAAATTTTGTGCTTTTTGGAGCTCGAGAGCCAAAGTCACTATGAAATATAGAGATTTCTGTTCATGCAGTTTTAGGTGAACTATTCTTTTAACATATCACAGCAATTTCTAAGATACCCAGTCTGTCCAGATTCTCTAGGTGGGGCTTTAAACTTTAAAATAGAATGAAAGAGCATTATTTAATCAAACACCATCATTACTAATTTAAGCAAAACATTGCCAAACCAATCAACGGACTAAAATCGTATTTTTTTCCCTTGCAGTTCTTTCCCTATGGTGACGCATCGAAGTTTGCGCAGCATGCATTCAGGACCTTTGATAAGAATAGTGACGGCACTATCGATTTCAGAGAGTTCATCTGCGCCCTGTCCATCACGTCACGGGGAAGCTTTGAGCAAAAGCTCAACTGGGCTTTCAACATGTATGACCTGGATGGAGATGGCAAGATCACTCGAGTGGAGATGCTGGAGATTATAGAGGTACTACAAATTGGTTTATTTGCATGAAACTAATGCCACTGGATGAACCACTTTCCGTAGTGTAGAAATAAGCACTTTAAACAATTTGTTTTGTACAAAACAGTACTGTCAAAAACAACAAAAAACACCCAACAAAACAAAGCGCAAAATATTATATGTAATATTATATAAAATGTAACAATAAAAATTTACATTGGCTTCCTAAAAGAATAAAAAAACATAAAAATCAAAACAAACCTTATGCACATTCTTTGCTCTTCATTTTCTAGAAGTAGAATTAAAAAAGTCTCTGGTTACGACTGTAACCATGGTTCCCCGAGAAGGGGAACAAGACACTGTGTCTTGGGTTGATGCTGAGGGGAATGCCATCAACGTGACCGGTGTCTGTAGCACGTGTGATAAACACGCCAATTTTACAGGCCGACAACACTCGATGTCACTAGCGGAGCACCCGTGAATAAAAGAGGGCGCCTGTAATACACGTCATCAACTCTTTTGTCTGAAGGAGATGCGCAGGCAGGCCTAAGACATGGCAACAAGACACAGTGTTTCGTTCCCCTTCTCAGGGAACCATGGTTACAGTCGTAACCTGAGATGTTTGCTTTTGAAGTGGATCTTCAACAGTGCATCTTGGACTGACGCAATGAGGAACAAATACCCACTACACCATGCTGAAGGAATGCTTGTCTTATTAAGTTGTGAATATGCAAAAGCCTAATGGGCATAGTATAAGTTGACTCTATGGATTACTTCAGAGTCAGAGCATCAATCAAGAGCGCATATAGACTCATTTAGATTGTCAAGTGGAAGCACTCCCTGAGCCACTATGTTCAAATAATAGAAAATACTCAAGCTTTAATGCTCTTATAACAAGGAAATTCCTGGCCTTTACTAACTTCCTCCCACCTTATTGGGGGAGGTCGTCAGCCAACAGCAGAGCTCTAAGGAATAAATGGCTCCGCTATGTCAGCTTCTTTGCCTTGACACAGCCCTTAGGGAGTATCCGCCAAATGAAGAATATTTTCAACTACAACCTAGGATATTACCACTAATTCCAGGGGGAATGCAATGAAAATTTTCATCCAAAGGGATGCAAATATGAAAGTGGCAAAATATACAGGTCCTTCTCAAAAAATTAGCATATTGTGATAAAGTTTTCTTTAATCAGAAATTTCTTTCGGTGTCTTACCCTCTTGCTTGAGTGTGTCAATGATGGTCTTCTGGACAGCAGTCTTACCCATGATTGCGGTTTTGAGTAAAGAAACAGGCTGGGAGTTTTTAAAAGCCTCAGGAATCTTTGCAGGTGTTTAGAGTTAATTAGTTGATTAGGTTAATAGCTCGTTTAGAGAACTGTGGCGAACAGGACGGCCGAGGGACGTGAGAGAACGGAGGAGCGGAAGCATAAAGGAGGAGCGACGACGTTGATGATCGAGAGAGGAACAGGCCTGTATTTTAGTTGTGTTTTGTTTTTGTATTTTATTTTAGCCAGCAGTCGTCCGCGAGGGGCTGCTGGCAGTTCCTTATGTTTATTTTCGGTAGCCAGCAGTCGTCCGCGAGGGGCTGCTGGTGGTATTTTGGTTGTTTGTTTTATTTTAAATAAATTATATTTTGATGGTTCGTCGGTTCCCGCCTCCTTCTTCCCTGAACATTGCTACACTGGTGCCGAAACCCGGGAAGAGGGAGGAACGCGCTGTCAGAGAGTCCTCGCCGATGTGGGGAATCCGCGGTGCCATCGAGCATGGTGCGCGAGTCGCCGCCGCTCGCCGTGGGCCGGAGCCTGCTGCCATCCGCCGAGCGAGGGGAGGAGCAGGGAGCGGGGGACTCGCGGCCACGGACGCTCGAGGCGGTGCGCTGGAGTGAGTTGCCGGTGGGACGGTCGAGCTCGCTGCCGGCCGCCTGGGTATTGGAGGGGCGGCTGCCATCCGGGAGGGAGAGGAGGAGTCGCCGCCGCTCGCCGTGGGCCGGAGCCTGCTGCCGTCCACCAGTGAAGGGGAGGAGCAGGGAGCGGGGGGACTCCTGCCGTCTGCCC
Source organism: Meda fulgida (assembly GCA_030578275.1). Lineage (NCBI taxonomy): Eukaryota > Metazoa > Chordata > Actinopteri > Cypriniformes > Leuciscidae > Meda > Meda fulgida. Next base: position 9,376,152 of record CM060632.1, on the reverse strand, counting down.
AAGGCACCCGAGGAGCCGTCGCCGTCCACCGGGCGGCGGAGGAGCGTCGAGCCGTCCACCGGGCGGCGGAGGAGCGTCGAGCCGTCCACCGAGGGCTACCCAGCGTCACCGCCAGGCACCGCGGAGGAGATCGCCTAGCTGGTGGGGGACCAGATGGCAGCGCGTTGTGGGAACCGGACCAATTTTTTTTTTTTTTTCCTCTCTCGATCTGTTGCTCCTCATGCTTCCGTCTCCGTTTCCCTCGGTTTGTCTGTCCATACTCCCCAGGGATCGCCGCCGCCGGGGGGGGGGGGGGGGGGGGGGGGTGGGGAGTAGGCACAGGCTCGTGGGTACCCCCCGGCCTGTGAGGGGCGATGGGGGTATGTGGCGAACAGGACGGCCGAGGGACGTGAGAGAACGGCGCGAGGCCGGTGGTGCGATTGCTAATGAGCAACACCTGTGAAGCACACCGGTCTCGCATCTCTCACGGAGGAGCGGAAGCATAAAGGAGGAGCGACGACGTTGATGATCGAGAGAGGAACAGGCCTGTGTTTTAGTTGTTTTGTTTATGTATTTTATTTTAGCCAGCAGTCGTCCGCGAGGGGCTGCTGGCAGTTCCTTATGTTTATTTTTGGTAGCCAGCAGTCGTCCGCGAGGGGCTGCTGGCGGTATTTTGGTTGTTTGTTTTATTTTAAATAAATTATATTTTGATGGTTCGCCGGTTCCCGCCTCCTTCTTCCCTGAACATTGCTACAAGAACCTTTTCATGATATGCTAATTTTTTGAGACAGGAATTTTGGGTTTTCATGAGCTGTATGCCAAAATCATCAGTATTAAAACAATAAAAGACCTGAAATATTTCAGTTGGTGTGCAATGAATCTAAAATATATGAAAGTTAAATTTTTATCATTACATTATGGAAAATAATGAACTTTATCACAATATGCTAATTTCTTGAGAAGGACCTGTAGTTGCCAAAGATTAATCTCATCAAACTCAACCCCTAAGGAAATCGCAGGGGAGCTCTAGCTCTATTTAAATGCCCTGGAACAATTAGGTTACTTTTCCAGGATCCATAAAATACTCCATTCACTTGAGCGGGTAGTGCAAACTAACAAGAAGGAATGCTCTTTTTTCAGGCAAATGACCTTGTCAGGTTATTTAAACCTGGGTCATACTAAAGGCCTATAAAACACCCATCCGAAAGAGAGCATACATCCCTTCTTCAAGACCCACCAGTAGTTGGAAGGGGAGGTAAATGAAGTAGAGGGAATCTATACTGCCTTACATAACTCTGTTCACCCTGCATCAACCCTAAAGGGTAATCCCATTTATAAGGGAATGTACAATTTTACTTTAGACCCTAACATAGGGGAGAATATAGTTACATAGAACTTAGGAGAATGTAGTGTAACCCTGGAAAAAGATACTTCAGGATATTAGAGTGGACAAAGTGAGATTCCAGAGACAATAAACCTGTGCCCAACTACAGATTCCAGAAACAATAAAACTGTGCCCAACTACAGATCAATGCCACTCTCACCTTGATATGCCACAGCTTCCTTGAATGATAATGTTGAGTCTGTATAACGAGGTCCTTTAGATTCTATCAAGTCTGACCCTGGACAGAGGGCCCAGAGGAGCATGCTGAACCCCAGCAGTACTCTAGACCAGATAAGATAGCGTAATAACTTTTTTGCAACTCACACTTTTAGCGTTAGTCCATGCTCTGTGGTTTAGGTTCATGAAGGCAGACCCCAGCCTCAGCGTAAGTAACCTTCAAGCAGCACTGCTGAGTGGAATTCATGGTGTGGAGGCCACCACAGGCTTGTCTTGCTTCCGTATATGCCTTGCCATGAGCCGCAAGGTGGTAAGCAGAGGAGACGGACCAATTTGATAACTTCTGCTTCTTCTCTGCCCACCTGTGACCCCACGATCGCTACACTGCTTTATCAGAAACAGGGGCCTCACTGCGGCTCATCACAGTGAGTGCATTCAGCTTCCTTGAGAGGCAAACACACTAGCTCCATTGGCAAGGCAGGAGCCTTCAAAGAGGATGCAGCACCAGGAGAGAGATATCTTGCAAACAACTCTTCAATTGGGGCATACTTGCATATGTCACATGCACATTAATCTTTCAGGTCAGAAGTGGCCACAGAGTGGCTTCCTGAACTGACATGAAAGCAACAGAGCCGACAGTAGAAGCTCAAAAAGGGAAATACTTCCTGTAAGACTCCTCCCATGCTTCGCCTATAATCCCTACGATCTATTTCGCCCTGCCGCCTCGGCCAAGTGGTTTAGACGCTCGACTCTCATCCGCCAAGAGTCAAGCGTGGGTATACACAAAGAATGCATTCAACTTCCTCTAAATTCCTATCAATCTATTGAGAATCAAGCGAGAACAGAGCCTCTTACCGTGAATGCATAACTGAGTGCTTCCAGCTCCGAGGGCTGAAAACACTTGTGTAAACATCTTACCATGAATGCATCATAATGAGCACAAAAGCTGATGAAGTGTATTAAAGGCTCCCTCTAATACTCACGGGCGCTCCGTTATTTACTCATGGACTGTAGTTGGCCAATAAAATTGGCTTGTTTGTCACATGTGCTTCAGACACCGGCGTTCCCCATAGCGTCAATCCAAGACACAGTGTTAAAGTTCCACTTCGAAAGGGAACCTTGCTGAATTTTTGTGTAGTTAATTAAGAGAAGGTACACCACCATCTTGCTCTGACGAAAGTGACTTGAAAGCACCTGACGTCATAAACACAACCTAATATGTTTGGTGATGCCAGTAGCACAGAAATCACACACATCAACTTTATAAGAATGATACTCTGATGTGTATATCGGAATCTTAAAGCCTTCTCATGCCATAAACCTGATTCTTTTCTCCCCTCTGTGTGAAGGCTATTTATAAAATGGTGGGAACTGTGATAATGATGAAGATGAACGAGGACGGTCTGACACCAGAGCAAAGAGTGGATCGGATCTTTAGCAAGATGGATAAAAACAACGACGACCAGATCTCACTAGATGAGTTCAAAGAAGCTGCCAAGAGCGACCCATCCATCGTACTGCTCTTGCAGTGCGACATGCAGAAGTGAGGCTGCGCATGCTAGCATGCTCCGGACTGAACGAGTTATCCGTTTCCACTCTCATTTCCACAAGAGTAACATGTTTGGACTACTTTTAAATGAACTTTCTTCTTGTGATTCAACAACTAGTATGCATGAGAATGTTAAATGCTAAAGAGTTTAGAGTATATCCATTTAATTTCCAACATGCAACAATGTGAGACGTTTAAATCAGACAAGTCCAGTTGTTTTCACGCATTCATCGTCAGTGAAGTGCTCCGCCGTATTTCATTTCTAGCTGCAATACTTCCTATCACACACACTACGTTTACTGCAGTATTTCACGCAGTAATTTGGGTTACCAAAATCGAAATGTGTCACACTAAATGTTACGATGAAATCGGTGTTGAACATCAATACTCGAAATTAAGGAGGCTGGAGAGGTTTATGCAGCCCTCCTTCCAAACGTGCTTGTACTTGAGAATATAAATGTAAGTTATTTGCATGCATGTCCTAAGTGTAAAACCTACTCTCTCTTCATTTTGGCAACCTTGACAAATAATACAAGGGAGGCCTTATATAAACGATAGTGTCAATAACAATACTAATGTGTGAGATTTACATTTGTTACTCATCTATTCATTAGATGTCCTCCCTTGGGTGCATGTTTCCTCTTAAAAGACTTGCCATTTGTGTTGTAAAAGCTTTCAGTAAGACACACGTTCCAGCCCTGCCTCCATCTTTGATGAAATTTTGCATTATTTGCATCTGCCATTGGCTTCTGCTGGTTTCACCATATTTTGCACTGACACAAGGACCTAATAACCAGTCTAAAACAAACGCTTCTTTTTCAAACATTAAAACGACCACTAACATCATTCTTATTGCGTTATGCTCTTTTTTTACTTTGCGCAGTATCATTGTCACATGCATGAATGGTTGCCTGTGAAATTGTTTTCAGTAATAATACAGAATGGGCAAAATAACATTTTAAGTGAATTTTCCCTGGAGGGCGTTTAGTAATAGATCCAGTTCCCCTATATTACAACAAAACCTTATCCAGAATGGGTTTGGTACACATTTAATCTTAGTGTGCTGCATTTATTTCTACTCGAGTTCTCAACATTTCTAATAATGATTTTAGCTACACAGTACCCTCGTTAATTTACTCTCACAATTCTGTATCCTTTATATTTTATGTTCTCCGGAGAAGTACATAAATATATGGCATCCCAGATTTTTTGCAAGCCACAAAAAACACCCTTTCACCTCCTTTGACACTCAGGATGGCGTAATACCTTTTGACGGAGAATAGAGAGATCTTTGTAAAATGCAAATGCCCAATAAATAGTGTATATCTTTGCCCTGTAAATATTTGTACCTAATACGGTAAAGCCAAATTCAAGCAGTCATTTAATTGTGAAATATGAGGTTTGTGTTTTATTTGTGGCATGTCTTAAACTCGGTATGTAACAGTTGCACTGACGACATTGTGATTAAAATCAATAAACTATCTATGGGTTGTTTTCAGAATGCAGGTGCTTAGTCGTGTGTGACCAAATGAAATAACTAGGAAAAGCATTGTGGTTCATTATAGAGGATGCTGGTTTAAACTGACAAATACTAGCTGTAAACATACTCAAACCGTCATGAACAGGTGCTAACAAAAATGTAACCTCCTTTTTTCTTTTCCCAAAGGACCAGATGAACACGAAATGCTCTGAAGGAATCAAGACGGCTGAAGTGACTGTTCACAATCACACATATTAGGTGAACGCTTTGTAATTTTAAAGCGTCCTTTACAAAGGAACTAGAACCTTAAAATGTTCTTTAAAAATAAATAAAAGCAAACGCATAACAAACTGTACAGGCATGGCATATAAACTTTGTAAACTTTAAGTACAGTTTCTCCAGGCCTATTGCACATCTCACTCCTCCTCTGCTACTTTCTCTGGATCCTGAAGCTGGTGGATTGTAATATTGGCACTTTTAGGCAGATGGCTGAAAGATAAATGCAAAAAAACATGAATATTAATATATAATAAGTTTTTATATATAATATAATAACATTATATCAACTTTAGAATTCAGTGCTGCCTGGACAGGCAGTGTTTTGGATCTCAAAATGAATTTGAATGCAACACATTATGAGCATCTTAACAAATAAAACCCTGGGCGAAAATCGGCATTTCAAAGAAAATGTTCTCATTACAGGAATAATACACTTTTGGCTTGTTATTTGCTCAGTTTACAATTACGCAAAGTTTACAATCTTTAGGCAAAGATTGTGGTCTTTGTGTTTTTGGGGTCTACTATAATAGGTTTTCATGCTTGAATGTTCAAAAAACACCTTATTTTTCACATATTTGACATTGTTGCAGCACCTCACTTCTCAGTCTGTCAGTAACACTAAGGGCTGTTTTTCCCAAAGATTGTACTTTGTTTTCCCAACTTAGCCCACGATTCTTTTGTGAAACGTTTATTTCAAGTCTCTATGAAGCCTCTCCTTCCGAAAAGCGCAGTGTGCTCTGATTGGTCGGTTGGACCAGAGTGTTGTAATTGGTCAACCACTTTAGGTGTGTTTTGTAAACTAACTCAACCAGGGCTTGCCCCTTTTTTACGTATGCCTTAGAAGGGAATTATTTAAATTATTATTATTTTTTAAAGCAGAAAACACTTTGTTTATGCAGTTTACTCTTTTTAAAATGCGTCTAGAGAACATTTTTGTTAATGAAAAATCTTAATATACATATCTTAATGTCAGTGAGATCAACCTTATAACAGTCTGAGGACTTCATTAAAACTTTTATTTTTCTACCTGGTGGACTGAGGGGTGATGAAGATGAACTGCCGCAGATGTTGACGTTCTGAAAGCGCCACAAGCATGTTCATTGAAATGCTGCGATTGTGCATATCCTTGAAAACACAAAAGAGCTTTATTAAACCTTCCTTTATTTATGAAATACTAATGTTCAACACATGACACATGTCCTCAAAGTCATTATATAGGCACGTACCATATAAACGTCGAATTCGTCTAGGCACCGGAAGGGTGACTCAGTAATTTCCCAGAGTGCCAGAATGAAACAGACAGTGGAGAAAGAGCGCTCTCCTCCCGAGAGGGAACGCATGTCACTGACGTTGTTTTTTTCCTGACCTGGGGGTTTCACCTTGACAAAACCAATTGGAACAAACATGACAAAAGAACCCAGATACTACTGTTCAGGGTTAGGTTACTACCATTACATACCAGTTTGAGGTCAGTAAGATTATTTTTTTAAAGAAAGAGCAAGGATGCATTCAAATGATGAAAGACAATAATGTTACAAACAATTTATTTTTTCAAATAAATTCTGTTCTTTTAACTTTCTATTCATCAAAGAATCCTGAAAAAGAAAAAATGCATCACATTTTTCTATAAAAACTTGAAGCAGCACAATAGTTTTCAACATTGATAATAAGAAATATTTTTTGAGCATCAAATCAGCATATTTGGCAAGGTTATTTTAAATTGTAAAGATATTTCATATCACTGTTTTACTGTATTTTTAATTAATAAATGCAGCCTTGATAAGCGTAAGAGACTTCTTGAATGTCAAAACATTTAATGTATCTCTGTGATGCAGAAAAAGCATTCTCTACAGTATAGTGAAAATATTGTAAAGTATTTATTTACTCATCATTTTAGTATTTGTACTCCATTTAATTTATGCTGATTTTTAATTAATAAAAATCACAAAATATATATATATTTTTTTCTTTCAGTAATGAGAATATATTGAAAAACTCAGACGTAAAACATCTGGATGCATTACAATACAGTAGTATCAAGAATTTAGGGGAAAATGTACTTAATATCCATGTAAATAATGTTACAATACAAAATATCTTAATGGTAGAAAAAGTCTTTTGACTTTAGAGAAGACACAAAACATGACCATTGACACGTTTTCACGAGATTCATCCTATTATTTGAGAAAGATTCATTTGAAATAGTCAAGCATTTGAGTAAAACAAGCAAGATGGGAAAATGTAACTTACTGAAATGGACAGGGTTTCAGTGACGTGGTCAAATATCATCGAGCCACAGCAGTGCAGCTGCATCATGAAGTTGTTAAAGTACAGCTTGCACCTCACAGAGAGCGACCTGACAAAACAACACACAATTCAAACAGACACAAACTACTATTCTGTTCAAACCTGCAAACATAAAGGACAGAAGTCCAAACATAACACCGTTAAGTCACAGTTGGAGCCTAAGTAAGTTACCGTCGCAGTGATTTGTATCGGTCCTGACGGTCAATCATGATGTTGTCGAGGCGATCAATAAACTTCCTGAGATCCCTCAGCTGGCTGGATTTGCTTTTGTAATTACTGTGAGCTTCTGCGTACTCTCTGAAAAAAAAAAAAAAAAGATTGGTCAATAATTTATTACAGATTTGATTAAAAAAAAAGTTAAATAAATTTAAAAAAAATAAATAAATACAGGCTTCACATACAGTATATTCTTTTAAACGTTGACATGAATTATTTCCATTGAAAGTATGTTAACATAACCACAGTTTTAAAATATATATATATATATATATATATATATATATATATATATATATATATATATATGTATATTTTTTTTTATTTTTTTTTTAGAAAAACTGGAAATGGGACGAAAATTTCTTAATTATGCCTATTATGCTTTTTTACATTTTCAACTTTCTTTAGTGTGTAATTTTGAGAATGAAAAAGGTCTGCAAAGTTCCAAAGCACAAAGTTACTCAAAGAGAATTATTATCAAATTATCAAAGAGTCTAGTTTCTGAACTCTCTGAAACGCCTCGATAGTTTTCTTCCAGGAATGAACACGTCACAATATTCCTCATTATAATAATAGAAAGGGGTGAGGCCTGGTTGAGTTAGTTAGTAGTGTGTTGAAACTAATGGTTATTGTAAGGGGCATGACATTTCCAAAACACGCTTGAAGCGGTTGACCAATCACAACACACTGCCCCAGCTGACCAATCAGAGCACATTCTGCTTTTCAGAAGGAGGGGCTTCATTAAGACTAGAACTAAACAGGGGTGCGTTTCCAAAAAGCATCGTTGGCCAACTATGGTCGCAAATTCCATCGTTATCAACGAGTCTGTGTTTCCCGAAACCATAGTTCCAATGAACATTCGCAAACAGCATTGCAAAGTTGTGTGTTTGGAACGACAGATCTCTGTGTTTAGAAGCATAGTTTCTTGTTTGCATGACATGTGGAGTCAATAAATCCTTATCTTGAGCAAAATAAGCAACCTGAGAATCAGTAGAATCTGTATCTTTTATTTAGAATACATACAAATGTCATTCAAGTCTTTTAGTTTGTCAAGAGATTTAAAGCGTCATTTTTGAAGAGTGGGCATATGCGAACGTGCTCTACCACATAAGAGCCTATGTTTGAATCTAGAAATAAAGCAAAATAACAGATAAAAATTAGAAATAGTCCTCAGATGCCATGTCCATAATTTATAGCAAAACATCTTACATAAATGCGATCTCAAACAGATTCATTAAAACAACTTATTACTCCGCCACGTGCGTAACATCTTTAACCAACGTGGTTAAACGACCACTTTGCGACAATATGGTTTCGGGAAACAGACGTGACTAGCTAGCTGATATCTTCAACGATGCATCGTACTATGGTAGTTGAGCAGCGAGTTACGTCGTTGTACGGGAAACGCACCCCAGGGGTGCTGCAATAATGTAAAATATGTGAAAATGAATGTGTTTTTTGAACATTTAAGCATGAAAACCTATTCTAGTAGACCCAAAAAACAAAATCAAGACTAAAAAAAGGCATAATAGGTCCCCTTTAATTCACATTGAACCTGGAACATCCTATTATCGCTGCCTTGCATACCGGATAACTTGTTCCTTGTCACCGTGGCTGTTCTCTTGCGTAGTGATTTTTTGTCGCAGGCGTGTGATCTCAACATCAATACTTCTGGCACTCTGATCTACCTGCTGTCGCACAGGGCAGATCTCTTTGGCTTTGGCTTCACAGTCCTACACAACAAACAGTTTACAGACAATTAACAAGTCCAATATGTCACTGTACTGCTGTTTGGATGAACAAAATGTACATTTTCTTATAGCAGAGAATTTTTAATATTATATTATATGGTAGAAAAAAAAAGGAGTGAATACCTGTGTTTCTTCCTCTCTGATTGACAGCTCCTCTCTCATGGCCTGAATATTGGCCTGATGATCCTCGAGTTTCTTCTCCAAGACCTTCATGGTTTGATCGAGTTTACTGCACACAGTCTCTGCCTTCACTTGCTCCTCCTATTCAAGAAAAATACATCTTTCATGAATCACTTAATTTTTTATTTTCAGCACAAGACACTTGGGGGTTTTAATGCAAGAGTCAGAAATAATTCAAATCAAGAGTTTTTCATGACTTTAAGAACCCGCCGGTAATAGTTTTAGTGATACCACCAATAGTGACAAGGAAACAATGTTTGTCACATCAAAATCAATTCTTCAATCAAGTCTTTAATTATATAATATTCAAGTTAAGTGTTGCGATGTCCACCGATCACCCAATGCTGTCTCTCACCTTCAGTTGTTCTGTCTCATCTGACATTTTCTCCATTTTATTTTTCACATCTTTATATTTCTGATTAATATTCATGAGCCCTTTCTCATGATTCTTTAATTCGTCTCGAGCCTCTTTCACATTTTTCCTCTCTGCTTCGATCTTCTGCTCATTCTCTTGTGCATCTTCTTCCTGTGCATTTGACAAATCACATATTATTCTGTGTCATAAAATGATGAAAATGATTTTTTTAGCCTGGAAAATATTCATAGACATCTCACCAGGGAGCTGATGCCCTCAGCCTGTGCCTCTTCAATGTTCTCAAGTTCTGTTATAGAAGCTTTAACCTCATTTATGCATTGCTAAAAATGGTAAAATAAAGTTTAAATTAAAGCCATCAATTATGCAGATATGTTTGGACATAGTATAACAACAGAAGTGAATTTGGATGGCATAATGGTGTAGCCTGTGCAGTTCAGTACCTGATTTTTTTTGCAGGCCCTGATGACACTACGCAACTTCTCCTCCATGAACTGAATGTCCTCCTTCACAGAGCTTAAGTGAAGCTGGAACCGTAAAAGCTGAGCCTGATTGTTCTCCAGCTCTGACTCCACTAGACTGTGAATTAATAGAGAAGAACAAATATATTCTAGCATCATTTTCCTCAGATTATGCCTTACAGATTTGAGCAACTGTAGTAAACAAAAAAAAAAAAATTGCAGTTTCGTTCAAACCACATAAGAGTTTGCATTAACTATCAATCATTGTGCCATGAGCAAGTGTATTGCAAGTTATTTTGCATAAACCTGTCCACAAACAGGTACAATTGGAGTCAAACGACTTGATGAAAGATTAATACATGTATATTTGTGAAAGAATGCACTCGCCGTATTTCTGCTTCTGGGTCACCACCAAGATATTTGACCAGTACTTCCTTGTCAGGGGTGTAAGACCGATTGTAGTACACATGATCACCACCTGCAGTGAAGGCTTCACGGCAATTCCTTGGTGGTGTCGAACCCTGCATTACTTTCCTGGCACGAGCATGGTCCTGTTTAGAAAAAAAAGGGTCAGTAACTCAAAATCAAGCAACAAAAGACAAACAATAACATTTTATAAAATAAATAAATATAACAAAATATATACATACTGTACACACACACACACACACACACACACACACACACACACACACACACACACACACACACACACACACACACACACACACACACACACACACACACACACACACACACACACACACACACACACACACACACACACACACACACACACACACACACACACACACACACACGCAGTCAAAAGTTTTATTGTTTTTAAAAGAAGTCTCTTAGAATACATTCACCAAGGCTGCATTTAGCTGACAAAAAAATGCAGTAAAAACAGTAATACTGTGAAATATTACTACAATTTGAATATCAATATTATCAATAATATTTAATATAATAATTGAGCACTAAATCAGCATATTAGAATGATTTATGAAGGATCATGTGACACTGAAGACTGTAATGATGCTGAAAACTCAGCTTTGTCAGGACAGGAATAAATGACATTTTTGAATGTATTAACATATAATTATAATGTATTATATTATATATTATTATAAAATATAATAATATTTCACGATATCAATACATAGTTCTGTCATGAAACTCTAGAAGGCACAGGCAGATGGGTCCCTAAAGCAAGCTGATGTTATTTGCAACATTAACTACTTGGCACAAGCTGATTGGTTCATGTCGCATCTGCAGCCAATAGGCTTGCAGCTCAACATTTAAATGGCTGGTTATCATTCACGAGAGCAGTTTGCAGCGCACTTTCAGAGTTTGTCTAAAACCCTCCATCTTCCCCAGCTCAAGTCAAGTCAAGTCAAGTATATTTATATAGCGCTTTTCACAATAAATTGCATCAAAGCAGCTTCACAGTATCAATCAAATAACATAACAATGTTTGTTTCTTAGTGGAAAAAACATCCACGTTTGGTAGGGCTGATCAATGGTATTAATGCTTGGTTAATTCATTTGAATATCCCCAACATCTCCACCTGTAAAGATCTGCTAGGGGTAATATATATATGCTATTTGTGCAGCAGCAGTATGTCTTACACACTCATAGCAGAGTATCGCGTATGTGTCGGCAGTCACAAGTTCCTCTGCAGTAGCAGCAGCAATAATCTACAACAACAGCAATAATCTACAACAGAAATGAAGCAGCAGCAGCAGCATAGCAGGTCTATTCCGCCAAGAACAAATACATTTCAGAGTTGTCATGATAGAAATGTTTTTGCTGTATATTTGATTAAATAAATCCAGCCTTGGTGAGCATAAGATACAGTATATTACATTTTTTATTTATTTATTATAATTATAAATCTGCAATGAAAAAAATGCATGGTTTAGCATATTAACTTTTTGAGTCGACTTACTTTGATAATCAGAATGCACTCAATGCCCCTCATATCAATGAGGCAGTTTATTATCACTGGGTTCTCGACATTGAGGCAGTCCAGCACTGATGGAAACTCAGGATGATGGACTCCACTGACAAGAAAACATAGAAACGTCATAACTACCGTACATACATAAGACCTCGGCCTCCAGAAACTCCCATTTCTGGACACAAATATTTCTTACCGGCCTTGAACATTATAAACACGGTCTGTGAATGGGCACACGATTATCTGAGGTCTACTGCCTTTTGGGAAATATGATGACATCAGTCCTTGCAGGACTTTTTCGTCCCTGTAATTGTCACAGCAAAAGGTTTTGATGAAACCTAGTAAACAACTCTCCACAGCCACGGCTAAACTGGGATCCTTTAGGCTGATGCATGCACCTAGCGAAGAAGAAAAAACATTTTATCAATGGTAAATTCAACAACAAAGGTGAATTATGACTTGTTTTGTGTTTGTTAAGATTTCAGTGAATAATCTGAAGATTCGGCGTGCCTCTCACCTATTGGTCCCACAGGTTTCTTGATGAATTGCCCCTGCGCGAAGGCTTTGTCGATTAACTCCAACAATTCTGGCATGTGATCACCAAACCGTTTCAATCTGTTGGATCTGCTGGCCATTAGCTGCTTTTTTCTCTTCAGTTTGAACTCCAGAGAGACCTGGATGTTTTTTTCCTCCATGCTAAAAAATAAGAAAAACTCCAATACTGTAATATATCAAAATATTGCAAGAAATAAGGATCACCCTAGTGAAAAAACCTATAGCAAAATGTATTGAAAAAACATTTATTTCATACTAAGTATACTACACATACATTAACATATCTACTGACATATCACTTAAATGGTACTGATATAAATGCAATCAAATTTTATTTGGATTCTCTTTATTGCACAAAGCATATTAAGCCTAAAATGTGTTTTAATATCACTTTTAGTAAGGATAGTATGATCTCTGTATAATATCACTCTTTAAATGCAAGATTTTAAAAGTGCAACTAAATTATATTTGCAATTGTTTCATTTTAGCACAATCAAATATACTTAAGTATATCTTAAGTTGGACTTCAGCACTATTTCTGGATAACTAAAGTGCATTAAGAACTAAATTAGTTGTTCCAATTTAGCAGACTAAGTATTTAAATTATGTATGCCAAAAGTACAATTGTATGGTATTTATATTAAGTACATACATATGTTAATGTTTTTGTAGTACACTTAGAATATAAATGTATTTCAAATACATTTTGGTATTTTTTTCACTAGGGCGAGTAAAGGTGGTTCTGTCTTTAAAAGGGTCACACATTTTACACAAATGCAAAAAATTCATAATTTGACAGACTTCACTACATTTTACTCTTATTGTTAATTCTTATGGAAGTACAGATGATATTTTTGCAACTTAGAATGTTTTTACAATATAAAATATTGTTTAAATCACAAAAGATGGTGCCTTTTTTTATTTTAGGTACATTTTAAGTCTTTGTGGAAGCTGTACTGCAGCGGTTCACGTAACGCATTAAAGCAACACCATGGAACTTTTCCTCTTCGGTCGCCCTACTGGTTGGAAAAGAAATTGTCCATTACCGCTGTCGTAAATAATTTAGCCTACAGTCGCATGCACGCTCGCTGTTGAACGATGTCCACAGACAAGGTAGAGTATGTTACATGATTTCATGAAAGTATGATGTATTGCGACATCAGAAACGAAGAAAAAACGAAATAAAGACTATTGTAAAGTTTGACGTAAAGAAAGTCAAATTTGTAGTTTTCTTATGTCTCATTCGGACTACAGAAACGCGACCCGATCTGGCAAACTTGCATAGTGTGGTTATAGCAGATATAGGACCGCAAAGCGATTCCAGAAGAGCCGTTCACCCTGTGAAAACATTATTTTAAGGTAAAAAATGGTCCATAGTGTTGCTTTAAATCCATTGTGTTTATGGCAAAGCAGGTTTGAATATGCCTTGTGTCCCACCACATTCCCGTCTTCCTCCTCACTGTCCAGTCAATTAAAGGCACAAGCCCCATAAATAATAAAGTTCCCAGACTTTACCTTAGTTTATCATATTCCTCTCTTCCTTTAAACAGAGCTTGTTGTTTGTCCTTAATCTCTTGATTCAGAGCGCTGGACTCTGTCTCAAGCTTTTCCAGTTGTTTTTTGAAGGCAGATAATTTTTTTAGATGCTGTGCGTGCTCAGTCTCATGACTTCTGCCACTGCTAAAAACGTGACATTGACAGCATTGTCAAATTAGTTTATTACTTTAACTACATGTTCATTTGAATCCTGTGGATACTGTAGAACAAATGACAACTAAGGGCGTTTTCAGACCTGTCAATCGCTTGCTTTGTTCCCGAAACAGGGACTTAATTTGCTACAATGTAGCATTTTCTTCTTGGTTCGATTTGCTTTTCACAAGGCAACATTTCAAAGTGTACCATGTCATGTGTTATGGAGGACCAAATTACTCAAAATAAAATAATTCACTAAATAAAGAATTCAATAAATTGCACCAGTTTATTCTGAAACAATTAATTTAACGGATTATTAATTAAATAAATCAATAAAGTTTGTAAAATTCCATGAAAAAACAACATTTATTGTTTAATATATTTCACAATATCCTCTTTCACACACTATTACTGTTTAAATATACATATTTTTAAATCATAATAAAATGTGCTTTTTCAAAAAGCTGTTTTTCATAATAATATGCTGAATTCACAAATGAAGCCTATTTGACGAATCATGTATTTCCAAAGCAAGATTTTCCCAACTATTTTTTTTATAATAATAGAGAAAATTTCACAAAAGCCAATCAACAGGCAGTGGGCGGTGTTTGGCGCTAATTGGCTAATCCTTTCAGATGATTTACAATGCTGATTTTCATATAACACATTTCCTATTATGAATTGTGATACCGCTTGGTTTGTTAGTACGTTGGGTCAGAATGCTTTCTCACCTCAACCGAACCACCACAGAGTTCGCCGAGTTTATATATGTCTAAACTAAGGAAGAAAAGGCAACCGGTTTTTAACCAAACTCTCAGGTCTAAAAACGCCCTAAGAATAGAACAGTACAGTATGAGATGAAACATACTGTCATAAAATTAGAAAAATGTGAAAAACAGAAGGCCTAAAATTAGAGGTGTTCCCTCAACAAATGGACTCACCCATGACTTATTTTGTGAATTCTCTCCTGAAGAAGGCATTGCTCCTTTTCTAATTGTTTCAATTTATTCTCAGCGCGGAAGTAAACCACCTGAAAAACTGGCAAACTAAAAAACCTATACAAACTATTCAGAAATCAACAAGGACCCTGCTTAAATCAAGCAGCTAACTTAAAGTTATATTTCACCCAGAAATTAAAACCGTATAATCATTTACTCTACATCAGATCTTTCCAAACCGTAACCCATAAGACTATTGTCTTCATCATAACAAAGGGCAGGTATTATGTAGTTTGTGATATTAAAATACACAAGTAAGCATGTGTTAATTTATGATTTTATTGGAAGAAGCAATAACAAACAGAAAGAGAAAACAAAGACATCTCACCTCCTGATTTTTCTGTGCTTTTGTTTTGACTTTAATTTCCTCCTTCATTTTATGGCTCTCCTCTGCCAAATGTTCCTGCTCTTCTCTAAACGTGCAAAGCTTCATCTGGATGTCCTGCAATCTCTTTTCAGCAGTGGAAACTTTGTTCTGAAATGCAAAAAGACTTTTTACCTTTTTTTTTTTTAAATGACTACTAATGTTTCGGGTTGGTAAGATTTGTTAATATTTCTGAAATAAGTAGTATAGTCATATATATATAGGTCCTTCTCAAAAAATTAGCATATTGTGATAAAGTTCATTATTTTCCATAATGTAATGATAAAAATTAAACTTTCATATATTTTAGATTCATTGCACGCCAACTGAAATATTTCAGGTCTTTTATTGTTTTAATACTGATGATTTTGGCATACAGCTCATGAAAACCCAAAATTCCTGTCGCAAAAAATTTGCATATTTCATCCGACAAATAAAATAAGTATTTTTAATACAAAAAAAAGAGTCAACCTTCAAATAATTATGTTCAGTTATGCACTCAATACTTGGTCGGGAATCCTTTTGCAGAAATGACTGCTTCAATGCGGCGTGGCATGGAGGCAATCAGCCTGTGGCACTGCTGAGGTGTTATGGAGGCCCAGGATAATTTGATAGCGGCCTTAAGCTCATCCAGAGTGTTGGGTCTTGCGTCTCTCAACTTTCTCTTCACAATATCCCACAGATTCTCTATGGGGTTCAGGTCAGGAGAGTTGGCAGGCCAATTGAGCACAGTAATACCATGGTCAGTAAACCATTTACCAGTGGTTTTGGCACTGTGAGCAGGTGGCAGGTCGTGCTGAAAAATGAAATCTTCATCTCCATAAAGCTTTTCAGCAGGTGGAAGCATGAAGTGCTCCAAATTCTCCTGATAGCTGGCTGCTTTGACCCTGCCCTTGATAAAACACAGTGGACCAACACCAGCAGCTGACATGGCACCCCAGACCATCACTGACTGTGGGTACTTGACACTGGACTTCAGGCATTTTGGCATTTCCCTCTCCCCAGTCTTCCTCCAGACTCTGGGACCTTGATTTCCCAATGACATGCAACCACTGAGCAACAGTCCAGTGCTGCTTCTCTGTAGCCCAGGTCAGGCGCTTCTGCCGCTGTTTCTGGTTCAAAAGCGGCTTGACCTGGGGAATGCGGCACGCCTGTGCACGGTGGCTCTGGATGTTTCTACACCAGACTCAGTCCACTGCTTCCGCAAGTCCCCCACGGTCTGGAATCGGTCCTTCTCCACAATCTTCCTCAGGGTCCGGTCATCTCTTCTCGTTGTGCAGCGTTTTTTGCCACACTTTTTCCTTCCCACAGACTTCCCACTGAGGTGCCTTGATACAGCACTCTGGGAACAGCCTATTTGTTCAGAAATTTCTTTCAGTGTCTTACCCTCTTGCTTGAGGGTGTCAATGATGGCCTTCTGGACAGCAGTCAGGTCGGCAGTCTTACCCATGATTGCGGTTTTGAGTAATGAAACAGGCTGAGAGTTTTTAAAAGCCTCAGGAATCTTTTGCAGGTGTTTAGAGTTAATTAGTTGATTCAGATGATTAGGTTAATAGCTTGTTTAGAGAACCTTTTCATGATATGCTAATTTTTTGAGACAGGAATTTGGGGTTTTCATGAGCTGTATGCCAAAATCATCAGTATTAAAACAATAAAACACCTGAAATATTTCAGTTGGTGTGCAATGAATCTAAAACATATGAAAGTTTAATTTTTATCATTACATTATGGAAAATAATGAACTTTATCACAATATGCAAATTTTTTGAGAAGGACCTGTATATATATATATATATATATATATATATATATATTAGGGGTGTAACGGTTCACAAAATTCACGGTTCGGTTCGATACGATACACTTGTGTCACGGTTCGGTTCGGTACGGTCATGATTCTGCCATCTTGTTTCTGATATTCTCTCGTCTTGAGGCAGAATCATGACAGACCCATGATTTCATGTTCAGCACATGGCCATTTGTTTGGGCCATGTGCTTGCGTTGTCTCGTCACATCACCCCGCCCCCTTGTTATCCTCGTCTTGTCATTATTGTCTAGTCAGTTTCACCTGTCCTCGTCATTGGTGTTCCCTTTATAATCCCCTTGTGTTTGCTGTCCTGTGTCGGTTAATTTTCAAACTCTATCTATCATTGTTCATCGTGTATCTATCTTTATAGTACACTTCTGTGAGTACTTTGTCTAGAATCCAGTTTAATGTATTGTGAGTTTTTGATATTAGTTCCTGCCTAAAGTCTTTATTTATCATCTAGTCTCAATCTTGTTTTGCCCCCTCGTGGGTTTTGTTTTCTCTGTTTTGTCTTCAATAAATTGTGTGTAGAGCATTAGTCTGCTTTTGGTTTCGTCTATCTGCATCCCCCCCATGACATGGACACTGAATAGTTCATTCATGGCATAATGTTTCCACGTCAGCGCTGTTTAGTCCGTTAATAACGCAGAAATGTGAATGCTTCTCACTAGATCTCGCAGCGATGTTATTATTTCAGTAGCGAACTCAAATGCTTTCTTTACTGGATCTCGCTGTGTAGTAACAGAGCTGCTTAACCAAGATCGGCTCGCGCTGCATTGGTCCAAACTGATAAACGGTCCGTCAACCACATAATAACCAGTAGCTCAGTTTCGTTCCGCTTACATTACATTTGATGTTGGGTAATGTTGTGGTTGCGCCAGCATCTCGAGCGCGCTTGCCACACGCAACGCACCTACATTTGAAATAACTACAATTTGGTCAGCAGGAAAAATGGTCCAACGAACCGTTCGGTTTGAAAATGCGTACCGAACAGTTCGATACGAATACGTGTTTCGTTACACCCCTAATATATAGATATATACACATATATTTATACACATATTTTTGTATAAATGTATGCAAGATGTAACAATCATCAATTAAAACACTTCACTTTTACAATGATATTTTTACTGGAACTAAAAAAAACTATAAAACAAACCCAAATCAATACAACCAATCACACAAACCTGACAGAGCTGCAGTTTTTCTTCATTTTTACAATCAGACTCTTCTTTTTCAATTTGTTCCTTCAGCTGTTCAATTTGTCTCTCCTTCTCCCTCACCTATAACCAACAAACAGAGACACTGTTTAACAGAGACTCTCTAACAGAGAACTTTTCACAATTCAGTAAGATACACTAAAATAACACACCAAACTCCACGCCATCATCTTTTTCAGCTCCTCTAGATTCTGTCTCATATCATCGAGCGACGACAAGCGTTCATATCTTTCTTTCTTTTGCAAGAACAACTGCCTGAGATCTTTGAC
The DNA here is from genome assembly GCA_030578275.1 of Meda fulgida. Classification (NCBI taxonomy): domain Eukaryota; kingdom Metazoa; phylum Chordata; class Actinopteri; order Cypriniformes; family Leuciscidae; genus Meda; species Meda fulgida. The sequence goes on along the minus strand of CM060632.1, from coordinate 9,357,141 downwards.
ACACTAAAAATATAAAGATATGACATATGCTTGATGTTACCACAGTGGTGCATTGTGGGTGGATAAGTGTGAGAAACACTAAGAGTGATACATGACCAATGAATATAATGAGTAAAGCCTCACTTCCTCTTGTCTTTCCACCTGGTCACGTGTCAAGGCTTTAGTTTGCTTGATGTGAATGTAGTCTCTTTTCATTTGCTCCAGAAGAGTTGCTTTCATGAAAAACTTCAGAGGAAAAAAGATGTTGAATAATGTAAAAAAGATGAAAAGCGTGAAAGTAGTTAGGCGTATATCACTGCTTTAAATACTGGTGAAATATATGAAAAATAAATCACCTTGTACTTGTCCGCTTCGCTTTTTGAATGCAGGAACTGTTTACTCATTTCTTGATTAAGGACTGACACAGGATTGTCAACCTGTAATATGACATTACAGATTTGTGTGCTTTGCTTTAAACAACAAAATTATTACAACAACTAGATTTTTAACAAAACTGACTGATGTAGACCTGTGCCAAAATGTCACCAAAATAATTACTTAAAACTAAAGTAATTACTCACAAATAGGTAAAAGAACATGAAATATATTATAAAATTGCACTATATGCAAGCTGATTTTTTGTACAAAAAGTACCTGGATGCCAAAATGATCCAGAATAGCACTTAACTCCTCCTTCTTTGTGGAAATGACATGCCCTAAAAATAGAGCAAATCCCAATATATGTGTGAACAGAGAGAAAGCCCTGTTTCTGATAATACCAGTCAACAGAAGTCATGCTTTTACCCATTTTACTCTTGATTTTACAAGTCCTGCAACCATCACTTGAGATCCGATGCTCAATGCAGATGCTGTCTCCATAAATGTCACCTTTATAAGGGTCATTTCCTCTGTTTTTTAATTTCACTTTAATGTCTGCAGAACTGTAAACAAAAGGATCAATGCATTATTTTATAATATACAGATATATTAGTGCTTCTTCCCTTCTAAAATATACTAACCTCTCTCCATATTTCACAAAGCCCTTCAAAGATGTTCCTCTATTGGTTGTAGTTGCTTTTCCACCAAGACCCACTATAAGTGCTGTCAGAATGGCACTTTTCCCAGCTTACAGTAGCATCACAAAATATGTTGAGGAAAGAGTGATTTTTGAGTAACAACATTGCTAAAGGGATAGTTCACCCAACAATGAAAATTCTGTCAGTAATTACTCACCCTCATGTTGTTCTTTCATCAAGACTTTCGTTCATCTTCGGAACACGAATGAAGATATTTTTAATTAAATCTGAGAGCTGGATCCCTCTTCCATAGGCTTCTGAGGGATTGAAACTTTCCGGCCCAGAAAAGTTATTATAGACATTGTTAAAATACGCATCACACACATGACCAGCGTCGGCCAATAGTGAGCCTACGTGTGACGTACAACACAGAAGCGCTGCACTGTTACACTATGTGAACTCACTCGAGGCCCACAGAGAAAAGTCGTTATTTTTGTTTGTTTTTGCGCACAAAAAGTATTCTCGTCGCTTGATAAACTTAAGATTGAGCCACTGTAGTCACTTGGACTATTTTAACAATGTCTTTAATAACTTTTCTGGGCTGGCAAGTGTCAATCCCTTAGAAGCCTATGAAAGAGTGAGCCAGGCTCTCAGATTTAATCAAAAATATCTTCATTTGTGTTCCGGAGATGAACAAAAGTCTTACGGGGTTGGAACAACATGAGGGTGAGTAATTACTGACAGAATTTTTATTTTTGGGTGAACTATCCCTTTAATACTTTCATGTTTTGAGACATTTATACCAGTGGTTCTCAACTAGGGGGCAGCACCCACTCTTAAAATAGTCTTAAAATGATTTAAAGTTAGTTAACAATCTTAATCAAAATACAAAAAAACACATTTTAAATAAATATGCAAAATATTAAACATTAAACATACAAATCAGCTTAGATAGGAGGGCCTTTGAATATTGTCTCGGGACAAAGTGGGGACTTGGGAGTCAAAAGGGTTGAGAACCACTTATTTATCCACTGTCAGTCAAACGTCTGGACACATCCACCGATCATTTTGTAAGTATTTTGGACATTTTAAGACAACAGTAAAGTCAAGTCATCAAAACTATGAAATAAGCATTTCCTTCACAATCTGCTCAAATAACAGCCATTAAAAAAAAAGGTTTTGTAGGGAATCTCATATAGGCACACTTTATTTTAAATGCTTTCCAGTGTCTCCAAATATTTGACTAGTATTGTATATTCAAATAATTCTTATATACATTAGAATTAAAGAAATTCTTACTTCCATTGTTCCCAATAATGAAGTTGACATTTGGTCCAAATTTGAAAGGTCCAAGCGAATGGTGGCTCATAAAGTTCCTTAAAGTGATACTTTCTATCACGCCGATGTCTCCGGCACTCTGAAACAGCACAAGATAAATGCTATGGCGTAAAATATTTTAGTAAATGCAATACTTAAGTATCTTTTTGGCTACTTTGTAGTTTTCCTGAGCGTCAACAATACTTTTACTCTCTACTTGGATACATTTTTGATCAAGTATATATTCTTTACTCCAATACATCGGTGATGAGTAATGCATTTTGCACATCACCAATTTTCTTCTGCAGCAGTTTATTTCTGATACAAAAGAAGTGATTTCACTATTTACTGGGCATTGAAGGTACTATGGGTGCTTCTCAATACTCAAATTGATACTTCCTTGTTTCCTCGCTCCTCCGTCCTCCAGACTGTGACCTGGAAACCGATCAAACTCAGCCATCTTGAAGGACATCTCAATTCTCTAATTGTGCCGTGAGGAGGCGAGGAGCGAGGAAGCTTCCTGAGGAGTTATGAGCGAGGATACACAGGTGTATCCTTCCCTCGCATCCTAAGGGGATGGAGCTAAGACGCAAGGAAAGGAAGCGAGGAAAGGAAACGAGGATGCACAAATAAGAAATGAGAAGCACCCTATCTCTTGTGCATTTTGCCTTTACTCACCCAAACTTGTCAACAAGGCTAGTGAATGTAGCTTTATAATGGCAGTGAATGGCCGTTTCTGTTTTGAAGTCCATAGAAGTGCATCCATCCATGGGGGTGGGGGTTAATAATGGCCTTCTGAAGTGAAGCGATGCGTTTATGTAAGAAAAATATCCATATTTAAAACTTTATCAAGTAAAATAACTTCCGATGCGACAAGTTGCGCTTTAGACGCAAGTAGACTGTGTATGGGCATTTGGCCAGAAGCTAAAATGTTACTTTGTAACATGTTAAATATGAATATTTTTCTTACACAAATGCATCGCTTCGCTTCAGAAGGACTTTATTAACCCCCCCAAACCAAAAGCACTTTTGTATGATGGATAGACGCACTTTTATGATGGATAGATACACTTTTATGGACTTCAAAACAGAAACGGCCATTCACTGCCGTTCATACTCTGAAAGAAGAAAGTCATAAACACCTAGGAGAGTACATCATAAGCTAATTTTCATTTTTGGGTGAACTATCCCTTTAAGCCCTTTTTGAGCACTTGAGCTTCACTGAGACTTAACTGAGGCGGTTCTGTCAACCTTGATTTATTGGAATTTTGAGGTTTAGTTTGATTTTAGAAAAATAAACATTGCTCTCCTCACAAAACAACCGTTTCTTGTTTTTCACTGGCATGTCTCTCAGGTGTTGAGAAATTGTGTGTCTTTGTTCAGACCGAGTACTGTTAAAATCAGATATTTTTATATTTTTACTCAAGTCGCATTGGAACGGGTGACTTGTAACTTGTAATGTAATATCATTTTCGGTGTAAGGTATCTGTACTTTTACTCAAGAATGGTTTTCAGGTACACTTTACACATCTGTATAAATGTTATTTGGGCCAGAACTGTCACAGTAATGTTCATGTAAATGCACCATTGTCCCTATCAGGTTCTGTTCAGGAAATCATTAAACTGACCGAAGAAGAGAGTGAGTGATCTTCCTGGACTCCATCTTCCTCATCAACCTCCTCCTCATCATGTACATGTGTTTTATCATCTGTCCTAGGAGTCTTAGAGTGTTTTACAACATTGTGAGCACAAGATTTCCTCTTATTCATGGCAGAAAGATGCCCAAACTAGAAGAAAGAAAAAAGGACATATTGTACTATTATATGCTACCGGTATTTCACAGAAACGCATCGCAGATAACAGCATGCACCTGGAAGCATTCGAGCTGTCAATAATATTTTCTCCACTTAACCTATCCATTAATTCTGCACAGCTTTATGCAAACATTATATTAACAGCAACGAAGTTCATATCTGATGTCAGTAACGATTTTAAAATGTCACTGAAATCCATTAATAACAACAGAAACTGCAACACAAAGACCACATGCACTTGGAAACATGCCAACAACAACTACCGTGACATAAATCAACTGACATGGATGAACAGGTGAACGGCACATCAGAATCGCTTCCGCATAAGTATAAGGAGTGTAATACATAAAGAACATAAATGGCATTCAATTAATGATGAATATGATTGTACTTACGCCATTCCTTTGCGTCTGGAAAGTGAAATATGTCTTATTGAGGACTTCCTGGTTGATAGCGCGCAGCTACAACAAACTCCACCCTCTGAAAATGATTGCAAAACTTCAGCCCACAGGCAGAATGTCCGTTAACGTATTAGTAAATATCCTCCTGATAGCATTACCACATTAACCTTTTTTTCTTTTTTTGCTAAAATAGAATATTACTACTGTAAAAAGTCATGGATTTCCTACAAACAGAGTTATTTTCTATTATTTGTCGATAACATTGTACAGTTTTTTATATACATTTTTTGCATAGGTATATTTTAATTAGTTAACTTTGAGGCTAACAATTCGTCTTTAAACTATATGAATATTGAACTTTTATTGAACAATATATACATAATACACTGGCACACAGTATGAAATGTCTTCAGAGTACAGCACTAGACAGCTGGGTGGGAAGCATCGTAGCAAGATAAAGAAAATATAAAGAAAGAAATAAAGAATTAGGCTAAAATAAAAAAATAAAATTTAAAATTTAAGTAAATAAATAATAAATAAAAGACCAAAAATAATATCAAATAAGTTCAAGATCCTCTAAGTAGATTAAGACATTGTTTTTCTTCATTAGTTTTAACGATAAGAAGTAATGAGTTCCTCATGAAAAATCATAGTGAAAAATGTAAAAGTTTGGATTAGTGTTTTCGGGAATCTATTCTTGTGTGAAAATACCATTTGCTGGATATATATATATATATATATATATATATATATATATATATATATATATATATATATATATATATATATATATATATATATATATATATATATTTTTTTTTTTTTTTTTTTTTTTTTAATTGAAGAGCATAACTACAAGCTCAGGGAAGTTAAGCAAGGTTGTACCTTTTATAATGAACAAATGTGCTGGATTATTAAATGTTCTCCACCTTTTGAAATCCATCACGTGTTGTCCACGTGACGCGCGGTTTTATTTTTTTCGCGCTCTTAATCGACGTAGACGTGATTGATTCGTTAAAACATCCAGTGGCGTTTTTTAAGCGCGCTTGTTCTCAGTCAGAGGTGACCATAGCGCTAAGTCAGTCGTGGCATCCACGTATACGATGGGAAGAAATTCATGTTGGGTAAGTTTTTTTTAATTGACAACTTATCGTTTGTTTCAAGTACGCGGTCGATTTAACCAATTAAAACGGTGTTTAGGTTCAAACCCTAAAGGCTTGATCATGAGCCATTGAATATAAGGCCCAATATCTCTAGCTGGAGAAAGGCGTGCAGCTATATTAAGAATTTTAAGTCCTATAGCTTTAGTTAGTCGTATTTGTAGGGCAGGTCCAAATACTCTGGCTTCACCTGGTTGTTCTTTTATGACCTGCATAGTTCAGGATTCATATTTTATTATTTTTGTTTGTTTTTTCAATCTGGTCCACAGCATGCTTATTTGTCTGTATGCGTCATCACCAGGATGATTAACATTTTGTTTTGTATTTTTGTGTTATAGACTCTCTCTATTTTTGAGCTGCACGATTCTGGATAAATTGCGAATTACTTTTTTTTTCTTTTTAAATACAAACTTCTACGATTCAGAATCCACAACTAAACAAAATAAAAAATGCAGTCTCTTTAAAAATGATTTAATTAACTTGAATTAAGGGTGTGACGCGATATTAAAACGTGACGGTGTTTCTCGTCGAGGTGAAAAGCTTATCAGCCTGAGCGCAACCTTTTACAGTGCTTAACTTGCATTATATTGTTTTTTCTTTTATTGAATATGAGAATCAGTGATGGAAGAAACTAATTGAACTCGATTGAATCGATTTTGCTTCCCAAAATGATTCACCCTTTCATTATCATCAACATGCACAGCGATTTAAAGTCATCATGAATCGAAATTGACCCTATTTACTTTGTTAGTGCATATTACTAGACTTGTGATGAACAATTAAAGGTATAGTTCACCCAAAAATGAAACTTAGCCCATGATTTACTCATCCTGAAGCCATCCTATGTATAGCCTAGCTAGATGTGCTTGTGACAAGACGATGGTGGAAGATCTGGTTTCAAAGCGAAATGTACGCAATAGGCTCTATGCTCGAACGCTGCTGACGTATTTCCGGTAGAATCTCAGCCAGCGTCTTTACTTCTGCATAGCGCGTTCTATAGCGACGTGTGCTAGCGGCAAAACTTTAATAAAATTCATTTTCCCAGAAACGGAGACAACTATTTTAGAAACTGATTCGCTAGTCGGTTTTTGCATGATTTGAGAGAATACTCACCCTCATAGTTGTTGATGTAGCTCGAAAATATATAATTTATAGCCCTTCTCTTTATTACTCTTATGTGTGACAGAAAACTGCCTCACAATATTGTTAACATCATTCACATTAACCGCGGGAACTTCTTGTAAACAGTGAGTGTAATTTGCCATTATCTCCACCTAATGCAAAAACGGCCTCCGACGCAGCACCAGATGTAACTGCGGGCTGAGACAAAACGCGGAAGCGATCGTGCCTATTAGGAAACCTGCATAGAATTAGTTGTTTTTTTGAATTGGCGCTAATTCTGAAGTGGAAGTAAAATGCTCACGGCCACACATGCATTCATAGTCTGTCAGCCATCGGCGATGGACATTATGGCATTGTCTATCCCAAGGGTATCGTTTAGAGATGCACCGATTACAATTCTCTTGGCGGATTCCGATATTTCACTGAGTGACCTGCCACTACTGATTTTAGCCGATTCCGATTTTATTTTTTCTAACCACTCTACAGCACACACAAATGTTTCTTTTCTATTTTTTTTTCAGAACTTGGCAACTTCTAGACGACTTAGCTGATTTTCACTTTTGTTGTCATTTTTTCCCCACGAGCTCCCCCTACAGCTGTGGGGCGTATATTTCCCAACACTGTTTTAAAAAACTCACTTGCGGCACCCTTCTCCCCGTTTCTTTTACTGTCTATGGTTCTACCGCTGCTCACGTGCAACTGTTATCGGAGCCGGCCACCTTTACTTGCGGAACTATGTCTACCGAGGTGGGTAATACATCATACACATTATCATAGAACATTGACATGTATATTTTTTTTATTCTGTTATCAACTATAAAACGTGACGGGTTGTGTGGATAAAGCTAGCAAATGTTACTGCTTATCATAATTATAGCCTAACTTGCCTTCAATGGAACTGTGATTGCAAAGTTTAGTTTATAACGTTAATCGTGCAGACAATGCTCAAGTTGCATTCTTTTATAAAGTAGAATAAATTATGGGTTACAATGACTGTTTTACCTGTTATTATTGAACAATTGTAGATCATAAAGGAGTTAGTCGATCTAAGTATAAAACATTTATGACACTCAGTGAATGCACGACCAATGTTGATTCTTGAGTGGTCCCTGGCACGGTCAAAAGGTTTTTTCCTCTTTCACCTCCTCCGCCGATAACCGTCTCTTCTGTCTTTTCGCTGGAACATGTGCATTATCCATCGTCGCTCGTATTACTCAGGTTATTATTACTTCTAGCTAGTATTGAGGTGGGCTTGTGTGTGTTGAATTGCCGTAAAGCAGTTCGTTTCACGAGACTTCCGATTTTTATTTTGCCGGGACGGTAGTCACCATGTTGCAAGCTTGGTTTTACGCCTGGGAACGCTGGGGGGAGCTGGTATAGTCACCAGTATCACCAGAACAGGTTGTTTAACCATCCAAATTATTTATAGACAGCTTTATTAAGTTAGTTACCCAGTTCTGCTTTAACCCTTTCACGCGTAAACTTAAAATATTCGAACTGACCCCCCAGAGTGAGTTTTTTCAAGGCGACCGTTATTTTAGAACGTTCCCTTTAATGTTTCCATGGCGACGTGGTTACCGAGGCCACAATAACACTATGACAGATGTCGCTTTTATTTTGTTTTTCCTTTTTTATTCAAAATATTAACAAACCTGCTTACCATGTCATCAACTATCTGATATTAAGATTCTCAAATACGTGTAAGTGAGTGTTTGGTCGTTTAAAAAGGGCGCCGCCATGTTGTCCTGTCAGTTGGATATACAGCACGTGAATTCATCAGTTTCTCCCGAAATACATGCAAGAAAGTGGCCGGTGAGCTGTGAGAAGAATAGAGTAAACTTTATAGTTACTTCCACTATGTTTGTCTGATATGAATAACACACGTCGGCAAATTATATTTGTTATTGCTGCTTCCACAGACATCAGGGTGTATTTTACCAACTCCAAATGTATTGTTTTACTCGTGCTTATGTGTATTTAAATGTCTGAAACCTAAAATAAACATTGTGGTTGAAAAAACTGCATAGTTGTGATGTATGACAGCACTGAACGCGTCCGACTCTGACTCAGCGCCAGCCAATAAGCGAAAGCACAGTTTGAATCTGGCAGTTATCCGACGTCACTGAACATTCTAAATCCCATGTTATGTGGGACTGTATTCACAGGGGCACAGAAATAAAAAATCCCATATAAGGGACGGTACCGCTCCAAAGGTTAATCATGTGGCGCCCGAGTGCATTTGACCGGCATAAATCGGCATGTCACACTGACCGGCCGGTCGCCGGTCATGGCCGATCACATGAAAATCGGCCAATTCCGGTCACCAGACGATCAATCGGTGCATCTCTAGTATCGTTAAAGGATTAGTTCACCTCAAAATGAAAATTTCCTGATCATTTACTCACCCCAATGCCATCCAAGATATCCATGTCTTAATGCCATCCAAGATATCCATGTCTTTCTTTCCTCAGTGGAAGAAAAATTACGTTTTAAAAAAAAGAGTAACTAAACCCTAAACCAACTTTTTTTTTTAGTTAATGATCTGTAAGATTGGGGCTTTATTAGTGCTGTTCATTGATTCGAGTAACATTTTTGACATTTGGGTATAAAGTGTTTTAATTCTAAAATATATGGTGTAAAAATGTCTGAGTGCTGCTCTCTTCAGGTTGAACAGAACTGCAGTTGAATTTCCTGTTAGATGTTTGCGGTTGTAGGTGAAGCAGGTTCCAGCTCAACACGCCATTTGTACAAGCTACCACGCCCTTGGCAATATAAAAACCATCTTGTTTCGTCAACCTCTGTAGCGAGTCAGGAGTTGGAATTGCGAGTATTGAAAATGATCAGGATAGAGTATTTTAGCATCTATTTAGCATAGCATTTATATAGTTATTTAGATTATTTTGTGTAGCCTAGGTAAATAATTAGCATAGTTGTTAGTGTAGTATTGTTACAAGCATAGTTAGTTATTGCATCAGTTAGGATAGCTTCAAGTTAGCCTAGATTAATCTGTATTTAGTACAGTGGTCAGGACGGAAATGCAGTAGAGGTGGAAATGGGCTTCTCCACACAGCTGGCGCTGAAAAGCGACGCAGTGCCAAACGCTGCTCCTCCTGCATGGACTCCACCACCGCAGTGGGGTCTTGATGTAAGTGATCATGTATATTTTAATCACAATTTATGGTTAGGCTAAAGTTAATCTGGGGTCGACAAACGCGCCGGCAGATTTTGCTGGATTTTTCACGTAGCGGCAGAATATGAATATGCCTACAGAGAGCGCGCGCTATTGACATCAACTCGACAAAACGATCGCGATGCGGGAGTTAAGACCGCAGTTTGAGCCACCGGCTTGAATTTAAATGGCCCTGTGTCCACAGACAATTCACCCTCCTCCACTTCAGGTGAAGGTGGGGGAGAAAAGTCCTAGACTTCAAATGACCGCTCTGTTGCAAAGCTACTTGCTTCACTCCAGTCACTCCATTTTTATAGTCTGAAAGCAGCTGTCAATTAATACGTCACTGCGGATTAATTGACAGCCCCCCCACCCGCTCAGCCCCGCCCTCGGTTCGTCCCCTCTATCTCTGATGGGCTCTGCCCACTTTTCCAGCATTTTTCAAATATTGCCAGTGGGTGGAGTCAGGCTCTGACCAGGGGTTTAGTTACCCTTTAAGGAAAACATTTCTGGATTTTTCTTCGAGTAATGGACTTCAATGGCAACCAATGTTTCGAAGGCCGAATCAATGCAGTTTCAAAGGGCTTTAAAGTGCTTCAAAGGGCTGTGTACGTTCCCAGCTGAGGAATAGGGTCTTATCTTGTGAAACGATGGTTCATTTTCCCAAAAAAAAAAATGTATATACTTAACCACAATTGTTCGTCTTGTGCTGGTCTGCGATGCGCCAGGCATTACGTCATCACGTTGGAATCATCACGAAAGATAAAAAAAATAAATTAAAACAAAGATGTCGGACGATTTTGAAGTTGGAGAAAATGAGATGGAATTTTTGCTCAGCCCTTTGAAGCACTTTAAAGCCCTTTGAAACTGCATTGATTCGAACTTCGAAACGTTGGTCGACATTGAAGTCCATTATTCGAAAGAAAAAAAATCCAGAAATGTTTTCCTTAAACTTAATTTCTCTTCCACTGAGGAAAGAGAGACATGGATATCTTGCATGACATTGAAGTGAGTGAATTATTAGGAAATATTCGTTTTGAGGTGAACTAATCCTTTAAGGTTTACTACTCTTACCGATACTACTTATCGATCCGGTGCTTTAACGGCTTCTTATTGGGGGGGTGGTTAGAAAGTTAAAATTGCTGCTGCTTTTTTACATTTTTTTATTAAACCATGTAGGGCTGTGCAATTTAATTGAATTTCGATTTTGGCTCCCAATGATCACCAAAATAGTGCAATAGAGTAAAAACTTATTTTGCAAGAACACTCTTATTTTGTCTTGTGTTCTGAATGACATGCACATCCGTTCCTCCTGAAGTCATAAACTCTTTCAGCGTGATTGTTTAAACTGATAAGACTTAAAGTGAAAATGATGCTGGCCCGATTGTGCAAACAATTCCGTCATGTCCCGACTCATAAACGCGAGAATGGATAGTTTCGACGCTTGTCCAACCCATTTTGAGAGACAGAGAGAAGACGCAACACCGCTGAACACTCACGCGGTTTGTGAAATTGCGTCTTGGAGAAAGTTTTAAAATGATTGATTTGATTTTATAATCTATCTGGATTAATTTAGGCTTCATAAAAATCTACATGCTAAAATGAATCAATGTTTGCAGGGGAATTTCCCGCATTATAGACCTGCGGGGATTATTAAAATACTTATTGAAGTATTATCTGTTATTTCAATAAAGTACAGTAAATGTTCAAATTTCCTTTTTTTATTTTATTTTTAAAGAATTGTTTTTTTTAAATAAATGCAACGCGTTCTCAAAGTCATGTGAAATAATCGTGTTACATAATCGTGATTTCAATACTGACCAAAATTGTTTTTTTTTTTTTTCAAAATTGAGCAGCCCTAAAACAGCGGTTTAATGAACAAATTGTGTATTTGTCTTTTGAATTCATTCAATTACAATTAAACGTTTCGCAAGGATAAAAAAAATGATCTGCTAATGCTGTAAACTAGGCCTATATAGGGAGCTATGTATAATGTAGCACAACATTTAAAGGTTAACAACAGAGCCAAATTGTGTGGGTCTTATCGACTACACGATTACCATCCTTGTTCTCCACCGGGTAGCCGAAATGTTGCCATACTGCTGACTTAAATGTTTTGGTAAGGGTCCGCAATCTCTGGGTTGGTTGCCATGTTTCCTCACGTTCTTCAACTAGCTCGCGTCACATGGAAAGTAGTCACATGACACATAACATGTAAAAAGACGCTTACAAGTAAAAACCTTTTTAATAGTTGGTTAGGATGAGTCTCTGAGTATTTAATTATAGAATATAAAATAGTTTGTGCGATTTGTCTAAAAAAACCTCCATGTTTTCGGTGGTTCATGTAACATGTAAGGGTGGCGCTGCCAATAAAGCACCTAAAAGCTGTCACAAAGAACTGGCAAAAGTAATGATTATGAATGTCAAATATAGCAAGGAGACATTTTAATTGTATATTAATAAACAAGTTTTTTCAGTCAGTGTCGGCTGCAAAGATGAAGTTGACGATGCTGACTCGCGGTCTTCGCAGCAGTGAACGCGCCAGAGAGAAATGCACTTTTCATACAGATTACATAAGCAGAGAGCAGTCTTTTCTTTCGTTTTGAATTGTTCTGTTTAAAAGTAGACATTTCAATATAGATATATTTATCAGGTCTGTGAGGCAAGTAGGCTAACTTATATGCTGAATTTCGGTTCATTTATGAGACGAGCTCCAGTTCACGCGCCAGAGCCTCCGTGTCGTGATTATCTATTGTCTGCTATATTTACTAATTAAATCCAGGTAATTGGTTGATGAAACATTGATTAAAATTAGGATACAATTAATACAAAACTTAATTTACTTTAAAGAAAGGCTTTGTGCTTTCTGTTTGAGGTCTCCAGAGAACTGTCACGTCCGTAACATTGTTTTTTCCTCAAATGCGAACACGAAAAAAAAAAAAAAAATGAATATTTTATTTTCTGGGGAGAGCCAACCCTGTATCAGGTTGGTAGTATTACTTTTGGTTTTTGCAGTGTAATTCACAGAATTACCAAAACATTTTGCCACAAAAGTTAAAGATGCTTTGTGTCATGTCCGTACGCATGTGTATTTCCCTCATATTAAATATAAAATGCATGTGTAGACTAATATTTTTCTTATGTCTGGACTCCTTTATTAAGAGAGTATGGATGTATAAACAGAAGGTTCAATATATTGGTATTAAATGCGTCTTCTGAGAATTTATATTTCAAGTTTTGACTGCAAATATCACGTCCATAAGGCGAATTGAAATTGCCCCATTTTAAATTTATCCTCAACTAGTTTTATGTAGGTCTACGTATTTTATAATGTTAACTTAAAATAATACTAATAATAATTTAAAGATGTGGTAGCATTGGATCTGGACGGGAAGGATAACTCTGCGAGTTGGAAGGGGTGTGTCGCGATTCTGCCTTCTCATGCCACGACAGGTTCGTGGATCTGAGTTTCGCGATTTCGGTTTTATAATTTGTGTATCGTTACAGCCCTAATTGTTAGATATAGCCTAATTATCACACTCAACACATTGTATGAAAGCATTAAAGCTGCAGTCGGTAAGTCTGGCAGATTGAGTGGACTTAGGCAAAATTGTGAATTACAGCTCTCATGCCCCTCCCCCATTATCAACGAATACCCTCCCACCGAGTTCGTGCTCGTCAGTGTGTGTGCACCAGATTTTCTGTGAACGCGCCCGTCTCATTAGCATCCATCAACACCATGGAGTATTTGGAGGTATGCTGCCCTGGCTAATCTACCGATAGATTGCAATTGCTAACGTCATTTTTACTCTAAATGAGCTCACGTTCACACGGATTTCAGTGCAAAAAAAGCTAACGAACCTGCCCAACAAGTGCTAACATTAGCTATCCATACCAACACATTTGGGCAAACATACTTCGATTACTAACATAACACTCAGAAATAAAGTAACTGGTTGATAAAGCACAATTACCTGTCGAGAAGAAATGTTGCAAGCTCTGCATCCAGCTTGAACCCAATTAACGTTAAATCACGTAAATCTCTCCACCTTTCAAATGCCGATCCGATGTTGATCCTGGTTTTATTACGGGCACGGTCGCTTTCTTTCTTTACTACTTTCTTTTTAGCAGGTGTTCTCTTTTCCTTTGTTTTTGACCTAGCTCTTGAGGTTAACCGAGGAATTGGAATCTTTTCCGCCATCACTCTTCGTTACTGCGCGAACTTCAGGCGTATGCATGTGATTGTAACGTGCGCGAGGGGTGGTGTGTGCATGAACTGTGATTGACAGTCAGATCTCACACCCCCCTGCGCTGATTGGACCCAATGAACCGGGAGCGGTGGATTTTTGCAAAACAAATAACACGCTCCAGGTGGAGTTAGAAGCTCGGGTTTCTTTCTAAAACCACTTTATGTTGTTCTGTCGGATTATAGTGTCGATTTCACTGAATATGATCAAAAAAATGTTGCCGACGGCAGCTTTAACTTTGTTTTTACTATGATTCGTTATTGAAATTTAATAATTTACAAAGTGGCTGTCATTTTCATGACATATTTTAAACATAGGCCTACATTAAATAATCAAGATGCCATTAACAGGTTAAGTATAATATATAGGCTAATATAGTGCATTTATTTAGTGCAAGAGTTCATTTCTCTAGGAACCAAGCTGTGAACACTGAATTACTTGCCAGAGGTAAATATAATAAAAACAATAAATGTAAATATAGTACTGGGAGCTCCCTCTGCTGTCCATAAGGTGCCTCTGCGCACCAGCCATTTCAAACCCATTCTGGAGTATTTGGCCCACGCCTCCTTATTTCAGGGTACCCGCGGGTCTTAAAAGCCTTGAAAAAGTCTTGAATTTGATCATCTCAAATTAAGGCCTTGAATTTAGTATACAAAGTCTTGGATTTCGTTACAAAGGTCTTATTTAGTTTTTACCAAAAGTAAAGTAACTGCAGTTTGACTAAAAGTTGACAAAAAATGCAAAGACTTTTCGTCAACTACAACTATAAAAAACAGGATGACTCAAATGTGATTAAGACCAATAAGCATTTTCGTCTGAAGACTAAGACTAAATCAAAAATGGCTGCCAAAATTAACACAGGCCTAAACACACGTGCGCGCTACAATGCTGTTGCGTATGTATTAAATATGACTGATATATAATTCAATATTTAATTCAAGTAATCTCCTTGTACATAATTATTTTCTAGGGTTTAAAATGTATACAGATTTGACATTTTCCCCTCATACTTCTGTCGGAATGGGTACGAAGTTGGCATTGAATTTCATTTGAAATGGTATTAAAAAGGTCTTAAAGCCTTGAATTTAAGTTGGAGGATCCTGGGGGTACCCTGTTATTTGCATACAATCCTAAATGGCTAAATGCCAAATTCATTTTCGACTTAGACTTAGTTTTCGTTTAAGACTTTGTTTTCGATCTGACCCAGAAAATCCCTCCATATACTCGTGGTTTAAAAATCAATACTTTCTTGGGAAAAAAAAATATGATTTACATCGCAGAATTGATCAAATTGCTCAGCCTTATTGCTGACTATTGTAGCAAGCCTAGTTCAGACAAAGAAACCCTGACAACAGAGTATAATGGGGATAAAAAAATAAGGCTGTCTATGAAGTAAATGTTTCTAATTAGTTGGGGTGGAAAAGATTGCAGTTGATAAGTGATCCGTACGGATCAGGCCCCACGGTTCGGCACACGTGATTTGTGGATTAACTGCTAAATTTAACCATCATAGAGTGAGAGTTTATACTTTAAGTGCTTCGTCCTACCAATTTACACATTCAAACAATATTAAACTCAGAAGAAGAGGTGAAAATCGGGACTCGTGCGCAGAGAGAGAGACATGCGTTTCAGACAGCGCTCAAACACAGAATTGATTCCTCTTTTGGGTTTCCTTTGCCTTGAACGGATACAAACACAAAATTGTCTAAATGCCCGTCTCGGCAAGTATTCTCGTTTATGTCATTAGTGAACAGTTATACACTGAACAGTTCGGAAAAAACTGATAAACATCCAGTATTTTTCTGTCCGTGCAGGCGGTCTTAAAGTGACAGAACACCTAAAATTCCTACTGTTGCCTGTGTCATTAATATTAATATACTGACACACAGGTGTCAGTCAAACTGCCCATCATGTGGAGTATTTCACATAAATACAGTCGGTTATGGCTTAACCGCTCTGTGAAAACCGGATATGTCAGTATTAGGGCTGGGATAAACGATTTTTTTTTTAAACTATTAATCTAGCTTTGTTTTATGCATCGATTAATCTTAACGATTCATTTTTCCAGTTCGATTTAGATTATCTCCCCATTAATCAACAGAAAACATCCACTTAATTGCACATAACTGTACCAACACGACTTTACAGCTTGTTATCATCAATTGACAATGCGGAGATGCATTTCAGTGTTAAAAGTAGGGAAATGATTCTCAGAAACCTCAAACTGTCCCCCTTTCTCCACTGGCTAAAAACAGTAATGCAGCTAAATTGTAACTGAATACAACTCACTTTTTTCTCTTTTAAAAAAAAGAAAATAGACTGCCTCATAAAACCACACATGGACTACTACTGTACTCACTTTTGTCCATTTTGAACATAAATCAGACACCTAGCAATCAGTCTAGGTCAGCCATATCACAGATATTTAAGATTTTCACGTGAATAAATACATAGATCCGACTGATTTAAACGTGTATTTAAATGGTCCAGTGGCATTTAATCTAAACAGATTAGGTTCTAAACAATGGGTTCTAATCTAAATCTCGAATAGGTTTTTTTCTCATCAAAACCGATTGTTTATCAGTGGTTGAATATCAGGCAGGGAGACTTGTGTGTGCGTTTTGTAATTTCACCGGAACGAATAGTGTGCGTCCGAGTGAAGACTGTGCGAACCACAAGAGAACACCGTATCCGCGCCACTAATCGCAGCGGCAACGAGCACTGATCACTTGATTTCAAAAACAACTCGTGTTGCTACTACTCTCCGGCGCCGCCATCTTTGTTTTGGGTCTGGCGAATCGACGCGCATATTTTGCGTCAACGTATTTTTTGCGTCAACGTCCTACCCCTAGTCAGTATACTGTATTACCGATAGATCCAAGCATTTGGTCTTAAAATGACAGCAACCTTTAATACCTCTCTGTGTCATATTAATGTTAATCAAACAACAACTTAATAACACTGTAATGTGTCAACTTTTAGTACTGCGAAGTTAGTATATTTATTTAGAAAATCTATATTTGAAATTTGTTAATCGATGCAGATTTGGTAGATTTAAAGAATCGCGATACATTTGTGATACTAATATTATTCACCCCTAATACTAAATGAAGCACGGGTGTAGAGTTACAATATAGCTATTTCAAGACAACAAAAAAACATTTAAATGTCATTTTGGTGATCAAAGATGAGTTTTAAGGGATAACATTCTGACTTTATAGGCTAACTCACAATTGGGTCAAAGTCTAATTCTGAAGGAAATAAGACAATTCAGAATCTCACAATTTTGACTTCTCCCTTCAGAATTAGATGGTCTTGAAATTCTGACTATTTCATGCAATCGCAAGTTAAAAAAAAAAAGAGCTGTAAACTTACAATTGTGTGAAGTCAGAATTGTGAGTCGCAACTATCTTTTAAAAAAAAGATTTTTTTATGGACTTTTGTAAAGGAGGAAATTATTTTTGGGTGAACTTTTCTTTTAATAAGTTCTTATTTTTCATTCTTCAGATTTTCCCCATGCATGCTCTTTAACCATTTGGAAAGGCAAGATTCTCAAACAAGATGTGTTCAATTCCTGGTTTGCCAGAAGTTGGATCCAATAAGACTGTTAATATCGCTAGAGTCTCTTTAAGCCCACACACTATCTTAGTTGAATTTGGAGGGAATTTAAATCATGGACAAGAGGCCATTGATGTATATGAACAACTAGAAAAAGACATTGAAGCCCTTAGGAAACAGCAGGAAACTTGTAAAGGCGAACCTGGAGAACTATGTTTACTGTATGAAGACAAAGTTTGGCACAGAGCAAGGATACTTTCAAAATCTAAACATGAATACAAGGTGTTCCTGATTGATGATGGTAAATTACTTTGGGCCTCAAGCAAAGTCTTGACAAAATGTCCACGCAACCTTTGCAGTCTACCTCCCAAAGTAGAGCTTTGTATACTGGCCAGTGTATCACCTCTATGTCTTGAGAGTGCATGGTCTTGGGCCGCTTCAGAGTTCATCAGATCTTTGTGTGGGAAAAAGATATCTGGGTGTGTTCAGGATGTGATAATGCCTTCCAGAATTGTTCTCCTTGACATTCCAAGCGTATCCAAACAAATGTATGAACTTGGATTTGCTAGAAAGATGCCTAATGAAGACTTTAAAAGCCTTGTAATGCATTCACTGGATTTGCCAAGAAATCATTCCATACAGACAAACGTTGCGACTACAAAGGGCCAGCAGGAGCATGCCAGTGACCCTGACAAGTTGCATCAATACTTGTATCCAGAGTTGTTGCCTGGAACAATTGAGATTGTAACTGTAACACAAGTTGTTCATCCATTGAGGATTTTTTGCAAACTGCATGTCTTTTCACATGAGCTCAAGAAATTAGGTGATCAGCTCCATGAATACTATGAAGATGCGTTATCTGCTCAAATGCCAATGCCGCTGTCTGAAGGGCATCCATGTGCAACCAAAGGAAGTGATGGTAATTGGTATCGATCTGTACTTCAGCAGAAGAACATCTCTGATGTTGTCAAGGTCTTTCATGTCGATTATGGAATTGGAGATTTTGTCAAACACTGCAATATCAGACCCTTGTCTGCAAGATTCTTCCAATTGCCAGTTATCACCTATGCATGCTCTCTACATGGTGTAATTGACAAAGGAGTTGGATGGAGGACTGATCAGATAGATTATCTGAAGTCTGTTGTACTCAATCAAATCCTTGTTGGAAAATTTGAGCATCACAGTTTGAAAGAGGATGTCTATTATATAACGCTTTATGGAAATGACAATGTAAATGTGAACGACACATTTGGCCACAGAGAGCAGTGTTTGTCAGTGACGGAGAGGATTTGTAGTGACCCAACTCTTGAGACACTAAACAAAGTGACTTGCAAATATATACATGACAGAAATGTGTCTCTACATTCTCTCCATTCACCCATTTTAACCAGATGCTCCAGTTCTGTTGAAAATGTCTCAGTAGTGAGACCTTCCAAATCTGAAGAAAACCTACAACCTGCTGAGGGAGGGCACTCACCGAATATTGGTGCAGCTCCACTCCTTCAGACTGATTCATATGTTGATTCACCACCTAAAATTGAAGTGGGCGCAAAGGATAAGGTACAAATAACATGTGTCCAAAGTGTAAACAAGTTCTTTGGCCATTTTGCACAAAATACTGATACGGTCAGGAAAATTACCAAAGACATTCAACATCTGTGCCGCAAGCGACCACAAGCAAAGTTTTCAATTTCCCCTAAGATGATGTGTCTTGCTAAATACACAGATGGGCAATGGCACAGAGGACAAATCAAGTCAACGCATCCAAAAATACTTGTCCAGTTTGTAGACTATGGTGACTTGGTGGTTTTGGATAAATCTGATATTCTACCATTTCCCCCAAACACTAGTGCGATTGCATCCACTCCCATTCAGGCTGTTCAGTTTGAACTTTTTAATTTAACATTACCAGAGCCATGTGAGATTAATGAGTGGTTTAAAAACTACGCTACAGACTGCATGTTCACTGTCATCGTGAAACAAAATTCCTCAGGCAAACTATCAGTGGAGATGTATGATGAGAAAACAAACCTCAACTTAAAAATTAAAGCGCAGTCGAACAAGACCAAAATAAACATCGGCAAAGGAACTGATAAGGCTCAAACTTTCAAGGAGTCTTCAGAAGGAGTGGAGTCTAGAGGGGTACTAAATAATTTAAGCTCTCCATCACAAGCACATGAGAAAACTTCCACGAAACCAGTTGTTCAAGGTCCATTGGAACAAAACTTCCAGTCTGTTACTTGTCAAACAAGTGGACACAGTAGAGCTGGGCCTAATGTTTTACAGCAACAGGTGATCCTTTGTTATCCAAAGCTCACCGATCTTCCCTCGAAAGACTTGGATGCAGGATACGTTTCAGACATCTATGTTTCACACTGTAATAGTCCGTCAAGTTTTTTTGTACAATTGACAAGTGATGAAGATGAAATATTTTCTATTCTTGACAAACTTAATTCTGGTCAATTAAGTGATGCACAAGTTGAACTAAACTTTTTGCAGTCAGGTGACCTGGTGAGAGCTGAATATCCTGCTGATGGGGCCTGGTATCGTGCTGTTGTTCAAAGCAAGAGAGATGGCATGGTTCAAGTGCAGTTTATTGATTTTGGGAATGAGGCATCACTTCTGCCCCTTAAAATAAGGCAACTTGGCAAGCAGTTCCTTAGCACCCCCAGGCTCAGTATTTGTTGCACAGTTGAGGATGGTAGGAGAAGAAAAAAAGGTGATTGGACCCAGGAAGAGATTTTGACTTTCAAAAAGTCAGCAGGTGAAAATGGAGAGAAGAAAATTCAATGCAAGTTTATCCAAGAGGACACATCTGCTTGGCTTGTCAGTTTAGAACACCAGAGTGTTGTATTGGAAGGTCCTTTGTTTAACACTGCTCTCAAATCAGGTGCTCAAACTGAATCGCAAATGCACTGCAATGAAGATACCCAGCTGGTAACATTCAAGGAACCAGCTATAACTCAAGGACAAATTGTAGAAGCATATGCTTCATCTATTGACGGGCCAAATTACTTCTGGTGCCAGTTCAAAAACTCAGAGGAACTTGAAAAAGTCTCTCTGCTTGCTCAAGAAATTGGAAACTGTAGTCAAACTAAACCAATTCAGCCAAATCAGTTACGCCTAGGAGTACTGTGCATAGCATGCTTTTCTGACCACCAGTGGTACCGTGCACAGGTTATCAATACACATGATAAAACAGTCTCGGTTCTTTTTATAGATTATGGAAATGAGTCTGAAATTGATCTGAACTTCGTTAAGTTCCTGCCCACCAAGCTCCTGGAAAGCCCACCACAAGCATTTCTTTGTCAGTTAGAAGCTTTGGGGTCCGTAGATGGCGCTTGGAGCGACGCTGCAACTGATACATTTTTTGAGCTTCTGGTGGATGAACCTTTAAAAGTGACTATTCGGAACACTGTAATGTCCTCTGACCTTTCAAAGTGTCCTCTGTATAGCGTTCTTGTTGAATGCAAGGGGCTTATTGTTAATGATCTTTTGAAAGATTACTGGTGTGACCCCAAACCTCAAGTCTGTAGCAAAGTGAGAGTGGCCGCTAAAACAAAACCCTCTGCAGATAAGGACAATTTTGGAGCAACAATCTCTGAAACCGTTCAGAAAGATAAAACTCCCACGCTTCATTCTAGTACAAGACCATCAAATTATGTTTACCCTGAACGTATCAACTTTGAGTCAAAGATTTCTCTAAATGAATCCAATCAAGAAAATCGATTACAGCGCCATGATGGTTGTCAGTTAGAATGTGTTGCAGCCATGACCCAAGACCAAAGCATTACAAACCCAATGTCTACTGAAGATGGACACACTGTGGTTCCTGAACTACCAATGCAGTTTTTACCTCAAGTTGGAGATCTTCCTTCTCGTGTGATAGAACCAGGTACAGTGTCTGAAGTGTATATTTCGCACATCAACAGCCTGACAAGTTTCTTTGTGCAACTGGTAATGGATGAGAATACATTATTCTCCCTCAGCGAACTATTGAATTCCCCTCAGCCATCTGAGAAAGATGAAAGGAATGCATTCAGTGTTCAGCAGGGAAGTTTGGTGAAGGCCATGTTTTCTGAAGATGGTTCCTGGTATCGTGCCATTGTGAAGGACACAACTGAAAATGGCAAAATTCAGGTAGAGTTCATAGATTTTGGAAATGAGGCAACTGTATCTCCCCTTGAAATTCGTCAACTTGATGAGCTGCTACTGTTGTACCCAAGGTTCAGCATTCACTGCGGCTGTAGTGTAGATGAGCGATTCCAGACTCAGGGAATGGAGGAAATGAAGGAACAGATATTTCTCTTCAAAAAAATATTCGGTGATGCTGGGGAAAATACTCTCTCTTGCAAGTTTATCAAAGATGATGTCATCAGTTGGGAAGTTAAAATGACTCCCAGCTCATCGGATTCGTTGAGTGAGAAGTGGTATAATTTAGATTTGAATGCATTACTGGCAGTTTCCAAACCTGTGAAGGAGACATTCCAGCTGCTCTTCAAGAAACCAGATGTGTCTTTGGGACAGACGGTAGAAGCTTTTGCATCATGCATTGTTGGACCAAATTATTTCTGGTGCCAGTTTTCAAACTCTGAAATACTTGACCAAATCACCCACATTGCCCAAGAATATGGAAACTCTAGTGAGACGCAGCCAATTCTGCCGGATAATTTGGATCCTGGAAACCTGTGCTTGGCTCGTTTTTGCGATGATCAGATGTGGTATCGTGCACAGGTTCTTAATAAATTCAAAAACACTGTTTCTGCCCTATTTGTTGACTTCGGAAATGAGTCGGAAATCAGTGAAGGCTCTGTTAAATTACTACCTTATGACTTGCTGCAAAGTCCAGCTCAAGCTTTTCTGTGTCAGTTAGAAGGATTTGATATATCATCCGGATCATGCGACAGTGTAGCTACCGATAAATTCTATGAGCTTGTAGTGGATAAACCTCTGAAAGTAACTGTGCTGTGCATTGCTAATATGCTGGACCCTAACAGCCCTCCATATTATGTTAAAGTTGAGTCCCCACAATGTCTTGTAAATGAGTATATGGCAAAGTTTTTGAGTGATTCTGCACAACATAATCAGAACTCTGCAGAGGTTATTGAATCCCATGAAAACCCCACTGCATCAACATCTGTAGATCAACCAGTTTCAGAGGATAAAACAAGTGTGAACCTTTCAAGCACAACAGAGGAAAGTCACACTGCATCAACATCTGTAGATCCACCTGTTTCAGAGGATAAAACGAGTGTGAATCTTGCAGTCTTAACAGAGGAAAATCACACAAGTGAACTTCATTGTGCTGAACAACATGGAGGTAATAGTATCGAACTATTAGTAGTAAACGGTGAATTGCATGATGTACCTGAAAACAAGGTAAATTATCAGCTTGGAGATATCATTGCTAAACATTCTACAAGGACAAATTCATTTTTAGGAATTCAAAACGTTTGTCATGAACCTGACGATGGAGTTCCTTTTGGATCAGCTGAGCCAATGCAGCTGCATACTGTGGGAAATGGCAAAGATATGGAAGAATCTGAAAAAGGTTTGTAAATTTGTGATAAATCTTTCTATTTGGGATTATTTTTCAAATGGGATATAATTTATTTTAAAGGGGTAGTTCACCCAAAAATGAAAATTACCCCCTGATTTACTCACATTCAAGCCATCCTCTTGTGTATATGACATTCTTCTTTCAGCCGAATTAAACTGATAGTTAGACTGATTCTTTTCAGTTGGAGGATATCATGCATGTTTTCGCAAATTTTAGAACACATTTTTCTCATTTGCCATGTCTTCTATATGATGTGCATGTTTGTGTTTGGTACAATGTGTAGTTCTATAGTGTAAAAATCTCTGTCGTTAAGTGTAAGATGGCCTATTCTATTAAGTCAGTGTATGTTGCCTAGTGTTTTAAAATCTGTTCAGATTTTAAAAGTCGAGGCGTGTATTCCAGCCTTTAGTTGTCTGTTTGATTCTTTTTTTTTTTACTTGTTTTTCAACAGATGTCCTGATGACACCAAGCAGAAGTTCAGATTGGGTTGCTAGTTTAGAAAATAAAACGTTACCTATGGTATTCCTTTTTTGCTTTTGTGTTTGTTTGTTTTTTTTATATTCAGTAATCCTTACTGAAAAATAACTCCCCCCCCTCCCCCCCCCTTTTGTTACCTTATAGGTTTGCACTGAAGACTCGTGTGACTCTAAGTGCATCTTCAAATGAGTAAAATTTTAAACTATTTATTGTGGAAAGGTATAATCCGTTTTTTTCATGGGGAAACTTATTGTGCTACTAACAAAAAACTGTTTCAAATGGACAACTAAGCCTGTGAAAGATTCGATTTTTTTTTTTTTGCCATGTTACTTGTCATTTTAAAACGCAGCATGAAGCTTGTCTGATTGCATTGCGTTTTGTTGATACCCTAGTAGTTTATCCTTGATGATCTTTAAAATATATATATATATATATATATATATATATATGTATGTATAAGTGTTTGAATGGTTTGTACAGAAAGTACAAGTATTTTGGACCTCACTCCTGCCCTCCCTTCACCCAGTTGTTCATTTGGGGTGCATGTGTGATGGAGCCCCCCCCCCCCCCCCTTTTTTTTGTGAAATATAGTTTGTGTTCATTTTTCTTAATGTGTTGGAATAAAAACTGTTCATAGAGTGATTTTGCAGTAGTTTTGAATATTTTAATGTGCACTTAAGTATGGTAAATATTGCACCATGACACCTGAGTATTAATGCAACTTTACTTATTCTGAACAGTGATTTAAAGACTGCGAAATCTTGATGGGCATTTTACCACCCCTTTAAATGTCATTTTCACAAGATGTAAAATAAATCTATGTCAGAGTGTGTGTGAAGTTTTGCACAAAATACCACAGATATTTTATATAGAATGTTTAAGTTGTCACTTTTTGAGGGTTAGCAAAAACACAGCGTAAAACGCAGAGGGAAGGGTTTCAAGACCTTGTGTGTTAGCAGCTGCGATTACCTCACGCAGACACACTAAAATGACAAACTTTTCTGTCTTTAATGTTAAAACGGAGTCAGACAAAGATGGACAGACTCAAGAAGTGACAACATGTAGAATGCAACAGGACATCTCTGAATTGTTAGTTGATCAATTTGTTGCTGATGTGGAGTTAACTCTTCAATTAGCATATTCTGTCATAATCTATAAATCGCTCGTATAGGAACTGTTGCGAGATGCACACAGTGACTTTCTATTGCATGTGAAAAGGAGGATGTTAAAGTTTGAGCTGACTCAAATGTTCTCTTATACAACAACTTTTCCTCTTAACACGGACTGCGTGTTCCCAGGGGGCGGGGTTTATGTACATTTATGTACATTTTAGGTTTGGTAACTAACCGGGGAGGAATGTAGTCTTTTTCTTTAAAAGCAAATATCTCCCTTTGCTTTGAACTTTGAGCATTGTAACTTTGCAGATGTTGTTTATGCTCAAACAGCAATATTTCACACTAGCTAAAGTTTTACCACCCCTTTAATTAAAATTATACAGTGAATAGTTTTAAGAGAGAATCATTTAAATGTTTATTTATACAGTTCTCTCTAGAGGAAAAAAAGCGTGGTCACGTTGATGTGGTAACAAGTTGTAAGTCTTTGACGTGTATGTACTAGCGCAACAGCAACGAGAGTATGGCAAGCTGTTTTATTCCTTTCCAGGATTTACAATTACATTTTTGATATCAAATTAATTGTTGATATTCAGGGGCCCACAACTAATCGCTCAATGCCATTATTCATTTCATACGTTTCCAAATGTGTGTGCTTAGGTGAAGTTTGTTGCTATTTATTTGTGACCACATGAAAGGCTCAGATAGGACATTCAGTCCCTCTCGCACACAGTTTCATATGTGCGAGTGTTTTGAATGTCCTATCTGAGCCTTTCATGTGGTCACAAATAAATAGTTGAATGCAATTTAATGCCGGCTGTCTTGCTTTTTCTAATGCATAAACCTGAATTAGTCATTGAAGATAAACGTAGATATGTGCAGGTTAATATTTGTGCGATTTAAGAATAAAACAACGAAAACACTTTTTAGGTCCTTGATGGTAAAAGTTTTTTTTATGGTTTTCAAGTGTAGTCTAGATTTGCTAGGTGTGTGTGAGAGAACAGGAGATAAAAGAAGCCGGACTGCAAGAAAAAAACAAGTAATTAAAAATGAGGTTTTATTATGCCATGAGAGCAAAAATACAAACTAATGTGCTTGCTTCGCTGTGCATCTAAATGAAATGTAAAGCATTGTGGGAGGACAGTAAGATGTTTGCCAAAATTAATATTCATCTACGACTGTCACCAGTTTTATGTTTATACCAAGTAGGCTATATAGACAAAAGCATAAACCCTTACATGAATATACACAAAAAAAAGATGACATTTTTAGAAAGAAAAATTATTTGTTCACAGACAAATCTAAATGCATTCATAATACAGTAAACTAACATGATTACACTGATACAAATTATTTTGTGGTGAGGTAAATACTACAGAAAAAAAACAATGTAATTTACAATAAAAAGTTAGTTCAGGCAAGAATGAAAAAAAAGTACTCCAAGCGTGTAGAAATGAAAGCGTAAATATCAACGTTATAAAAGTAAGTAAAATTACTCAACATTTCTGAGACTGGTGTTCCCATCATGCACTGGGCCTTAAGTAATGAGGTTGATTTTTTTTCACTGTTTTCCAGCTGTATTTACACTTATCATTTATCATTTTGTTGTTAGGATTAGTAAATTGCCATTTTGTGACATTTGGAGTTAATTTTTTACTCAATGGCACATTCAAAAACATCCATCAAATGTTACCGTCATTGTGTATTGTCTACCAAGTGTTGAGGTCTCTGCCTTCACATCATGTGCAACTTCTGATATGTAGATATTATGTTAATTACTTTGTTTCTAAGTAAATCATACACTTTAAAAGTGTTGTTTAATTCAATGTAATATTGTTTGAGTGAAATGTATTGTAAAGGAAACTTCAACTAAATAGATATTGCTCGACCTTTTACTAGCCAAGTTAAAATTACTTATTTTCTGTTATTTTCTGTTATTTTCAGTTAATTTAGTTAAGTAGAGTTTACTTAATTCCATATGGGAAATTTACTCTAAAAATATGCGTGTCAAATTTACTTACAAAAATTCTGAAAAATTAAGAACATTTTACTTTTTTTTTTTCACTGTACATCGATATACATTATCAATATGTACAATACAATAGTCTTAGAATAAGTCTTAGAAGTACAATATAAATGTACAGTGTTTTAGAAAACAATTAGCCTAACTCTTTATTTTTTTTATAGTTATTTTAATCTGCATAGAATGTGACAGAAATTAATCCATGAGTCCATGCATGAAAAGTTTCCTCGATTCCATGTTTTCTCTTTCGGTACTTCTATAATGCACCGACTAAACCATTCACCTGTGGATTTGGGATAAAAAAAACATTAGAACAAAATATGTAGACACAAAATAAAAAAATTCTCAAGAGCACAAATGTAACTTACCTTAAATCTGTCCAATCTTTATTTATTTTTAACCATATATGTCTCTTTGGTTGAGCTTTCACTTTTAGAATGTGTTGATTGCTAATGTAAGAAAATGTGAGAACATTAGCTCTGTGTTACTATATAATATTATATTTTATTACAATATTTGTGTTTGTGATGCATTTTGCATCTGTAAAAGTGTATATTTCCTTTGCACTAACCTTGGAACCTCTGAAACGCTTCCGAAGTGCATCACGAACCTTTGGAGAAAATCAAATATGCACATTTTGAGCATCACCGTAAAGGTTTTATAGACTGAAAATTTGTGATAGCATATTTGTTCAGTAATGGTCCAGCTAGCAAAATTAAAGTGTTTAAAAATTTACATTTTTCAGCCTTACAGTAATTCCTAAAAACGTAGTTGGCACGTAGTGGGCATAGTTACCTTTTTCTCTCCAACGCAGGTTGTCAGTAGTACGAAAAAGCCCTGTAATAAAATACAATAAGATATTTTAAAGTAAATGCATGAATGCACTCAGTATGAGTACATAAATAGATAGTCTTTAATGCTTAACCCTCACCTGTAGTGAATTGAGAACTGTAAATGTGTAGTTCACGATTTGGGCCAAAGGTGCATTTGTAAGGTCAAGATCCAATATAAGAAATCCAAAGATCCAAGTTATTCCGAGGACAGGGCTTAGTAAGACTATTGTCTTAATCATACTCTTGGCAACATCCTTTTCGTCTCGCGCCTTTGCCTCTGACACAGTAGGGGTTACTATCTTCATGATCACCACAACCAAGGTGAACAAGTTTATAAACACAATAGTTCCGACAGGAAGGATAAAAGCATAGATGGAGCCCTTCAAAGTACCCTCATAAACGAGCCAGCAAGTGTTTATGGAATAGTATCGACCAGCTGTACCATTTCCGAATGTAATGTAGGTTATTGCCACACATAAAATTGGGCATACATAACCAAGAGTGATAGACAATCCCCAAAAAACCTTTTTCCGCAGATGGTCAAAGACAAATATTATTTGGTGAAGAATCACAAAACTCAAGCACAGCATCCAGAAGAAGACGGCTAGGAAAAAAAAGTGTTTGACTACTGTGATGATGGAGCACCATTGGGGGATCTCCTTCGGTTTAGCTGATGCTAAAAATCCACAGTGTGCAAAAAGCAAGCATAAACAGATGTTGAATATCGCTACATGCCGGAAATTGGAGATGTCTGACTTAACAACTGTATCCCATATCAAAATCTCAATGATTAAACACAGAACAAGTGAAACGATTGATATTCCTAAGCCAACGTAGGTCAGTTCCTCCATGTAGGGAAGGGTCTCTTCATTTTTGGCCATCATTATGGTGAACGCAGAGTTGTGGGTACATGTGCATAAATCTGGTTCATCCGCACCACCCCAAACACACCCTTCTGTAGACCACTCACTCTGATTTTCATCCCAGAAAACACAATACATAAAATGATTTGGGAGTCTTTTTTTTGAATATTCGAACCTCAGAGAAATGTTAGACACTTTGGTGTTATTTACAGCGGTAACTGACAAGATGGTGGTCTCTGAGATGGCGGTTTCTTGCCAATGGGTAGTTGGTAAAATTTGATAAAGGTTCCGGAATTCTACGACAATAAACCTATTGTCTGTTTTGACAGTGGCATTGGAGGAGTTGCACATGTCATTACAGAGCCTCAGTTCAACATTTCCATACTTGTAATCATTCGAGGACAGATTTGCGTTGCTCACAATTCCCTCAACAGTCTGTAGATATGTTACAGATAAATTTTTGTCGTCACTTTTAGGGTTTTTCCAGGCTTCTGTATCGTTCAAAACATTGCTTGCAGAGTTGACGAAGTTCTGCAATGTAAAACCAAGAAAGTGAAATGCGATTAGACTTTGAACAGAGGAATTTGATTAATTGTCATTTTGAATGAATGATGAAGTGAAAGGGACTTTACATGCTACAAGATGAAAAATACTGTAATCATACAAATCTAAAGAGTGATAGACATCAGTTTTGTCTAAACATTTCCAGGGTTGAACCCATGGTGAAAAACATGGTGAGTTTAATACGTTTTGCAGACATGCTATAGAGTCCCATAAAACAATTGTGATAATTGCACTTACAAATCAAAGAGACATAGGAGCCAAAGAGACTGAGAAAAACGGTAAAATAATTGACATTTTTGCCAAATCGAGAAGTTCTTTGACATTTCTTTTCACATGGGTTGTTACTCCATCAATCTATTGTAATAGATCAGAAAAATTAACCCTGCTCCTGAACTGGAAATGTATAGATGTGGGTCAAATTAGAGTTTGGGTACAGAACTCTGTACTTTAAATGGCACTGACCGAATTAGGTTGGTACTGAGTACCGATTCACATTAAATCAATTGGAGCCAAATTTCTGTACATGAGAACGCATCTGGTTGCAAGAGTAAGACTATTTAAATATGAATCTTGAATCTGTGTGAATGAATGGCGCAGACGTGCGGTTTCATTTACCCCCCCCCCCCCCCCCCCCCCACACACACACACACACACACGTGACGCTCGCTGTGTTTTTCGGTCTCTGCCACCTCACTAAATGAGAACATGAATGCATGAACTTTATCTCCAGAGTCGTTTGGAGAGTCACCGTACTACATCAGCCATTTACAATTTAATTTTTAGAAAAGCTATCGTCATAT
The DNA here is from genome assembly GCA_030578275.1 of Meda fulgida. NCBI lineage: Eukaryota > Metazoa > Chordata > Actinopteri > Cypriniformes > Leuciscidae > Meda > Meda fulgida. The sequence continues at coordinate 9,327,126 of CM060632.1, read as the reverse complement.
AATCAAACGGAAACTCAAATGTCTTCACTGCAAAAATGAAAAAAAAAGTTTGGTTTTACTTGAGTATATTACTGTTGTACAGTATAATTTAGATATGTCTCAATGTAATAATAACCAATAATAATAAATTAACAAAACTTTAAGTAATACATTTTTCTTCCATGTTTTAATTTTAACAGTATAAAGCTCAGTTGTACAGCATGTTTAAATTTCATATGATTAAAAGATAAATTAAATCAATGTTTTGTCTTCATTTGATTACCAGCAAATTTAATGAAAAAAAACCCCCACATTATATATAGGCCTATATATATATATATATATATATATAGTAATGTAAATCAGTATATACTGTATATAATTTGTTTTTGTTTTTATGAATATAAAAACATTGCAGACAGTGACCAAGGCAGATCTGGCATAATGTCAATAACATGTCTATAAACAGCCTGTTCTCACGTAAATGCGTCTCTATATCATGCATTGTGTATTATCGTGTAATTTACACACGAAAATGAGTTTTTACGTGCATATGATACGCAGTTTTCGCGTGCATTTGATACGCAGTTCATTTGCGTGTAATACACACGCAACCCACACTAATTCTACCCATGCGTATAATACACACGCACCCCACACCACTACTAAACCTACCATAACCAACCCATGCGTATCGTATGCACGTAAAAACTAATTTTCACGTATAAATTACACGATAATACACACTGCGTGCTATAGAGACGCATTTAGTGTGATCGGTTTGCTATAAACTACTTTTTTTTTTACAGTTTATTTACAGTTATTGAGGTAAACATGCCTAAAGTACAGAAAAAAGGTACTGTTGGGTACCGGTTAAAATGTGAACGGTACCCAACCCTAGGTCAAATATTACTGAAGGTTTAAAGAAGAATAAATATTAATAAGAGGGTTAACAATGTTTTAGAGAATCTAGAGAGAAAACATACTTACAGGTATAACAGTATCATTCCATTGATTTGACTGGCGTGTAGATATATCATTCATGACTTTCAAAATATTTACAGATACATTAATATTTGCATACGAGTTGAATGTCTTGATTGTGGTCTGTATCCGTATGCGTTGAAAAAGGTCTTCTGCATTGTCCTTAATGAAGCCAATACCTTTATTTAAGTCCTGTTATTATGAAGGTAAAAAAATAAAACAAGTATTTAGTACTAAGAAAATCTGGCCAGCAATGAGCAATGGGTAAATTAATACCAAAGAGATACCTGTAGTTCATTTTGAATGCCATTCAGATCCTTATTCACACAAGAAGAGATTTCATTTCCCCATTCAGTGCCATTGCATACTCTCGTGATCAAACCTACATCATAGTTTAGACAATACATGCTGGCCGTGTAATTGCTTTTTGTGTTGAGCCAGCGGCCATCTTCTTCACAGAATGTTGACGTGGCTGTATTATGGAATGAAAAACGACAGAATTGTTTTTCTCGTCATTTTTATTTTCACAATTAAAAATCAGTAAACATTCACTAGGTTTTAGTAAGTATAATATGCATCTGTTTGGAAGAAGCAAAATAATGCAGCTGTTCACCCGTATCCAATAGCATTAGTTCACGCAAAAAATGAAATTTGTGTCTGCATTTAATCACCATAATGCTGTTACAAGCCTGAATGACTTTCTTCCGAGGACGTTTTTTGAATAATATCCTAGCCACTCTTTTCCATATAAGTGAAAGTGAAATTTTAAAATGACAAAAAGCATTACAATAATTCCAAGTCATACAATAGCTTTATGTATGAACAGTCTACCACCACAGCTCTCAAATGTTGTTTCTGTAGTCAGTACTTTTGCACTCCAATTCAGAGCTTTCATGGAGGGAAAGATTATCAGTAAATAATGACTTAGTGTTGTCATATGGATTTGGAAGATGTATTTTTGTAGTTTTTTGACGTTTTGAAGCTTGAAACACCTATTGTATGGAAAAGTGCGCCCAGAGTGTCCAAAGACAACAAAAAAGTCATACAGGCTTTTGTATGAAAGCCCATTTCCACCACATAAGAAAAATATGATCATAGTTTGGAAAGTGATAATTTTAATATAAAAAGTCAAAATGTTGAGATACTAATTCATATTTTTACATATTCAAAGTCAATATTTTAAACTTTTTCCTTATACTGAAATTATTTCAACTTTTTATTTCCTAACAGTTATTTACCAACGAATGTTTCTTTTCTCCTTTTAGTAGAAATGGGCTTCCATAAGTTTGGACATTATGCTGAGTAAAAGTTATAAAAATTAAAGCACTTAATGCTGTTGATTTGGTAATATATTAGTCATGCAAGTCTGTAAGGCATAAAGCTTGTAATTCATGAAAGTGTATATATATATATATATATATATATATATATATATATATATATATATATATATATATATAATTCATAAGGTGAAGTGGTTAATTTCTGAACCATTAGCACCAGCTTTTATCCTAAAAAAGTTTTTTTTCCCCCCAAGAGTTGTCCCAAACATGTCTACTTCCACCCACCACTGGTCAGACTAGCTTACTTGGCTCGTCCCCAAACTCACACTATTAGTTGAATCAATGTTGCTGTACTGGCCGATTGTAACGTTTTAAAAAAAGATCACACACACTTCACTTTTGAATTATTGTCTGCAACTTCAAAAGATATAGAATTTAGAAAATAGTTACACACCAACACTTACGTTTAATGATGTGGATCTGAACATTCTCCGTTCTGTTTCTGTTTGATTTAGCTCTTTCGTTTGTGAATGTACATCGAACATTAACTGTGTCTTGGTTTTTTGCACAAAATATAGTCGTCTTTGCTTTGTGAGATATAACGCCCCCCTGGGTTTCTAAAGAATGCAGTGATATGAAAATTGTTTATCATCAAGTGTGTAAAAACCATATAGATATCTATCTTTTCATCACATTGTTTAGGCTGGTTGTGTTAACATTGAGAGAGCAAAAATGGTAATGAGATAAGCTTACCTGGACCTTGTTCATGTAGTGTCAAACCATGAGTATTATCCCATGTAACAGTGTAATTTTCTTTGTCGTCAGGAATCCTACACTCAATTACAATTGGAACCATTATTATTGTAGCTTTATTACAGTCAGGAAATTGGGGCATGCTCATGGCCTGAATATCTGGCAAAAGTGCTATGTCCAACTTTTGACTTGCTTTGTGTTGTATGGACCCATTTGTGTACACGCATGTAATAGTTCCTATAGGTAGATAGGTAGACAGACTTTAATGGTCAGGATTTACATTTCTCAGACAAATCAACATAGTAATAAATTATTCTGCATATTACCCCCATAACTGGAAAAAGATTTTAACACTAGAATGTTTCCATCCAAAGTTGCGAATTTACCAAAAATTGGAATATAGCATTAAACATTTGCTAATAAAGCGCCGTTTACATCCAAAATTTGTCACTTCAGACTTTGGCTCAGGTATTTCAGAGTGATCAAACCAACATTTAAGATGCTGTGCAATGAAATTAGTCCGCTGGTTAGTTATACAATTAACATCCTCTGTTGAGTTAAAGTCAAAGTTATTTTTTCTGTAAATAGCTGTTTCAATTCAGAGGATGCATCCTTCGAAGATTGCAGACTTTAAAGACCACGCGTTCAAAAGGCCGCGCAGAGGAATGTTCTTGTCGCCTAGCAACTGTGACAGCTGCCATTGATGAGCGGCAGTAATGTTTGTACTAGACGTTTTTTCAAAGTTATATCAAAGACTATAGAATGACAGAAGACGCGTTACTCGTATTGTTTTGAAAGGGGAAAAATGCAATACTCAACATGGCGGAATAAGTCCCGCCTTCTAAATAAGAGCCAATCGCCAATTGGTTAAGTCATTGTGTCACTGCATCTGCCGTTAGAAGTTCCGGTTCCTATAGAAACCGTCAGATGTGAGCTTCCACTGTACATGCGCATTAGCTTGATCCAGCCTGAAAAAATGTCGTTTTCTGTCAAGATTTGAGCGTTTAGAAACAAAATGTATGAGACAGTTGTTGTCAGATTTCATTGGTGATATCAAATAGGAAATTGAATCCTAAGCTTGGCGAACAGTTTTGGAGAATTTGATGTTTCCCCATTCAAAGAGAAGCTGCACTTGCATGCCGGAGAAGCATTTCAAAGATGGCCGCCAAATGAAATGACTTGTAAAGGGACTTTGGTTGAATTCAACTGTCTAAAACCAAAACAGGGATCACAACCTATCTAAATATTTTACCTTGGTCCATTTCTGTACATAATAAAGTGTATCAATTATAAAAATCGCATCTTAGTAAGATATACGTCAACATCGGAACTGCTTATAGTGTATGTATGTATATGTTTTTTTTTTTTTTTTTTTTTACATTTGTATCATATATTTTAGTTAGTTAAAATCCAATACTTATAGTTAAAAGTTTAATCCAGCAAATTCTCAATAAAAAAAAAAAACTCATCACCACCGCGCAATGAATTCTGGGGTAGGCAAGGCCACAAAGGATCCATCTGTTGTATCCCTCATTTCCCGCGAAACGAAGGAGGCATTTGAAGAAGGATGCAGCCTCTGAATTGAGATGCAGATAATGTATTTGTTTCCATCAGTTTATCTGCATGTCTTCTTATTGGATAACAAAATTATCCACTGCAATTGAGCACATTTTTTTGGTGCTTTTTTAGAATTTATGTGCACAGTTTTTCCATCCGGCATTTTTTGTATGCGATAACCCAAAATTCATATAAAAATCGGAAGATGTAAGCATAGCTACTGAAACATGACATCACTTTTACACTTAAATTAGCCAACTCAGATTGAATTATCTAAATATTTTAGCAAAAATCATTACTAACTAACTTAATTACGTGTGCAGAAACATACCTTTCCAGCTTCCTGAAATGTTCTTTAGTATAAGAATGTCTGTCAAAAGTGTGTCATTTGTCAAGCTGGCCTCAACTCCTGACGTGATCTCTGTTGTTTTATTCGGGACACTTAAGTACCACTGTACCGCTCCTAGATAATCTGGTGGATTACAAGTTATATTTGCAGAGGAGCCTAAAGCAATTGGTTTATCCCGAGGAGCGGAAATAGTGACGAGACCTTTGGAGAAAATAACAAGATGTGACTGTAATAAACTCTTCTTTATAGCTTAATGTTGTGTAAAAATGTAAAGAAATAACTCACAATAAATAGGTTACCTGTCGTTATCAGCTCAGTATTATTCAGTGGCTTGATTACATTCTGAAGCTGTGAAGATGTGACTGAACCGAGTAAATGCACTGTATAATCTACAATCACACTGCCATACCTTTGAATAAATGGGAAATATTACTACACTTTCTGTCTTTAATCTATATCTAATGTTTTATGTGTGTAGAAAGAACTGCCAGAGGTGAATGTTATGATGATTACCTGTAACCGTTGATAGTCAGAGAATGAAAATATTTCAATGTGCTGAATTGTTCCTTGAACTAAAAGAAATGAAAACATGCATGTGAGGTGTGTGTGTACAAACAGCGTATTTCTATTGATGAAATTAAATCAAACCAATGTTATATTTTACAGTTCTTAAACTGTATGGACTAAAAGCTGATTTGAACCTTGAAACGCAGGCCTACCACCATAATAATACATGCAGGCAAAAGGGAATGATGACTTAAAGTTAATCAAATTTGCCCTTTCCATAAACAATGACTAGAAGAGGGTGCACAGTGTTACCAACACAAAACACAATACTAAACACAATAATGATGTAATAAACATTAACTAAACAACATAAAATGTAAAACATAAAATACCACAATGAAAAAATTTGGTGAAAAGAATGTAAGAACGTATCTTCTAAATACGACGTTGTGTATGGACTTGAATCTGTATATAATATTTATTTTCACCTTGCATGTTACTGTGAACCATTTAACTGTCAACGTGATTAAAAAACACACAAACAGTTTTTTTTAACAGTGTTGGGTTGATTTTCAGCAGTACATACCATAGTAATTACTTGCTGTTCCATTTTATTGTATATTTCATCTTTGTTGGTTTGATCACATAATATGTTGTAAGACTCATTTGTCAATTTAGTAGTTCCATTAATGCTTACTGGAAAAAATAATAAGAATCACATAATTCAATAAACAGTTTATTTCATCTAGAAATCCTGGGGCCATATCAAACAATACTCTACCTCTTTTTTCAGACAGACAGACAGCAGTGTCATGAACCTTTATCATGCAGGGCTCGTATTGGCAGCAGTTATACTTTTTGCATATGTCATCACTCCATGTGTTTTGTGGCATGCATGAACAATTCTTCTGCGTCTTATTCAATGTGCAATCTGCAGTCAAGTCACATTTATTTATATAGCACGTTTTACAATACAGATTGTTTCAAAGCAGCTTTACAGAGATAACAGGAAAATAAAGAAGAAAATAGTGTCACAGTCCAGCTTAAGTAAGTTCAGTGATGTTTCACTTTTGTTTTAAAAAAGTTATTCATATAGTTCATATATATATAGCCACTGTGGAGTAAACCGTTATGTCATTGTCCAGCTCAGTTCAGTTCTCATATAATAGTGTCACTGCAGACAGATCAATATTATTGTTGGATATTAAATTAAATGTTAAATTTAATGTCCCCAACTAAGTAAGCCAAGCCAATGGAAACAAAGTTGGAAAAAGGAGACAAAGGCAAAAACAAGCACATTCAAGGATTTTTCTATTTTCGTTATTGATTGATCAGAAATGCAACAATTGTCCATAAAGTTTATTGTTAACACTTTATTTTGATGGTCCCTTTTGAACATTCTGGTGACTATAAGTAACTTTGCAACTACATGTCAACTAACTCTCATTAGAGTATTAGTGTACTGTCTGCTTAATATCTGATAACTCTTTATTGATGGTCCTCCAACAGACAGTCTACTGACTATAAGTAACTATGCAACTACATGTCAACTTATTCTAACCCTGACCCTACCAGTCTACTAATACTCTACTAACACTCTAATGAGAGGTAGTAGACATGTATGTGCAATGCTTATAGACAACCAAATGTGTTAAAGGGACCATCCAAATGAAGTGAAACCAGTTTATTTTTGTTACATCAACTTTTGGATCATTCCCCTAATGGAGTACATGTTCATGTACCCATTATAAATTGGATTAAACCCTAATTTAAAAAGACCATTTCGTAAATAAATAATTTTTGTTTTCTTTTTTTCAATATCAATTTAAGTGAACATTGGGATGAAGTTGGTAAACGAATTATCAAATTATTTCATTATTTTACACTTTTGTAAAATGCCTTCAACTAATGAAAGTCATGCTTTTGGACATCATCCTCCAGGAAATAATTGTATTTATTCATTTACAAACATTCTGTCTTGTTTGATCAATACATAAATCAGTTTGATAATTTCAACATTTCAAAGATGCTTAAAAATATGACCTGGAGCTAATGAAGTTATCATTATTCATGTTGATGTTACTGAACTTGATCAGAGCATAATGCTGAAAGTCCTATTAATTTTTACAGAAATAGATCCTTAAAATTACAGCAGTATATCATTTTTTTTAATGAAATCTACCGCACAACAGGAAAGACCCTGTACTGTGTTCAATTACACATTGCATTGTGTTCTGGGTTTGAAGAAATATCCCTAAAATGAACGGATAATGTCCTGGCCTGGGAAATAATTACCTGTAGACTGCCTTGTCCGTGTTTTTTTTTTTTTTTTCACATTTTTTCTTACAATGTTGGCGTTGTGTAATTTCAAGAATTCTATGTTTGTTTACCTGTTGTTTGGGTGATTTCGGTTATAGTCGCAGTCTCGTTCAAGACTATTTGTTTAAGATTTTCCAGAACTTGAGTGACTTTGGGTTTCACCGATGTCTCAAATTCAAGCTCAAGCAAGTACACCTGTGTGGAATTATCTGGAACTGTCTCATTGTGACAGTATTAAGTCGATTAATGGAAAAACATTATTTATTCAATAGATTATTATTGATAATGAAAAAAATTCTAGAAAAAATCTAGAAATTACCTGCCACAGCAACCTATCAATCAAAAGTGTTAAAGAGTTAATGCTTAAATGTAATCAATTGTTTGTATAACTGAAGAACTTTGAGAAAATAATAAATCTCCACCCACCTTAAAAATCAATGCCAGAAAAAGGAGAATAACGCCTTTAGACAATTTCATTTTTGTGCCATCAATTTCTGGTGAATGAACAGAGCGCAGTCATTCTTATGAACGTGCATATGCCTTCCATCAGTGACGTCAATCAGGCAATACATTTACATTTATTCATTTATCACACACATTTATCCAAAGCGACTTACAAATGAGGTTTACAACAAGAGACTCATCTTAAGAAGGCAATAGCACGAGAAGTGCTAAACGAAAGTTTCAAACATCACCCAGAATAGAACAAACTGGAACAGGGAGGGTTTTAAGGAGTGAAAGCAAAGTTGATTATTATTTTTTTTTATAATAAATTGACCACAACAGTATGCATTCAGATACACTACCAATCAAAAGTTTGGAATTTGTTTTTGAAAGAAGTCTCTTATGATCACCAAGGCTGCATTTATTTGATCAAAGATACAGTAAAAACAGTAGTATTGTGAAATATTAATACAAGTTATACGAAGTTTTCTATTTTAACATTCTCAAATGTAATTTATTTCTGTGATCAAAGTTTACTTCAGTGTCACATGATCCTTCAGAAATCATTCCAATATGCTGATTTTCTGCTCAAGAAATATTTATTATCTACACTATACCCTACAAAAGTTGGGGTTAAATAAGATAAAAAAATAAATATTAATCATTTTATTCAGCAACGACGCTAAATATTTCTATCAAGATGGAAAAACGTTATCAACTTTCTTTAACTTTTCCCACAAAGAATCCTGAAAAAAATGTATCATGTTTTCCTCAACATTTTCAACATAATAACATGAAACATTATTCATAACTCAGCAGCAAATCATCATATTAGAACGATTAGTTGACACTGAAGACTGGAGTAATGGTGTTCAGCTTTGTCATCACAGGAATCAATTACGTTTTAAATACATTCAAATACAGCACAGTTATTTTATACTGTAATAATATTTCACAATATTTACTGTTTTTACTGTATTTAGTATCAAATAGATGTGAGCATAAGAGACTTCTTTCAAAAACATAAAATGCTTTCTGATACATGGAGCTGAAATAAACTGTCGATAAAAGCTTTAAGCGATTTGACGTACCTCTTTGGCTGGCAAATCCTGACAGCATTATTGACCTCTGGATTCAGGCTGTAATTTAATCGCAGTGATCTCTTTATTAAAAAAGTTACGAGTGTCCATCCATACAGACAGAGTGAGAGAAGGGAATGATATCCCGGTCAACGGGATATTGGTATTTTCCCAATAACCCTCCTGATTTGCATTATTCATGCAGGTCACAAGTCTCAAAAGTATCAGAGACTTGATTCAAATGATTCTCCACCATAAAAAATGGCTCCTCTCGATTAAAAATATAGCCTAGTGTGTGCTACACTGTAAAAAGTTATTGCTGGTTTAACTTAAGTAATCTGGTTGCCTTATAATTGAGTTCATTGAAACTAAAAACGAGTTAATACAAAGCAAGAGATTGGTTTAATCAACAGAAACTCAAAATATGATGAGTTATTTGAGAAACATTAGTGAATCTAAGCTGATTTGACAGAAGAAACAAGTTATTATATAAACAAATAATTTCTTGGGCCGTTATTCAATGTAAACGCACTCGAGATCAGTGTTTTGCAGCCCTGTTCCTGAGGCACACCAACGCCGCACATTTTGGATGTCTCCCCCATCTAACTCATATATTTCTGGTCTTGGAGTCGGTAACTGATGAGTTGAATCAAGTGTGTTTGATTAGAAAGAATTTGAAAACGTGTAGTGTTGGCCAAGCCACTGAAAGTCAAGCCTGGCTGCAGCCTTTAGCCAAAAAGCATTACGGCTAAAGCTAAAGCTGTGACTTTGTGAGTACAGGGAAGGCCTTTTTTTTTTTAAAATGGATATCAATGGAGGAGAGGCTTCACTATGCTGAATAAACAGCTTTTGTAAGGAAATAGCTTATTTAATGAATTAACAGCCTGTTCGCTAATCTTAAACATGTTTTACACTAAACAATGCTTTTTTGTTGGGAACTATATGTAGATTTTACCTTGATAAATATATTATTTTTTTAAGATAAGGCAGAATAGGGACTGTCGTGACAGGGCTCATTCACGGCATTACCACCATTGAGTGATATTGTATATTGTCTAAAGAAAATAAACAATATCGATGTTTTCTTTGGCTTTCAGGTTTTACCAAGTATAATAAGACTTGAATGACTAGATTGCAAAGGTCTATGATGCTGATATAATGCATTTTAATGAAAAAAAAGAGAAAATGTATAATTTAATTATCAATATTGTATTATATTGTTGTTTAATGAAAAAAGTAAATAAAATAATGATGTGTTCTCTCTCTGGCTTCCAGGTTTCAACAAATGATAACGCTTTTTAATGAATGAAGGTAAACAAAATATAAAGATTTCTAGTAAATATAGGCTAGGCTATGTGTTCTTTCTATGGCTGCCAGATTTAAACAATCAAATTACAATTACATTTGAGTATCACTGCTGTGTATGCCCAATAAAGCATTTTTTTTAAATGAACAGATTCAAATAATCTTAAATATGGTTTTAAGATTAGTGGGCAGTTTATATATGCGCACTGTAACTGACTTTCGTAAAACTGAACGCTGGCGTCACTGCCATTATATGATTGGCTGATCCAAGATGGCCATTACGCTTTCTCCAATGGTAAGAGCCACAGACCCTCTCATCTCCCTGATATAACACAATCTCTGGTTGTGTTGGTGTGTCTCCAGGAACAGGGTTGGGAAACACTGCTAGATGGATGTTTTTAACCTTTGCACTGGCATCTTTTGCAGCGTCTCGCGCAAGACACAGCATCCGCTGTGCTTATGAATACGGCGCTCAGCTTATGAATTCCTGACGACCTACGTTGTCTAAGAAAGCCTGTTGACTGATTTGAATGTGAAGGACTCGACGTGTTGTGTCTAACCCATAACTCCCCGCCAAATTATTACACCCGCGTTTTTGAAGCTGCTACCCGATTGCCTAATCCTCACATACACACAACACGACACCTGTTTCGGATAGAACTATCTCTTGCTCACTCGCAATGGCAAGAACCAATCAACCACAGAAAGCGTTGGCTCACTGCTTTCTTAAAACCATAATAAGAAACCACTTCCATCTTTGCAATACGCTTATACACATATTGCTTTTGGTAAACTCAGCCCAGAACAATGCTTATCAGAGGACAGACAAATATAATATGGATTCATTAGTTTGTGTTATTTCACAATAAACAAATACAAATTTTACATAGTTTGTGCAATTAAATGTATTTTAAAGGCACAATACTTTTTTGGATCAAAATATCCAAAAACCACTAGAAACTACCTCTTATCAGTGTGGCAAAAAAAATAATAAAAAAATAATATATATATATATATCTTAGGTTTTTGTTCTGGTTTTGCCATATATCCAGTGTGTTAATACTAACTCGCAGCAATGACGTTTACAATACATAGGATATATGCAATAGGAAACTAGTGTAACATTTTTTTTTATAGAAGTAAACCTGCTTATGTAAGATAACAATTTTGGTGTGTTTTTTTGTTTGTTTTATGTGCAAACACCACTCACATTTTCTTACTGTACTGACATATTGATTTCTTTATTCACATTTTTTTTTTTTTTTTTTCTCAGGGAACAACACCGTGGACTTCCTGGTCATTCACGTCATCTGATTTGTTAGAATGTAAATTTCTTATTTAGCAAAGACACAATTCTGCCCTGCGAAACCCACAATGATTCTGCTCATCTCATATCTCCAGGACAGCATTCTTTATTTGCATTTATTTTGCTAACATGCAATATTTACTCCTCGTGTTCATGTAATAAACCTTATCTGGTCTAGCTATTTTGAAAACATTTTTTTTTGTTTTATGACCTGGTTTGGTTCGGTTCTTTGACTACAAAAGTTGAGGAAAGAAAGTTTGGACACATCTAAGCATTAACCTTCTTTACACCATTTTCCAACACTTCGGAATAACGGTGAAGTCATCAAAACCATAAAAAAACAAAAACGTTTAACTCACTCAATTTTCAGTATGCAGGCACTATTTATTATTGTGTACAAAGCTTCAAGGATTTAGGCAAAAGTCTTTTGGTCAAAAGTTTCTTCTTTTGTTTGTTTGTTGATTGATTGATATAAACATTGTGTCAAAGGTCTAAAATTGAAATAAAAAAAATGTCACTGATCACCACAGAATGTTCCAAAATAACTGTCCATCAGATATTGAATATCAGTAAAATTCAGTTATTTGGGGAATCAGTCCTCAAGGAAGCAGACCCGTGTCAACAGCAGGCTCATTCATTTACAGTATATAAACAAAAGTACAAGATACCATCAGTGCTCACTAAAACTGCTCGAACAACTGTATTTGCATCTTGCATTCCCTCATAATTTTTATGAAATGAAGCCTACTTAACTGACGTTTGCTTCTCATGGCATTTTGTGCTTATTTTTTGTGATAATGGTTTACAACAATAAATTATAGGCAGACACTACATTCTTCTTTACGGTGACAAAATACTGTCATATTAATAATAACAGGAACATTTGTTTGTGAGTTTATTATTTTGACACTAACTAATAAACTCACGAACAAATGTTCCTGTTATTATTAATATGACAGGAACATTTGTTTCTTAGTTTGTCAAACTCAAGCTACCTAAATGATATATGTTTTCCAAACTTCTTTGTGGGTCAAATTATTTACAGTCCTGAAATATTGACTTTCGCTTAAGTTAAAATTGAAATAATTTAAAGACACATTCACATGTTCACGGTTCCCTGATGTCAGTTAATGGTCACATGACACGCAGGTAAACAAACTAAAAAAAAGATTAAATATTTTATGTTTTATTTTGGTTGTTTTTATTTTTAAATTGATTTAAATTTAATGATTAGCTTTTTTATGATTTAATTTAATAATTAGCTTCTTTTTTTTTTTTTACTTTTACAAACCCCTTGCAATTTGTGAAACCTTGGTTTAAAAACTGACAAGGCAGAAATGTTTCATGCTTACATGAAATGATTAATTACATTAATTACGTAATGTATATTAAAAACAAATGCAAGCACCGATGCAATAAATCTATTAAGAAAATAAATAGGGTCAATTTTGATTTTAAGATGACTTAAACTACTAATGGTGTTCTGGTTACTTTGTTTAGTGTTTTTCATAATCCATACAGGTATGTTATAAAGCATCTGTACAAAAACCAGTGAGGAAACAGGAATTGGCAAGGAAAAGCTCTGGGATGATCCAGAACAAACACTATGTTTAGTATCAGCACTCTTAAAACATTATGCAGATGATATTTTCCTTATGCTGTTTAAGGGATTAAGAGAAAGTGCTTTTGTCTTAATACCTTGAATAGCCAAGAAAATGCTGCGAGGATGATTTTTTTCCCCCCTGGTACTTTAAAAATGGCTTTCCAGTAAGCTTGTTCATGCAAAACAGCATCATTACAACATCTATTTTACAATGCAAATCTATCTGAGAAACACAAGAAACAATCTAACCTGAATGAAGGGAACACTGTGCTGTGAAGACTCAGGCAGTTACGGTCACGGTATCTTCTGCTTTGACTAGTTTATGGTGCCATGTGAGTGCATACTGCAAATTATGTACACATTTTAGCATAGTAATAAAAAAAAATGAGTAAAGGTTGACCTGAAAAGGCTCTGATCTGTGGTGTGTCTTTTAAGTCAGTATTGTATTCTGTTCCCTATATAGGCAACATTCACTCTTAAAAATAAAGATTCTTTAGCGGCTCTCAATATGGTGAACATGAAGAACCTTGCCATTGCACAAAAGGTTCTTGGTAGTGGAAAAAAGGTTCTTTAGATGATTAAAATGGTCTTCACACTAAGAAAATATGGTTCTTTTAGAACGGTTCCATGGAAGGTACTTTGGAAAACCAAAAATGGTTCTTCTATGGCATCGCTGTGAAAAATTCCTTTTGAATGTTTCATTCTAAGACTGCTGGACAAGAAAGTTCTGCTGAAAGCTTCATTTAACAGGAAGTTCCTTCCTGATGGCTATCATGTGATTCACAGAGTCTTTGGACTGCCACCGTCAGCTCTCCGTACTTCAAGAAACTGACATTTAGCCAAGAAATGGCATTCTGAAATGTCAGCATGACATTTGTCTGTTTATAAAGTTGCATTTACGACATCTTAGCTGAGCATCTGACCATGAAACCTACAATCTGCTTTAATAAACCACTGCATTTTCACTTTGACTCAGAGTTCTGTCTTCAGAGATGTTTCGGGAACTTATCCTTTTCTGTCTTTCTTCAAAATGGGTCTAGAGGTTTCACCTGTGTAGCAATAGAAGAAACCCCAAATGGTTCCTCGGTTATCTTTTCATTGTTACAGTGCAGTGTTGTGCACATGTGGGGCCTTTCTGGATTTTACACACTGGAGACATCTGCTGGTCACATGTAAAAAGAACCAAAGCAATGACAATGCAGAGGCTTGAAATTGAGAAGATACTTGGATTCGTTTTTAGATACAATTATTATATATATAATGCATATACTTTGTCCAGCCAAAATTAAGTCGCTTTTTGAATTTAAAGAAGCAAATGCTTAAGAGTCTATGATTCTATCATCTTCTAACCCTAATTGATGGAGTGTGTGGCTTTTCACTTCTTAAACAACCATTTAGGAAGACACATCATGGCCATATTCCAGGAGGACAATGATTCATCAGGCTCAAACTGTGAAAGAATGGTTGTGAGGGAGCATGAAGAGTCATTTTCACACATGAATCGGCACCTCCGAATCCTGAGTCCTTTAAATCATTGAAAGTCTTTGGGATGTGCTGGAGCAGACTTTAGAGAGTGCTGGACTCTTGCATTCTCAATACAAGATCTTGACCAAAGAATGTGCATCTCTTCATGGAAATAAACGCTGTGATGTTATTTCCACCAATTCATGTGTGAAAATGATTCTTCATTCTCTCCCAACCATTCGAGAGATATTCACCCACAACCGCAGCAGCGGTTCAGTTGATTCGCAGAACATTGCATTTTTACTTTACATCTTTACAGATATTAACATTTTAGTGCATGCTGTAGAAATAGCTTTCATTGGTTTTGTATACAGCAGCTACACATACAAAAGAATACAAACATGACAGAAATATACAGTCCATTATAAAAATGTACACCCATCATGCACACTACATAATTAGTCAAACTGAACTTTCTACACATCTCTGTAATTAGCCGTACCTACACCATCGATATACAAAATATTTACAATACTTTATCACTAGAGTGCAGTTAACCGTGAGCACTTTTGACATTGTTGCTACACAGAGGTCTCTTGCTCCACATGAGACACTGGGTTTGATGGGAGAAATGTTTCTGTCTCTTCCTGTGTTCCAGCATCCTCCTTTACGTTCCCATTTATTTCTTTATGACCATCAATCTGCCAGAAGCAGGTTTACTACAGTAAAATCACCCAAAGCAACAAGGCATTATATTATACAGTCACAGTAGAGTCTTACCTTGTGTTGAGGATGTGACGTGCAGCAAGCGCTCGGCTCCACAAGCTTGTACAGAAGAGATCGTGCGGTTCTCACCACCGGATACACTGTGCCAGACGCCACATCGTCTTCTTTTGTTCGGCCTTGCAGTAGAAAATGTTTTGCATATATAATAAAACTGTATTTTTACATTTTTACAAGATGTGAATGGTGCTTGCCCATTGTAACGCTCAACACAACAATGCGAGGGTGTTGTCACCTTGCTATTTTTGTATTATTTATAGTATTTATTAACATTTGAATTCGATTTTATTTTTATATTTTCAATTATAATTTTAGTAATTGTATGTTCTTTTGTCACTTTTATTTTTACGTTTAATATAGTTACTTATAGTTATGTTTTTTTAATTTTATATTTCTAGTTTTAGTCATTTTACAACTTCAACTTATTTTTTTCAGTTAGTTGATAAGGCAACAATTCTAATATTTATGTTTTTCCTAATATTTATGTTTTATTCAGATTTTATTTCAGCTTTATGCTAACACTTTACAATAAGGTTTCATTTGTTAACATTAGTTAACATGAACCAACATTGAACAACAATAATTCTACATAATATTAGTCCATGTTATTTTTTTACCTTTTAATAATCAAAAGTTGTATTTGCTAACATTACTTAACTATGGACTAACATGAACAAACAATGAACAACTATATTTTTACTAACCTTTACTAACATTAATATAAATTGTTTTAAAAATATATTGCTTATTATTAGTTCATGTTAGTTAATGCATTTACTAATGTTAACTAATGAGACCTTATTGTAAAGTGTTATCCACTTTATTTGAAATGAACATTATTTTTAGTTAACCATAACAACACTGGTTGCTACGGAGTGGTTACTAGGCTTTTGTATAAAATGTTTTCTTGTTGTGTTTCACGATCCCCATGTGATAAATTGCTATAACATCACTGTATGGTATGTAATCAAACTTCACTCTTAAAAATAAAGGTTCCAAAATAGGGGTCATAGAAGAACCATTTTGGTTCCCAAAAAACCTTTTAGTGAATCGTTCTAAAAATAACCATTTTTTTAGATGATTTGGCCGCTCATTCCAACTAGTGTCAGTTCAGAAATCCAAAAGTAAAATTTTTATTAACTTTGAGAAAGGTTTGTGTAAGATAAATAATCTTTCTGTTAAATTTAATGTAATGGTTCTTTATCTGCATCATTGACTCCATAAAGAACCATTTTGTTCCACAAAAGTTTATTTATAGTGGAAAAAGGTTCTTTAGATTATTAATATGTTCAAAAAATGGTTCATCTTCCTCCGTCCGAAAGCAACTCCGGACACTCAGCCTACGCTTCTTTTCAAACCAGCCGCACAAACGGGGCCATATCAGAGCAAGTATAATCTAAAAAGAAATGCTGTTTTAAGGTTGTCTAGAACTTCCTAAAAAGCCTTTGGGGTCTCATTGTGAAATAACTGTTTGAACTGTTCTATCCTGGGAAGACACTCTCACTCTCACTCTCACTCTCTCTCTCTCACTCTCTCACTCTCTCACTCTCTCACTCTCTCTCTCTCTCTCTCTCTCTCTCTCTCTCTCTCTCTCTCTCTCTCTCTCTCTCTCTCTCTCTCTCTCTCACTCTCTCACTCTCTCACTCTCTCACTCTCTCACTCTCTCTCTCTCTCTCTCTCTCTCTCTCTCTCTCTCTCTCTCTCTCTCTCTCTCTCTCTCATTTATGTCATTATGTCATTTATGTAATCCTTAGTTTTGTTCTATTAAATTCTATAATCCTTTGAATTGAATCTGTCTCATTGTTCCATAAACTTGAAGTCCCTGAAAATGTCGATTTAAGTTACAAAGCTCTACTTGGTTTAACTATTGAAATATCTAAAGTGCCTTACACGAAAATATCATTCCTTGTGGCCACAGGAAGGTTATTGTCGCTGTTTACAGGCCGGTGCGCGATAATTAAATTTGAATCACATGAAAATTGACCCTGATAATTGATGATTTTGCCGACCTATATTAATAATTACTACGAGCAATCGTGTTAATTATTCATATATGGTGAGGTTTAGCCTACTCCTTATTTGGGATAGTTTAATTTGTGTAGTCGAGATGCATATTCATAATCTGATGAATATAATTCCCCATTTAAGCTAATAATTTCCCCAAAACAAGTCATTGTCGCTACACCATCCCAAAAAAAAGCATGTCTTAAAGCAGACGCTAATTCCCGCTGTAATAATACTATCAGAAGCTCTTGAGGTGAATGTTTCTCACCTGTCACGAAGCTGATAATGAGTCCGACAAGCACTACAGTGGAGGAGTTGAGCGCACTGTACCACATGTACGACAGAGAGTAGAAGCGTTGCAGCCCTACAGGTCTGCTGAAAAACAGAAAAAGCATTTGAATTCTTTCCCTCAATAGATGCATCTACATTACACTGCACGGTACTGATCTACAAGTCACCTGGCAGCATCTATGAGGGCAGTCACGGCTGTGATGGTGATGTTGTCAGGGCCGGCTGCTACTGTGTTGGTAGAGTTGAATGGAGGAACTACAGAGCTGGACATCCGAGACAAAAAGCCACCAATGCCAACCCAGAAAGCTATGAGCAGACCAGCAGCAAGTCCCATTACAGCTCCCTGAATGACAAAGAGAAAACATCCTGATTTATGTTACAAATTATTTAAACTCTTTTCCACCACAGAATAAGGTAATTAAGAGGGTAATTAATTATGACATCTTATCTCATAATTCTCGCAATTCCGAGCTTAAAGCTAAACTCGGAATTGCGGAAAAGAAAGCTAAAATTGTGAGTTTAAAACTCGGAATTGCAAGAAATAAAGTCAGAATTCTGAGATATCAAATCAAAATTGCAAGAAAAAAGTCAGAATGGCAAGATATAAACTTGGAATTGTGATATATAAAGTCAGAATTGCGAGAAAAAAGTGATTTGCGAGTTGCATACTTGGAACTGCGAGATAGAAACTCGCAATCAATAGAAAAATAGTCCGAATTTCAAATTATAAACTTTTGAATTGTGAGCTAAAATTAAAAAACAAAATTCTCAAGTGGTGGAAACAAGTTTCTATAGAAGTTTGATGGTTTGATGAATAGAAGGAACTTACAATGCTATTGGCACATGGGAAAAAGATGCCGAGACAGAACAGGCCGAGCAGTGGCCCACCGACCATCCCGAAGATACTGAGAGCAGCCTGAAAGTGAAACAACTAGAGGTTAAGTAAGCGATAACATACAGCCAGCCGATTGCTATAGCAAAACAAAGACAGGATGATTGTGTTGGATCTTGTATTATCTGGTTTATTTTCCGTTAACACCTGACTGGATGTACGTTATTCTGCTTATTACATGATTGGTTCGAGTTCAAATCTTTTATTATCGTAAACGCAAACAGTTGAGAAAGAAAACACGTGTGTAACAGTATATTGGATCCATGCATTTGGTCTTAAAGTGACAGCAGCCTTATAAACCTGCTGATGTCTGTCATTAATGTTAATCAAAGTACAACAGAGAGAAAATCTCTCACTTCTCTTGACTGAATCACTTTTGTAACTTTAATAAGAATTAATGTTTTTTTAATTTTCACAGACTGATTTCTTAAAATAAGCTGATCACAGCAATAATTCATCAGCGCTTATAAAAGCGTGTATGCTTACCTGAAGAACTGAACTGTTCATCAAATGGACGACATAAGCCATCGCCAGACATATAATCCCATATGATACGGCTGGATGAGGAATATAATCATTCATTATAAACATGCTCACTGAAAGCTTCATTTGATCACTTTGAGCAAAGGGGAAATCAGATGAAACATATTCTATCATTGTGCATCAGTGGGAAGATGGAAATCATTTCAAATGAAGAGATAAACATTGAAGATAACGTCTCACCCAGCATCTTTGAGAGCCGAGTAGCTCTGGCCTCCGTCATTGAGTAATGGGGTTTGATCAGATCCATTATGGTCACCGTGGCCAGTGAGTTCAACGCTGAGGATATTGTACTGTGAATGAGAATGAGAACATCTGTTTTATTTTACAAATAAAGTTTACTTTTTAAACTTTTGAAGCATGCTTGTGCACCAACTACTGTCTTTTTCTGCATCTCTGCAGAATGTAAGTTTATTATAGAGACAAAAGTAAACAAAGCAGATTTGCATGATTATGCACTACCATTTAAAAGTTTGAGTACGATTTTATTTGAAAGAAATTAAACTGATCAAAACAATAAAGACATTTATTTCTATTTCAAATAAAATTACTTTTGAACTTTCTATTCATCAAAGAATCATTTTCAGAAAAAAGTAGAATTTTCTACAAAAATATGAAGCAGCTCAACTGTTTTCAACATTAATAATAATAAATGCTTCTTGACACTCAAATCAGCATATTAGAATGATTTCTGAAGGATCATGTGACATTATGATGTTGTAATTGTTATGATGTTGACAAAAATCAGCTTTGATCACAACAATAAATTACGTTTTAATATTTACATTTATGCATTTAGCAGATCATTTTGCATTTCATTATTTTTGTGGGGCATGTTGATTATTCAAAATCATTCTCATTGAACAGTCCCATTAGATTCTTACTATAATAGTCATTTTTCTTTTACTTAAATATGATTTGAAAAACATGATTCCTTCAATCATCGGGCTGTTACCTGAGAGATGCACTGAACAAACACGCCACAAACAACCCAGGAAGTCCAGGGAAGTTTTGTAACATGTCCATGACAAAGTAGAGCACCATCTATAAAGTCAAAGAACACCATAGAAATGTTCTTTTCTATTCAGGAGCTATATATGCAGTCTGTTGTTCAACAATAAGATCATTGTAAATGTGGTACTGGTTTGGTGCTGCTAACCTGGTCTTTGGATGTGATGTACTGCTGTTCTAAAGGGCTGTTGTTACCGTAGCAAGCGTACATGACCAGCCCCATGAGACAACTGAGCATTAAAGCCACCTGAAGACACGGAAACACCATATAGCAGGACCTGCATGAGAAGGATGACACATAAGTAAGAAGAACAGCTCTAAAGTTCATCTGAGAGTGTTTGGGGTCTGTAAAAGGAGCGCTTACATGACGGCTTCTTTCTCCGTACGAGAACTGAGGTACCTCTGAACCTGAGCCTGGTTCACTCCATAGAGAGACAGCATCAGGAACACTCCTCCGACACTTAAAGTCCAGAACGTGTGTCTCACCGTTGGGTCAGGATTAAGGCTGAACAGACAAGAGTCAGTCAACTGCAGAAATGACTTTAAGCATCAACACAATATCATTCATGTCTGTAGCACAAACAGTAGAAGATGAGTTACATGTCTAGATTTAATACTTAGGATTTGAGGTTTGTTCCTTTCAGTTCGTTTCACTACTTATGTGCTGAGGTGGTCAGAAGATGTCTAAACTTAGAAATTTATCAAGGTCAAAACTTGGTAATAAAGCGAGAAGTCATTTAGTACAGGGGTTTTTAACCTTAAGAAAAATATAAGCAGAAAATATATTTGTTAGTGAAAGGTAAAAGTTAACACATTACATTAAGATATTAAATGAATGTAATAATTTAACACATTGACCAAGTTTCAGCGAGATAGAAATTGAGATTAACATCACAATTATTTTATTTATTAACTTATTTATTATTTTTAGTAGTAATGATTGCGATTAATCACATGTAAGATAAAAGTTTGTGTTCAGATAATGTGTTAGTGTAAATATATATATATACATATACGCACACTCATTGTATATATATATCTATAAACAAATGTTTATGTTAGATGTGATTAATCAATTTGACAGCACTAATATTTATTTAAACATTTATTATTTTTAAAAGTCCACAACCACAAACCATAAAGGATTCATCAAAGTGTTTATCTGCTTTGGAACAATATTGTGAAAAGTGGTATAATATATACCGGTATACACATTTCAATGTATCTAACATTAAAAGGAAAGTTCTCCAGAAAAATGAAAATTCTTTCATCATTTACTCACCCTCAAGTTGTTCCAAACCTGTATGAATGTCTCTCTTCTGCTGAACTTAAAAGGAAGATATTTTGAAGAATATGGGTAACCAACAGTTGATGGACCCCACCGACTTCCACAGTATGGAAGTCAATGGGTCCATCAACTGGTTGGTTCCCAACATTCTTCAAAATATCTTCCTTTAAGTTCAGCAGAAGAGAGACATTCATACAGGTTTGGAACAACTTGAGGGTGAGTAAATGATTGAATGAAGCATTTATATAGCACTTCCATATGTACTAATGAACACTCAAAGCCCTTTTCAACCATGTCAGGGATCTCTCCTTATCCATCGGTTGTTTCCAGCATCCCGGATGTGACGGCAGCCACAGTACAAAGGCGCCAGTGCGCTCACCACAGACATAGTGATCGAGCCAATTCAGTGGATGGGGATTATTAGGAGGCCATGATTGATAAGGCTAAATGGAGGGAATGTGGCCATGACACCAGGGTTACACCCCAACTTTTTTACGAGAAGTGCCATGGGATTTTTAATAACCACAGAGAGTAAGGACCTCGGTTTAACGTCTCATCCGAATGACGGTGCTTGTTACAGTATACAGGTCCTTCTCAAAAAATTAGCATATTGTGATAGTTCATTATTTTCCATAATGTAATGATAAAAATTTAACTTTCATATATTTTAGATTCATTGCACACCAACTGAAATATTTCAGGTTTTTTATGGTTTTAATACTGATGATTTTGGCATACAGCTCATGAAAAGGTTCTCTAAACGAGCTATTAACCTAATCATCTGAATCAACTAATTGACTCTAAACACCTGCAAAAGATTCCTGAGGCTTTTAAAAACTCCCAGCCTGTTTCATTACTCAAAACCGCAATCATGGGTAAGACTGCCGACCTGACTGCTGTCCAGAAGGCCATCATTGACACCCTCAAGCAAGAGGGTAAGACACTGAAAGAAATTTCTGAACAAATAGGCTGTTCCCAGAGTGCTGTATCAAGGCACCTCAGTGGGAAGTCTGTGGGAAGGAAAAAGTGTGGCAAAAAACGCTGCACAACAAGAAGAGGTGACCGGACCCTGAGGAAGATTGTGGAGAAGGACCGATTCCAGACCTTGGAGGACCTCCGGAAGCAGTGGACTGAGTCTGGAGTAGAAACATCCAGAGCCACCGTGCACAGGCGTGTGCAGGAAATGGGCTACAGGTGCCGCATTCTCTAGGTCAAGCCACTTTGAACCAGAAACAGCGGCAGAAGCGCCTGACCTGGGCTATAGAGAAGCACCACTGGACTGTTGCTCAGTGGTTGCATGTCATTCGGAAATCAAGGTGCCAGAGTCTGGAGGAAGACTGGGGAGAAGGAAATGCCAAAATGCCTGAAGTCCAGTGTCAAGTACCCACAGTCAGTGATGGTCTGGGGTGCCATGTCAGCTGCTGGTGTTGCTCCACTGTGTTTTATCAAGGGCAGGGTCAATGCAGCTAGCTATCAGGAGATTTTGCTGAAAAGCTTTATGGAGATGAAGATTTCATTTTTCAGCACGACCTGGCACCTGCTCACAGTGCCAAAACCACTGGTAAATGGTTTACGGACCATGGTATTACTGTGCTCAACTGGCCTGCCAACTCTCCTGACCTGAACCCCATAGAGAATCTGTGGGATATTATGAAGAGAAAGTTGAGAGACGGAAGACCCAACACTCTGGATGAGCTTAAGGCCGCTATCGAAGCATCCTGGGCCTCCATAACACCTCAGCAGTGCCACAGGCTGATTGCCTCCATGCCACGCCGCATTGAAGCAGTCATTTCTGCAAAAGGATTTCCGACCAAGTATTGAGTGCATAACTGAACATAATTATTTGAAGGTTGACTTTTTTTTTTGTATTAAAAACACTTCTTTTATTGGTCGGATGAAATATGCTAATTTTTTGAGATGCCAAAAATCATCAGTATTAAAACAATAAAAGACCTGAAATATTTCAGTTGGTGTGCAATGAATCTAAAATATATGAAAGTTTAATTTTTTTATCATTACATTATGGAAAATAATGAACTTTATCACAATATGCTAATTTTTTGAGAAGGACCTGTATTGTCCCCGTCACTATCCCGGGGCGTTAGGACCCACAGAGACCACAGGTTGAGCGCCCCCTGCTGGCCTCACTAACACCTCTTCCAACAGCAGCCTGGTTTTCCCAGGACGTCTCCAACCCAGGGACTGACCAGCCCTGCTTAGCTTCAGTGAGCAACCAGTCTTGGGATACAGAGTGAAATGGCTGTCGCTGTAAATGATGACAGAATGGTGAACTATCCCTTTAATAATAATATAAAAAAGGTTAACTGCCAACTTAACATAAAGTAAATATTAAAAGGAGGGCCAAACCTCAAAAGGGGATTGTGGCGAGGGGGGCGTGGTTTCGCGAAGTCTGTAGCGGGAGAGGAATCAGCGAGTCGCGCGGTGAGTAAGTGGGTCAAGTGCAGATGACGAACACCTGTGTCTGATTGCAGTAATTGGCGTGGAGACTGCATAAAAGCTGCCGGCTGAGAGAGAGAAGTGAGAGAGACCTGGGACTCGCACCAACCTGTGAAGCTGCACGGAAGCTGTGTCTGAGATTGTTTGTTTAGTGTCTATTTGTTCTTTTGTTTTTGCCGTGTCAGGTGACACGGCGGCCGCGCACGAGCGCTCTGTAATTGTGGTTTTGTCATTCGGAAAATAAAGTGCGAGTCCCAATGTCGCCGACCTCGTCTTCTTCTTCGTTCAATCATACTGAACTTCTCTACACTGGTGCCGAAACCCGGGAAGAAGAAGACTGCCGCCGCCATGCAGACCCCGCCGGGAACGCCGTTTGCGGAGCTTATACAGACGCTCGCGGGTCTTCACCGGGAGCAACATCACGCCCTGCTGGCCGTGAAAGAGGAGCAGGATCAACGGTTCCAGATGCTGCTCCAAGGCCAGCAAGAAGACCGCGAGCTGTTCCGGAGCTGGCTCGACCGGGAGGTTCGGGCCGTCCCTGTTCCAGCTACGGCCTCGGCCCCGCCCCTCAATAAAATGGGTCCCCAGGACGATCCGGAGGCGTTCCTGGACCTATTTGAGAGGTCCGCCGAGGCCCGGGGATGGCCCCAATCGGACTGGCCCATGCGGCTCATCCCGTTGCTATCGGGTGAGTCGCAGATAGCCGCCAACCAACTGCCAGTCCAGAACCTCCTGGTCTACGAAGACCTGAGGCGCGCCATTTTGCAGCGGGTCGGCCGGACCCCCGAACAACATTGTCAGCGGTTCCGGTCCCTGAGCCTGGAGGAGTCTGGCCGACCCTTCGTGCTGGCGCAACAGCTCCGGGACTCCTGCCGCAGATGGCTGATGGCCGACGGAGGCGACGTCGAGGATGTCATCAGCAAGGTGGTACTGGAGCAGTTCATCACTAAGCTGCCAAAGAAAACTGCGCAGTGGGTCCAGTGCCACCGCCCGACGTCGCTGGACCAGGCCATCCACCTGGCGGGGGTACTTATCAGGCTTTGGTGGATTCAGGTTGTAACCAAACCTCTATACATCAAAGTCTGATACAACCGGGGGCATTGGATAACAGCCGCATGGTTAAGGTGCGGTGTGTGCACGGGGTGGTGGTGAGGTATCCGATAATGCCGGTCGTAATTCAATTTAGGGGGCAAAAGCATAGTGTGGAGGTGGCCGTTAACCCGCACCTCCGGCATCCGTTCATTTTGGGGACGAATTGGCCTGCCTTTAATGAATTGTTGGGGTCGTTATCAGCGGGTGCCTCTTGGGGTAGAAAAAACAAGGGAAAGACAGCGGTCGTTCAGCTGGGGGATGCTGAGCCGGGACCACTGGGTCCTGCTGCAGGGGAACAGAGGGCTCTGGCGAGAACGGTTCTCTCAGAGCGCGATGACTTTCCCCTGGAGCAGTCCCAGGACGAGTCTCTAAAAAACGCCTTTAATCAGGTCCGCTCCATCGACGGCCAGCTGCTTCACCCAGACCAACCGCTCTCTTATCCCTATTTTACTGTATTAAAAGATAGGTTGTATCGGGTGACCCAAGACACCCAGACAAAGGAAGATACAACACAGTTGTTGGTTCCTAAAAGCCGCCGGAAAATGCTTTTTCAGGCGGCTCACTGTAACCCAATGGCCGGGCATTTAGGTCAGGCGGCAACACTAAACCGTCTCATGGCCCGGTTCTTCTGGCCGGGCATTCACGAGAACGTGCGCAGGTGGTGCGCGTCTTGTCGTGAATGTCAGTTGGTGAATCCACCGGCCAATCCAAAAGCACCATTGTGCCCCCTCCCGTTAATGCAGGTCCCCTTCGAGCGAATTGGTATGGACCTCATCGGGCCATTAGAGCGGTCAGCACGAGGGCATCGCTTTGCGTTGGTTCTAGTGGACTACGCAACGCGATACCCGGAAGCAGTCCCGCTTCGTAACATTTCGGCTAAAAGTGTTGCGAGCGCTCTCTTCTCTTTAATCTCCCGAGTGGGAATCCCCAAAGAGATTCTCACTGATCAGGGCACGGCGTTTATGTCACGAACGATTCGCGAACTCTACGAATTGTTGGCCATTAAATCGATTCGCACTAGCGTCTACCACCCACAGACAGACGGTTTAGTGGAACGATTTAATCGCACTTTGAAATCCATGATTCGTAAGTTCGTTCACGAAGACGCCAAAAATTGGGATAAATGGCTAGAACCCCTCTTGTTTGCTGTACGTGAGGTCCCCCAAGCCTCCACGGGGTTTTCCCCCTTCGAGCTTCTCTATGGACGTCAGCCCCGCGGGGTGCTTGACGTTCTTAGAGAGACTTGGGAGGATGGACCGTCCGCTGCTAAGAACGAAATTCAGTATGTCCTGGACCTGAGAACAAAGCTCCACACTTTGGGGCGGCTATCAATGGAGAATTTGTTACAGGCCCAGGGCAGACAGAGTCAGCTTTACAACAGGGGAACTAGACTCCGCCAATTTGCACCGGGAGATAAGGTACTTGTATTACTCCCTACTACCAGCTCGAAATTACTCGCAAAGTGGCAAGGGCCCTTTGAGGTCACACGGCGAGTTAATGATCTCAACTATGAGGTAGCCCGTACAGACAGGGGTGGAGCACATCAAATTTATCACCTCAACCTCCTCAAAAAGTGGGTTGAGGCAGAGTCAGTGATGTTGGCGACGGTGGTGAGCGGAGAGGAGGATCTCGGGCCTGAGGCGAGTTCAAAATCACAATCTCTCGCGCTGGCTCTTGGTGGAGACCACCTCTCGCCCTCCCAGCTCACTGACGTTAAAAATATACAAGCTGATTTTGCGGATGTGTTTTCTCCCCTGCCTGGCCGGACAAACCTCATTCAGCACCACGTTGAGACCGAACCTGGGGTGGTGGTACGCTGCCGCCCGTATCGTTTGCCTGAACATAAGAAAAAGGTGGTTCAGAGTGAATTAGAGGCTATGCTGGATATGGGGGTAATAGAAGAGTCAAGCAGTGACTGGGCGAGCCCGATAGTTTTAGTTCCCAAAACTGACGGCTCGGTTCGCTTCTGTGTAGACTATAGGGAGGTGAACGCGGTGTCTAAGTTTGATGCTTATCCAATACCGAGGGTTGACGAACTGCTTGATCGGCTGGGTACTGCTCGTTTTTATTCGACATTGGACTTAACGAAGGGTTATTGGCAGATCCCCTTGTCTCCAATGTCCAAAGAAAAGACAGCTTTCACAACGCCGTTTGGATTACACCAATTTGTCACCCTTCCTTTCGGGTTGTTCGGGGCTCCAGCGACCTTTCAGCGTCTGATGGACAAGATTCTCCGGCCGCATGCTGCATATGCCGCTGCCTACTTGGATGATATTATCATCTATAGTACCGATTGGCAGCGTCATATGCAGCATTTGCGGGCTGTCCTGAAGACGCTGAGAAGGGCGGGGCTCACGGCCAACCCGAAGAAATGTGCAATTGGGCGTGTGGAGGTAAGGTATCTGGGTTTCCACTTGGGTCACGGACAGGTGCGTCCCCAAATTGATAAGACGGCAGCAGTTGCGACCTGTCCGAGACCCAAGACCAAAAAGGAGGTTAGACAGTTCCTGGGGCTAGCGGGATATTATAGAAGGTTTGTGCCTAATTATTCGGACCTCGCTAGCCCGCTGACCGATCTAACTAAAAAGGAAGCGCCAGATACGGTTCAGTGGACGGAGCAGTGTCAGCGGGCCTTTACCCAGATAAAGGCTGCTCTATGTGGCGGGCCGCTTTTGCATGCTCCTGATTTCTCTCTCCCCTTTATCCTACAGACGGACGCATCGGACAGGGGGCTGGGCGCCGTCCTGTCCCAGGAGGTGGAGGGTGTAGAGCGGCCGGTGCTGTACATCAGTCGCAAGCTCTCTAAGAGAGAGACGATGTACAGCACCATTGAGAAAGAGTGTTTGGCCATCAGGTGGGCTGTTCTCACCCTCCGCTACTACCTCCTGGGGCGGGAGTTCACCCTCTGTTCGGACCACGCTCCCCTGCAGTGGCTCCACCGCATGAAGGATACCAATGCGCGGATCACCCGTTGGTATCTAGCTTTACAGCCTTTTAAGTTCCAGGTGATCCACAGGCCGGGTGCACAGATGGTTGTGGCTGACTTCCTCTCCAGGAGGGGGGGGGGGGGAGGCTGCAGGCCGGACGGCTCCCCGGCCTGAGACGGGCGGTGGGGGTATGTGGCGAGGGGGGCGTGGTTTCGCGAAGTCTGTAGCGGGAGAGGAATCAGCGAGTCGCGCGGTGAGTAAGTGGGTCAAGTGCAGATGACGAACACCTGTGTCTGATTGCAGTAATTGGCGTGGAGACTGCATAAAAGCTGCCGGCTGAGAGAGAGAAGTGAGAGAGACCTGGGACTCGCACCAACCTGTGAAGCTGCACGGAAGCTGTGTCTGAGATTGTTTGTTTAGTGTCTATTTGTTCTTTTGTTTTTGCCGTGTCAGGTGACACGGCGGCCGCGCACGAGCGCTCTGTAATTGTGGTTTTGTCATTCGGAAAATAAAGTGCGAGTCCCAATTTCGCCGACCTCGTCTTCTTCTTCCTTCAATCACACTGAACTTCTCTACAGGGATTATCGTCCCTGGTTTCCCCTGATACACCCCTGATTCAATAGATACGTTTACCCAAAGTGACTCGCTCTGGAGCAATCTTGTGGTTAAATGTTCAATGCCAGCCACACCAAACCAGTTCAAGTGAACTTACTCGAAGCCAGAGATGCGTCCACCGTCTCTGACTTTAACCCAGGCCTCAGTCAGACCACCAGCCTGCTGAACGCCCACAATGATGACGGCCAGCTGACCAATAAACATGACTACTGTCTGGAAAACATCGGTCCACACCACTGCCTTCAGCCCACCCTACCAGGAGGACAAACGTGCTAAAATCATTACAACTGCTTTCAGACAATGAAAACAAACTAGCAAATTCAAATGGATTGACGTATAAATATTGAGATGCAGCGCAAACTGATGAAAGTTTACAAAGACAGACTTTTTCATGCACTGATGAACGCATGTAATCTGCAAAGTAAGTTCATATTGTGTTGACCTTAAATAACTTAAGAAAAGATCTTACCAATGCCGTATATAGAGTGCAGACTAACCCAGTTGCCAGTACTGCTCCCCATAAATGAAAACCAGTAACTAGAGACAGACAAATGTCAAAGGAGAGACATTTATGTATTAATATAATGTTAATATTTATTGGAAATTTGTTGCAACATTACCTGCATTCAGTGCAAGAGCCGGTGTATAGATGCCAACACCCACATAAATGACCTGCAAAAAAGACCCACACAGTAACTCTCTCCAAAAGAGACATTAAATATGCAAAAATGGAAACTTTATTTCACAACAGAGAGGCTAAAGCTTACCATCTGAAAAATAAAGGTAACAGTGCCACATATACGGATGGCTTTACAGAAGCGCAGCTCCAAATACTGCAGGCGAATGAAACGTGAGCATGTTTAATAAAGGCATCAATGACAAAAGAACATGTTAGTGGTGCAAACCTCACCTAGAGTGTTGCTATGGGGTTACTAAGGTGGTCTCTAAATAATATCTGTAATAATATGTGTACCTGATAAACACTGGTGAGATGCAGTCTGTAGAACACAGGAATGAAAATGTGTGCTGGTATCAGGAGACCCAGAATATAAGAGCAGCCAATGAACCAGTATTGCGTGCCATTGGTGTAGACTTCAGCCGGCGTGCCAATGACGGCCACAGCCGACTGGAAGGTGGCCATGAGAGATAGAGAGAGTGGCAGGCACTTCATACTCCTGTCTGCGAACAGAAACTCTCGCGTGGTGCTCTGACGTCCTCCAGTGAAGGCGTAGTACAGCCCGATGGACATGGAGGCCACCAACAGCAACGCAAATATCACATAATCAATAATAGTGAAGTACTTGGGTGCCATACTGGGTGAGACTGCAGGCATGAAGCATGAGATTAAAGTGTCTGCTGCGTGATCAGGACAAAGGTCAAAGTCCTCGGCCTGCAAATCTGATGACGACCTGAAACAATGTCACACACACACTGGTAGAACATTCAGTACTTACTCAATCAGGTTAGGATTTCATGTTATGCTAGTATGTTGACATTTAAAGCTGGCATCTATTTTTCAAATGCATGTTATGTGTATGGTGAACATTTCATACTTGTATACGTCTCATTTTTTGAAAATTTTTACCTCATCATTTTTAATTATCTATTTTCCAAATGCATGTTACAGGTCTTAATGTGAACAATTCATCCATGTATGTTTCATTTTTTTATTTTATTTTTACAAACTTGTTATTTTTAATCCATATTTTAAAACTAGACCTTCTGCTGAAAGCTTTTTCTGCTTAACGTCGGCATTAAATGAAAATTCACGCCTATCTATTTTACAAACGCATGTTAGATCTTTTTGTGAATGATTCATCCATGTTTGCATCTCATTTTTTTTTACTTCAAGCCAAGACTTCAGACTTCTCTGGTGACGTTTGCGGGTCTTCTCTAATCATTTAGTCCGCTTAAAACTCGCCTTGCAAGTTCTCGTTTATCTGCCTCTGCTTTTGAGTGCCAGGCCAACATCTCCAAATCCATCCAATCAACAACTGATGCTTAGAATCAAGTTCCCACCCTACATTTTTTCTCGGATGCAAATTACATGTGTCTCTACTTTGTCTTCATTGTGACTTTAAGAAAGTACCACTATACCACAGCACAGTAACTGCCCACTTTAGTGGCCTCAGTTCTAGGCGTTTTGGGATAGATGGACAATCTAAGTTATCCCATGAAGCACTGTGAATTGTGACCTGATCTAGCATCAATAATATTTATTTTAAATACCATGTCTACAGTACTTTGTCTGATTGGTGGATCTCAATTCAAATATGTGCTGTATTGCAAAAATCAGCAATTATTATCTTTTTATGTTAAAATCGCACAGATTAATGGCTTAAATGCAGGTGTATAACATCATTTAGCAACCTCAGATTTAACTGTCAAGACATTTAGCAACTGTCAAGAAAGATTTAAACTACATAAGTACGTGTATGTATGTCAAATTCTATAGAGAAAATATAATTTTTACTTCCAGAACCCAACAGTAATACTCTACAGTGTTACATGAGTATGGTAATTTTAAAGTACCATGTTATATATTACAGTACGATGGTATTAGCATGTTTCTTTAGGAGTCCAAGGGGTTAATGAAGGATGGTGAACACTTCCCTACCAGGCACTGCAGGGTTAACAGTTCCTGGCAGTTGTAGTAGTCTGCACAAGACGCCACTAGGTTGCAATTTCAACTTTACCCCAAATGCACTCCCTAGGACCACAATTCATGTAAAAGTGTAAATATATTAGCATTTACTGAATGATCTACCCAGTTATCCCTACCATTAGTTAGTGAAATGCAATTTCACTTCCTTGTTATTGTTAGTTAGGCTAGTTGTTGGACGCATGCTGTGTTGATGAGGAACTAGTGCGCATGCCGAGCGTTACATGTTTGATCCACATGCAGGTGTTCGTACCTGAATTAGTCAATCAGATCAAATGGAACTTCTTACACCTCACGTGTCATCCGGGGGGCAGACAGTGAATAACTGTCAGTGTTGCACTAATGCACTCCTACTACTAGTGTTGCCATCACGCCTGAAGGTTTTGACTGACTGAGCCACTTTGTCACAGTCAACCCTGTGCACCTTATGATCTCTAAATATCCTCAGTGATAGCGTGTTTCCCACCACACGCACATATGCAGCTGTTTTTCTTTTTCGATATAAAATTGATATGAAATAATAATGTGCGCATTACAATAAAAAAAACGCTTCCACTTGGGGGGAAGTGGAGCGTAGTAATGAAGCCAGATTTCGTGGCTGCGCAAACAGCGCGAAGTGATGATGCTCTAGAGCGCGGTTTGTGTTATAGCTTCCGAGGTCACATGTGACACAACAGCGCGCCAGAATTCCAAACATTCGATTCACAAAGAAACAAATAAGCAAAACTAAAATATTCGCGCTTCAAGAACATAGTAATGGACAGCCAAATGGAACCAATGGAGCACGGTAAATTTAGGCAGTTTTTTACATCTAAATGTGTCATATATCAAGACGTTTTGAAAACAGCTTGTATGTGTTTCTTACATATTATTCTTCCATATGGACACGCACGACTAAATTTATTCTAAAATTTCTAGATGTTTCAAAGACGTTTTGATTTTTAAGTGTATGCTTAATTGCAGGGCAGGTGGTCTGTCAATGTAGCATACTTTGTCAGAATAGCATACCGGAAGTTGAGTTTTATAGCGGTGTCTGTCAATTTAGCCTACTTTGTCAAAACAGCATACCAGTGTTTGTGAAGGGTATGCTGTTTTGATATGCCCTGGTTTAATAAAAATACAGTTTATAAAGGGGTATGCTGTTTTGATAGGTATTAGATAATGCAATTAGATAATGTGTATATAATATGCGATATAATACACTAACACTTACCGCTTGAAATCTGGTATGCTGAAATGATGGTTTAAATCTAACGCATGCGCAATGCCACAAATTTCACTGCTGCGCATGCGCATTAACCGAAGGTATCCCATTCTGATGGGTATGGTGTTCCGTCAGGCGAGATTTGATTTTGTGCATTTTAATGTTAAATTCATCAATCTGGTGCACTTTGAGAGTTCAAAATTAAAAGCTCCAACCCATATTCCGTGTTAAAATTAAACAAAGAAAAATTCAAACCTCTTTTAGTTAGTGTCTGTCTACATTAGATAATAATAGTTATAATATTAATCCCATGATAATACTCATTTATTGTAAAACAATGCACTGAAAAATAAAGGAAACTTTCATAAGTTTTGTACTAATTTCTATACTAATATAAGTATTTTTCTATACTTCACATTAAAGATGTGATTGGGCCAGCCCAGTGTCAATCAAGAAAACAACTAATGATCCGCTGATCTACGCGTTTCATGCGGTGTCAGAAAAAAAGCTAACGCTGACTTTTCTTTGACCAATGCATTACACCAGCACTAACCCAGCGCTAACTAACGTAAGCCACGGGCCGGCCCTGCTTAATTGCCTGGAATTAATATGGCAGAGACCGTGTACAACTTATCTCACTTTATTGTCAATACGTTGACAAAAAAAAAGTAAATCTAGAAAAAAATAACACTACAATCAAACTGTTTTACAGATTCAATTCAGTCAGTTTGATCTAATTTATAAAGAGATAAGTAAAATTCTTTTTAGACTTTTTTTCAGAAAATGTATCGTAATAATCCATAAAATATCTTTCATCTCATTTAATTTTCTCTTATTGAGATATATCATTTCTAAGGTGAGACACGATAGCAGTCTAATGAGGATTTTTTTTTTTTAAATGTTTTTACAAAATGTTTATCATTATTATAGTTTTGATGACTTTTTATTTTGATGACAATTATTCTACAATGTGGAAAATATTCCTACTAAAAATAAGTAGCTATGTCCTAACCTTTGTCTGGTGGTGTAAGCATATTTTCACTTTGTAATTTTTTTTAATGCACCCTGTGTTTATGTGTCATGTTATAAATCAGGTGTTCTGAATCACCTGATGGCTTTAGAGAGAGGAGGTATGAGACAGCAGGACCAGCATCAGTCTGAGAGGTTAGAGATGCTCAAGGTCAAAGCTCTGACCCTCCGTGCCAAAAGAGATCAACTCAAACGTCAGACAGACGCCATCAAAGTGAGACGCCTTTGAAATAGTAAAGAGACATTGATCTAATATCTGACTTTCTCTTTGATATTTGGTAGAAAATGTAAAAATCTAGTTACTGGGTAGCATAAATATCTAATTCAGTCATGAAACTCTTGAGGGTGCAGGCTGATACGTCATATCATTACTGCATGGCTCAAGCTGATTGGCCTCTGCGGATCCTGCAGCCAATGAGATTGCTTGCTTAACATCTAAATGGTCTGGTTCATTGTTTGCTTTAAGCTAGTCCTGCCATTAGAGTTTTTCTGAAACCCTCCACCCCCACCTGCGTGATTTATGTACAGTATGTCTATATATCCTGCATGCTCACAGCAGCGTGTCTGTAGAGCAAGTTTATAAGTTTAGCAGCAGCAATAATCAACAGCAGTAGCAGCTCTAGTCAACCAGACCAAATACATTAACACTGCAATATTCAATAACATGCTAAAACTATTCAGAGAGTTGTCATAATTGAACTCTAAAAATTTCAATTATGGTTTTAATAACTAATTATATGATAATAGTGACGTCCACACCACACAACACAGATAAACATTATCATTGGATTCACTTTTAGAACGATTTTCAAGCTGATGAACAATAACAACATTGATAACCAACCAGAAACCACTCGTACTTTTAAAACTGCGGATGACAACTGCAGCCTGTGCTAATGGCAAACACAAGGTTCTTGTGCAATGGTGTGAATGCTATTATAGTTATATTTATAGTTATTCTTGTTGTAAATTGGCGTTACTGTAAATATACCATAAACTTATTGTCATTGAATGGCAGATCCATAAAGATAAAATCAGCAAAGATCTTCCTTTACAAGATGATGATGATGCTGGCGGCTTCATAGAAATGCAGCAGTCTTTATTAACTGCTTGGAAAATGCAGTTGAAAGACCTTCAGCGTGCTCATCACTTAATTGGTAATTATATTCATATCCCGTTTTAATGGTGATATTGATCAATCTTAGATTGATCATGCTTCTGTTTAGGCCTGATCGAATGTTCTGTTTTTTTTTATTAGGTGGCTATGATTTGGTGGAGTGTAAGGAAGGGAAAAGTGTGTGTGTGTCTTTTCACACAGCTTTTGAGGGTGCGTATTTGGACACATATAACATGGAGCTGGAGCTGACGCGCACCGTGCAGATCTCCCGCCATAACATCCCACCGTCATTACCACTCGAAAGTTTTGCCAAACAGAACCTGCAGAAAGACCTGAAAGCTTTCCTGCAAACCCTCAGCCAGAACCTCAATGCTTTAGCTGGTCGCAGACAGCAGGTCTCCCTCGTCAAGGTATTTTATATATAGATATTTTTTTTACATTTTTTTATATATTTTTTTTTCATATATATGTATATATATATATATATATATATATATATATATATATATCATTCACAGGAATAAAGTACATGCTCTCTTATGCTCACCAAGGCTACATTTAATTAAAAAACATACAGTAAAAACAATAATGTTTTCTATTTTAACATTTTAGAATGCAATTTATTCCTGTGACGCATGGCTGAATTTACCATTCTAATATGATTTGCTGCTTCCCTAATGTGAAGTATATCCGAGTGAAACAGCCTCTCTAACAATAAAAATGTAGGGCAGGACTTGACTTAGTCCATCGGGAATTGATTGGATGGTTGTGGTTTGCTATTGGTGGATCTCATGTGAGTGACAGGTTGTCCCGCCTTTGAGTCAGAGAAGAGGGAGGGGAAGTTATTTTGATGTAAGATTATGAGGGCTTATGAATTTTAAATTGTGATATGCACAGATAAATCATTTATAAAAAAAATTGGAACATTTTCAATTGGAAAAAAGTTTCCATAAAAAACAAGAATTGTCAGTTTTGGTGCCTTTCACGCTGAATATTTTTGTAGAAATGGTGATACATTTTGTCAGTGAATAGATTTTAATCGAAAGTTCAAAAGAACAATTCATTTATTTGAGTAGGAAATCTTTTGTAAATCTTTTTGATCAATTTAATGCATCCTTGCATTCTCACCTGTCTTTGCCACAGGAACTCGTTGGTTCGGTGGAGGTGATGGAGAGCAATCAGCTGTGCAATATTCTTGTGCTCATGTGTACAGAACAAGGAGAGACTCCCAAAGCTGTTCTGTGCACACTGGTGTATGGAGATCTCACACAATATCTCCCAACACGTGTCAGCATTGAGAGTGAAGGTACGGCACATCGCAATTTAATTGACCCGGGCTAGGCTTGACCCATGCTTACGATTTCTCGCTTGGAAGAGAACATTCCTGTAGCTGAAACAGTAGAGCACGACACTAGCAACGCCATGGTCATGTGTTTCGATTTCCAAGGAATGTGTGAACTGACAAAAAAATGCATTGCTTTCCTTGAATGTGATATAAGTCACTTTGGATAAAATAGATGTAAATTTAACAGAACATATTAATATGAATTATTTTAAGGGAGAGCCCCCCCCCCCCCAAAAAAAAAAAACAAACAAAAAACAATTCTGTCATCATACACTCACCTTCAGGTCGTTCCAAACCTGTAAGTCTTTAGTTAATCTTTGAAACACAATTACATTTTTAAGGAAACCTGAGAGGTGTCCGTCCCTCCATTGAGGGTTCAGGTAACCAAAACTTAGAAGATCATAAAGCATTGTAAAATGAGTCAAGTGGTTGATGAACAGATTTGCTAATGCTTTTATTCTCATATAAACACACATGCATATAGCACATAACATGGTACATGGAAACTCACGTGTGCATCACGTGCTAGAACAAACAAACCTCATCGGTTCTCATGCATCACACACGTCTTTACTATATATGATGTGCTCCATGTATGTGTGTCGATCGTTGTTTAGATGAAATCATATAAAGTAATCATATTTCTTAACAAGACTTGGATTAAACCACTTCGCCTGTTACCTGGACTTTCATTGGAGGGACTATGAAACGATTTTCATTAAAATCACTCAGGGACTATTAAACATTGAATGGATATTATTCTTACATGGGCTGGGATGAGGTGTGAATTAGAAATAGTTTTTATCTGCTATTTTTCATGCACTAAAAAGTTTTACTCAAATGAAGTGCTGAAATGTTTGTGCTCTTACGTTCATTTGGCAATAAGGGCGGACACATAGTTTTAATCCAAAGCATGCACTTTCTTTATTTAAAGATTTGAAAAAAGAAAAGGAACTGAGATTACATTAATTTTGTGTATATTTGCTTTAATTTTTGTAGATAAAACCATTTCAGAATCTCCACAGTGGAAGAAAAACCAGTCGCTGCTCCTGGAGTCTCCAGCTCATACGGCTCTCCTGGCCATGAGGAGGATGGGAAGCATTGCTTAAAGAAATCAATTCATTTAATGTAAATAATGTTCTGTGATAGTGCAGTTATAAACCCGACAGCTCTATCAATGGGCTCATATAACGAAGAGATGCCTAAAAAATGTAAAAAATGTAAAAGTAAAAAATGTCCTTAAGGACAAATAAAGATTCATCTGACAACCTTATTCACAAGCATACAGTGTTAAATATGTTCTATAGTGTTGAGAAAGCTCCTTATTTTCTGTCGTAGTTTTTCTCTCTGCAGTTGTTTCAGTCTTTCTTTATACGCTCGGTAACACTCTTCCTGATACATCAGCTCTCTCTGGGAGATGCTGTCGATCAACGCCAGGTTTTTCAGCTGTAGGATAGATAGCTGACCATTCTCTGAGGTTTTGAATCTCTCTGTGAATATCATAGATGGAGATGAATCATCTTGCTTGACAAAAAATGATGCTGATTTAGCAAACCTCTGTTGGTTATCATCCTCAAAGGTTTGAATAGAGGATAAAGCTCTGAATGCTGGGGCAGATTTTGAGAATCGGGTCTTGTGTGCGTCGCTTGCCATCCTGACCTCCGATATGGTCCTCATTGTGTTGTTTATTGTGGCGTACGGTTCGCAAACCTTTAATTGCAGCAGCCGTTTGTGCTCTTTCAGCACGATCTGTCGTTCCTGCTCCAGCAGTCTGAGGTTGAGTCTGTGTTTGGTGCTGATGTTGTGTAGTTTCCTCTGAAGATAGACGTCCTCTTTGTGGTTCAGCTGTCTTACGTCCATGTAAATGAAAGACTTGGGTTTCTTAATGCTTGGCTGTGTTGTCATTTCGAGATGTTTCTTGAAACAAATACTGTAAATCGAATACACACCCATTTTTTTTCTGAGACACACAAATGTCTCAGAAGCTTCAAACTTTTATACCACAATGATTGCTCGAAGGCTAACTTATTTTATGAAAATATGTATGTGTATGGACATTGTGTAAACATAATAAATTCAAGTTTACTGTACCTGAAACGGCTGCATATGTTTTCTAGTCTCGTAAGAGCCCGCATCTGCTGCTATGACACTTAAACATAACATGTCTTTCCTTCTGTCAGGTTTCAGAGTTTTGAGTTTCAAAGTCGCTCGGTCACATGATCACTATTGTGTTGATAATGACAAAGTAAAGCATGGAAGATTGGACTCTTCAGACCCAATTCAGGCCTTTATCTTCATTTAATAGCTCACTACTCATTTGAGACGTTTCCTAATTTTCTGAAAAGTGATTATAGACAAGATTTCATGTTTCAGTAGGCTGGTGTCTCCGACTAAGACTCTTGTTTGTGTGTACGACAGCAGTTCACATGTCAGTTCATTGTTTGTATGAATTATTAAATTAAGGGATGGGATTAAATGGAGGGATGAAAATAAATCACAAACCTAGCAGTTTGGAGAGTAGAAATAGTATTATGAAAGTATATAGTATTTAATATTTACTATTTTTACTATTTCTGTAAATTGGGCAACTTTTTGGCATTCATAATATAAAAATATACCTCAGTATCCCAACAGATCATGTAGTTTAAAGGGGATAGTTCATCCAAAAATGAAATTCTGTCAAAATTTAACGTTACTCACCCTCATGTTGTTCCAAACCTGTATGAATGTCTATTCTTCTGCTGAACACAAAAGAAGATATTTTGAAGAATGTTGATAACCAAACATTTGATGGACCCCAAAACATCGATTTAAATGAGTAACGTAATTTAATGAAGTAAGTTTAATTAAAAAAAAAACAACCTTTTGAATTTGTTTTCTTCCACAGTGAATGTAAAGGTGAGCTTTTTAAATTAGTATCGTTTAATGTAGTTAGACAACACAAAGTTCAAAGTCGATGTTATGTCATAAATTGTGCATTCGCTACAAAAACATATGCAGTTATAAAATATGAATGCTATATTGTAGTGATGTGTATATGATTGATCAGTGCGGTGGATTTTGTTTTCGTTAATAGTTAATAGTCAGAATAGTTCAGTTCATATGTGCGTTGAAATTGCGCAGAAAATCAGACACTGGTGTAAATAAAAGTCACCCATTTCAATCGTGCGTGTCTAAAGTGACGTTGCATTACAGTGTTATGTGTGATATGAAGCTTCACTTTTAATACACGTTAATGTTTTAATTGTAAGGTTTAAGTTTAAAAGAAGTGGTATCCTGATATATGATATCCTCTTTGTGTTGTTACATCGCAATGCAACAAATGTCCGAAGAGAAAACAGTAAGTAAAACTTTAAGTGTTTTCCAGAGTGTTTTAAAGTTGATCAAATTGTCTCTCCCCCCGTTGTTTTGTATTCACAATCATATTACTGCATTGGCATAATACACTTTGTATATCGCCAAAGTATTATAAAGAAACAAACAAAATTAACGAATAAAATAATGTTTAAAAAAAACATGATAAACAGCTTGTATTTCTTCTCATTTTCTAGTCAATGCAGGCAGTTTGTGTTGATGAATCTGGGAAACTGAGTGTGAAACATGTTCCTCGGCCTGAACCTAAAGATGGGCAGCTCCTCCTCAGAGTTGCCGCTACCGCTTTAAACAGAGCTGATCTTCTACAGGTGAAGTACAAATCCTGCCGAAGTTTGTGTCCTGGTCAAATTAACCCCATTGATGGCTCATTTTAATTGATAGAAAAAGGGTCTTTACTCACCTCCCCCCGGAGAGAGTGAGGTCTTGGGACTGGAGGCCAGCGGGGTGATCGCTGACATCGGTCCTAGGGTCAAGGGGAACTGGATGCTGGGAAGTAAAGTAATGGCTTTACTCGGAGGAGGCGGCTATGCAGAATATGTAGCTGTTCCAGAAGAACTCATCATGCCTGTCCCGTCAAACCTCAATCTTCATCAAGCCGCAGCTCTTCCTGAGGCCTGGCTGACTGCCTACCAACTTCTGCACTTCATAGGTAGCAATGTCAGCTTATGAATGCTTGTTATGCCCACTATATTCCCATATGCTGCCTTTTTTTTAGCCAAAGTGAAGCCAAATGAGACGGTGTTGATTCATGCTGGAGCGAGTGGAGTCGGCACCGCTGCCATTCAGCTGGTTCGCTTATGTCGTGCCATTCCAGTAGTAACAACAGGGAGCCCTGAAAAGTTAACATCTGCAGAGCAGGTTGGAGCAGCTGTGGGAATCAATTACAAAGAGGAGGATTTCTCAGAAAAAGTGCTGCAATTCACTGAAGGTCAATCATTTTAGTATACTAAATATCTTTGTTCACTGTTGCGATGAATGCATTGAAATGAATTGTGTATTTTCGTTTAGGTAAGGGAGCTGATGTGATTCTGGACTGCATTGGTGGATCTTTTTGGGAGAAGAACATTTGTAGCCTTGCGATGGATGGACGATGGGTGCTTTATGGTGCATTGGGAGGTAAAACAGCAGATGGAGACTTGTTTGGCAAGCTTTTGAGGAAAAGAGGGAATCTGCTTTGCAGTCTCCTCAGAAACAGAAGTTTACAGGTAAGAGGAATTTATCCAGAATGCATTGCAAAGGAAACCATTTTTATTGATAAATTGATGTAGACTAAATAGTTCAGCCCAAAATAGTCAGAGACCATTGTGTCATTATTCATTCAAAACTCAAGTCACTACAAACCATAATGCTGTTCACTTTGGCCTGTTTTAACTCCTTTAATGATGCATAATGCTCAGTTTGAAGCGTTAAAGTTTATATACTTTGTATGAATGATTGTGTCTTTATTTCTAGTATAAAGCAGAGCTGGTCAGGAGTTTCACCGAGCAGGTTTTGCCGCACTTCCAGTCGACAGATCCTTCTCTGCGGCCTGTGATTGACAGCGTGTTCAACATGGAAGATATTGAAATGGCTCATCAACACATGGAGGCCAACAAGAATATTGGGAAAATCATTATCAAAATTGGAACCTTTTGATCACAGTATTATTATGGAATACAGTCAGTAGCATCACCTGATCAGCCCCTGTGCAGTGTTTTCATAGAGCAACAATCAGCAGATTTGATTTATGACCACTTACAAAACTGCCGACAATGTCAAATATTGGAAAGTTCCTATATTAGATTAAGGAGATCAAATGTTGTAAGAGGTTTGAATCTTCCTGATATCTGTTATTCCATTTCGATTTATTTCCTTAACCCTCATCCTCTCCTCCTGTACCTGCAACAAATCCTTCCCTCGTGGGCCAGAATGACCCGAAGGCCTAAAAATATACTTACAAGCTTTCTGGACAAAAAATATATATTTTTGAATGCATTTTTTGGAAAAAAAAAATTCTCTTTTTTTTCCCCTCTAAATTACTAGATTTGATCAATAATTGTAATATAAATAAGCACATTCACTTAAATACAAAATAACTGTTAAATCAGCAAAGAAATCTCAATCTACATTGGGCGTCTCTGCTGACCTTTGTGAAAACCAAAACAAAAAAAAACATGATGTTAAATGACTCTTACCACTAGATGGCCGTATTGCTCTATATGGAGTAAATGAACTGTTCCCTGGATCCAAAAGTCCCATTTAAAGTCAGTTTTCTTCGGTATGCATTCAGATATATATATATATTTAGACATTACAGAATCATTTTTTGGAAATATTTGAGCACTTTTCTTTCCATTATTATCATTTTTTTTATTATTGTATTTTACGGAAGTGTCAGATTTTGCAATAATTCGAGTTAGTAAGGGGGAAAAGTTAAAAACAAAATAAAAAATCTATTTTTTAATTTTTATTTGAATATGCTGATTTTTATTCAGAATAAAAAAAAAATGCTGTTACAGCTCCAAAAATGCCGTTATAAATTGTGTGTGAATTCTGTTTATTTACATTACATTAACCCGTGAGGGAAGGATTTGTCACTACTTTTTATTACAACCACAAACACTTGAACTCAGTTTATTTTTAATTAAATATTCGTATTTTATAATAATGTGGATCGCTTATTGTTTTTTATTATTATTATGGGGCTTACTATGTAACTATGTGATCTCTAAAAAGCATAGTTGACATCAAGCAACATTTTCATAATCTTTGAATAATTTTATGCTTTAATGGAATGGAATATTTGGACGTTAAATATGGGCCCTATACTCTCAATTCATTCACATATTTTAAGTAATATAAATTTGAATGTTAAAATAAAAAGACCATTTGTGTTATTTGCCAACAACCCAGATATATGTCCTACTGGAATTGTAGCTAACGTTGGCTACTTAAATACTTGTGTTTTTCTAACTGGTGCGCTGGATTTCATACACACATACATACATGCACACACAGCCTGCTTTCACTAGGTCACGGCTACTTTCTGGCAATGAGTTTTCGTACTTTGACGTAAGAGAAACTTTATTTCCTACTTCCTGCTTTAAAGTAAACTGCTGCTCGTGATCAATGGATCAGCTTTATGTAAAAACGCTGAAAATATAATCAGAAATGAATACACACGCAACTTTATCAAACTTCAGCTTCTCTTCTTAAACGGTAAGTGATCGATTTGATGAATAATGATTTCAAATTATGATCTCCAACAGGCCTGAGCTCAAATAAGCGTAAATGACCTGAAAATGAAAATATAGCGAGTCATGATTGTTTGCGGAAATACAGCTATCAGCAAATTCAATATGAGTCTTTCTGGTGATGAATTGCTAACCCTGTGCATATTTTAATCTCTTAATAAATAATAGTGAAATGTTACGTGATTTATTGTGTAGTTTCTTTTAAATGTATAAAAACAGTGACCCTAATTGGGCGAACTTTAAATGTATGAATGTGTCATTTTTACTTTTGCGTCTTCCTTCGAATCATTGGGTGTTGGAGATTTTTAGTCAATGTGTGAAGTCATTTCTTCTTCAAGCTCGCACAGGTGTAATCCAATCATATAAAGTGTGCTATTTTTGGTAGCACTTTACAATAAGGTTCTGTTTGTTGAACTAACAACGCAAAATACTTTTAAAGCATTTAATCTCAGTTAATGTTTATTTCATTTACTATTAATTCATTATTACATTTAAACGTTGTATCTGTTCAAATAATCCTATTTAATGGGCCTGAGCTAACATGAACCAAATTTTTATTAACAAAGAAAATGAACGTGAATAGAAAACGAAATACTGAAACCAATTTGTCTTGTAAGCTAATTGTAGTTAACACATTAAATAATGTTAAAGGGATAATTCAACCAAAAATGAAAAGTCTGTTATTAATTAGGCGACTCCCTTTCATGTCGTTTCAAACCCGTGAGACTTTTGTTAATCTTCGGAACACAAATGTCGATCTTTTTGATGAAATCTGAGAACTTTCTGTCTCTCCATTGACAGCTATGCCACTTTTATGCTTCAAAAAGTTCATGATTTGTGTAAAACAAATCCATATGAATTGAGCGGTTTAGGCCACATTTTCTGAAGAGGCTCAATCGCTTTAAATGATGAACAGATTTAATTTAGGCTTTTATTCATATAAACATTCATCAACTTACACATTAGTTGTGGTAAATGGAAGCTCAAGCATGTTCGCTTGACGTGCGAGAACCAATGAGGTTCATTCTCGTGTTACGAAGCACGTTTGAGCTTCTGTAAGAACCAATGAGGTTTGTTCTTGCAAATCAAGCATGTGCGGTTGAGCATAAACATTATGTTTATGTTCGCTGATCAATGTATATGTGAATAAAAGCTGTTTTGCGGTGTGTATTTTGATCTTAACACCTTTAACCTTATTATTCTCAGGTTAGGTAAAGTCGAGTCTGGCCTAAATTATACATTTATTTTAATTGGTTACTTTTCTTTTTACAATTAACAAAAATGTAAAGGCAAATAAAACTTCATCATTAAAACTTCATTCCTTCTTAAGGCCTCACAAGTGCAAGCTGTCCACCTCTTCATGTCCTTGAACTCCAGTAAACTCAACCAAGATGGCTGATCTCCTTTAACGTTCTAGGAGTAGAACCACAGTTCTTTGTGTCCTTGAGCATACACATGATCGCATACACTTCTGCTCCTCTGTCTCATGGGTATGCACACACACATATACATGACAGACAATTACTGTACATCTATGCCAATACAATATAAGCCATTTTTTACAAGCAAAAATAAATAACAACATTGAATGCAATGCATTATATTCAATACATTGGCAAAATATGTGTAACAAAAAGGTATCTACAATAAACAAGGAGGCAAGTAATTGCATTTTCTTGATATTATTCAACAAAGTCTAAATTAAATCTGGTCATCATATAGCCTAACCCGATCATATCTCTTCGGAAAATTTAGACTAAACCGCTGAATTCATATGGATTAGTTTTACGATCTCTTTATGAACTTTTTGAAGCATCAAATTGATAGTTGCATAGCTGTCAATGGAGGGACAGAAAGCTCTCAGATTTCATTAAAAATATCTTTTTTGTGTGTTTTTAAGATGAACGACATGCGGGTCAGAATTAAAAGTTTTGGGTGAACTATCCCTTTAACTAATGGGACCTTATTGTAAAGTGTTACCCTAATTTTTTTTAATATAAATGACACTTGGTTTGACATTTTGTAATCTAATACAGTGACACTCAGATAGTTTTTGCCATTGTCCTGTTTTTCTGTTGTTTTGAGTAAATAGGAAGGAAAACTAAAAATGATTCACGCCACTTCTGATCTTGATTGTTTTAGCAGAATTTAACAATGGCAGATCCAAGCCGACCTCAACGCAA
Source organism: Meda fulgida (assembly GCA_030578275.1). Classification (NCBI taxonomy): domain Eukaryota; kingdom Metazoa; phylum Chordata; class Actinopteri; order Cypriniformes; family Leuciscidae; genus Meda; species Meda fulgida. The sequence continues at coordinate 9,282,146 of CM060632.1, read as the reverse complement.
GCTCTCCAGAGCTGGAGAGAGTTTATACAAGACATTAGGCCTGAAGAAAGGAGCGTCATCTGACGATATTAAGAAAGCATACCGGTATGTTTGCTCAAATAATGCAACTCTTGTTTAATTATTATTGAAAACAATCCAAATATGTTTAGCTAATCGAAAAGGGTATTTCTCCATAATCATGCACTCTATTTGATAAATAACTCATGTCAGTACAGGAAATCATAAATGCAACATCCCTGAAAGGCTTTGTTTTTATAAATCCTTCACCATAAGAAAACTGGCGCTGAAGTATCATCCAGACAAGAACCCCAACAACCCAGAAGCGTCAGAGAAGTTCAAAGAGATCAACAATGCCAACACCATCCTCCACGACAACACCAAAAGAGAGATCTACGACAAGTACGGCTCCATGGGCCTCTACATCGCAGAGCAGTTCGGAGAGGACAGCGTTAAATACTACTTCCTCATGAACAAGTGCTGGTTTAAGGTGAGTCATTTGTGTGCATGCAAATCAGTCTATGTTCTTTGCTTTTAGTTATATACATAATACAGCTCATTGCATGCACATGATCACTGCAATAATCCCTTTTTTTGTTTCGTTGAACCTTGTTCAGACGCTCTTTGCGTTAGGGATGCTCTGCACGTGCTGCTGCTGCTTCTGCTGCTGTTGTTTATGCTGTGGGAAATACAGCGCTTCAGAGCGTGAAGAAAACTTTGAGTACGTGGATCCTGATGAGCTGGCGGAAGAGGAGGAGAACAGAGGTGAGGGGGAGCAGTCATGTTTTCACTACTGGAGACTGCAAAGTTTCCCAGTTTCCATCTTGGGCCTGCTTAAAGGGATAGTTCACCCAAAAAGGAAAATGATCCCATTATTAACTCTCCCTCAAGCCATCCTAGGTATATACAGTATGACAAGCATTGAATAGTGCCTGAGTTTATGAAGTAAAAGTAATCCAAACGACTCCAGTGGGCTAATAAAGGCCTTCTGAAATGAAGCAAAATATGGTTGTGAGAAAAATATCCATATTTATCATACCATATATTTATCTACATCATACGTCGTGTCAGAGGTCACTCTTCCGCCAGAACTCAACTCTCATGAACGGCCGTTAGCGGAAGCCAGTGATTATAGTTTATAAAGTTTAATATATGGATATTTTTCTTACAAAAACCCATCGCATCACTTCAGAAGGCCTTTATTATCCCCTGGAACCGTATGGATTATTTTTATGATGGATGGATGCGCTTTTTGGAGCTTCACAAACTCTTGGAAAAAATTACAAAGCTTGGAAGAGCCAGGATATTATTAAATATAACTCTGCTTGTGTTTGGCTGAAAGAAGAAAGTCATATACACCTAGGATGGCTTGAGGGAGAGTAAATTATGGCAAAATCTTCATTGTTGGGTGAATTTACAATTTTTATTAAAGAAAAGTCCATTGTAACTTGCACTATGTAACTTGTGATTCACAGGCAATGACACAGTTATAACAGGACAGCCTATTCCAAGTCCAGCGCCTGCAGATTCCGGTGAACATTTATTCTTTCCTCCAACAGATGCATATTTAACTTGTTCAGTCATTTTCTGTATTTGTAGACATATTTTATATATATACAGTATATATATATATATGTGTGTGTGTGTGTGTGTGTGTGCTTTCAATCAGTTACAAAAAATGTAATAATTAATCAGACATTTTTCTGTAATTAATCACATTAATAGCAAGTTTTTAATATATTTTTTATGATGTATTACTCAATTTCACATTGAATCTTTAAAATAATGTAGATACAACATAAAGACTATATTTTAAATATTTGTTTAATGGCTTCTTTTTACTAAACACTATGAATCACTGATACTGTGACTGATATAAAATTAAATATGAAAGATTATAAGCTTAAAATATATATTTTAATATATATATACATACATATATATTAGTTTACCTTTTTGCACATACGACTGAACACAAGAACATTTTGCTCTCTAATGTAATAGTTCTATGCTGTCTCAGAAATTAAGAAAGAAAGCTTACTTTTTTGTGTTGCACAGGACACACTGTGTTTGTAGGAATGCCCATTCCTGAAAAGTCAGGTGAATATCAGCATCAGTATTTAACATTAGCATATTCTATTCTGTGTGATGTTTGGATAATGTTCTTTTTTGGCAACAAAATGGCAAGAGAGTTGTGATTCTGAGGGATTTTTTGCAGTAAAATGCTGATAGTCTGTGTTCTCCTGCAGATAGAGACACTGCTATACTGATCGGTCCAGAAGCACACAGCAAATGACAACCTGAAGATTTCCTCGTCCTAGAAATGAGGACACTGCTGTTGAAATGTGTTTCAGTGGAAGGCTTTGTGTTGCACACTGTGTCTGTGCAGTATATGTGGATCATTTGATCTCCACGCATAATGCTATTTCTGTTTACATCATTTTATAATTGCTTAAGACACTTTTTCTAATGCATCTTTGATGAGGCACACAGATCAGATGCAGCCCTTTAAATGACATCTAGAGCACAATCAAACATAAACATGTTTGCCTTAAAAAGTTGCCAAATTACCTGATCTAATAAAAGAAGAATCTGCTGTTTTTATAACAACACCATTTTTATTGATTTCTCGATTTTTTTTCTCTCCCAGTGTGAACCGATTTATGCACTTTCTGTGCTGTACGTCACAATAATTCTTAAAAACATAAAGCCCTTGGAACCTTTATTAATATTGTATATGTACGATGTGAAGTCGTTAAGGCTCTAATACAGTGATAACGAATAAATCAATACATTAGATAATGTTAATAATGAAACCTTATTGTAAAGTGTTACCAATAAATCCATTAGTCATTTCTTATCTCTATGTACATAAACATTGACATTTTATCTAACAGACAATTTTATGTGGTTTATTTTGTCTCAAGCAAACTTTGAAATAATCATTTTATGGTACATGATCATTTTCTAAAGGGGCAATCTTTTAAAAGTTTCAAATGAATGTATATAAATGCTGAACATTATGCCATATGATCAATAGGGCAGGGGTTCAGGTACGGACTGTCCCACAGTTCAAAAGACCACTGAAATTTTGCCATGCAGCTGAGCTAATAATAAAATATTAATATTTTGTTGCTGTTTTCATTGTGGTAATATTGCACAGCCTCAGGGATGGTTTTGTCTGAGATTCTGTATGTATATGTATGTTCTTGTTTATAATCGTAATTATACCGGCAAAGGACAGCTGCTGCAATATTCATTTCTATGATTAATTATGAAAGATTAATAAATAGTTGATTATTGTATCTACTCAAGCTTTCAGTGTGAGTTTGTACATGTGAATTTGCTATTACAGCAGTGAAAATGCTATATGTACACTTCTGTTATCCAAACCCTCCAAAAGCTTTATCTCACTTTATCGCTAGTTTTAGAAAGTGACCTTGGTGAAAACTAAACATGGTTTCACAGCACCAGCTAACTTTTCCGGCATGTTATAGTAGAAGCGTGTGGAACGACATGTGGCTTTAAATTGACTGGAAACTAAAAGTTTCACATTAGTTCATCTTCAAAGTTCTAGAGATTTTATTGCACGCTTTTCAAAACAATCTGTCCTGTCATTTCAAGCACTAGTTATTTGGAATATACTATTTGGAAGGATTTTTTGTTAATGGCCTCCATGGTGAATTTGGAGAAAGTCCAGCTTAGCAAGCAGAACAAGACCTCAACAGACTCACTTGAACTTTTTGGGTAAGTCTCTCAAACCCATTCTGCTGTTATTCTTTCCTCTAGTCTGCTGGATAATTCAGAGGATGAATACCTCAGCACTCAGTTTGAGAGTCAACATGACGCACAAGCTTTTATTTGTCACAGCTTGAAAGACACAAGCTTGAAGCACCAGGACAAAACACAGCCCCGGAGAAAGTTACTCATCACATGTGCATGATCGGAGAAGTCATTGGTGAGAATCATAAGACGTGCACAGTTTAAACAACCTAGACAGTTGACAACAAAATTGACACTACAAGACACTGTTAGATGCATTTGAGACCAATCAAGCTTGAAAAGCCTAGAGTAACAGATGTTATCATCTCCTATAGCAGGTTGTTTGTGGTACTGTGATGACTGTGTGTGGTACTGTGTTCTCATAGGTGGTTACGCTGCTCACAGTCTCGCTATCATGACTGATGCTGCTCATCTTCTCACTGACTTTGGAAGCATTTTGATCAGTCTCTTCTCACTGTGCATTTCCTCCAGACCGCCATCCAAACATCTGACCTTTGGATGGCATCGATCAGGTGTGTGTGGGTCCTTTAGTCTGCTGGATATATATATATATATATATATATATATATATATATATATATATATATATATATATATATATACTGCCTGGCCAAAAAAAAAAAAAAAGGATTTAAATAGGCAAATGCTTAAGAGTCTATGATTGGATCATTATTGCAGTGATTATGTTTCTATCATGTTATATGTTTGGCAGCAGTTCTTCTAACCCTATTTGATAGTACACAGCTTTTAATTTCTTAAACAACCATGTAGGAAGACACATCATGGCCATATTCCAGGAGGACAATGATTCATCAGGCTCAAACTGTGAAAGAATGGTTGTGAGGGAGCATGAAGAATAATTTTAACTCAAGAACCCGCACCTCCGAGTCGAGACCTTAAATTCATTAAAAGTTTTTGGGATGTGCCGGAGGAGACTTTACAGAGGGCTGGACTCTTGCATTCTCAATACAAGATCTTGACAAAAATTGATGCACCTCTTGATGGAAATAACATCACAACAGTTATTTACAAAAAATGAAATTAAAATAAATAATTCCAAACTTTTGACCGATAATATACAGTGCATCCGGAAAGTATTCACAGCGCTTCACTTTTTCCACATGTTGTTATGTTACAGCCTTATTCCAAAATTGATAAAATTCATTATTTTCATCAAATTCTACAAACAATACTCCATAATGACAACGTAAAAGAAATTTGTTTGAAATCTTAAAAAAAAAAAAAAAAAAAAAAAAAAAAAAAATACAAGTACATAAGTATTCACAGCCTTTGGTCAATACTTTGTTGATCACCTTTGGCACCAATGACAGCCTCAAGTCTTTTTGAGTATGACGCTACAAGCTTGGCACATCTATTTTCGGGCAGTTTCTTCTTTGCAGAACCTCTCAAGCTCCATCAGGTTGGATGGAGCCATTTTCAGATCTCAGTCTCTGGCTGGGCCACTCAAGGATATTCACAGACTTGTCCTGTAGCCACTCCTTTGTTATCTTGGCTGTGTGCTTAGGGTCGTTGTCCTGTTTGAAGATGAACCGTTGCCCCAGTCTGAGGTCTAGAGCGCTCATGAGCAGATTTTCATCAAGGATGTCTCTGTACATTGCTGCATTCATCTTTCCCTCAATCCTGACTAGTCTCTCAATTCCTGTGGCTGAAAAACATCCCCACAGCATGATGCTGCCACCACCATGCTTCACTGCAGGGATGGTATTGGCAAGGTGATGAGCGGGGCCTGGTTTCCACCAGACATCAGGCCAAAGAGTTCAATCCAATTTTGTTTCTCATGGTCTGAGAGTCCTTCAGGTGCCTTTTGGCAAACTCCAGGTGGGCTGTCATGTGCCTTTTACTGAGGAGTGGCTTCGGTCTGGTAACTCGACCATTCAGGCCTGATTGGTGGAGTGCTGTAGAGATGGTTGTTCTTCTGGAAGGTTCTCCTCCCTCCACAGAGAAATGCTGGAGCTCTGTCAGAGTGACCATTGGGTTCTTGGTCCCCTCCCTGACTAAGGTCCTTCTTCCATGATCGCTCATTTTGGCCGAGCGGCCAGCTCTAGGAAGAGTCCAAACTTCTTCCATTTACTGATGATGGAGGCCACTGTGCTCATTGGGACCTTCAATGCTGCAGACATTTTTCTGTACCCTTTCCCAGATCTGTGCCTCTATACAATCCTGTCTCAGAGGTCTACAGACAATTCCTTGGACTTCAGCTTGGTTTGTGCTCTGACATGCACTTCTTCTTCTTCTTCTCCTTCTTTAGAGTTTAACGACAGCTTGTATCCATTAGCATTGCACTACTGCCATCTTACGGATTTATTTTCCTGTAATGTCCATGTACATCATATTCTTCTCATCAGACCTATTCTTGTTAAAAAAAAAAATTACTCTGCTTTGTTCATTCTCCCCACTTTCCAATAATTCCTTCATTCCTGTCCCTGTTATTCCGACTTTTCATAATTCTTCCACCATCTTTTTCCTATGTTCTTCATAGTGTCTGCAACTCAACAGCTCAACATGCTCTATAGTTTCTGCAACCTGACAAAAGCTACAAAAAACAGTTGGGTGCTTATAATGTGTAGTGTGCCATTCAAATTACTGTGACCTATCCTTAATCTGGTCATAACTATTTCTTCTTTTCTATTCCCTCCCCTATTCTTCACAGCCCCAACTTTATTTTGAATAGCATACAAATGTCTCCCTCTGTCCCACTGATGTTGCCATTCTCTAATGGCTTCTTTCCATATACTCTTTCCTTCAGATTTTGACAACTTCATATTTTCATCAATATTCTCTTTTTTAACAGCTTGTTTGGCTAATTTGTCCACTCTCTCATTACCCACAATGCCGATATGAGCAGGAATCCAAATCAGTTGAATCTCATAGCATTTTTTCCTTATTCTTATGTCTATTGTCAATATTGTATACCTGTCATGAGACTGTATAAAGCTGACACTGAATCACTTCCAATTAAAGCTTTTTTTATTTTGTTTTCCGATCCATTCTAGTGCCATCATAATAGCGTATAATTCAACTGCACACACACTTAGATCATTTGTGGTTCGTCTGCTTATCTCCCTTCTTTGATTAAAAATGTAAACTGCAGATCCAGTCTTTCCTGTTTCTGGATCCTTTGACCCATCTGTATAAATCTGAACATAATCTTTATATTTATAGTCTATATATACCGGGGTATCAGGCCATATTACAGTTGGGCAGAGCTACTTTTCATACACTCCCGATTCTCTAGCTGCCTCGTCTCCTATCCACCCAAAACTGAACTTTTGTGCTCTCTCCCTTTACCAGTTAGCTTGCAGTATTCTTTTCGTTGGATGACTATCTCCATGTCCTTTTAGATTTATCCAATAGTTTATAAGCAATTGTTTATGGCAAATGTTCAGTGGCATTTCTCCCGCTTCAACTTGGAGAGCACACACTGGCGATGTTTTTTACTGCTCCAAAACATAATCTCAGTGCTTTAGCCTGCAGTATCTTCTTGTACTTTTTTAACTATATGTTCTAGATTTTTTTCACATTGCCCCATCATCTGCAAATAGTGATCTTCCCATACCTACTGGTATATTTACATACATGTCATTAATCATTACTGAAAATAATGTGGGACTTTTGACACTCCCCTGAGGTGTTCCGTTCTCTACAACATGTTCACTTGACAGGTCTGCCCCTATTTTAACCTGAATTGTATATCCTTACAGGAAATCCTTTATCCAGTTAAAAAAAATTGTCCTCTAATTCCCATATTATGCAATTGAGTAATCATTAATCCCTCTCTCCATAACATATCATATGCTTTTCTACATCGAAAAATACTGCCTCTGCTGTCTCTTTATTAATTTGTGCTTTTCTTATGTTATCTTCAAACACAAAACTTCATCCAATGTATTCTAAACCCACTTTGACATTCAAACACCATACCTCTTTTTTTTCCATAACATACATTAGCCTCTCATTTATCATTCTTTCCATTAATTTACAGACATGAGATGTCAGGGCAATGGGTATACTTGTTGGTTTACCAGAATCTTTTCCAGGTTTTCTTATCGGGACAATAATTGCTTCCTTCCAGCTCTATGGTAGTTTCCCTTCCTCCCACACTTTATTGAACAGCATCAAAAACTTCTTCTTCCCCTCCTCACTTAACTGTTTCAACATGCTATAACAAATTTAATCTTTTCCTGGTGCAGTCTTCCCAGTTTTGGCCATTGCTCTATTAAACTCTCCGATGTTATAGCCTACATTTTGTTCATCCTCAACATTTCCCGTCATCCTAAGTGCCTCTACATTTTCAGATTTAGTTTTCTGTCTACCTGTCTTCCCTTCTTCTTATTAGCGCTGTGCACAGTGACAAAAGACTAACATTTCAGCCTTTTCCTTATTCGTCACTGCAATTTCATTTCCACTACTCAGAACTGGGTATCTCCATTCTCTCCTTTCATTGTCCACACCTCTCCGATCTGAGTTGTATTCCCAATTGAGCTACAGTAATTCCTCCAATATGTTCTTTTTGCCTGTCTTACTGTTTTCCTTACTATTGCTTGGGCATAACTCATATTGAACCATGTGCATGAAACTATGAGTTCTTTTCATTATTTTAAATGCTTTGTTCCTATTTCTGACTGCTTCTTTACATTCTTCATCCCACCATGGTACTGTTTTCCTCTTTACATTACCTTTACTTTTTGGAATGGACTCTATTGCTGCTGTTATTATACCTTGTTTCATTTTATTTTCCAGTGTTTCTATATCATCATTATAATCAATCTGACTCAGACACCTGTCACTTTCTTTCTGAAATTTTTCCCAATCAGCCTTCTCAAATATACATCTTCGTCCTCTTCCTTCTGTACTTTGAGATAAAGAAATATTGATTTTACACAATACTGGATAATGATCACTTCCTACTGTTCCGTCTTTATAGACTCTCTCCAATTACATATCACTGCCATACTACTGGAAACCAGTTTGAGGTCAAGTGCAGATTTTTACTTTCAACCCCATGTTTCTACTACTACATATTCTTGCTCATTTCCTACACCTAACACCCTGTGCCGAACCCCCTGTCTTAAATGTGACACATCCCCCTCCAGCACCATTTTTCCTATCTTGTCTAACTGATACATATACATATATGATAAAGTCCAAATTAGGCTTTAACCAGGATTCCTGAATGCATATAACATCTGGCTTTTCTCTTCTACTCTTAATAAATTGCTAAAAATCTTGCCCATCAAGCTTCTTGCATTTCATTTAAGGATTAGCATTACTAAAATGATTAACCCACACATGTTGTCTCTGGACTCGACTGTACACTGAGTTTATCCCTCACTTCTTCCCACTTTAATCCTGTCATATCTAGATGATGTATTGCTGCTTTAACAATAATCTGAATTCTTTCAGTTTTAGACCTGATTTTAGCCGTAGCATTATCACCCATGGAAGCTTTAGCGTAAGTTCTGCCAGGAAGACTCAATTGTTGCGTCACTAATTACCTTCTCATCTATCCAATCGCGTCTAATAGTTACGGTATAAAAGACCGGTACTTACACGTGTTTGAGTTCCCAGATGCTGACGCTTCCATTGATGCTCTCGTTCAGTCGCCAGCCAACATGTTTCAGAACACGCATATTGTTAACAATTATCGACATCCGACGATGTCCCGCCCTACCTCCTGCTGCACGTCGAGGTTCCCGCGTTCAGTCTCGCATCTCCCCGTGGGCACAGCGGTCTTCGGAGAGTATTGATCAGCCAAGGCCTTCGAGAGAAGTTCTGCTCCTTAGACTTGTGCCATTTATCCCGCAGATCACCGATCCACCGACATAAATGAACAACAATGCAAATCACGAGACGATCTCTCACTGGTTCAAGTTCAAACTCCACTTCCAAGGCTTTCAAGTCGTTTTCAATTGTTTTGGCAGGCGCTTCCAGCAGCCACTGTTAATGTGTCTCCTCTACAAGATTAAACTTCAATCAGGTAAGTATTTCTCCGTCACTTCCTACACGGCTGAAATTGAAATTGGCGTCCACGATGACGTGGTGTGATCTTTTTATTAAGGCTGATCTGCACTGCAGAATGCAGAGGGGCCGGATAGCTCGCCTGCTCGTAGGAAGCGCAAGCAAGTTTCGCGTTCCCGATATTCCACAGTTCTATGGTTATTTAATTATATCAGCTTGTCAATATTACGCTCAGTTTACAAATACCCACTAACAACTGTGTTGATTATAAATCAAATAAGCTTAAGAGTGCTTAAGAGCTTTACGCATATGCAATATCACGGGTCGCGCTCTTCATAACGTTGCTCACTCACCAGAGTTCGTTTGCGTGTGTATATAAATAAATAAAAATAAAATAAAACCCGAGCTAAAGAGCACGTTGTCATTGGCTGTTATGCATACATTGCAGTGGACTAGAATGGCAGTAATTTACATATCATAGTGTAATAGTAATTTCACAAACAAATATTTCACCTATTAGGCTATTTTAAATTCATAGTAACTTTATACTTCAAATAAGATCTATAACATTGGAAACGTGTAAAATCGATGTAATAGGCTACTCAACTTTCTGGTGGCTACTTAATCTACTGATGTGTTATAGGAATCATTTTATGTGAGGGGTATTTTCACATTAATGTACAGAGAAATTCAGACTAAAGGATCAAGGAGTTGTGTGGCGCCGGTCAAAGTTACACATACTTGGCCAAAAACTAACTCAACAGACATATTAGTATTATATTAGACTAATCAGTGAAGGAGACTCGAGTGACATTGTCTTGCTCAACTGTGTGATTTACATGTCTATGCACCATTTATTCAAGATGCTCAACTGTTGTGGCCAGCGTCTTCCAGCCATGAATGGGGTTATTTCTGCAAAGAGCAACTTGGGAGCCATGGCAGACATTTGCTGCACGCCTGAAAAAAAGGAATCTTTTTTTTTTTTCAGGTGTGCAGCAAATGTCTGCCATGGCTCCCAAGTTGCTCAAGAGTCAACAGATCAATTATCACTTAGATTCCTCTTTCACATCTTGATCATGGCTCGCTGTTCCTTTCTTGTATACATTTATGAAAATTGAAATTTAATATTCCTTCCATTCATAGTTTGCTCGCAGGCATTCGCAAGTATCTTAATCCTAATTTTTCAAGTCTGTTCTCCGTACCTTCTCTTTGTTTGCTTAAGGCATAATAAACCTCTGATAAATGCCCGACAACTTTGTTTTTAGATGTATATATATATATAAAAATGTTTTTTTTTATAATTGTGCCCCTTTCTTTTGCAGGATATGTATGGGTATGTAGGGTTTTGCCCAGAATGCCTCAAAGATAATTGAGTAGTAATGGTCATTTCGAGGGTGAGTAAGCATGTTGTTTTGTCTCCACATTTGGATGTGTTAGGGCTGCTGCTTCCGGCACAGGGACCGCTTTGATTACCTATCACCGACATTTTAACTTTCACTTGTTCAACCGGATTCGCATAAGATGGAGCCTCAAGAAGCGTCGACATAGTCAACATTCCAGATGGTCGTTGATGGACTATGTAGCTCATGCGTAGTTATCTCTAGTCATCACCGGTTAGGTTATTCTGTCTCAATATTCTATATATCATGTACATGTCTGGCAGGATCAATTAAATTTAGGCCATGATGCACTAACCCAGGAGGAATGTCACTAGCTCCTTCCAGCGCTGTTGTATTCTTTAAAAAGCAATTCTCAAATGAATTCTTCCACTGTTTGAACTTTAAGTGTTTAACCTTGCAGATGTTGGTTATGCTTAAAACAGCAGCATTACACTCCAAGTCAGAAAGCAAAATCCACTCAACCCCTTTTGATTACCTCTGTCTGCAGTGGTCTCTTTCTTATTGTTATTCAGATTATAGCTGTCTGTTACAGCGTTCATGGCTCATGCATCCAGAGGATTCACTCCAGGTGCTAAATACTCCCATGGTCTTTTCTAATAACGTTCCTTACCTAATTCCTTCTAAGAATGACTATGAAGGCTTTTCATCACATTATATATTTATAATTTGGGATTAAATTCTGTCCCTTCTCATCTATGATCAAATTTCTATTTATCATAACTAACGGAGCACTACTCTTTAACCTGGTTCAGGATTCGTCAGATCTGTCCTCAATAGCTGCAGTCTAACTCCCTCTCAGTATATTGGTCATCCCTTCAGGATCTGGGAAGCCACTACAGCAGCTGATCGTGGCATTCCACTTCAGCTATTAAGATCCTGGGTAGATTGTCTTCCTCTGCATTAGAGTTAAATAAGACCTGATCTAAAGATCATTCTCGAAGCTCAGCAAGCATTGCAGTAACGATTCAGGTAAATTCCTATGCAATTACTGGTGGTGGTGTATACTTTATCTATCTGGTGATAGTCCCAGCTTGAATAATTCGCCTCGCGCCATCGCGGGCTATACGGTCCTTAGGGGGCCTGCTTTGCGCAGCCTAGTGGCTTTTCTATGCACGTTCAGTTTATGCGCAGCTCTTGCAGCCTAGTGGCTCAGCGAACCTCGTCTCTGCGGGGCTCAGCGCGGCCTCGTCTCTGCGGGGCTCAGCGCGGCCTCGTCTCTGCGGGGCTCAGCGCGGCCTCGTCTCTGCGGGGCTCAGCGCGGCCTCGTCTCTGCGGGGCTCAGCGCGGCCTCGTCTCTGCGGGGCTCAGCGCGGCCTCGTCTCTGCGGGGCTCAGCGCGGCCTCGTCTCTGCGGGGCTCAGCGCGGCCTCGTCTCTGCGGGGCTCAGCGCGGCCTCGTCTCTGCGGGGCTCAGCGCGGCCTCGTCTCTGCGGGGCTCAGCGCGGCCTCGTCTCTGCGGGGCTCAGCGTTTAAAATAAATCAATAAAGTGTCAGCAAATGCGTAAATGTATCATGTAATTCAGCAGCAGAAAAGTATCTCTCATAGAAAATAAAGCATGCTCCACTTTTAGATTGTAGAGTTACTGTTCCCACAACGATATCGATGGAACTCTATAATATCCTACTATCTATGGAATTTGATACATCCATGTCTACCAGCTGTTTGCTAACTCTTTTTCTCTTCTATTCTAGGACTACATAATATACGGCTGGTGGGTATACTTTTTCTTTTTCGTTTTTTGGGGTGGGCTTCGTCCAGTGGAATTATCTTCCACCTATTTTTGGGGGTCGGCTGCGCCCCTGCCTTCGTCTTCAGGCAAGAAATGCAGAGTCCGGATTCTCGGATTGCGAGCTATGGACGGGGCCTACGCCAAAGAACTTTATTGCTTGCTGGGTTATCAATAAATGTATTTATTCTCCCTAGTCTCTCTGTTTGAAATGGAAGCTTTAGTGTAAGTTCTGCCAGGAAGACTCAATTGCTGCTATGAATGTCATTATTTTCTTTTTCTCCTCCCATTTTTCCTTCTTTTCTTGTCTGGCTTCCCTTGCCACCCTTTTTATATTTTCTCTCTGATTCTCCTTTTCCTGTTCAGTTCTCTTAGCCTCAACATAAGAAATGTTTTTCTTTTGTTTGTATCTGTTGTACTTTAACTTCTTTTCTCATCACTTCACATCTCCAAAATGCCACAATGTTTCCCTCCACAATTACAACACTTTGGCCTTACTTCCTCCCCACACTTTCCATAATCACAATCCCCACTGCACCTAGCACACCTTCTATTTCCTTTACATACCTTAGCCATGTGCCCAAATTCCTGGCAATTATAGCATCTCATTGGTTTAGGTACGTATTCCCTTATGCTCTATCTCATAAATGCATAATATAAGTCTTTTGGTAAATCCTTTGTTTCAAACTCAGCCAACACAGATTCTGTTTCTACTTTTTCAATTCCCCTTGTCATTCTTACTGCACTTTTAACTGACCTATTCTGCATATATTCTCAGGTTCTCTACCAATTCTTTCATATTTACAGTAAGTGGAATTCCATATATCACTCCCTTACTGCCACCAGTTCTTTTAATGTTTTCTTAAGTACTTCTGCACTTCATTATTATATCCAACAACTAAATTTCCATCTCCCAAAATTCCATAAAAGTAGTATCCAGGTTAAAATTAAGTTTCCGATAAAAGTACATACGTTAATGAGCCTTCTTGCAGACAGCATCTACCTGCGACTCAAAACGCAACTTATGGTCAATGACTGTCCCCAGGTATTTGTAGTTCTCTACCTGATCCACAGCCTGGCTCTTAATAAGAGCAGGAGGAAGAGACACAGGTGACCTGCCAAAGTTGATGTACACTTCTTTAGTTTTGTTTACATTTATATTTAGAAAGGCAGTTCCACACCACTCAACAAAATCTGATAAAACAGGACCATGCTCTGTCATTGTTTCACTTCTAAGTCAGAAAGACTGAGTCATTGAATCTTGATAGCTGCCCTGACAGTCATTTGTATGTAGGATAAATAAAAGTGGCGACAGTACACAGCCCTGCGGAGATCCAGTTGATGACCAAAGAACATCCGATTGAATCCCATTGACCCTGACTCGCTGAGGCCGCTCTGTTAAGAAGTCCATCTGCCAACTGATCAAACCTGGGTCAATGTGTTTTGATTCAGTTTATCAGCTAAAACATGAGGCTGAATACAGTTAAATGCAGAAGAAAAATCAACAAAAAGCAAGCGGACTAGAGAACCTGCCCCTTCGAGATGATTAAAAACCAAATTTAAAAGTGTTCCTGTGGCATCATCCACACCTCGACCTGGTCTATAGGCAAACTGTAAAGGATCCAGTCTGTCCTGCACACAGTCCATTATGGCAGTCTTCACCAGTTTTTCAAACGATTTCATCACCAGAGAAGTGAGTGCTATAGGTTGAAAGTCATTCAGTAGCTTGGGGATCATCATAACGATTAAAAAAAACATTAAATTCATTTGAAAGTTGAGTCATTTATCCCATTAAGTGAGACTACACTCTTCTTTGTTGGCATACCCATCATATTTTTCACATCTTCCCATGCGGGGCGTGCATTATCTGCACTCAATAAGTTTTCAACTTTATCTTTGTAAGCGAACTTTGCAAGCTTAAGTTCTTTCTTAACTTGCTTTAAGAGCTCCCTGTATTGTTGCGTGTCTCCTTGATTAAAATAAATGTTCCTCTGGTATCAGTTTCTTGACGGATTTTGAGACCCACTGTTTATTATTAGCATAAAGTAAACGGGATTTCTTGGGGACAAACATATTTTCACAGAAAAAATTATAACTAGAAACTGTTTCTGTTAATTCATTTATATCCGTGCAGGAATTCTGAATAACGTCCCAGTCGGTATCAGCAAAACATTCTTGTAGATCCTGCACCGATTCGTCCGACCATGCCGGCACCAGAGTTAGCTCAGGCTTGTTCCTCTTCAGGACAGTTTTGTATGTCGTAACAAGATAAACAGAACTGTGGTCGAACGCACCAATAGGAGCTCTCAGGAGTGATTTTGATGTGCTTCTAGTGATGTACGTCAGAAGCACTAGCCAAGGTAAGGCTGTTCCAGGCGGGGTACATGACCGCTGATCGCCTGAATCTCACAACTACGAAAACGTCAGATCAAATTTTTAAAGGGACGCTATGTTTATAAATAAACCACAGATTTTAGCTTCAAACTATTAAAACTACATTTCGATTTGCACAGCCCCAAGCAGCACACGAAACAGGCATTTTACTCAATTCCCAGTATGAGAGGTATTGAAAGTTGCCGTCCGCAATATGGCTGTGTCGTTAACGTATGGTCCAGCGGCGAATAGAGTGTTTATGTATTTATGTGTCTATGGACCAGAAGCTGTGAGACAGCACTTCTTCTCTCAATTTTATGGCGGTTGGCAACTAACTTTAATGGTGCATTACCGCCACCTGCTGGACTGGGGTGTGGTACTGGAGTCTACCTTTCCAATTAAAAAATCAAACAAACAAAAAACTTCACCTAAATTCTTTTTTATTGGTCCTGTATTCCTCAGGAAGCTAACTATATATTTAAAACATATTTCACTTGAGCTTCTTTGTAGGATGTCTTCTAAGTTTAATCTTAACTGTTTTCTTTGCAATTGTGAACTTAATCTTTCTCTTTCTTCCTGATATTTAGGACATTGTAGTATAACATGATCTACGGACTATCACAGAATTCACAATTGCCATCAGCATGCTTCTTCATTATTACCAAAGTTTTATTTAATCTTGTGTCTCCATACCTCATTCTTGACAACACATCCTCCTCATCCTTTCTTCTGTTCATATTTCTACCCTTTCCCACTTTATTCTGGATATTATAGAACTGTCTTCCAGTCTGTCCATTGTCCCATAATATTTGCCATTTACCCTTAACAATGTTTTTAACCATACTCTTAATTTCTGCTTTGCTTAACCTCGATATCTACATTGGAATTTCCAGCTGCTTGCTTAACATTTATCTGCCAACTCATTTCCTACAACTCCTATGTGAGCTGGTACCCATATAAGAGTTATCTCGACTCCTGATTGTAACAGATTATTTGCAACGTGTATTATTTCAATTACAATATCCTGTCTTGATTTCGGCTGAAAAGTTTTAATGCTGATCAAAGCTGAGCTGGAATCTGAAGCAATTACTGCCTTTCTTGGCCTGTTGACTTCCACCCATAGCAGAGCTAGCCACATAGCGATCAACTAATCATCACTAATGACATTATGCTACCCCCATTCTTTTATCAATCTGTTTAGGTGCATCTGTATACTGTATATAATTAATTCCTCTCTTTACCTCTCCATTAAATATCTCTGCACCCTATACTTGTCCATACTAATTCCTTGCTTTTCTTCTAACAACCTCAAATCAATAGACATTTCTTTATACTCCCATGGTGGAGCAACTGGGAAAGGTACAGTAGTACTTACTTTCAGATCCTCAAACCCCATTTCATTTACCTTATCATTGATAACCCAACCAAAACTTCTGATTTGAGTATTTCCACGCTCGTGGCATTGCTTCAAAACTGATTGACTCGTATGATTTCTATTATGACCCCTCAAATTTGTCCAATACACAAGGGCCAGCTGATCTCTTCTAAGGTGGAGAGGCATTTCTCCCATGTCCACCTGGATAGCTGTCACTGGTGTAGTTTTAACAGCACCACAGCACAATCTTAACGCTTGATTTTGTATCACATCCAACTTACTCAACGTTTTGGCTGCAGACCCATATATTGTGCTTCCATAATCTAATACAGACCTGATCAATCCTGTGTAAATTGTTCTTAATGCAGATCTACTTGCTCCCAACTCAACTCCGCATAGACACCTCATTACATTTATAGTATTCTTGCATTTATCAATTATTTTTTGTATATGCACTGCCCATGTTAATCTTTGATCAAACCATATGCCCAGATGTTTAAAGGTGTCGACCCTTTCCAATTCATTAGCAGACAATTTTATTTTTATAACATCAGTTATTTTCTTGAGAAAAACATTGTTTTGGTTTTATCAATTGAGATCCTAAAATCCCATCTAATGGACCACTTATCCACTACATCAACTGCTTGCTGTATCTTATTCACAACAAAATCAACATTTCTCCCTCTTTTCCATAATGTACCATCATCTGCAAACAATGCCACATCCACAAAATTCTCCACCTCCTTAAAAACATCTATCATAATGGAGAACAATAAAGGACTGATAATATTCCCTTGCGGAATACCATTTTCTACCTTATACCGCTCACTTGTCACCCCTTTTATCTGCACCATTATTGTTCTACCAATAATTCCTTAATCCAAGTGAAAATTCTTCCCTTGATTCCCATATGATTGAACTTAATCATAAGGCCTTCCTTCCACATCATGTCATATGCTTTCTCAACATCAAAAAAGACAGCCACAACTGATTCCTTATTTACTTGAGCTCGTCTTATGGTATCCTCTAAATATACCAAAGGATCCATGGTACCTCTACCTCTTCTAAAACCACTCTGATAATTTTGTATCAACACTTTAGTCTCAACTGTATATACAAGCCTGTCATTTGTTATTCTTTCCACTGCTTTCCCCATTTGGGGTGTAAGTGTTATTGGTCTGTAGTTACTAGGAATCTGTGGATCTTTCCCAGGTTTTTTAATAGGAATAATTATTGATTCTTTCCATACTCTTGGAGTTGTTCCCTCTGTCCAAACCTTATTGTAAAGACACATTAACACTTACTTTCCTTTGTCAGTTCTCCAACATAGAGTAACAAATCCCATCCCCCCTGGAGAAAATTTATGTAGTTTTCTTAGTGCATTATTAAGTTAAGTTATGGTGAATAAGTCATTCAACACCCCTCCTATCACATCTGCATTTTCAAATTCATGTCGATAATTTCTTTTACTGTTGACTAAGGTTTTCATTACTATGTACCTTACTAAATGTCTTAGCCATTATCTTTGCTTTGCCATTACTATTAGTGATAATATTTTGGCCTTCGATCCAGGATAATCATATTCTTTTCCACTCCCTTTCATTTTCTTTATCATACCCCAAACTCCACTGGAGTACTGACATGCACTTCCTTTTTAATTGGCGGTTAGCAACTATTTCTTGTGCATTACCGCCACCATTGGACTAGAGTAAGGAACGGGAGTTAAAATAACCAAACAAAGGAACGGGAGTTAAAATAACCAAACAAATAAAGTTAAGTTGATATCCTTTTTTAAAAAAAAAAAATATTATTAAGCAAACAATACAAATACAAATAAGTACATAAGACAGAATGAAAAAAAAAACAACAATGGAGAAAATATATATATAAACCAATATAAATGAGGAAAAAAAGTATCAGACACATAAATAGTTGATGACAAGCAAGATTGCATAATACAAGAGAAAACAAGTGAGCCAACAAATAAAACAAATATACAAACAACATAAAACAGAGGGCAATACGGATGAACCTGTCTCCCTTACATACACATATAGATACAAGCACATACATACATACCCACATGCATATACCTATACACACATACATACATACATACATACACACACACAGTTGTTAATAAAAAGTTTATATCCTTTTTAAAAAGGCCTGTACTTTTCAAAAAAGAAATTAAGAAACCAAAAATTTCTCCTGAACTTACTGACATGCACTGTCGACTGTGGGCCCTTATATAGACAGGTGTGTGCCTTTCCAAATCATGTCCAATCAACTGAATTTACCACCAATTTGTACACTCCAATCAAGTTGAAACAACTCAAGGATGATGAGTGGAAACAGGATGCACCTGAGCTCAATTTTGAGTGTCATGGCAGAGGCTGTGAATACTTATGTACATGTGATTTTTTTTTCGTTTTTATTTTGTAATAAATTTGCAAAGTTTTTAAACAAACTTCTTTCATGTTGTCATTATGGGGTATTGTTTGTAGAATTTTGAGGAGTCCGTAACATAACAAAATGTGGAAAAAGTGAAGCGCTGTGAATACTTTCCGGATGCACTGAATATGATGTTACTAATGTTTATTCCTTTCTTAGGAATTACGTTCAACAACTATGGCAACTGTTCGACAGTGTTTCTGTCATTTGTTGTGTCCAGAGGTTTTAGGAGCTCTTCTGTCTGTTATGTCCATCTGGACTGTGACGTGGTTCTCGTTCTCGTTGCTGTTCAGAGGATCATCAGTGATGATTATGAGATACACAGTGATGTCATGATAATGATCATGACAGCTGGATGTGCTGTAGCACTCATCTTGTGAGTGATGTTATTTGATTTCATTAGTGGTGTTTGCTAAATCAAGCATCACTATTACAACTGTTCGTACGTTAGGTAAGGGAAAAAACACTAACTCTAAATGTTAAACTTTGGCATGAAGCTCATTCTACACCATTTGTGTGATAAGCATGAATGATTTCAGCAATTGTGTATTGTATTGCACCACTCACTTTTCAGAAAGTCAGAAAGATAAACTTAATTTAAAGCACAAACAAGTTCATTTTTCTGACCCCATTGACACATTTTTAAGCTTAAAGAATTTGAACATATCTTTATTTAAAGACCCCCTGGCTGCAGTCAATAATTGTATCCTTTTTTCCCTTTAAAAAGAACTCCATGCCTTGCTTGAATGTAACTCTACACCCTTGCCTCATTTAGTATATGGGGTTCTATGAATATGCTAATTAGCCCCGCCTCCACTCACTCGCACCAGCTCAGAGATTCACTCGGCCAACTTACTGTGGTAAACACTGCACAATGGTATTGTTCTTTATGTCGGACCCGCGTTGGACACATATGATTATCCTTTTGGTTGACTATGTTATCGAACAGCTAATAATGTGTTGCTTATGTCACACAAACCATGTTGCCGTTCACCAGAGTCAGACAGATGGCTTCTCATAATCATCAGAAACGCTTTGAACAACTCAGAATGTCAGTGGAGAAAAGCATATAGTTAATCATAACATCGTAATAGGCCGGCCTATACATTATACATAAATCTACCTGATTTTTCATTTCCACAAAAAACTATACCGGGATAACCTGGCTACTGCTAGTACGTTGTTAATGATATGCTAAAGCCCACCGACACATTGACATGATTGGTAACAAGTAGTTTGTGATGTCAGAAACACCAGCGATTTAAAACCACATTTTTGAGACTGTCTTTGGTTCACTGCAGTTTTTAAGAGAAAATACTCAGCAATGGTGCTTATGAATTTGCTAACGCATTCTCATCCTAGGGCGTCATATTTGACATATTTTGACATTTCGTCTACATCCAACGCACATGGCACCCTTTAGCGTCAATATGAGACGCAGATAGTCAATAGCAGAAATGTCAAAAGCTTCAGTATATGACGCCTTGGGAAGAGAACGGGCTGGAATTTGCACATGGTTTGTCTTAAAGCACATTAAAAACACCACATAGAAATACAAATAACATTAAAAGCTTGATTTTCACCACAGGGGGACTTTAACCCTCTAGGGTCTGAGGTGTTTTTGGGGTCCTCGAGATGTTTTGACATGCCCTTACATTTGTGCTTTTTTTCAGTTGCTTATAAACATATTAATGGCAAAGTTGTAATTGCACTCTATATAGCACAAACAGGGCTACCATAATATGTGAGCAACATGTCTGTACATGTTTGTATTTTTGAAGGAATATTGTTTATGCATGGTTATTGAAAAAACTAAAACTTAAAGCCTCTGAAATAAGGCCACAAAACACATACTAAATATGTGTCCACAAGACTTTTGACTAATGGATGTTGTCGCCTAGAATTTTTGCTTCATAATTATCTGAAAATGATCCTGCCTAATGACAAAACAATACATTGTTTTACATTTTTTAAAGACACTTTTTGTTTGGAAAGGCAATATGCGGGTGGACGTGATTCTCACCTGAGAAGACAAAGGCCGCTTAATGAGCTGCATATTAATGAGCCGCTTATTAATGAGCCTTTCACACAGGTGTGTCACTGGGTACCAAAGAATGCAAGGACAAAAGAAACTATACATACATACATACATACATACATACACATTTACATACATACATACACATATATATACATGTCCTCGCAATCTTTCTTTTTCAAGATGTTTCCAACTCTAACTTTGAACCAATTCTGTAGAATATATATGTATTCTACAGAATTGGTTCAAAGTTAGAGTTGGAAATTCCACAAATTTTGTATGCATGCAAATTGTATAATATTCAAGGTAAACCTTTCTAGTAATTGTGCAGTTAATTCTCATAGCCTACTCCTGTATTTTCAGAAAGTTTTGGAATATGGATCCTCTCCCCATGTATCATTAAAACACAACAAAAAAGGTTACAATTACAACAACAATTACAATTTTAACAATATTTCAAGTGTAATCTTTCTTTGTAAAAAGTATACATTTTATCATACATATTTCAAAGGTAAGGATTCATTGGTTTGAATATTGGAACAAACACTATAATAACATCTTCGTTGATAATTCAATATACCTACTTTATTTTTGACCGTACTGTGTCCCTCTTCACCGTAAATACGTTCTGGATACATTTTAAGTGCATCATTCTGTTTCCAACCATTTGGCCGGATACCGTGATTTCCTCAGATATAATATATTTACATAACCACTGGTGGTGGTTGAGGAGAGATTCACTGATATGATTGAAGTTGCTAAACAGCAGCACAACAGTGCTTTGAAGAGTTGTCAGACAGCAATTTATTACGGATCCACTGATTTTTTAATCATCTGTTTGTTTATCTGTTTGTTTATAAAAAAATGTTTGCATCAAACTTGCATAAAGTAAGAGGTAAAGGCGAACACCTGTTTGCATTTTTTTTCATATACATATTTTCTGAAATGCCATGGTTGAAATATGATCATGAATATTAATAAGAAGCAATGGCTTTGGCTTGTTGATTTATTTTCTTGAGCTATAGTTACTGTTAAAAAACATGGTTAATTTCTTGCAATTCTGTCTGGTTTTGTAGGATTTTATGCGCCTCTAATTGAGATTTTGAAAAAAAAAAATGAAAGCATAATGCCATACATTTGTATTACTGTCATTTGTGTGTGTGTGTGTCTGTCTTGTAGAAAATGGATTTCAATCCTGACTTTAGGAGAGAGCCCACTGGTGAGCTCACCCTTAAGCCCTCTTTAGGCAGCCGCCCTCGCTGCTGTCTACAGGAGAAATCCCACTCCAGGACGTTCATGGCCTGCAATATGGGTGAAGGAGGAGGCCGTCGCTTGTGTGTCAGCACAAGGAGGTGACACATCAAGCCACCAGCTCGTGCTGAGCTAGAGCACCCTGCAGTTCGGCCAGAACTGGGGTAAAAGCTTAAAATGGTTGCTAATTAGTGATATTGGGTATGCACCCATGGTGCTGGCAGTCCATCAACGGGAGCGTGAGGGAGGAGACACCACCCAGTCTGCCATGTTCATGGGGAACAAGGATGCCTTGCTCCGATACGCTGCCCTGTTCCCTGACGTGATGGCTGCCATCAGCGAGCGCCGGGTTTGAGAGGGCACTGGCACACCAGCCCAGGAAGACCTGATCGAAATAGGCTTCGGCAAATTTGGCAGCATGACCTTCAAGGACCTTTGTGAGGCAGTGGATCGGGACAGGAAAAGGGTATGGTTTACATGTCTAACAGAGGATGCAGGCAGTTAAGAATTAGTTGTGTTGGGTCTTGATTTAATTGTTTGTGTCCCTCCTTTTCAGCTTCACAAAGTGGGTTAAGAAGCAGGAAGCAAGGCCTGGGACCAAGATCGATGCTCTGCAGATCTACATAAGGAGAAGAGATGCTGAGAGGATGGCATCAGCGCCTCCAGACATGAATCTCACTTATCTTCATTTGTTTGTTTTTGGATTTCGCCTTGTAATTCAGCTGACTTGATCTTAATACTGACAATAATGTCTTTTTAGAGCTGCTTCAAAGTAGAATGTGAATTATCATATCTGATAAAGTTTGCATCATTGAATCTGTTATTTCTCTGTTTATTACAGTTTAAGCTGCTTTGAAACAATCTATATTGTATAAAGCGCTTTATAAATAAAGGTGAGTTGACTTGTAATTGTTAACACATTCATCCTGATATTAACAGTGGCCATCTCCAGCTCAGCTTCTGCAGCAGAGATGAAGATCAGTCTGATGAAGATCTAATTGCTGCACATGTAGATGTTCCAGGTGGGCATTACCTATTTTTTGTGGGTTTAAATTTGTGGTTTAATTTACACTGTTCTTTTGTACGTTACATAACCTTTTTTGTTATTATGTATTATCAGCCTTCAGATGGATGGTTTTGGAAACAGTAAGATAGGAGGTGTACTACACCTACACTCTGGTCGTGTTGGCTAGCGTAGCTTTCTTTGCTCTTTGTTTTTGCATGTAATAAAACTAATGGGGTATTTTTACACTCTGTGGCCTTTTCACCACAGCTTCACCTTTGTTTGCTTAACATTCTCTAAGGTTTGAGCATAATTGTTTTTTTTACCGCATACTTTTATTTGTCATCATCTTGTTATTGTCACATAATTTACCTACAGCTGCAAGCACTCACTAATCTTAGTACTAAAATCTAGTAGTAATAGTGATAGTATTAACCTTATGCATTTGTATTTAACTGTATTAATCATATATTAATGTGGCAAAGCAGGGCGGGGTCCATAACTGTGGGAACGGAGTGAGGCCTGTGGGCACAAAGCCCACCTGCCATCGTCTTGGCGTCCAATTGACAGCTTGCGGTATGTAGACATATGTAGTATGTCAGCGGCTGGTATCTCATGGGTACTGAGTACCTTGAATGCTGCAGAAAAAAAGCTTAAACTTTGAGAAAGCTTTGAACATGAGAAAATGGTTTTAGATGCTCAATAGTCTACACATGCTCAATTTGCATTATGCGGTGTTCTTTATTTCTTAATCTTGAAGGCTGTCCTGTGATAAGGAGGTCGTCAGGACGATGCAGGGACGCACACTGGGGAAAAGTGCCACTGCAACTGTGCGTCAGGCATTGGGTTGCCCGGTCAGGCGAATACTTCTCTGTGCTCGGTAAGTTGTAACCCACGTCACAGACCCCAGCCGTCTTGCTGCCCACAAATGGTGCCCGTGCCTTGTCCGGGATGGCTGGTGTTAGTTTATGCTAAAGATGTACTGACACATCTCATGAACATGTAGATGATGTCTACATAGAGCATTTGAGGAAGTCTTTGCTGCAGATCCTGACACCCCAGATGAGCTGCGGGATGAAGACTAGAAGGGTGATCTGGAGGGGGATGAGGGGTTTGAGGACTTGAGCTTCGATGAGCCCCTTGAATTTGGAGCTCACCTGCAATCCACTGCAGCCTTTCAACCAACCAGGAGGTTGTAGGGTTGCCGTTTGCTGTCATCCTCCCAGACAGATCCAGCAGAGCCTTCCTTGCCTGGGACAGCCACTCAGAGCCAGGTAAATAAATACCCATTTAGCAATCAATAATGAGATTTATGGGGTGTGGGGTGATCATTTTGATATTTCATTAAGTTGGTTATTTTTTGATAAAAATGGCTAGCTGTAGATAATTTTGCACATTTCACGGCTACATACTAAATTAATAATCATATGGACATGAAATATTATCTTTCTTTGATATTGGAGAATGATATGACAGTGAAAATACAGATGTGTATTAATTTCTTTTGATGCCCAGGTGGAGAGAGTGGTACCAGATGGCCAAGCTGGGTATGACCATGTCATAAAGCTGGCCAACAGTCTGGTTGACCTGTGCCATCAGGGCTTGGTCCCTCATGAGAATGTAGATGAGAATGTCACTCTGTGGGACAACCTATCAAAGCATGGCATGGGCACTGAGTACCTTGAGTGCCGGCCCTGGTCACTGGGATATCCTGAACCAACTAGCTCCCGTCCACCATGAGAAGTTTCCGGTGGTTTTGGCCTCTGAACTCCTCCCTTCTGTGCAGTCAAAACTTCCGGAACCGGTCCGGCACGGCCACTCAAGCTTAGGGATTGCCATTCAGCATGATGCATCCGGACAGGCAGTACAGCGTCTTCGAGGCAAACCTCCTCCGGTGGGCTCGATGGCAGCAGCTGTTCCCTGACCTGCTTTTGCCGCTATACTTTCTAGAGCTGTTTGTGGAACAAAACCTGCAAGAGAAGTAGCATTTCAATTTAGGAGCAAAATAAAGCCTGTGGTTAACATTCACTGAAGAGACTTTCAAGGTGTATTTTACAACAAATACAATTATACACACTCAAACATGATTGTAGCTGATTGTGTGTGTGTGTGTGTTTTTTAATTGTAGGATGTTGAGAAGGAGGTGAGTAACATGCTAAAAGAATGCACGGTCTTTATAGCAACTTGTTAGCAACACAGAGAGAGATGTGTAATGCATTATCCATGTACTTTACCTACTGTAATCCTTAGATTTTCTAGCCCATAAACTGGCTCTGCAGGTTTGCATGCAACATTTGCAAAGGTTTTGTTCTACTGCACCAGTCCTTCCTGCAGATAAAGCAGAAAATTAGTGCACATGTTCATGAGAAAGTGAGGCTGTTATCCATATTTGGGGTCCACACATCTGAACCAGATGCAGCAGTAGCAATTTTCCTAAAAGTGACCTAAAAAGTTACAGATTCTTGAGACAGACTATTCCCTGCCTCTTTAAAAAGAAAAAATAACCAACTTTGAAGGCATCATAGAGAAACCACAAAATGGTTGCATTACTATAACGTTTCATTAAGTGCCTGAGATATTGTCATTCAGGCGGTGATATACTGTACTTCTAAAACCTTGGTCGCATTCTTTTAAGTATGAAAACGTCAAGAATGTTTAATTAGTCTTTCTGTGCTTGATATACATGGCATCTCATTCTCTCTCCTTCCCAGTTGTCTGTCTTATTGCCCTTGTTATATATAGTGGCTGTACAAATGATGATTTCAGCTGCTTTGGTGTAAATATTTGGTAAACACACCTTTGATTCTCCTGAATTTGCTACCTGAGAGGTAAACATGAGATTGATGGTGGTTATTTTGCCTTTTAATAAAAGTATATATTAAAATTAATAATTGTTCATATATTCAAATTGATCCAATAGAAAAAAAAAAAAGAAAAAATCTCAGAAATATTAACCATTATGTGTTTTCTGCTTTCTTTTCACTCACAGTACTCTCTATAAATGGCAGAAAATGGATATGAATGTTTAAATTGATCTCTAGAGAAACACAATGATTGAAAAATAAATGACATCCAGTCATATAATTTACAGCTATGACTACTATTTGAGATTAGTTTTTGCAATTCACAATTTAAACAATCTCTCAAATCTCGAATCAATCTCAAATCGCTCGCGCCCTCATTGCGTCTTAGCCCGACGTATGCAGCAAAGCATTTGTGAAGCCACAACACGCACAACCTTGAGGCGGATGGGCTACAACAGCAGAAGACCCCACCGGGTACCACTCATCTCCACTACAAATAGGAAAAAGAGGCTACAATTTGCAAGAGCTCACCAAAATTGGACAGTTGAAGACTGGAAAAATGTTGCCTGGTCTGATGAGTCTCAATTTCTGTTGAGACATTCAGATGGTAGAGTCAGAATTTGGCGTAAACAGAATGAGAACATGGATCCATCATGCCTTGTTACCACTGTGCAGGCTGGTGGTGGTGGTGTAATGCTGTGGGGGATGTTTTCTTGGCACACTTTAGGCCCCTTAGTGCCAATTGGGCATCGTTTACATGCCACAGCCTACCTGAGCATTGTTTCTGACCATGTCCATCCCTTTATGGCCACCATGTACCCATCCTCTGATGGCTACTTCCAGCAGGATAATGCACCAAGTCACAAAGCTCTAATCATTTCAAATTGGTTTCTTGAACATGACAATAAGTTCACTGTACTAAAATGGCCTCCACAGTCACCACCGGCATCTTTGGGATGTGGTGGAACGGGAGCTTTGTGCCCTGGAGGTAAATAAGTATGTCTGTCTTAAAATAAATGAACAAATTATTGAAAGAGTAGACACCATTACATTTCTACGAGTCTTTATTGATGAATGTTTACAATTCAAATGTCATATTTGACCAGTTAATAACAAAATTATCAAAATATGTTGGACTATTTTTTAAAGTAAGACATCTTCTCCCACAGTCAGCACTTGTCATCTTATATAAAACCTTGTTTGAGTCCCACTTAAATTATTACAATGTCATATGGTGTAACACTTTTATTAGCTACCTGAAAAAAATACAGTCCTTACAGAAAAAAATCGTACAGGTATTGACGTGGTCTGAGCCAAATAACCCCTCGTGTCTATTGTTTCATTGCCTGGGTTTATTAAGACTTACCGAATACAATGCTTTTCATAACGCTTGTATGATATTCCAGGTTGTTCATAAGCTAAATGACAGATTGTGTGAACTTGTCTCAATCAGTCGACCCCAGAATACATATCACACAAGAGAAAAAGAGTTAATTACTGGTAAAATAAGACGTTTGAAATGTATGAGCCTGAGTGTAGGCTGTAGAGGTCCGCAGATTTGGAACAAGCTTGAGGAAAACCTTAAATTAGTGCATTCTGTCTCCGTTTTCAAAAAAAATCTGAAGGAAATTTTGCTTTTAAGATATACTTTTTGATCATTTTGGAAGTGTTATATTTGTGCTGGGATCGTTTGTTTGTTTGTAGTGCTTGTGTTTTGTTGTATTTATATGTATTTGTTTTATGGAGTGAGTTTTTCTTGAATGTTATACAGTATGTTGTATGTAGATATTGGGCCCCCTCTTAAAAGCTTTAATAGCTTCTTTGGGGTTCCCCCTTTTCACACAATAACCTTCCTATTACTATTGTAATTTGTTTTTAAAATGATGATGTGTATGTGAAATAAATTAAAATTCAAAAATGTGCATCCCACAAATCTCCATCAACTGCAAGATGCTATCCTATCATTATGGGACAACATTTCTAAAGAATGCTTTCAGCACCTTATTGAATCAATGCCACGTAGAATTAAGGCAGTTCGGAAGGCGAAAGGGGGTCAAACACAGTATTAGTATGGTGTTCCAAGAGCCACATAGAGACGTGTGTCGCATTCTTTAGCGGTCCGCCTGGAAACAAAGCCGTCGTGATGCCAAACCCCCTTAAGGAAGAAAAAATCCATTGTGTTTAACTGTGGCAATGAGTGCTTATTAGGATCAACTAAATGCTGGGTTTTCAAAATTATGTGAAGTTCCCAGCACCATTGTTTAGGTAAACTTGAACAACATTCTTGAATGAATTGCATGTCTGTTATTGTGGGTACATCCACTTTACATTGTCAAGCCCCTAAACATGACACTAAGCAAAACAAATTGTGATTGGTTGCTTTGTCAGTCAGACGCCCAGACCTTCTGCAGTCAGACCTTAATCCAGAACTGAGTTTGCACACCCCTTCTATAGTGAAAAATTGTTCGTTAGACTTTTAAAATGTTCTTCAAACTATGAAAAAATGGTTCTTTAAAAAAAAAAAAAATAACTGAAAGGTTCTTTGAGGAACCAAAATGGTTCTTTTATGGCATTGTTCTGAAAATGCTCGGAAATACTCCAAATACTAATACTATGGAAATACATATTCAAAATACTCATGGAAGGCAAGTGATTAGTTGATCCGTATATGATTGTAAATGCCCTAAATGTTGACACAAAAGCTAATGGTCATTACACCCACAAATTAAAATTTTGTCATCATTTACTCACCTTTATATCATTCCAAACCTGTAAGACTTTCGTTCATCTTTGAAACAAAACTGAATGATGTTTAAAGAAATCTGAGAGCTTTCTGTCCCTCCATTGACAACTACCACTTTGACACTTCAAAAAGTTCATAAAGAGATCGTAAAACGAATCCATATGAATCGGGCAGTTTATAGTCTAAATTTTCTGAAAAGACAGGATCGCTTGTTATAATGAACAGATTGAATTTAGGCTTTTATTCACATATAAACATTCTTCAGTGCACACATCAGTTGTGGTAAATGGAAGCTCAAACATGTTCGCTTGACATGCGAGAACCAATGAGGTTCATTCTCATGTTATGCAGCACGTTTAAGCTTCTGCAAGAACCAATGAGGTTTGTTCTCGCTCGTCAAGCAAGTACGGTTGAGCTTCTGTTTATGTTCGCCGGTCAAAGTTTATGTGTTAATAAACGCCTAAATTCAATCTGTTCATTATATAAAGCAATCCAGTCTCTTCAGAAAATTTTGACTAAAGCAAACGCTTGATCCATATGGATTAGATTTACAATCTTTTTATGATCTTCATTTTTGTATTGAAGATAAACGAAAGTCTTATAGGTTTGAAACGACATGAAGTGAGTAACCCTGTTGGTTTTGGGTGACCTAACCCTTTAATGTTTTATCTGAAGGAGTCCCGCATGGCATTGACTTTGACTCTGTGAATGACATTCTGCTGGCAGTGGGCGGAGTCAAATCTACACAGTCTGCGCATGTGGTCTTTAACTGTGAGTGAAACGCATCTCTCAGTTCACACGGTCATAGGTAATACATGCACACGTTTAAATGCTTCTTTAAAAATGTCAGTTGTTTAACCCAGACGAATGATTTAATTTCAAGACGAGCAAACCAGCCCACAGACTGTGCTTATGGACATGACCAAAATACTCCAGATAGAATATGGATTCAGCAATATCCCTGTTCAAATGGAGTCTTATTGCTTACAGTGCCAGGAACCGATGGGCTAACATAGGATTTTAGCTTCTCATTACACAGGTTGAG
The DNA here is from genome assembly GCA_030578275.1 of Meda fulgida. Taxonomy (NCBI): domain Eukaryota; kingdom Metazoa; phylum Chordata; class Actinopteri; order Cypriniformes; family Leuciscidae; genus Meda; species Meda fulgida. The sequence goes on along the minus strand of CM060632.1, from coordinate 9,252,176 downwards.
TGTAATATACATGTATATGAATAAACATTTTTACAATTGTTTTCTAAGGCACATGTTTTTGTCATTAAGGGACTGTACTGTGCACTTTGAAAGAAAGAATAACACTGTGACAAGATTTTGAAGCGTTCAAAAGATGTAAAGATGCTTTATCTGAGAACATGCTTTTTTTTTGGAGACACAAACTGTGACATGTTTGTCAGCATTTTGTTTATCAAACAATATGGTCAAAATTTGAATGAAAATAACTGTTCCAAAACCAGCATAAGCCTCTTCTCCTTTTGTTTTCCATGGAAGAAAGAAAACCATATGGGTTTAGAACATGTAGACTGTAAAATAAATGAAAAGATGGACTTCAGAAGCTTAATAACGACATGAGCGATCAGTAAATAAGTTCAAACAATGACAGATTTTATGTCTGATGTCATCTTGACAAATTGGGTCATATTTGTTCTGCAAGTTCAAATGTATATTTTACTCAAGATACACATCACAAAACAACTGTTAACATTTTTCTCCTGGTTCATAAATATACATCTTCACTTATATTATTCAAGTATAATCCACAGCCAAAGACCCTTCATTTACTGATGTAAAGATTAAGCTTGAAGCCAAATACAGTGCATATTCATCACTCTAGCATAATGCATTTAATTCTTTTCAAATCTATTTTTGTCTACACATTGATATGTCCACTGGTTCATTTTGCGGTTTCCTTTTGCCGATCTGTCCAGTATTTAGCGTAGGCCTCGTGGAACATGTTCTTACAGCTGATCTTGGCCTTCAAGCGGGAGCAGATGAGGAAGGAGCCGCCCATCTTGCGGTGCAGAGAGTAGGTTTCCTCCGGGGGAGGAGTCAGACGCTCCTTCAGCATCACAGGAATCAGACTGTGGATCCGCTCCGTTGTGCTCTGGGAACCGAAGTCAAACGGCTCATCTGACGCGAATGCTTCCCCGAGGATCATCACCGCATCCACATGGGCGTCCTTCATCGCCTGAAATGTTGAAAAGAGTGAACAGAAATTGCACTCAAGGTTGTGCACCATTCAGAACTGAATTGAGAATTTAATTTATAAATTTGAATTGAGATTAAGTCAGTAAGAAGTGATTAATTGTCTGCAGAACCAGCGATGAGACAGCCAATCAGCTGCATGGAAGAGTTACATTACTGAACTTGGTATTTAATTTAATATTTCAAATAATGGTAATTTAATAATTCATTTGAATTAATACAATATTTTACTACTTTGTTTTGCAATTATGTAAAGTTCCCTTGAATTATAATTTAGTAAATATGGGGTCAGTTGCATTCCCACTTTACATTTAATCATTTAGCAGAAGCTTTTATCCAAAGTGACTTACAAATGAGGAGAGCAATAGAAGCAGTTAAACTAACAATAGGACAACAATATGTAAGTGCTTTGACTCTTCCCAGTTTGGTCTAATGCAGTATATACTTTTTTTAAAAACTAAAAATAGAGTAGAAGAGAAAAGAAAATGTTAGTATTAATGGATCAAGTGTTGCCGAAATAGATCTCTTCAGACGTTTCTTGAATATTCTCACTTATGAATATTCAGTGTTTACTATGCAAATGGATTCTCTCAAACAAGCTACAACATGTTTGTGGCAATGGCCTAACAGGATATGATGCATCCAAAACCATCATAGAGTTTTGGGCAGGTGAAGCATGCTACTTTTAGGTCTGTGGGCTCTTTGGACTGAATTACTGTACCTTTGACTCGTATCCGGTCAGAAAGTTCATATCAATCGACCGTCTTAAAACTCCCTCTCTGTTCCTGTCCGCAGCAGCCTTGATAATCTGATCAAGAAATAATTCAAGTATCGTCACAAATTTAAATATGAAACAATTAAAAAAAAATATGCAGAATGTAAAGTTTACAGTGTTACCTCAATATAGACATCAGTGAAGCTTGCATCAAAACCTCTAGTGGCTCCAAAGTCTAACAGAGCAACCTGCATAATTCCAGACAAAAATTATTGCAATCAAAACAATTCAGATTAAACGATTCCAGATATACAATGAAAACAGAGAAATACCTTGTGTGTTTGTGGGTCAAAGAAGAAATTGGACCAGTTAGGATCCGTCTGCATGTATCGAAACTCAAAGAGTTCACGCAAACACAGAGTCAGAATCTGCTCACATATCTGTCAAAGAGTAGATATGAACATTTTGAATGTTCAGGACTAAGAAAAGACATTTTTAAAGACTACATCAGTCTGGAAGCATGTGTGGCCGGCTTCACCTCGTTCTTGAGTTCCTGTGGCAGGTCATCGGCTTTATCCAAAGGGAAACCAGACACCAGCTCCGTGGTGAGGACGTGCTGGCTGCTCAGTTCGTCCACAACATTTGGCACGTAGAAATAAGGATGGCCCTTCAGTAACTCCCTGTAATGATATTACATATACAGAATGTTACACCTGTGCTACAGAGGCAATATTGTACTGTACATACACAATATATTACAGAATGTTCCAGAAGCACTAAATCTAACATGATGCATTTGCATATTTTAACACTAATCTTACACATTGGTATTGTTTATATTCTAAAAGGTGCAATCATGAAGTAAATTTGATTTGTGATAGCTAGCTCTATAATGAAATGCAATTCATAATTCCAATATGTATGTTAATCAGTGTTGTTCTTATAAATAACAAAAACTAAGAAATATTTAAAACAGCTTTTGTTAATTGAAAAAAATTGACTTAAAAGAATATTAGAAATGTTTAAACAAGCTAAAATAAAATGAGTTCAAGTTAAAATTCTAAAATTATTAAAACTATAACAAAAATTAAAGCTAAATAAAAAAAAGACAAAAGCACAAACTTAACCAAAATGACAATAAAAACTGAAAATATAAAAATAAAAGCTAATAAAAAATATGAATAAGTATTAAACAGCCTACAAATAATACTAAAATAACAGCCTAAAATATAATTTGAGTCTCATTTAAATATCAAAAGAACTACCCTGAGATATGGTCCACAGTTTGGATCTAGTTATTCAAATACTCACTGGAATTTCTTGGCACATTTGGCTTCCCGTACATAATCACACTCCAAAGCCAATTCCCTGCTCATGACCTCTATGAGATGTTCAGGAAACAAACCTTCACGCGAACAGAACGACAGACACGGTTACAGTAGAACTGAAATCAAAAGCATTGTGACACAACATAATTCATACCTTCAGGTAAAGCATTGCTGATACTGAGGAGTGTCATTAGGTTGTTCACGTCGCTGTTTATGCTTTTGGCCACTCCTGGATACTGACAGCACATAATAATGTTTAATTAATAAATATCTAGATCTAGCAGCACAAAGCACATACATGTGAAACACTGCGAAACAAAAGCAGCTCTCGAACCTGGATTTTCATGGCCACTTCTCTGCCGTTCTTCATTCTGGCCAGGTGAACCTGACCGATGGAGGCCGCAGCAAACGGACGCTCCTCAAAGTACTCTAGTTTATCCTGCCAGTTTGGACCCAGATCACTGACCACCGTTTTCTGTCCGAATGATAAACACACCATAAAACAAAACCATACTTTGTTTTTAAACTTATAAGCTGCTCTTATTATCTCAGGCTACGTCTACACCAATCCAGATTTCTCTGTTTTGGCTTTTTTTTTTTCTGCAAAAACCGAGCTTTTTTTAAATGGATAAATTTAGACATTTTCACATATAGTGTGGACTGTTAAAACTGAGAAGATGCATCTTTGAAAAAGATGATGCATGTTTAGTCATGTGATGCATATTTTATGATGGCATTTATTCAAAATTGCTGTGCTGCTGTAAAACATGAAGGTAATTGCGTTATAGACCATAGAGTGCGACATAGTGAGCCAAAACTACTAGCCTAATATAAATTTAAAACATTGTTAAAGACAAGTAATAAAATAATAAAAAATAATAAAATTACAAGCAAAAAGCACAAATAAATACAATATAACAAAGATACAAATAAAATAAAGAGTGCTTTTCAGGTAGGTCTGACAGAAGTTTTCAGGTACAGAAATTTAATAATTTAATAGTGTGGACGGAGACCGTTTTACAATGCCATTTTTAAATGTATCTGGATTAATGCAGATGTAGCTTTAAAAGTCATTCACTATTTGTTTGTTTTTAAAGGGATAGTTCACCCAAAATCATTACTTTTTATCATTACTCACCCTCAAGTTTGAATGTATGAATTTCTTTGTATTTTTAAGAATGTCTGTAACCAAACAGTTGGCGGTAGACATTGACTTCTATAGTATTGAAAAAATATATATACTATGGAAGTCAATGGGATCCATCAACTGTTTAATTACTGGCGTTCTTCAAAATATCTTCCTTTGTGTTCAACAGAAGAAAGAATTTCATACAGGTTTGAAATAACTTCAGGGTGAGTTAATGATGACAATTTCATTTCAACCATCCCTTTAATATATTTCTAATTTCAGCTCAACAGCAAAACAGTTCAAATTACAGACATTAAATAACTTGCAAAGGTTTTTTAATGTCGACTTTAAGCAGTGTTGGGGAAGGTTACTTTTAAAAGTAATGCATTACAATATTGTATTACTCCCTAAAGAGTAACTAATTGCATTACTTAGTTACTTCTTATGGGAAGTAATGCGTTATATTATTAGTAATAATAATACCTTTTTATTTAATATGCACCTTTCTCACACCCAAAGTGCTAACAGAGTAAAAGACAAGAAAAACATTACTTTTTCTCACCAGGGCTGGACTTGGTTGTTTGTTTTTAATAACACAAACAAAATCTAGTACTTTTGGGCCCTTTCACACTAAAATGGAATAAGTAAAATAATAATAATAAAAATGTCATAAGTGAAATGAGGCAGCAGAAGAAAGTTCAATACTCTAACTTAAGGAATAAAAACAAAAAATTAAACAAATGTGATTGGTATGGTTGAATTGGATCATCAAAGGTCAGCAGCAACTACATGGGCTAATAAAGATTAAATACATAAAGTATATTATTCATTTTGATAAATAGTTTTTGTGCAAGTGAGAAGAGTAAATGCATGCTTACATTTATTCTAGAACTACAATAACCATCATGTTCAAACAGCGCACACAACGCCTCTGCACTTACTCCCGATTTCTCTCAATATGCGGACAGGAGAGCTGTCAGACAATACATGGAAAAATAAGTAACTTGTATTATATATTTGAAAAAGTAATTGTAAAAGTACATTTAAAAGTAATCTGTTACTTATTACTTGAAAAATGTAATCTGATTACATAACTCACGTTACTTGTAATGCATTACCCCCAACACTGACTTTAAGATGTAAAAGCTGTTTGTGTTTTCAACTCTCACATTTGAGGCTATACCATCATTTGCTTGGTGGGCATGAAGTCGGCGCTCTGTCGAACACGGTCAAAGATCTTTGCAAGCTGAGGGTTGATGAAAGCATCGTCTATATGCAAGAAAAGATGAGCAGAACCAAAGATCAATGTGTAGCAGATCATGCAAATATTATCTTTTTCAGCATGATGGCATGAAGCACTAAAAAAAGCTTTGCATTGTTATTGTGGCCAGCTGGTTTTCTTATTTTAGGTCGTGACATATTCCAGCTAGTTGCGTCCTTCACCTCAATGACATGGCACACAATACACCTCGATGGCATTGCACATAATGCGTTATTGCCCTTTTAAAAGACAACAACAGATTAAAAGAGACTTAATGTGACCTTATCAGCTATCTGTCTGGATCTACTTTCCTTTTAAGTGGAAAGATACAGAATGCAGTCGGCAACATAAACAGCCCAACACTGTGTCGAGGGGAAGGGGTGTACTGTGTAATAATATTTCAGAATGACATTTGTGTCAAATTCTTGGCAGGAATAACCCCTGCTGTGTGTGGCAGTATAGCAAACAGCTCAATGGCAAGGGTAGTAGCTGAAACAAGTGGTAAAAACAAGCATTTGACACAACACATATTCCATCATATTTTAAAATAATTGTGATAAATTAGAAATGGCAAATTCAATTTTAAATGAATAGTGCCATTATGATGAACAGATGTCTGTGGTTGCCAGGGTGTTGCTATTTACTGATCAAAAGTCAAATGACCAAATCCCTTCAGACCAGATCACTAATCAGCAGTCACCTCTAATAACAAAATGATTATAGAAGTTATTCATAAAAAAAGAATAATAAAATAATAATAATATTATATATATATGTATATATATATATATCAGCCGCGTGCAGTGGTGTTTTAAAATGAGGCAAAATCCTTGCAGTTTAACAAAAAAAATTGTATATCAAATGTAAATTCATTCATTCATTCTATTTTGTATTTCTTACACTATGTAATTAACGTTCTATTTATTAAAACCAAGCATAAATTAATCAAGTTAAGAGTTTTTACGCAGTTTTACATTTATTCTAAAATAACTAAAGGCAGTAATATTTTATTTAATTTTTTAATAACATTTTTTTTTTGTGACAAATTAGAACAGTCATCATGTTTTAGCTGTTTTAATTAGATCTTCCCATTAACGCCATCATTTTGTTCATTCAGACTGATTTGTGAACTCGCACGTAAAAATGATGCGGGATTAATCACATGAACCAATCATATCTGTTCATATCCAATCATAGTGCGATAGAGGCATTGCCTCCTCTCACGTGACTTCTCCCCATTCATTCTCAATTACTCCCCATCAAACCCAGCGCACGCTTTAGGGGGTCTGATAAAACTCAATGGGCTCAGTCAGGGGAGGTGAGAGAGACTCAGCGTCCCGCTGTAACTTTACCTGCTGGTGTCGCTGTGGGAGAGTGTTACTTTAGAAAAACAAGTGATTCAAGCACTTTTAAATGTCATATTTTGTTATATTTCCGCTGTTTTAATTTTTAAATATCGATTGTTTTCTCACCTGCCACCCTCATCTCCTCGGACGAAACGTCCCTGATCTGGGGTACTTCAAATAAATAATTTAGCTTGCACTGAATTGAAAATGTTTGCAATAATGTTCATGATCTCTACAGACGCGTGATTTTTTTTCCCAAACCACTTCAGCGGAAATCCCTCCCTGCAGCCGATTCTAAAGTTTTCATTGGTCATATTAATCACTGTACTGATTGCCTACACCAAACACTGATCCCTAAACCTACCCGTCAATGTAACCTAAACCAATGAAATCGGCTGCAGGGCGGGATTTCCGCTGAAGTGGTTTGGGAAAAAAAATCACGCTCTACAGACAGATGTGTTTTGAAGAACCTCTCACCCTGGATGCTGAGCATCTGTCCTAGTTTAAGTGCGGCTCCTCTCACTTTGCAGAGAGTCCGAACAATCCTTTCAGCATTGGCTTCTGATATGAACGGGTTTGAGTCCAGAATTGCTTTTTTCTGTCCTGCCAAAGAGGAGAGAGGAATAAACTAACCCAACTTGTAAATCACAGCCAATCAATTATAGAACCATAATGTCCAACCATATTTTCCCACCTGATTTACCTCCAGATGCAAGACTCTTCTTTGCCACTTCAGCAATGGCTCCAATGCCCAGTCCAACTGCTAAACCTGTGGTAATAATGAAATATTTTGCATTTGCTTGTTTGCCAAAGCCTTTTTTGAGCTAATTAAACAAGCAATCACACTATAATGGGTGTTATCTCACCTCCAAAGTTCACCAGCCTTCCCAGTCTCGTGACTGGCACTTTTCTCTCTCTGGAACTCTCACTTAACTGAGAAAACAACAGTAAACAATATAATTGGAGAAGGTGTTTTTATAGTCACTGCTTTAAGATAAAATTATAATTGTACTGCTGCATAAATATTAAAGTATTCAAAGTAAACCAGACCATAAAAATTTGAACTTCAACACTTTCAATCAGGGCTGTGTAACCAACAAGAATTTACAGTTTGGTGTGCTGTACCATTTGCTTATGTTTTTTGGAATCAGGTGTTTTGGCATCTTTGGTTGTGTCGACACCTTCTCTTTTCAGTCCACTGTAATATCTGTGATCTTGATGGAATAAACAGATCTGTCCAAAGACGTGCTGTTGAGCTGGACGAATCTCTCCAAAAAGCCTGTGTCCAGATCTCCCCAAATACCTGTCACGACCCCTGGCACATTCAACAACAGCACCACTAAACCTGGAGGCATTTCGGAGGCTGCCATACTCCTGAAACCAAGCATGCAGGACAAACAAAGTAAAAATCTGGTCTGGATGAATAGATGAAGCTTTGGAAAGGTTGACTTCAAATCATGGCAGATAAATAAACTTCACTCTGACAGCAGCTTGTCAATCTTACCTGTTCTTTAAGGTGAGGCGTGTTAAAACGGACTCGTTTTTGACCTCCGAGTGGAACTTTTCTGAACCTGTTGATTCCCCTCATCAATAACATTTCAGCTGCCATTGTTACCTTTCAGAGCTGTAAAAGCAGTAGAAATGTCAGATAATTGCTTTTGGTTTTATATATATATAATCACACATAAACACTAAAACTTTACTTAAACCACAAAAGCTTCTGTTAAAAAATAAACTTTAACTTAAATACAATCTTAAATCAGTTTAATTTATATTGAAGCACTAAAATAACAACAAAAATAAATATTATATACAACATATTATATATATTTATATATATAAAACTATATCAACTATATAGAATATTATATTATATTGAGATACTATTATAGTTTTTATTCATATTTTGATACATATTTGTACACATAGGCTATAGCCTACGCTTTACAGCAGTTCAGATTAAATTCAGAAATTTAAAATGCATTCTCCATTGGATTCAGAATGAACCCTGTTCAATTCTACAGAGATTCAAACTCCATTAAACAAATTAGTGAATGAAGTGAACACAACAGACCAAACAAAGCTTTCTGGTCGCCTACAAGATCGCTGTTTTTAAAGCAATAAAACTACTTACTTTAATCCTTGGTGACATTCACTGAAGTCTTCATTTATGATAGGCTACAACTACATCAGACATGCTCAAACTCCATTAAGTTTCCGTGAGCTGTCTAAACATACGATGAAATGCAATGTGGAAACTGTGACCTGAGGATCTTGAGACAGCAGCAAATGTTACAAGCAGCCAAAAACGGATTCACTAAACGCTTCTTCCTCCATGAGGAGCTACGGACAGGGTTGCCAAGTCTGCGTCACAAAACTAGCCCAAAGGCCAATTAAAAATATAAATAGGCCAAAAGTAGACCAAATGGGCCAAAATGACCATATCCCAAATATCCAGTTTCCCAGACAAGGCTTAAACCTAGTACCAGACTAAAATACATAGACGTACCATGCAGTGACATATCTTAAAATATTTCAGTGCTATTGTTGTGTCTCAAGATCATAGACTGTTGCTCAAGATGCACATAAGTAATGTTTTTTTTCTTTCTCAGGCACGTTTATAAAAGCTACTTAAATGCCCTAATTGAACCAAGGCACAATCCTGTCTTAATACAAGCCCTGTCTCTGAACGTGATTCCCATTTTTTATAGTCCCTGTTATGCAAAATGAAGAACACTAGCCTATATTGTAGTGATCAGAAAACTTGACATCTAGCAGTTTTATTACTGGTAGAATATATAATATTTGTATACCAGCTTTTTATTTCTGCAAAAATCAATCCGGGGCAAGAGTTTAAAAGTAGACCAATAATGCAAGAAAACCTCAGACTTGGCAACCCTGACTACAGATCCCCGGCTTTTAGATTAGAGAGGCAAATATTATTGTATTTTCTGCCATCTACTGGTGGCAACTTTTTTTGTGTGACCTTCCATTTCTTTCTATTTACCCTAATGAGCAATGGGTTGACTCTCCTAGAAATATGCTGCAAAAATCTTCACATGCTTACATTAGATTGTAGTAAACTTGCTAAATGACTTCATAAACATGTTTGAGACCCACCGTACATACGTTATTTGTTTTTAATACAGCTTTTAAGGAATGATACAATATTTTTTGGACATCACAACAACAACAAAAAACTGTGGTCATTTGCAGTCAATAGGCGTCATCTTGAATCAAAATCAGTCCAATAATCTTTACACTTTTCAGTCAAATAAATGAAAATAAAGCAATGTCTTCTGAAAACACATTTAATTGTTTAAAGGACAGCATTTAGCAGATTTGCCAAAGTGCGGTTTTAATGTCAAGCTTTGATAAATGTTTTTAATTTAGGGAAAAGGTGCAGAGCATTCTGGGTAGTGACCTCTATGACCTTCTCCAAGGGAATTTCTTTGATTTTGGCGATATATTCGGCACTAATACTGATGTTCCTTGGTACATTCCTCACCTAGAGTAAAAACACAGATGTAAGTAAACGTCAAATCATGTTTATGACAGAAAAACTAAAACCTGCCATACCTGCTTCTCAGGTCCCAGCGCAGGAGCGTCCGTCTCTAAACACATGCTCTCCAGAGGAACCTGCTTCACCAGCTTCTGCTTCTTATGGAAGGTGGATATCATGTGATGTGTGACTAATACATCTACTGAGGTGTTATTGTAAATTATACAGTGAGGAAAATAAGAATTTGAACACCATGCTATTTTGTAAGTTCTCCCACTTAGAAATCATGGAGGGGTCTGAAATTGTCATCGTAGGTGCATGTCCACTGTGAGAGACATAACCTAAAAAAAAAAAATCCAGAAATCACAATGTATGATTTTTTAACTATTTATTTGTATGATAAGTATTTGAACACCTAAGAAAATCAATGTTAATATTTGGTACAGTAGCCTTTGTTTGCAATTACAGAGGTCAAACGTTTCCTGTAGTTTTTCACCAGGTTTGCACACACTGCAGGAGGGATTTTGGCCCACTCCTCCACACAGATCTTCTCTAGATCAGTCAGGTTTCTGGGCTGTCTCTGAGAAACACGGAGTTTGAGCTCCCTCCAAAGATTCTCTATTGGGTTTAGGTCTAGGCCACGCCAGAACCTTGATATGCTTCTTACAGAGCCACTCCTTGGTTATCCTGACTGTGTGCTTCGGGTCATTGTCATGTTGGAAGACCCAGTCTCGACCCATCTTCAATGCTCGAACTGAGGGAAGGAGGTTGTTCCCCAAAATCTCGCAATACATGGCCCCGGTCATCCTCTCCTTAATACAGTGCAGTCGCCCGGTCCCATGTGCAGAGCCCCCCCCCCCCCCAAAGCATGATGCTACCACCCCATGCTTCACAGTAGGGACGGTGTTCTTGGGATGGTACTCATCATTCTTCTTCCTCCAAACACGGCGAGTGGAATTATGACCAAAAAGTTCTATTTTGGTCTCATCTGACCACATGACTTTCTCCCATGACTCCTCTGGATCATCCAAATGGTCATTGGCAAACTTAAGACGGGACTTGACATGTGCTGGTTTAAGCAGGGGAACTTTCCGTGCCATGCATGATTTCAAACCATGACGTCTTAGTGTATTACCAACAGTAACCTTGGAAACGGTGGTCCCAGCTCTTTTCAGGTCATTGACCAGCTCCTCTCGTGTAGTTCTGGGCTGATTTCTCACCTTTCTTAGGATCATTGAGACCCCACGAGGTGAGATCTTGCATGGAGCCCCAGTCCGAGAGAGATTGACAGTCATGTTTAGCTTCTTCCATTTTCTAATGATTGCTCCAACAGTGGACCTTTTTCACCAAGTTGTTTGGCAATTTCCCCGTAGCCCTTTCCAGCCTTGTGGAGGTGTACAATTTTGTCTCTAGTGTCTTTGGACAGCTCTTTGGTCTTGGCCATGTTAGTAGTTGGATTCTTACTGATTGTATGGGGTGCACAGGTGTCTTTATGCAGCTAACGACCTCAAACAGGTGCATCTAATTTAGGATAATAAATGAAGTGGAGGTGGACATTTTAAAGGCAGACTAACAGGTCTTTGAGGGTCAGAATTCTAGCTGATAGACAGGTGTTCAAATACTTATTTGCAGCTGTATCATACAAATAAATAGTTAAAAAGTCATATACTTTGATTTCTGGATTTTTTTTTTTAGGTTATGTCTCTCACAGTGGACATGCACCTACGATGACAATTTCAGACCCCTCCATGATTTCTAAGTGGGAGAACTTGCAAAATAGCAGGGTGTTCAAATACTTATTTTCCTCACTGCACAAACAGATATACACTACAAGTTAAACATTTGGACAAGATCTTAAGATATTAAGAACATTTTCATATGAAGACTTTCGCTTATATGCTTTAAATTAGTTTTTAGACAAACATAAATTATATATATATATATATATATATATATATATATATATATATATATATGTATATATTTTGTAAAATCTTAAAATGAATTCATCAAATTTGATAGAAATGAAGAAGCCAAAATATTACAAAATATAAAAAAGAGGTTTTATTTGTTTGTCATTTCGGTTACTACATAATTCTCATAGTTACATTTCTGTTAATTTTTATTGTTCAATTATACTTCATTGTTCAAGCTTTTGATTTGGAGTGTATGTCTATTAGCAGAGCACATACTGTAAAGAGAGCTTGTAAATTTTGCCGAGAGGAGTCAAAACTACGGTGGCTGAGAGAGCTCAACGCGCTGCAACTTAAGAAAACACATGCAAATAGAAAAAAACACCCGCAAATTAAGAAAACATCTTCATCAGTTTCACAACACGTGTGCTTTAAACAATGTGTGCTGGTTGTGTGGTGAACTTTTGCAGCGTGTTTCTGTATTTGCTTGAGTTGTGAGTATTTGGAGTACACATGTGTTGTGAAACTAATGAAGATGTTATTCTATTTGCATGCGTTTTCTTCAGTTGCAGCATGTTGAGCTCTCTCGGCCACCGTGCAAAACCTTTTAACAGTAGGTTATATTTACCTGATCACTCCTTACAATGGATGGAGGTATTGAGAAAAAATAACCAGCTTTCACACCCTCCATTGCAACCGAAGGTTTTCCGTCAAACGCATGAAGAAGTGCATTTTCTACACCTTATTAAAAAAACAAACCAGATTGAAATCATGAAAAGTAACAGATTTATGAATAAGCAAGCACTGTTTGTCAATGCATGTTTTAGTATGTATGCATACCCAGCTCCTTCAAAAGATGGATGGTTGGTCTTCCAGCAGATCTTGAGTGTACATTCCTAACAGACAAAACTCACTGCTATATGAAAGATCATAACATCATTTTTATGTGCACAAATAAACAAGGCCAGAAGCATGACACTTACAGAGGCAGATTTAACTGTTTCGCGATTTCAGCCTGTCGAATGAGAACCTGTCTCTGTCCGTCTTTCCCAGCGTCACTGTTGACTACACGTGGCGTGAAATCCAGGCCGACCTATGTAATGATACATATTTAAACATGTATAAAAACATAATGACCCTGAATAGTTAATTTAGGTACAGATGGAAGAGGAAGACTTTGTTTTTTTGCACGCATTAACAAAAGTTTGACCTACAATGTTGGACTGCTCATTGCATTATGCAGTATTTTTTAGACAATTAAAGGTAGGGTATGCAATTTCTGAAACAATGTTAGTTATACTGGTTGAAACTCTCTTCTCATCCTGATAGCAATCAATAAGAGAAGTGGTCTAAATATTAAAACATGTACAAATATCTTTTGTGGAAGTCCTCTGCTGCTCACGCAGATATCACACATCATCAGCGCGTTTCGCAAGGCTATGCAGAGTTAGACAGACAGTCACAAACAAACAGCAGCCGACCTTTTACAGTTCCTCCTGAACCAAAGCAACGAGACTAAGCTGCATTCACGCGGTGTCATAACCATAATTACGACATGGCAACCTGCTGTTCACATCCTCGGTTTTGGATTTATGCGTTTCTATGTCAACACTATCAACAGAAAAATGAACTGCAGCAGCCAGGTGGTACAAATAGCTCTTTAAGCTGTTTATGCTTTCAGAGCTAACTTGCTATTGCTAGCCTCTCCCAAATTACCTACCTTCCTTAAGGGAATAAAAATCTTACAGAACTCTATTCTTAACTTATAATAACTAGTTAGACATACAGTATTATGTCTAACCTCACCAATAGCCACAATGTGCTCTTTGTATTTGTCAATCAGCGGTAAAGCAGCATCTAAATCCTGTGGGGCAGAAAAGAAGAAAACCGTGTCAGCTGTAAGACAGTAAATAAAATAAATGTATCTTTATTCGCATATGTTTCAGACCTCCGGTACGGCTCCTCTGGGTTGTGCTGGATCTTGGACAGGATGAACTCCAAGACATGGCATAATGAATCCAGGGAACCTATTGGAAATTAAAGCCATTTAATATGGAGTTTGCTGAAATTAATACACAAGATATTATTATGTAAGATATACCTTTGTGAGAGCTGTATAATTTTCTCAAATTCACCAGCATGCTCTGCTACAGCAAGAAGGGCAACAAGCCCAGCCTTAAAAAATGAAAACAAACATTACTGGATTAATACAATAATATGGATATCAGATTTGACAGAGAATAGATTGAAAGAGGTACCTTTTTAGACTCTCCAATGACATCATCAATGTCCTAAATAAACACAACACACACACACACTCATTAAATAACTTCTCAGATAGTTCCATAGTATTATGAACATTGCAACAATATTTCTTTCTTACACTGTCAAAATCCTCGGCAGAAATATGACAGTGACAGTCAATATATCCTTGTTGCATAGATGTATATTTTCAGATCGTTGAAAACAACAGTCCACACCGATCACTTTATGTAAACTAGTGAACCGGATGTGACGAATCCCGCTACAGCGAAGGTTCATGTCATGAATATTAATTAGATCCTCCAGCGTTGCCCTGTAACCATTCTGCCATTCAGCCAATCATCGGTGAACCTCGTGTTGCCTAGTTAATATTCATAAATCGAGCCTTCGCAGTGGTTGCGCTTGTTTTCAGGGTTTGAAAGAAGAAGCTTCCTCAGTTTCTGTATTTTAAACGCTTTGTTTTGCAGTTGGCAGGTGTATCACGTGAGTTTATGTAGACAACCCCACCACATGATCATGTGATCTGAAACAACTCTCATTTGATTCGCTGTGAATAAGAGACAGCGGCAGCACAATGCTTCACTGGGGTGTTTTGTCCCTTTTTTTACTCTCGATTGGCAGCTGTCTTTGTCAATACAAGCCTACGTGGGAATCAATTGATTCGAGACCTCTACCGGAATGGTTCGATCAAGCCAAATTCGGCATTTTCATTCACTGGGGAGTGTTTTCAGTTCCCAGCTTTGGCAGTGAATGGTTCTGGTAAGTCTGCGTCTGGTTTGAAACTAAAAGTGCAAAACGTTCAACAGTGCAACGAGTGCATGATTATAAGGCATTTTTCTGTGAACACATGAATTATGCGTAACGATTCAACTTAATTTAGTTAAAAACGAAGTGGCTATATAATTTGGCTGTGATTTTTAAATGTGTAATAACTGTGTACGTTAATTCAGGTATTAGCAACTTAACCTACAGATGTCAAACCACATGTAATTCAATCATTAGCTCTTGCCACACATCTTACACCGTGTGATTTTAAAAAATATGTTTTTGTTGATTTTAGAGAATTTTTTTTATTAACTATTCAAATCTTTTTAACTTCCTGGTCATGTGACCTGATGCTGCCACACACATTGTATTATAAGAACAAATTTAGCAGTTTTGCAGTTGGCAGATATGTGACAGATCATGTGACAGATCATGTGAGTTTTTGTTTCCGCTTTCAACAGTGTTTCTCAGAAATCACTTATTGCACCTTTAATTCACAAAGGAACTTAGAATGTTTGCTTATGTCATATTTTTGTTTGTGTGCAGAAAACATACGTTTAAATACCCAACATCAGCTGCATGTTTACTCATGTTCATGCACAAATGTCATGAGTTTTTGCAGTACTTAAAAGCCATGGACAACTTTCAGTGAAGTGAAATATCCCCTACGGATCCATGGATGTGTACAAAATCTATTTTTTTTTAAAATTATTTTATTGATTATTGATTGTTTTTTTTTATTGACTATATCATATCCAAGTTGGTTTGGGCAGTTGGTCATATAGGTTATACTGTATGCAATGTGACATCATTAGATTACATAAGCATTAAAATATGTAATTGATCTGATTATTTCAAGAACTGGGATTAACACAAAAAATAATAATACAATATGTTAGGTGATATGATATCGTTAAATTTAAATATATAAATATTTTTAAAAAATCAACAAAGACATGTTTCCACATGCATGTAACTGCATGTAAGATGTGTGACAGATGTTTATGAATATAATACGGTGAAGGTGCCAACATCAGGTCACGTGACCAGGAAGTTAAATACATTTTAATATTTAAAAAAACATTAAAAATACACAGGATATTTCCTAAATCCAAGTCATGTTAGATGTGATATGTGAAGATATTACAACTGATGTGATATCATCAGGTCACATGACCGGCAAGTTATATAAACGTGAATATTTTTATTTAAAATATAATAAAAACATAGTAAAAAAACTATATATATATATATATATATATATATATATATATATATATATATATAATATTTTTAAAATCCAATATGTGTAAAATAAATGGCATGGGTATGTGAATGCATTGCTAAACACCTTAATAAAAAATTATAAAAACAATGCAATAACTATGTTACTGTATCTAGTGAACAACCCCTAGTGATTTTTTTCATACTTCTCCACTTAATTTAGACTATTACATTCTATTAATAATGGTATCCACACTGTAAAAAATAAACCGTAATTTTTACGGTAAAAAACCGGCAGCTGTGGTTGCCAGAACTTTACCGTCAAAAATACGGTAGCAACGTTATTGGTTTTACGGGATTGCTCCCACTGTACTGTATATTTTACGGTTTAGAACTGTCTAATTAACATATTTATGTTGCTATAAAAACAGTTTATACCTGTCATATTTACGGTTCATTACCATCTTTTTTACAGCTCAGAACTGTCTTATTTAAAGGTTTACATTGTAATATTTACGGTTCATTACCATCTTTTTTACAGCTCAGAACTGTCTTATTTAAAGGTTTACATTGTAATATTTACGGTTTATGACCATCTTTTTTACAGCTCAGAACCGTCTTATTTAAAGGTTTACATTGTAATATTTACGGTTCATTACCATCTTTTTTACAGCTCAGAACCGTCTTATTTAAAGGTTTACATTGTAATATTTACGGTTCATTACCATCTTTTTTACAGCTCAGAACTGTCTTATTTAAAGGTTTACATTGTAATATTTACGGTTCATTACCATCTTTTTTACAGCTCAGAACTGTCTTATTTAAAGGTTTACATTGTAATATTTACGGTTTATGACCATCTTTTTTACAGCTCAGAACCGTCTTATTTAAAGGTTTACATTGTAATATTTACGGTTCATTACCATCTTTTTTACAGCTCAGAACCGTCTTATTTAAAGGTTTACATTGTAATATTTACGGTTCATTGCCATCTTTTTTACAGCTCAGAACTGTTTAATTTAGAAGTTTGTGTTGTAAGTTACGGTTACAACCTTTAATTATTGCACAAAGCAGACAGGAAACTATTTAAACTACGGAAAAATATTAAAGCCCAGTTTCACAAACAAGGCTTAAGACTAAAATGAAGATTTGAGCTGTCTTAATGAAAATAAACTGCCCTGATACATCTTAATGTTATTGTCATTATTTTGTCTCAAGATGCTCACCAGTAATGTTTTTATCTATGGCATTTTAATAAATGCAAATTAAATATCTTAATTTAACTAAGGCATAGTCCTAGCTTAAGCTAAGCCTTGTCTGTGAAACCGAGCCTTAATATGTAAATGCTGTTGAACTGTTTATTATAAATAAATTGAATATAAGTGAATTCATTCAGCAATTCTTTCGAAAGCATTATTTTAATCACACTAGCTGGGAGCTAGAAGAAATAGAAGTTACATTGCTAAACATTCAGATTTTACCCGTAAGAAACTATTAAGAGTACTTTTATACTAACTGATGAATATACAAACCTAAATCAAATCACAAAACCCATCAAAATCTATTGAAGACTTAAAGATCAGTGTGGTCCCAAGTATTTTTTAATAAAGACTGTCAGGCATTTAAAACAACATAATAGTTTTTTAGGTTCTTGTCATGTCTTCTTAACAGAAGTCAGGATCAGTCTTAGGATCACTCAGTCAAGACTACTCATTTAAAACTCAGTTTAAAACATTTCTGCTACATAACTGCCACTTTAAACTGAGCTTGGGAAGATAGGTAAAGGTTAAGTTAAACATTTACAATAACTACTAAAGCAGAACAAGGCACAACAAGTGCATAGTATACATTTCAATGTTAATGGACAATTCCGGCGCAAAATGAACCTAGGGTGTAATATCACATTGGTACCGAGTCGACCGTTCTCTGGGATGTGTTTTCATGATAATCGAATGTAAAGAGTTTTATCTCTAAAAACTGTTTAGCTTATAACGCTAGTATATGGGGCATCGTGTAAGCACAAATAAATCGCTAGTTAATACCACTAACAAGACTCAAAATAGCCCCACACTAACACTGTAGCAGAATGAGGGTCCCTACATGCAAACCCAAGCATTGAGAGTCTTGTTAGTGGTATTAACTAGAGATTTATTTGTACTTACACGATGCCCCATATACTAGCGTTATAAGCTAAACAGTTTTTAGAGATAAAACTCTTTACATTCGATTATCATGAAAACAAATCCCAGAGAACGGTCAAATCGGTACCAATGTGATATTACACCCTAGGTTCATTTTGCGCCGGAATTGTCCTTTAATAGTTTAAACTTGGAAACCATTTGCAGGCCACCTTTACAAAGTCTCTCGCCACTCATGATCAGAAAGTTCAGAGATTAAGGTCAAGACTCTTGGGTTCACTGGGACTCGCTTTTTGTTCTTCTTTTCCGCAACCTTTGTGCCCTTTTCGGGATTGATGACGAAAAAACACCTTGAAAAGAAAACAACATTGAAAATCTGAAAATGAAGCCACATGTAAAGTGAACCTCCCCTCTTAGGTGTCTTTACATACCTTTGCAAAAATTCAAGCACTGACGCCAGTTCAGATGGGTAGTGAATGTTGAAACAGTAATAACTGCCAAACATTAGGCAGACAGCGGTGATGAATGTAGTGATGTCATCATTTGCAATCTGGCGGTCCACACTGAGCATGAATCGAACAGCAGCATAGCAGGAGGGTCCTGTGGATACATTTCAATGAAATGAAGTTATGTACATGTAGCAGGGTAATTGTGTTTTATGATTATCATACAAATTGCAGTTTATCTAGTACTGCCCTCCTAAACTATTTCACATAGTAGATTTTTACACATTCTACAACAGATTACTAACTCAATTTACTAAAATAACCTAGTTCAAATGTTTAGATACCCCAAATGGTTAATAGTTAAGGACAATTATAAGGACATTCAAAACTATTACCATTCTCAAATGTCCACATTATTTTAAGGCAAAATATGCAGAACATTTCAAAATGCTTGAATTTTGTGTGAATTTTCAGAAATTTTGTCTCAGAATAAACGAGACACTTGTGAACAATAATCACAAAACACAGAAATGATCATACATATTAAGCATCTAGGGTATCTAAACTTTTAAACTGGATTATTTTTGTAAACCGAGTTATTAGTCTGTGTTGTAGAATATATGTAAAAACCTCTATTATGTAGTGCAGTTTGATCTGGGCAGTACTAATTAAAAACATACACTGCAAGTAGTATGTAAAATATATCAACTCAACTTTATAGATAAACATTTAAGCATTCAAGCTTTGAGGGTGCTACTGTATATGAAGAAAAATTAAATTTACCACACACAATAATGCAAGGCGTCACAGGCAGATTTTCCAACTCAACATCCTTTGCAAGGCTTGTCTCTTCTACATAATGAAGGAGGAGCTCCTCTTTCTCATCAAAATAGGAGAGAAGTAGAAGAATCATGTCTTTTACATCCTCTGAGCAACCATTTGTCTGTCCTCTCAAAACTTGAAGTTTTGTGACAGTCTGTAAGACACGCTTGTTCTTGGTTGCACAAACATTCTTCATGAAGTTCAACAGCCTGCTTCCTTTTCGGTCGATGCTGTTCAGGAAGGTCTCTTTAAGTGGTATCCCTGTGAGATCTTTAAAGTGCACTTCCATTCCACTTTCCTGAAACAAAAATGGCCACTCCTCAGTGAGGGTTTTCATGTCTGTTCCTTTGTTGATATCTTTTCGTTGACTGTAGTATGTAGATTTCATGAGGACCTTCACTTCCTCTTCATTCCAGTCAGTTGTTTGTGACAGACTCCTCATCTTCTCTTTTTTCAACTGCAGACTCTCAGCAGTTTCACTGAGGGGCATAAATCTAACTTCCCAATTGGTGCAGCCATATGTATCTTGGACTGTAGCCCTTTTTTCAGGTGGGACTTCCTCAGTGTCACATTCCTCTGTATCATGAATGCGCTTCTTTATTTTTGGTGTGCTGGTCCGTCTTGCATTTTCAACCCTGGCTTGAAATTGTTTGACCAAAGAGTAGTATCCAGGACCAATCACACTCTCTTCAATCACATCTTGCAAAGACTTAGGATATTTGGCAACCATCCTTTTGGCGACCTCCGTTAAATTCTTCCTACTTGGACAAGCACAGACTTTCATCATTTCCGCAACAACAATCCTCACCATTTCCCTACGCAACCGAGGACTTGGCCTTTTCTGTCTCTCAAGTGCCTGCATTAATTCCTCAGGAAACTTATTCCATGGGACTTCAAAGCTGTCAACCCAGTTCACACTAGAAGAGGAGGTGCTGGGAGATGAGTATGAAGAACTCTGGGACAGAAAAGATCCTGGAGATGAACAGACTGGTTGCTTTGGGGTTTCAGACATTTCTGCTGTAAAAAAGTCATAAGTACGTACTTAGTTAGACCAGGAATAGTTCAACCAAAATAAAAAACGTAACCATTTATTGCCCTGTTGTTATTCCAAACCAGGTGTTCATTTAGAATGACAAGATATTAAGTAAATTACAAACTTTTTGTTTTTACAGTTGAACAGTTACTTTAACTGTAATTTTTTTTTGCCTCACTGTTAAAATAAACAGTAAATACATTGTATTAAATAGAACAAATAACAAAAAGTAATAAAGTTATTGCTACTTTTAATAACAAAAGTAATAAATATGTCTGACCATTAAAAGGATAGTTCACCCAGAAATTAAAATTCTGTCATCCTTTACTCACCCTAAGATTGTTCCAAATGTATTGTTCCATACATTTCTTTGTTCTGCTAAACAAAAAGGAAGATATTTGGAAGAATGTCAGTAACCAAACATATATCATCCCCCATTGACTCTAACAGTATTTTTTCCTCCTATGGCAGTAAATGGGGGACGATATCTGCTTGGTTACTGACATTCTTCTAAATATCTTCCTTTGTGTTTAGCAGAACAAAGAAATGTATACACATTTGGAACAATCTGAGAGTGAGTAAATAAGATAATTTTCATTTTGAAATTAAACTTTTTGTAACGGAAACAAAAACATGGACTTACTGGTCTCCTTTAGAACAGAAATAAATTTCCTGGCTTGAATGGGCCTCAGTACAGCTGCCAGATCTGATTCCTTGAGAAATCTGAAATCTTCTGGGGTCTCCACTCCAAGTGACTTTATGGTCTCCTCAAGAGATTTTTTAGTTGCGATTGGGAGGTCAGGTAATACAGCATCAATGGCATTGCTGATGTTTGAAATGTTTAGCTCTGAATCACCCATTTCTGAAAAAATAATAATTTAATAATTATTAAAATAATAATATTAATAATAATAATAATTCACGTAAATAAACCCAAAATTTAGAAAATACAGATCAACAATTATGTTCAGTGTGACATCACACTGTGCTTTAATGGAATTACCCTTTTTTCATTCATCATATAGGATGTTAAAGGATAGAAATCTGCCAGGTCATTGATTTTCACACAATGCATTATTTCAGTCTGATTTTTCAATTCATGCAAATGGTATGCAGGAATTAACTCTGCTACATACATTCTCAGCAGAAAATGAACAACTTGATCTTTTATGAGAATAAGTGCAAGTTCTCCAAACTCTATTGAGTCCATATTATTTGTCACAAGGAACTGGCCTTTTTTGTATAACGTGCCCCTGTACATTACTTCTGCTGAGACTTTGGTATTGTTCTCTGTAAATTCAAACTGCCTCAATGCATCTTTAACAGAATCACTATACAGCTCTGGGTAAAATGGAGTGCTGTTTTTTACCCTCAAAGTTAGATCACACATTGACCCTTCTGACAGATAGGCCTGGTACATTTGATGTCTTTCAGAGAGAGTGAAGCACAGGTTTTTGAAATTCTTTAAGTTCCTAGCACATCTTTTAAAGTAACTGTGCTTACTCTCAAAGCGCATCGTCCACAATCTGATCAAAGGACCAAACTTTAAAATCAGTGCAGGGTAGTGTCGCAAGTAGTGATGCTTAGGCTTTAGTCTATGTCCTGGAAAAAGAGAGAATCTAGAAGCAAGATATTCTTGGATAAGAACGTCAAGGTATGCGACCTCTGGCAATGAAATTTTCTGTGCACAAACCATCTCCACAATGTCTTTTAGCTGAAGGGTCAACTGCCAAACGTCATCCATGGGCTCTTTCACCTTGTCACACATGATCACAGGAAGAAGTCTAAGAAAATTCCAGTTCTGAATAGCATGACCAGAAAGCTTTAAACCATTGGAGTTCACTGCACATGGCTTACTCAATGCATCAGAGGCACTGTATTTAAATTGCTTAATGCGTCTATTCAGAATTGAATAAGTGAACCACTTTTTCTGCTTGATGAAGTACTTCAGGTAAAGAGCTAAATCATAGGAAAGGATACCCTCAAAAATGTCATGGCCTAAACAAGGTGGCAGGCCAGGCATGCAAACGTGAAAGTAATTCAATGAATTAAAAATTGACTCAGATGTTATACCTTCAACGTTTTGTTGTCCCTCAGACTGTAAAATCTCCACAGCAGAATTGTAGTTTTCAGAAGTGCGCTGAGGCCCACAAGCATTTGGATCCGTTTGAAAATCTCTTCGTGATATCTGGCAATACCTGCAGAAATATTCAGAAAAACTAAAATTTTCTGTGAATCCACCGATATTATGAGACCCCAAATTGTCCCCTGCAATGCACAAAACAGTCCCTTTAACATTTTCCTCTGCCACGGTTATTCCATTGTCTTCCAGGTCTTTTAAGTCTGCAATTAGCCTTGAGAAAACTTTGTCATGTCCAAAGTGTTTGAAGTCTTTTTCTCGACACAGCATTACAAGTGACATGTGGTCTGTACTTGATCTTATATGAGGTGGTAAATTAGCCAGAGACAGATATACAGCTAGTATTTTGTGCTTGCTTTTTGCTGAACCTAATGGGTTCACCACCTCAAAAGAATCTTGATATAGAATTAGTTTGAGACATGATGGGTTTTGAGAAAAGAACTCATTGTTTTTGAATACCTGACCATCACTGACATCACAAAGCACATCTGTGCACGGTAAGCATGTATCCTGTGCAGCACAATTCCGCCATAAGTCAGACTCCAATAAACATCTCAAAGTGTCTTTCAATGGAACATAGTAGGCAAACCTCTGTGACCTTGTTTCATCTCTTCCTAAATACAACTTTACTGGTTCTGTGTATCTGAATATCTCTTTGAAAGCCTTTGTTCTTGAAAAAATGGTTCTCATTGGTCCTTCATGACTAATGGTGAATAAGTCAGATTTTTTCACAATATCACATATTCTACCAATGTCCTCATCTGTTAACTCTAAATCACTTTTCAGAAATGCACTCAATTTATTCAAAGTAAATGTCTGTCCTAGTTCATGTATGCTCTGCATCTCTTCAACAATATTTTGTATAGTTGATGCTGGCAGAAGGAACTGCCCATGTAATTTCAAGTAGAAAAGACAAATATTTCTGAGAAACAGGTCATTGAAATTTTCTTGAACTTCACCCTCATCAGTCTCGCTAAATCTCTCTGTAGGGCCTGTAACTAAAGGTTCAGTTTCGAGAGACTGAGAAACTGTCTCCTTATAAAGATCACTTATACTGCTCACGGAACACTGTCTGTGTTTCCTGGACATGTGGGATGTAAACGACGACCTATTAGTGAACGTATGGTCGCATCCTGTTACCGGACATGTCACAACACGTCCTTCGGCTATATGTTCCTTTAAGTGAGCTGTTAGTGATTTGACATCGCGACACTGGCGCTGGCACATAGAGATATTACACGTAAACATCGTAAGGGCATTTGTAGTGTCAACATGTGAATCTATGTTATGTTTACGGTAAAAATGAGCCTTAAATGCCCCATATGAACGAAACGTTTCGTGGCAATCTGTGGCGCCGCACTTGAACACGCATTGTGGTTCATTACGATGAAGTTTGACATGTAAAACGTGTTCCCTAAGGGTTTGCACTGATATTCCACAGAAAAAACAGCTAAACATTGTAACTGCGCGAACAAACACACACTCTACTGTTGTTCTAAACACCTAAATGCTGTTTCACATCTCGGGCTGGACTATACAACTTTAACGTTAGAGCTTGCAAGTCTGACTTTAACGTTACATGCGCGGACATGTTTATGTGTTGTTAAAACAGGGTACACGCTACTCGTGTTTAAAACCACACACTGTTTAATCCAACTTACCAATGTGCCAGACACATACATTTTACAGAATAAGTTCACTAATTTGTAGTTCTGCTCCGTCAGTGCTTCACAACAACCGTTCGCCAATGGCCAAATAATGCCGAAATGCGGGAAAGCAAAACGCTGACGCTCAGCGCCAATAAGTATTCAGCCAATCAAATTCTTTGCCCACTGGAGGCAAGGCGCAATGTTTATCATGATTGGCTGATGCTTAACGGTTATCTTTCAAATGATTTTCTAACCTTAAAACAAATGCCTGAGAGGGCAGAGACAAAATAGAGCATTGCATTTCAGAAATTTTGTTTTACACACCCTAAAAAATGTAAAACCACTGTTAATTACAGCAAAACAATATTTCAATTAGCAAAATCAAATATACAAATGTCAAGGTGGACATAAGCAGACAATTTAAGGATAGCTACAATTTTCTAGACGTCATTCTATAAAGCATTACACAGAAAAATATTTTTTATCACACATGTTAAAATTATGTTTCTGCTGAATTGTGGTTTTTAAATGCACACTGCACAGGGGTGTCAAATATGTGTATGTATTTAAGCCATGTTAAGAGGTTTCATTATAACCTAACAACGAAAACATAAGTTTTTACCACAGCACAGATGTCAACATTTGTGTTTAGTGCATGATTTTCCATAGTAAGATAAGTGCCATTTTCAGGATTGTCACATCCATAACAGTACATAAGCCTCATCCTTGTGAATGGGCACATGAAAATTAAAATAAAGTTATTATTTTATGTTTTGTGAAGAGGCATCCCTTTATTTGTTGGGTAGCCTATTATTGATTCTGGTTTGTACATTTTATTTTAAAGAAGTCATACAAAGTTTTTTGTAACATCCACTACACATGTGTATTTCCTTTTTAAAAAATAGAAAACTAATGCACTGATATTATTCTAATTTTTAAAATCTATCAACAAGAGTTGAGTAAAATATAAACAGATGGTTCAGTATATTGGTAACAAATACATTCTCTGAGAGTTTATATGTTACATCAATAACACAATGTCAAATCCATTATGCTGGAATTGCCCAGGACAATATAATGTTTTCCTTTTTAATACAGTATATTGTTAATTTTACACCAATAAACCATATGTGTTTAATGGTTACATTTATTTTCTTACTCTGTAAAACTAATTACAGTTTTTCACTGTAAATTCTATGTGACAAATTAATGTTTTCCTTTTTACCGGGTATGGTTGTAACACGGGGAGAGTTGTAACACCACCATTTCTACCACTTAGGGATAAGATAGGAGTCATGTAATCATTTCAGTATTTACCTACTTCCTCCCTGATACCGCATGGTGGTTGTCAAGTCTGGAAACCGACACATTCTGAATTTATAGAGAAAAAAATGATTTGGAGGTAAAAAAGTAAATTTTTTGACCAAGACTATCTAAACTATTGCAGATAAAATAGTTTGACTTATATTAGATTAAAATGTAGTTTCTTAGGCAACATGTGATGTAGTTTTCCCCTGCTAATTTCAAACCAGTATGCTAATACAGCTAGCTAAACAGTGACTGACAGGGGTGGGGTGGGTTGTAACACTTCTTGAAAAAGTGTTACAACCATCCCCTATCATACAACTGATTGATTTTAATATTTTTACAGAATGCTAGGCAGTGGAAAAGAAAGACAGACAGAGATGTGACTGCCAGTCTTTTAAAAAAAGCATCTGATGAGGTCACAAAGAAGGGCAAGGCAGTCAGATCAGCTGCAAAGGTACATGGCACCCTATGCAGTCTCTGGGCCCACAAAGCCTGCACTCCAGGGTTACCGGCATTCATTTGTCAGCACTGTGACTCTGATTAAGAAGATACACACACACACACACACACACACACACACACACACACACACAATAAGACAGTCTGTTCCAGAGAGGGAGTGAGACATTGTTATTTTATGTCAATAAACCTGTTTTTGAAGCATTTCATAGTGTGGCATCCATTTTAGCTTCTTTTGTGTAATTGTTACAACTTACCCCAGCATGTGTTACAACCTACCCCGGTATGTGGGTACTGTGTATCAAAATTTGAGAACTCTAGCTACAAAATTCAGTGAGTTATAGTTACTGAAGCAAAAAGTGTTACAACCATACCCGGTCTCCCCTAAGTAATACAGTATATTGTTAATTTTACTGTGTAACCCGCACAAGAAGAGACAGTCACAATGTAAGTCAAACTGCATTTTATTGCAGGCAGGCAAAAAACAATCAAGGGGCAAATCCAGTGAAGAGTTGTCGAGGGGAGCGAGGGTCAAAGCCGGGGTAAACAGGATGTACAAACAAGAGGGGACTAGAGGGAGCAAAAGACAGGGGAACAAGAGGAGTTGGCAAGCTAAGAGGAAGACAAGAGGAGTTCAAAACTAGGCGAGACTAGCGTGGGGCAAAGATGTGCAATAACCAACACCCGTGAAACGGAAGTGCTGTGGTATTTATAGTGACGAGTGCAGGTGTAAACAATGACAGGTGACGAGACGAGT
Organism: Meda fulgida; assembly: GCA_030578275.1. Classification (NCBI taxonomy): domain Eukaryota; kingdom Metazoa; phylum Chordata; class Actinopteri; order Cypriniformes; family Leuciscidae; genus Meda; species Meda fulgida. The sequence continues at coordinate 9,224,971 of CM060632.1, read as the reverse complement.
GCAGGTGAAACTAATGTGTGGGGATTGGAAGCGCGTGAGTGCAGGTGGTCATAATGTTCTGGCTCATGGGAGCGGGCATGTGAGTCAGAGGGGGGAGATAGTTTACGAGCGAGAGCTCGTAATAGCAAAACCGGGCGTGGAAGCCCGAGGGAGGAAAAAGAGCGTACGAGCTCAAGGGGGCGGAGCGAGGGAGCGGGAAGCGAGCACGCTCGCGGAGTGCATGCGTGCGTGCTCGAGGAAGCGGAGATGGGGCAGAGGAGCGAGTTCGTGACATACTGCAATAACCTGTATTTTCATATGTTTTTGACTGTTAAATTTACGCTCTTACTCCGTAAATCTAATTACAGTTTTTCACTGTAAATTCTACGTGACAAAATAATGTTTTTCTTTTTATGGTAAGTAATACGGTATATTGTTAATTTTACGGCAATAACCCGTATTTTCATATGTTTTTGACTGTTAAATTTACGCTCTTACTCCGTAAATCTAATTACAGTTTTTCACTGTAAATTCTACGTGACAAAATAATGTTTTTCTTTTTATGGTAAGTAATACGGTATATTGTTAATTTTACGGCAATAACCCGTATTTTCATATGTTTTTAACTGTTAAATTTACAGTCTTACTCTGTAAATCTAATTACAGTTTTTCACTGTAAATTCTACAGTTATCACATGTTTTGTGAAATACGGTTTTATTCTGTAGCATTTATACGGTATTTTACTGTTAAATTTACGGACATTTTTTACAGTGCATATTTTGGATTCTTTGAATGATTTTTATTTTCATGCACTTTTACGACAGTCCCTCAATCTGGTTAGAGAATGCCAACTAATGCCTATGTCAAACCAACTTCACCACGGTGCAAAACAGCATCAGCACAAATACTGTGTGAATGACACTAACATATAAAGAAAGTATTATAGCACTAGTAATATTGTGATGTTTTGGACATGCTGTACAACACCATGTTATTGTTTGAAATACATGAATACCATGTAATTATCATTGTACATTAATGTTAATCATTCATTACTACAATATGGTATATCAAAGTACCATGATACTACAATCTGATACCTTACAATGCTACAGTAGTGAATGTGAGTTAATAACATTAAAACAGATCATACAACCCCAAAAATACAAAGAAAATGAAGCTTATGTTTGTAAAAAGATCATGTGTTGCATGTTTTAATGCTTCACACTTTATGACAATGTTTTTGTATTCATATATTTGAGGTCAATTGTGCTTAATAGTTTTGTTTTCCAACAGGTGGTACTGGCAGGGCCAGAAATTCCCATCTTATGTTAACTTTATGGAGCAGAATTATCCACCTGACTTCACATACGCAGACTTTGCATCTCAGTTCCACGCTGAACTCTTTGATCCTGTAGAGTGGGTTGACATTTTTGCCTCGTCTGGAGCCAAATATATTGTGCTCACAACCAAACACCATGAAGGTTTGTGAAAAATTACTGCACCGACTGCATTGCATTTCATTTTTGCATATGTGAACTTTAATTATTTGAATGCTACATAATTACAATGAAAAATACTGTAAAAATGCCATGGTAAAAACTGGTTAATTGGTTAACTATAAAATACCTTGCTATAATTGGTTTAACATCACATTCTATGTCCATTTCCTATAAAATACTGTCAAATTTATGGTTTATGGTATACATATACAAGTATAAAGTATGATTTAACATATAACTTAACAGTGAAAAACAGTAAAAGGCCATTTCCAGAAGCCCCTATGTGACGCATCATATACAGGTGAAACTCGAAAAATTGGAATATCGTGCAAAAGTTCATGTATTTCAGTAATTCAAATTAAATGGTGAAACTAATATATTTAGTTTATATAACTATATACATATGCATGATTATACTTTTCAGAGGCCCTACATTTCTGTATTTAAAATCCTTTTTTTTTATTGATTTTATGTAATATTCTAATTTTCTGAGATTTTGAATTTGGGGTTTTCATAAGCTGTAAGCCATAATCATCAAAATTATAACTTTTGCACGATATTCTAATTTTTTGAGTTTCACCTGTACAATATGATAATATTTTCTTTAAATAGTTTTGTTTCCTCTTCTTTTTGTTTTGTTTATTAGTGGTGTACTGTACATTAGGCTGTTTTGTGTTACATTCTCTGTTATTTAGTTAATGTTTATTTAGTTTCAGTTATGTCACTCTGATGGTCTTAGTGTGTATAGCCCTGTGCCGTGTCTATATATGAATATTGGCCATGTTTTATGGTGGTTATTACATTTCAAGATACAAAGTAGATTTATCTGTTCAAGTAGATTGGTAAATTAAAATGATATAGCTTAACTGCTGCCTTCAGATGACGCATTCCAATGTAGGAAGGCATCAAGGCACGCCTAAATCCAATGTTAGCTTCACTTCCTGTCTCCTGAGATAGATGTATCCTTCACTGCCTTTGACTTCCCACAATCCTGTGCGCTTTCCACTCGGAGACAGTTGAGCGAAAAATAAAGATGGCGTCTGAAAGTTGTGGTTGGAGGTAAAAGTTTGTGTGTAAATGCACGTTTTTGACCAACGTTTTTTCACCTTTTACGTCATTTCTTGTGGCATTTATGTCATTCACAGTGCATTCACAAATACAACTTTTGATTTTAATAATGTATTAATAAATATTGAGATGAACTAACTAAGGTTAATAGGTAACACTTTACAATAAGGTTAGTTAGTTAACTACATTAGTTAACATGAACTAATAACGAACTGCACGTATACAGCATTTATTAATCTTTGTTAATGTTAATTTCAACATTTACTAATACTTTCTTCAAATCTTGTTAACATTAGTTAATGCATTATGAACTACTAATGAACAGCTGTATTTTTGTATTAACTAACATTAACAAAGATTAACAAATACAGTAACAAATGGATTGCTCATAGGTAGTTAATACATTATGTTAACAAATGAACCTTATTGTAAAGTGTTATTCATTCATGTGTTTCAATTCCTCAGGCTTTACAATGTGGGGCTCAAAGTACTCGTGGAACTGGAACGCCGTGGCGGTTGGGCCGAAGCGGGATCTGGTGGATGAGATGGCCACTGCTTTGCGGAAACACAGTGATTTGCGTCTGGGGCTTTACCACTCCTTGTTTGAGTGGTTTAACCCTCTGTACAGAGCCGATGCTGACAACCTCTTCAAAACCAATGTGTTCCCTACTACCAAGACCCTGCCCGAGCTGTACGAGATAGTCAACAAGTTCAAACCTGAAGTACTGTGGTCTGATGGTGATGGAGATGCGCCTGACACCTACTGGAACAGCACAGGGTTCCTCGCCTGGCTTTATAACGAGAGGTAAAGACACCTTAACATGAGTGCCATTATTACAATCCAAGAAACCAGGAGGTCCAAAGGCAGCAGATAGGAAAAAATATAAAATGAAATGTCCATTTCCTCTCTTAAGGGTCACACTTGTGATCCTCAGCAGTCAAAGCAGGCTAAAAATATATTTTTTAATGAAATGAATGTACTGTAGTTCAAAATTGGTTGAATAATATTTATTCTTTAATATGTATTTTGAAAAGTCATGGTATGAGACAATATTTACATCTAGTTCATACAAATATAAATAATACAAATATTAGCAAAAATCACATTTTTTAATTACTATTTTTAAATATAATTTAAATGTAATTACTACACCACTGTTACACCCCTAATATATATATATATATAAATACATATATATTTGTGTGTGTGTGTGTGTGTGTGTGTTATACACACAGGTTAGGTTTTGCATTTGTATATATTTAGACATGCACACATAGGCTACTTCGTTGTGGCTGTAGATTGTACCTCAGAAATTGCTCTGAATTTTCATTTTATTTTTTAAATATATTTCCTGTTCAGTTCATTTTCATCCACAAAGATAACAGTTTTTATTCAAGACCATTCAGCCTTATCTAATCATGTCCAGAATTTTAGTGGTACAAAAGTCACCAAGTTTCGTTTCATTCAGATGAAGTAAAAAAATAAAAAATAAATGTAACATTTTTTAAACGACCAAAGACCACCAGAGAGTTGAGATCCCTCTGATCCCTCTGTAAAATCAATCACTGATAAAACATCTACTATAGGGTTTTAAAATGTTGTGATTTAAATACTGTTTGCCATTCTTTTTTATTTTGTTAGAATACATGGCTACTTTTGAATGGCCGTCAATGGCGAAAAATGCCTTTTGGCAACAGAATAGTGTAATTGTTGCATCTACCAGCAGGGGCTCACTTGACTATTTTAACTAGCTAAACCTTGCCCCATTGCAATAGCATTTTTCTCCTAAACTCTTATTTAGTCAATGTTTTAGAGTACACTAGTGTCTAGATGAGCTCAAAGCTATCAGACATAGACTAAAGACTTTAATTTTGTCTATGTAAAGTCATGTAGCTTAACTGATGGCAAATGTGTGTTTTCAGCCCTGTGCGTGACACTGTTGTGACCAATGACCGCTGGGGATATGGCAGCATATGTAAACATGGCGGATATTACACCTGCTCGGATCGGTACAACCCAGGACACCTGCTGAAGCACAAGTGGGAGAACTGCATGACCATTGACCAGAGGTCATGGGGCTACAGGAGAGAGGCCAAACTCAGTGATTTTCTCACCACCGAACAGCTGATAGGAGTGAGTTTACATTTACATTCATTCACTCGGACACTTGTGTGTACTTGACTAGAGGTGTGCTATTTATATCGTCTATATAGAGTGCACACACTGCTTAAAAGGATAGCTCACCTAAAAATGAAAATTAGCCCATGAATCAAGTCATCCTAGGTGTATATGACATTCTTCTTTCAGACGAATACAATCTGAGTTATATTAAAAAATGTCCTGGCTCTTCCAAGCTTTATAATGGCAGTGAATGGCTGTTTCTGTTTTGAAGTTCATAAAAGTTTATCTATCCATCATAAAAGTGCATCTATCCATCATAAAAGTGGGTTAATCGCCTTCTGAAGCAAAGCGATGCTTTTGTGTAAGAAAAATATTCATATTTAAAACTTTATAAAGTAAAATAACTAGCTTTCGGCCAAACGAACATTCGGATTTCAAGTGTAAACCGCAACTATGCGAGTAATGCGACGTACTGCTGATATTTACGCTACTTCTGATGTCACAAGTTGCGTAGGTTGCGCATTAGGCGTAAGTAGACTGCGTATGGCTGTTTGGCCGGAAGCTAGAATTTTACTTTGTTAAATATGAATAATTTTCTTACACAAACGCATCGCTTCACTTCAGAAGGCCTTTATTAACCCCCCAGAGCCGTGTGGAGCCTAGGATGGCTTGAGGGTGAGTAAATCATGGGCTAATTTTCATATTTGGGTGAACTATCCCTTTAATATTTTTGTGGAAACTGTGATACAGTTTCTGTCAGGATGAATATTTCAATGAATAGAAAGTTCAAAAGAACAGAATTTATTTGAAATAGAAATATTTTGCTGTCACTTTTAATCAATTGAATATATCCCTTCTTCTTAAAAGTAAATCTTACTGGCCCCAAACTTTTGAGTGGTAGTGTACAGTGTGTGCAGAATTATTAGGCACGTTGATTTTCTGATCATATTTTATTCCCAGGCACATTTTGCCAATTCCAAACCATATTAATCTTAATAACTACTAATAATTTTGTATTTAATCATTTATAAGTGCTATAATTGTTCATGAAGGCTGGAAATGAAAAACGCCTTATATTCAGGTGTGCAGAATTATTAGGCAAGTTTTCTTTTACAGATAAAAAAAGCTAAAAAAGAGATTTAACTAAGACTGAAAAGTTAAAAATTATTAAATGCCCATGAATGCAATAGAATGCAACACTAATGCAATACTAGAGATTGCAGTTGAGGCATGACCATTGGACAGTGAAATGCTCATTGGGTCAGCAGGGTTAGACAAAAACAGGGGGAGAAGAAAATGCACGTTAACTGCAAAAGAAATAAGAATTAAGGTGAAGAATTAAGTGTGAAACCATCAGGAACCCTTAAGTCTTCAGCGCCACCATTTTCCAGAACTGCAACCGACCTGGAGTCTCCAGAAGAGCAAGGTGTCAGGATCTCAGAGACTTAGGTTAGGTAAAGAATCCTAAAAATGAACACCCTCTTAATAAGAATCACAAGCTGAAGTGTTGTGAAATACATGAAGACTGTTTTTTTATAGGCTTTTTAGAAAATGGTGGCGCTGAAGACTTAAGGGTTCCTGATGGTTTCACACTTAATTCTTCACCTAATTCTTAATTCTTTTGCAGTTAACATGCGTATTTTCTTCTCCACCTGTATTTGTCTGACCCTGCTGACCCAATGAGCATTTCACTGTCCAATGGTCATGCCTCAACTGCCATTTATAGTATTGCATTAGTATTGCATCCTTCTCAAGGGCATTTCATAATGTTTGACTTTTCAGTCTTATTTAAATCTCTTTTTTTTTTTGGCTTGTTTTATCTGTAAAAGAAAACGTGCCTAATAATTCTGCACAGCTGAATTAAAGGCATTTTTCATTTCCAGCCTTCATGAACAGTTATATATCATTTATAAATGATTAAATAAAATCTAATAGTAGTTATTAATATAAATATGGTTTGGAATTGGCAAATTGTGCCTGGGAATAAAAAATGATCAGAAAATCAATGTGCCTAATAATTCTGCACACAATGTATAAATATGCAGTGAGCATTTAGAAGTCCTCTGTTTGTCTTACAGAGTCTCGTGGAGACAGTGTCCTGTGGGGGGAATCTGCTGTTGAACGTTGGCCCCACACATGACGGCCGCATCGTGCCCATATTTGAGGAGCGTCTGCGGCAGATTGGTCAGTGGCTTAATGTGAACGGAGAAGCCATTTACAACAGCAGCGCATGGAGAGTTCAGAACGACACTGCCACTCCTGGAGTTTGGTCAGTTACATTATGAATTCTCTCTTATGTACAACTCTCTTATGTCTCTCTTATGTACAGCCTCTGTTTTTCTCTCTTCTTCCGTTTCATCTCTTTCACCTTTATTTACTTTTAAATCAAAGTATAATTTTGTTTTGTCCTAACAGGTATACATCAAATCCGAAGGAGAACGCAATCTATGCTATTTTTCTTTCATGGCCCACTGATGGGTACATTGTTCTGAATGACCCCGTTGTGTCAGCGTCCAAGACTCAGGTAATGTATATTGTAGAATTATTTATTTATATATATATATATATATATATATATATATATATATATATATATATATATATATATATATATATATAATTAATTGTTTGTAAAGCCCGGCTTTAAAACGACCCTGGATCACAAAACCAGTCACAAGTAGCACAGGTATAATTGTGGCAATAGCCAACAATACATTGTATGGGTCAAAATTATTGATTTTTCTTTTATACCAAAAATCATAAGGATATTAAGTAAAGATCATGTTCCATGAAGATATTTTGTAAATTTCCTACCGTTAATATATAAAACGTAAATTTTTGTCAGTGAATGCAGCACAATCGCGGACATAAATGGACAAATTTAAATGCGATTTTCTCAATGTTTCGAAACCTCAGATTCCAGATGTTCAAATAGTTGTATTTCTGCCAAACATTGTCCTATCCTAACAAACCATACATCAGTGGGAAGCTTATTTATTCAGCTTTTAGATGATGTATAAATCTCAATTTAAAAAAATTGACCCATGTTTTGTGTTCCAGGGTCACTAGCAGCTGTTGCCATCTCATCAGATGATCTTCTTTTTTCCATGTGCGCTAACGTTCAAAAGTTTTTTTGTTTTTTTTTAAAAAGAAATTAATAATTTTACTCAACAAGGATGCATTAAAATGATGAAAGGTTGCAGTAAAGACATTTATGATGTTATAAAAGTTTTTATTTCAAATAAATGCTCTTTTTTGGAACTTTCTCTTCATCAAAGAATCGTTTAAAAAAATGTGTCAATGTTTTGACAAAAATATGAAGCAGCACTGTTTAATAATAACCAGAAATGTTTCTTGAGCAGCAAATCGGCATATTAGAATGATTTCTGAAGGATCATGTGACACTGAAGACTGGAGTAATGATGCTGAAAATTCAGCTTTGCATCACAGGAATAAATTACATTAAAAAACAAACAAAAAAAACATAAATGTTCATAATATTTTCACAATATTGCTGTTTTTACTGTATTTTTGATCAAATGAATGCATCCTTGGTGAGCAGAAGAGACTTCTTTCAAAAACAAAAAATCTTACTGATCCCAAACTTTTGAATGGTAGTGTCTGTCCTCATTCTTATTCAGTTTGGCATTTTTTTTTATCAAATTACTATGTATACATAATGCTTTGCATTGTTAAATTTTCATGCAAATATCCTGTTTGAGCACATTCAATTGCTTTTCACAAATCTGTGTTTCATTCCTATGGGAATGTCTGAGCAAGTGACATCTGCCTTAAAGGTGCAGTAAGCGATTTCTGAGAAACACTGTTGATATTTGAAGTCAACCCAAACAAACACACCCTTCCCATCATCCAACACACAATGCAAGAGTGAATGTCACAATGCAAAAGTAAACGAAAAATAAAGCGAAGATGACGAATGAACAACATGGAAGAACAAAAAATTAACAGACAATACACAAGTAAATACAAGCAAGAGTTGTTTTGTTAGTTGCCAGCTGCAAAGCAGCTCCAGACAGACAATGACTCTCAAAACTGTCCTGTTACTATAACTAACATCACAACAACAGCATATCTTGGTTCTGTGAAACAGCAAAACCAATGTTACTCACATACAGAGCAGAAACAACAGAACCTCGGCATCCGTTTTCAGGCCTTGACGCTTAGATCTCTCCAGCGCTGGAAAGCTTTTCTAATTTTAAGGCAGGTCATAAACTTTTTGCATGATCATAACCCTTCTTTTTCCTGTGATTTTTTTTTTTTTCCTCTGACATTTTCTCTTTTGTAATGTCTCTCAGCCATCTCTCTTTCTACTGTGTTTCTACAGTGTTTCTTCAAACCTCCCTCTTGCTCACTCTCTCTCCTCCCCCATCCTGAGTAGACATGCCTCCTAGTGCTGATTGGCTCACTCTCTCCAACCCCATCATAAGTGACACGCCCCCCTGCTGCTGGCTGCAAGTGTTTCGTGCTGCTCGGTCAGATCTGCTTTCAACAGAGTTTCTCAGAAATGGCTTACTAGCTTAGTGAAGGCTTGTTTAATTATTTTGCAGAAGTTTCAGAGCATTCACATCTGAAGCAAAACTGTTCTTATTCTTGTTTCAAACCTTTTCCAAATCAGGTGGTGCTGCTTGGCTATAAGTCCGTCTCATGGCAGTCCATGAGTCCCACAGGCCTGAAGGTTCTTCTGCCCCAGCTGGCCCCCAGTCAAATGCCCTGCTCCTGGGCTTGGACCCTGCGACTGACTGGTGCGATATAGCCTGAGGATAGCGGCACTGTTAGTCTCTGCTTTTAGGACTAATGAAGCCAAAGATTGAAGGCACTATGTTTTCCCCCAACGTTTACATTTAAATAATAATCATACAAAAATAATCTTTATTAGTTTTTATTTTTTATTTTTTTTAATTGTTGTATACTAGTGTATCCTAGTTGGGACTCAAAGTGGTGTGGTGTTGTCGCTTTGCTAAGTGATCAGACATTTTTGCATGGAAGACGAGTGAAAAAATCCTGATTCTAGAATGCAGAAGATCATAGAGATGAGATGGCGGACTCTATTGGGCCAGTAAACAACCACCTGACAGAACATCCTAGCAACTGCATAGGAATACACTTATCTCTCTGAACACCTTAGCAACTACATTGTGACGGCTCTACGAATTTTTAATAACCTGTGTGTGTTACTTCAAGAGAGCTGCCATATACCTCTGCTCGATTTCCTTTGTTTTGTTTTTTATTCATCATGAGTCATTTTTGTAGTTATCATTTGATTTATTGCCTTATCATTTATTCATATTATTAAAAATTGATTTACATAATTTATTAATTATTCATTTATTTGATATTACTTATTACTTCCTTTCTATTGTTGTTTAATCTTATGATTGTGGGGTTTTATAGAATGTGGAATGTATATTATAAAGGTTTATTTGGTGCAAAACAACTGAACGCCTGTGACAGTGAAATGTGTAGTTGTAGAGAATAGCCACACATGTGTATCAGTAAATTCGAAGTCACAGAGAGAAATGTTTTAAGAGTTGCAAACTTGTAGACTTTTGTTTCTCTTCCACAAACACAACACAACAGTTACACCTTCTCAAATTCTTCATGGCAGGTGCACAAATCCTATTCTACAAATCACAAATTAAAGAAACTCGTATGCTCACATTTTTGCTACAGTTGCTGCACAGTGAATATGGTGCAAAACGCATTTACACACCTGCATCAAAAAATGTGAAATCACAGAGAAATTTTGCTCATCTGCAAATCAGTATGTGAATTTATCCAATGAGAGCTGCACATTTGTAGAATATTTTCTCACAAATGTATTGTATATTTTTCTAATACAAACACAAGTACATAACTACAGCTGCTTGAATCTGCTGCGACGAATCTCAAACACTGTTTTCCGCTTTCAAGTGATAAGTTTTGCGCACTCTCCCTTTTGCACCATGAAATGTGGGGCAAAAGTGAGTTGTGCATCTGTAGAGGCAGTGGGCGGAGCCTACATGAATATTCATGAGTTTCCCGGGCATGCCTGTCAAACTGCTCATTTTATATTAGTTTCTTTAATGGATTATTTCAAAAAAGGTAAATATAGTTTCAGCGCGAACTTAAACTACAATTGTGCATCATTTCATGAAGTTCATGTTTTTAAAAGTTTGCACGTTTTGTGCGTTCGTTAATGACTAGGCTAAATGATTGCTGGCATTCACTTTGTGTAGGCCTATATAAAGCACAGCAAACTTCAACTCGTTCATTTCGTTGGGGTTTTCCTTTGTACATTGCAATGCGTATTTTTTACAAAATATAAATTTACAAAAAAAAATCACAAGGTTTAAGGTTCCACTTTTACTGTAAAACCAAAAATTCCAGACCACCTGAATGATTACAGCAAGTCAGCAACACTTATTTCCAACAGAAGAGCAGATATAGAATATTCCAATAATAATATTTTTAAATCAATTCTAAATGTAACTGGGAGCCAGTGTAAAGACCTGAGGACTGGTGTGATGTGTTCATATTTTCTGGTTCTGCTCAGGATCCTGGCAGCAGCGTTCTGTATGAGCTGCAACTGTCTTATGGTCTTTTTGGGAGTCCATTACAATAATCCACCTTGCTGGTGATGAAAGCATGCACAAGTTTCTTGTCTTGACTGGAAACAAAGCATCTAATTCTTGCAATATTTTTTGAGATGATATGCTGATTTAGTTATTGCTTTGACATGACTAATGAAGCTAAGGTCTGACTCCAGAATCACACCAAGATTCCTTGATTTTTAGTTTAGACACCTAGAGTGAAGGTATGAGTTCACCTTGAGAACTTCATCTTTGTTTCCAAATGCAATTACTTCAGTTTTGTCTTTGTTTAACTGAAGAAAGTTTTGCACCATATTCACTGCAGAAACTGTAGCAAAAATGTGAGCGTACGAGTTTCTTAATTTGTGATTTGTAGAATAGGAATTGTCCACCTGCAATTAAGAATTTGAGAAGGTGTAGGCTAACTGTTGTGTTGTTTGTGAAAGAGAAAAAAAGTCTACAATTTTGCAACTCTTAAAACATTTCTCTCTGTGGGCTCTTACGTGTGGCTATTCTCTACAACTCGAAATTTCACTGTCACAGGCGTTCAGTTGTTTTGCACCAAATATACCTTCATAGTATGTCTTCACAAATAAGAGATAAGAGAAATATGACAATTACAAGGATTGTCATCCTATGACATGATGGTGTCATGACAATCAAAAGTCATGATGGTGACTTTTGCATTGGCAAAAATATAGGCTAATCGTTACTTAAGAAAATGCATCTATGAATTAACTAAATATAAAAAATAAAAAGGTCTTAGGCCCGTTCACACCAAGCACGATAACGATAAAGATATAATTCTAAAAATCGTTCTCCATATTAAAGAATAACAAAGTTCACACCACAACTATATCGATAAAGATATGGGGAACGATATCGTTGGGATCACTTTCAGAACGATTTTTTTCCAGCTGTCGAACGATAAAACACTGACAGCCAATCAGAATCCATTCTAATTTAAAGATCTCTCGCATTTAAAATAGCAGATGATATGTATGCAGATATTATGCAGTTTAGCATAATGTAACAAAATTACCTCAGATAGGCTATCCAGCGCTAGTTTTGACAACATTGCTGAAGTTGCAGTGAAAAAGCCGTTGTGGTGTTGACGAGGTGTTGTCCTCTTTTTCATGATGTCCAGGATGTCTTGAAACTGTTGTTGATTCATTCGAAAATATGAATAAAATGTGTCTTCAAAAGACGACAACTCTCTAATCAGAGTGACGGATTCTCCCAACTCCTCTCGTCTTTTAAGGATATCGTGTACCCAAAAGCCCCTGTTTTTCTTTTGATATTTTTTTGTAACGTAAAGCAGCAGCAGTCATCCATGTTCGCTACTTTAAAACCGCAGCACGGGCGTGCGCGTGCTTAGAATAAAACGTCTCGGTTACATATGTAACCCTTGTTCCCTGAGTAGGGAACGGAGACGTTACGTCGGATGACGACGAATGGGGTTTCGCTTAGAACACCTATCGACTTCGAGTATACAAAAATGAGCCAATGGCAAAGAAATGCCATGGGTCTGCGGAATTTGCATGATGTAACTCCGCCCCACCTCGTGGGTATAAAAGGAGGACGCCGGCAACATGCAGTTATGTTTCATCGCTGAGGAGCCAAGACTGAGCTCAGGCGATCCCCGCGGTACAGCGGAAGTGGCAGGAAGAGGTAACATCTCCGTTCCCTACTCAGAGAACGAGGGTTACATACGTAACCGGGACGTTCCCTTTCGTGGTCACTCCGAGTTACGTCGGATGACGACGAATGGGGTTATCAGTCTAATCACGCCACCTTCACAGCTGTCTTCCAGTGCCCTGCGTAAATCTGAGCCCTTGAGAGACTTTGGACGAAGGACTTCTATTTAACACAGGAATACCAAGGTACACTGGGAAGCATATCCCAAGTTAGAGGAAATATGCAAATAACACCAACCCAGAGTGGGGGGCATTTGGAAATACACATATGACCCGAAGGAAACATATGGAGAATACTGAGGTGTCTAGCCGTAGGTGGAATATTTCAACCTCAGGGGTGGCAAGGTGGCTTGCCAAGGGAAAGACACATTCTCAGAGAGGCTTACAGCGGAAATACACGTGTGGGGGTAGCTCCGGGGAGGGACCATGCACACGGGAGGCACCTAGCCGACGCACAGGCAATAGACACTGGCGCTAGCATCAGGGGTGCTGGAGGAACTCAGGGCTTGCGGAGAAGCTCACCTGAGGAGAATATCGCACGTATCCAGTCCGTGGAGTGGAATGGCGAGCAAGGGAAGACACCTGAGCGGGTCCAGTACTAGCTAGTTGAAGCGAGTACATGAGAGGACACAGGCTCCACTCGGAGATTGTAGAATCTGGCGAATGTGTTAGGTGTCGCCCAGCCTGCAGCTCTGCAGATGTCTGTTAGCGAGGCGCCATGCGCTAGAGCCCAAGAGGATGCCACACTCCGGGTGGAGTGGGCAGTCACATCAAGGGGGCACGGTCGACCTTGCTGCTGGTATGCCAAAGCAATGGTGTCCACTATCCAGTGAGACAACCTCTGCTTGGAGAGAGCCTTTCCCTTCAGCTTCCCACCATATCAGACAAAGAGCTGGTCTGAGGTCCTGAAACACTGCGTCCTGTCTACATAGGCGCGGAGAGCGCGTACTGGACAGAGCAGTGCCAAGGCTGGGTCTGCCTCCTCCAAGGGCAGCGCTTGCAGGTTCACTACCTGGTCCCGGAAGGGAGTGGTAGGGACCTTGGGCACATATCCAAGCCGGGGTCTCAGGATCACGTGAGAGTAAGCCGGCCCGAATTCCAGGCACGCTTCGTCAACGGAGAATGCGTGCAGGTCCCCGACCCTCTTGAGAGAGGCCAATGCAACCAGGAGCGCTGTCTTCATTGACAGGAACTTAAGCTCCACTGATTGCAGAGGCTCAAAGGGAGCACTCTGCAGGGCAGTTAGAACCACTGCGAGGTCCCAAGAGGGAACGAGAGGAGAGCGAGGAGGATTCAGTCTCCTCGCTCCCTCTCAAGAACCTGACGATCAGGTCGTGCTTCCCTAAAGATTTACCTTCCACCAAGTCATAGTGTGCGGCAATAGCGGCAACATAAACTTTGAGGGTTGAGGGAGACAGCCTTCGCTTCAACCCATCTTGAAGGAAGCAAAGCACGAGACTGACCGAACGCCTCCGGGGGTCTTCTTGGCGAGAAGAGCACCAGTTGACGAAGAGGTTCCACTTCAACGCATAGGCGTGTCTCGTGGACGACGCTCTAGCGGAAGTGATGGTAGCCACCACCGCTTTATTTAGCTTTATTTAGCCCATTTGTGCATTTAAAATTCTATCAAATTGAAATGAGAATTGTTTTATCAATATTAAATGATTGAAAATTCAAAATAGCATATATTCTAATTTTATTTTACATTTTTTTAAAGATAATTTTGAGTTGACTTTTTGAATTTTGTTATTAAATAAAATAAATAAAAATATATTTACACACACACACAAAATAAATGTCTTAGGCCTACCTTGTGAATCAAATGGCAGATGAAAATGAAGCTTTCATTTGTCACTTCCCTTAACAGTCCAACAGCCTCCATGCGAACTTCAGCTCCATAAGTCCTTGCAGAGCTGACATGCTCAAGAACCGATGTAATGTCCTCAAATGAACTGACAATGACTGCAACAGTAGCCAGATGGCCTGTCCACCTCTGGTCAAGTAAACGTTTAAGTCTGTCACCTCCATATTGCAGGGCAACTGTGCGTCTACGGCAAAAGTTATAAAGCGCGTTGCATATGCTAAAAAAATCTTGAATGGCTTGCTCAGCAGATAACGCATGCACGACAACTAAGTGCAGCTGGTGATTTAGGCAGTGTAGGTATCTCGCGGCCAACTTTTTCCTGCAGAAGTCGCTGCACTCCACCATATTTCCCCGACATCACCGCGGCTCCATCGTACACTTGACTCAGAATCTTAGACGCATTCAAGCCTGCCCTGGACAGTTCTGAAAGTATCATGTTTGTGATGGTTTGTGCATCACCCGAATTTGCGATGGTCATCACAAGCAGTCGTTCTGTAATTTCCAGTGTTTTTTCATTGAAGTAGCGAATTACAATGGAAATGTTTTCCATTCCAGTAGGGTCCCTGGTTCCGTCTACTTTCACAGTATACCATGAATCGCCGATTTCTTTCACTATTGCATCAGTCACAATGCTGCTCGTTATAGCAACAAGTTCATTTTGAATTTCATGGCTTGAGTAAGTGGCATTTTTTGGAATTGTTTTCACAATTTCAGCCAACTGGGGGTCCTTCCTGATGCTGAATTCCAGTAATGACATGAACAGTCCACTCCCACCTTCATCCATTTGATCAAAGGCCTCAATTTTACCCCTCATGGGTAATTGATTGGACACCAGAAACTCCACAACATCAATAAGAGAAGACATGTAGTATCGATTTCTCTGTATTTGTTCTGCATACAGTAGCGTCGAGATTTCTTTACCTTTATCAATTCGGCTTACCTTTTCTTTCCACATACTATTACAAGTCAAATGTTCTTTGGACATTTCATGTCTGTTAAATCCTTTATTTCTTTCCACGGCGTGTTTCCAGTCATGGAACCCTTTGGTTGTAAATGCTGGGTCAAGTCTAGTCCCGTTCTGCGGCTGCCCGATCGAGATCTGCGTAGCACATCTGGCGCTAAATTTTCTGCAAGGGTAGCAGAAGGCCGCATCTGCTATAACGGAATACTCGCGCCAATCTCTTTTCTGAAACCACACGTGTAAAAATGATCTCTTTCTGGTGCCAAATAAGCGTGTGGGAAACGATCTTATCTTACTTGCAAAGGCCCATCTTCTCCCAAATCATCTGGGCAAGTATCATCATGACTAGAAGCAGTAGCTCGTGTGCCGTCGCTGGGCTGGGCCTCTGCCACTGGCGTGTCGACATCACTGGTGGTGGTTCTAGTGCTAGCCATGACAGTTTTCACTGTTGTCGAGGTGGATGTAAACCATTTCCTTAAATCCATTAGGCCTATTGCTTGAATGATCAAGCAAGCAAGCAAGTTAAGTGTTTTAGACAATACAGATTATGAAAACAAGAAGTTCATTGACTGAAAAAAATACTTAACATGACGTAGGACGTAATCAACCAATTACATACAATCTGCTAGTGACGTAATTTATTAAAGCGCCTGTGTGCAAATGAAAAGTTGCAAATCAGATTTAATCATGGTAAAACTAAATTAATTTACAAAATAGTTTAAAAAAAAAAATATATATATATATAGTTAAGTTAATTATAATATGTCAGTAATAAGAGGGCACAGTGGAAGCGTCCCTGTTGAGTCTCAACGACTGAAATCGCGTTCCGAGGCAGGGTGGTGCGCTGACTAGAGGTGAGGTGGCACAGTGACCTAGGTGTCCGGGCCAGGCCCCCTGGGGCCCCCTCGTGGCGCCGACCCTGCACAGATTAGTGTAGACGAAAAAAAACTACAGGCTTCGGACGGGTGCTTAGGATTGCGCCGGGAAGCACTCTGAGGACACAGTAGCATCGCAACAGAGCGTTCAACTGGGGGGACCCCAGTGTACCCATGGGCAGCGGCCCCGTTGAGGGGAGGGAAAGGCGGATGAGACCAACGAGCGGTCCTGAGAAGACACGGGGGTCTTTCAGGACGTCGAGATCTCATCATGCACGTCCGGGAAGAAAGATATTTGGGTTTGCCGTGGACGCGGGTCGGCGGCCTTACCCAAAAACCAATCGTCCCAGGAAAGCATGGCCGTCATCTCCGGATCAGACTCAGGCACAGCCATAGCACACCAGAAGGTGATAGCTGTGACGAGTCGTCACTTCCAGAAGAATAAAGCCCACCTAGTGATGCTGCTTCAGGCATAGCACCATCCTCTGTAGCTTTCAAATGAAAACACACGGGCCATCCGAAGATAGACTCGTTGAATCACCTGATCGCTAGCGGGCACCGTCATTGAAGAGGGGGGCTGGGGTCGCGGACACAGAGTCGGCGCCTTGTTCCAGACCATCACCCTCAGGTCACCCTGGCCACCAGCCGAAAATCGGGGGGTGGATGAGGGGACTCTCACTCTTGCGAGTTCACCGAGTCTCGACCTAAATGACGCGATGATCATGTTCCCACAGAGAGAACATGAATCACCCACGAGCGCTGTACAAGCATGATCAAAGACCAAACACACTAGACAGCGCTCGTGCCCGTCAGAGTCCGATACCAATCTGCCGCAACCACAAATGCACGGGCGAGCCGTCTTTAAAAAGACGTGCCGCGTGCGAGCTCTTTTGTGAGAGGAGAAAAAAACTCTGCGATGTTGAAGCGAGCAGGGAGAAACACACTCACTGGCAGATCACTGCACAGATCAGCGGGCTATGTGAACTCGCTGTAGATCGCCGTCACACCAACACTGGAGAGAATGGCTCGTCTCGTAGAGCGAAGTCAGAAATGGCTGTGGAGTGAAGAGATACTCTTGGCTCCGAAGCGAAAACATAACTGCATGTTGCCGGGGTCCTCCTTTTATACCCACGAGGTGGGGCGGAGTTACGTCATGCAAATTCCGCAGACCCATGGTATTTCTTTGCCATTGGCTCGTTTTTGTATACTCGAAGTCGATAGGTGTTCTAAGCGAAACCCCATTCGTCGTCATCCGACGTAACTCGGAGTGACCACGAAAGGGAAAGACCGTTATCTGTCGTTGGTGTGGACGCATATATAGTTATCTTTATCGTTATCTTTATAGTTATCGTGCTTGGTGTGAACGGGCCAATGTGAAGCCAGATGTCTTTTGATAACTACATGAGATAAATTATTGGTGTTTTGTGTGTGCATAATTATCTTTTAAAATGAATAAACCGACAAATGAATTGTTTGATTAGCATCACTGTGTCCATTTATAAATTATTTTTTTATTTATATTTCTGAACATCCACACAAACAGGTGAGCTAAATATTTTAATAATTATATGTAAAAGCAATATTTTATGCTAGTGTCTTGCAAGGCAATTTGCATTCTGTGACATGAGGATTATAGTGCACTGAGATAAAGAAAGAGGATTATTTATTATTTATAGTATAGTATTTTGTATATATATATATATATATTATAGTATATATTTTTACATATAACGTTTTATTTTCATTTTAGTTTTCAATTTCAATATATACAAGAATTTTAATAGTTTTAGTTTTAGTAATAGTTCAACACTGGGTCTTAATGCCCTGATATACTTGAAGGGATAGTTCACTCAAACATGAAATTGTCCCATAATTTACTCACCCTCAAGCCATCCTAGGTGTTTAATATGACTTTATTCTTTCAGCCGAACACAATCTGAATTATATATATATTATCCTGGCTATATAATGGCAGTGAATAGTAACTTATATTTTGAAGCCCAAAAATGCATATCCATCCATTATAAAAGTAATCCATACGACTCCAGGGTGTTAAAGGCCTTCTGAAGCGAAACAATGCGTTTTTATAAGAAAAATAGCAATATTTAAACACTTTATAAAAGCCTAAATTAAATCTGTTTATCATATAAGTGATCGAGTCTCTTCAGAAAATTAGGACTAAACCGCTCAATTCATATGCTTAGTTGCAATCTCTTTATGATCTTTTTGAAGCATCAAAGTGGTAGTTGCGTAGCTGTCAATGGAGGGACAGAAAGCTCTCAGATTTCATCAAAAAGATCTTAATTTGTGTTTCAGAAGATTAATGAAAGTCTTACGGGTTTGGAACAACATGAGGGTGAGTAAATGATGACAGAGAATTTTCATTTGTGGGAGATCTAACTCTTTAACTCCCTTAGTGCAGTGACTTTTTTCTTAAAAGTTATGTGTGTAAAATGTAAAGGATATGAAAATGCTTAGTCTTTTGAATTTGGAGACATGTTCATTTGAATAGAGTGTGTGGCAGCCTGAGCTACCCATAATGCTCTGCTTATGGCCGTCTTTGGAATCGGAGAGCATCACATGCAGCATTCAGACACACGTGGCCACTGCTCCCATATCAGAAACTCCCTATCGGAGTTATTCAGGGCAGCTGTGCCAAGAATAGTCCTGCACTGTTTATGAACATCTCACTCGGCAGGGGGGAAATTCAGAATTAGCAACAGAATGTTCCTCGTTGATGTGAAATTCCCTTTTTGGTCTGTTTTCCGTATTTCCTCATGGTTTCCACATGCAACTGTGTCTCTGTTTTGGCAGGTGTCCGGATGGTGTTTGTGCTGGTGTCTGGTCTGAGCGGGTAAAGCCTGCCTCTGGGAAGGACCTTTGGGGTTCCAGAGCCAATCTTCCATTACGTGTAGTCTGACAGAATGAGGGGGTCTGCGAGGGGATTTCGTCCTGCTTCCTATTTGTGCACTACATGTGATATGACATAGAAGCAATGACATTATTAGACTTACGGGAAAGTCATTCTGGTTGGTTACCAAACCGTGTAGGGGATGCATTGTGCATTGTTTTTTTAAATAAATAGTTCAGCTAAATAGTTTATAGTTACCAACCCTCCTTATTTCTTTAATTATTCAATTCCATTTGAAAAGTAAGTTGTTCTAAAATTTAAACGAAACATTCTAAAACATTCATCTGAAAACATTCTAAAGTCAACACAAAATGAAAATGTGAATGTTTCTGTGTGGGGTTAAACGCTACTTTTCATAATCTTTTAACAGAATGCAATAACACCATAACATGATTTTCTTTTAAGAAAAAAATTATTTCAACTTAGTTTTTCATACTGGTGGATATTTGTTATAGCATAAAGTCACTTCAAGTAATTTTGCTTCTCAAGTAAATGCATCTTCACTTAAGAATGTTTAGATATTTTACTGAAAAACAAGACAAATTAGTTACTTTAGAAAATAACTTTATTTTTGATAATATCTTTTTTGCTCTTCCTCTGATATGACTGACAACACGAATCCCTCTCATTTTTCAACTAGTTCCCTCCAACCACCAAACTTCGTTCTGGTGTGTGTATGTAACTGCAACACTTTCAATCAAGAGCTGTTTTGCATAAATATCCTACCTCACTCAGAAATATGCCAGATTACTAAATGATAGCGTTGTGCTGATTTCAGTTATGTTCAGATGCACAGACGCGGTGGCTCTGGATCTATTAGCTGCTGATTTAATGTCTCAGCCGTTTGACAAGTAGACCTTCTACAAATCACAGGATGGCAGAAAATGCACTGAATTATGACCATGCCCATTAAACCATGACTGTTGCTGTCTGTGACCTGAATCAAGATGATCATTGAAATGCAGAAGTGGCTAAACACAAATGAATATTTTTAAACACAGTTGTTGTGTTTACAGAAACTTAGGCAAGCACACTGTTGTGCTCATATAGGTCGGCGATTTGAACAACCACGGGTTACACTTTGTTTTGATGGTCCACTTTAGACACTCTACTATAAGTAACATTTCAACTACATGACATGTATTTGCAAAGTTTCTTATATTCAGAAGAATGTCTGTTGAGGAGGATCAAAATAAAGAGTTAGCAAATATTAAGACTCTAAGACTACTAACACTCGAATGACTGCTAGTTGACATGAAGTTGCAAAGTTACTTATAGTAGTAGAAATCTAAAGTCATGATGTAATTGTCACTGTTTGATGAACTTATCATATTTGATACATCTGGCTTTTATGGCTCATATAGAAGAATATGGAGAAAAACACCTCAGAGGCTCAAACTGAGCAGAATATGCAATTTGTAAAAAAGTTAAATGAAATTCTGATAGCTTGTATTGTAAATCAATTAAATATTCATAACTGTATCAGACTACTTACATAAATGCATAGGCTATAAATATCAGTTGTCATATATCTCCCAATAATATATTATTTAGATGATATTTAAATGCTTAGTTTTATGATCAAAACTGTTTTATTGTGGCCAGTAATGGAATGCAATACAATGATGATTGAGATATGAACAAATAAACTTTCCTCAAAAGCGTGATGGATCATATTCGATACTTACATTTTGTGATTGGACTAAAAGTCCATGATTGAATAAATGTTTGGATAATCAAATTAACCTAAGTTGCTTCAGTTCAATTAGTGTTCATCTTGAAATATTACTAACAATATAAAAGTTCTTCTTACGTCTTAAATCTTAGATCTCACAACAGAAGACACATGTATCATGACCTTAAGGTGGACGTTTTTACAGTTATAGGAAAGGCTTTTTCCTTGGTAAAAAAAAAAAAAAGAACACTGTAGCATATTGCGTACAACAGGTGTAAGACTGGAAAAACTGGAAGAACTGGAGAGGGCAACTCTCTGAGAAAACAAAGGAAATTAACATCTGAACTCTCTGGCTATATTAACATCCCCATTCGAGACACAGTCACACTTGAGTTGATCACCTCCCAATTTACAATTCTCTCCCTTCCCCATCTCGTCTCTCTCTCATGCTGAGATCACCTGAAATTCACCCAAAAATCTTTGTGGTTTAATGTGAACAATTATAATACAACACATATTTGGTATCATTTGAAACGTCTCAGTGCAACTGGTGCAGAGGTCTCATCCACACAGAAGTAAACCAAAAGGTAATAAGGTTTTTAAGAGTTTATTGATATCTTGATTACAGAGGAGGGTGTGTCTTCCAGGCAAATGGAATCCTGCTCTCAAAAGGTGTAAACTCTGAATGCAAATTCCCATTGTTAGCACGTTTCTTTTAGAAAGAATGTTCTGCCCTGGTCTGAATACTTAATGAAATGTCTCAAGAGGCTATATACGCAAGACACTCAGCATTATGTATTTCCTGAGTCAGGTACATCTTTTACTCTTTATCTCTGAGCATTTTATGTTATTGCATTGATTATCTTTGAACTGATTATGTAATTAGCATGATACACTTACCTGGCATAAATTGTTACATTTGGATTTATTCTGACTTACTCTGAAATTATTAACTTTAGTAGATTACGTTGTATCCATTGTTACCGCAAAGCTGCGTCCAGGGTTAAGTACATGTTAGATCTCAGGTGAGATTCTAGATTCCTGACTAACTGCTTGACTTTAACTAAGTTGTTATGCAGTCGCATTACTAGGGGGCTAGATAAAAATACTATTGAGGTAATAGAAAGCGTTGGTGCGGCATTATCTTAATGTACTAGCCATTACTCCTGGTTATTGTTAGGGCTTTTACTAAGTTGTTATTGGCAACTGTAGGGGTAGCCATTGATTTCCATAGTATGAAAAAAATACTATGGAAGTCATTGGATTCTGTCAACTGTTTGATTACCAACATTATTTATAATATCTTATTTTGTGTTCAGCAGAAGACAGAAACTCATACAGGTTTGGAACAACATGAGGGGGAGTAAACTATGACAAAATTGTAATTTTTTGGTGAACTATCCCTTTAAGGCCCAGTTTCACAGACGGAGTTTAGATTAAGCCAGGATTAAGCCTTAGTTAAATTAGGGCATTTAAGAAGCTTTTATAAATTAGCCTTAGAAAAAAAATATATAATTGGTGTGCATCTTGAGACAAAACAATTGCACTGACGTATTTTAAGATATGTCACTGCAAGCTGCTTTCAGCTCAAACATGCATTTTAGTCTGCGACTAGTTAAGCCTAGTCTGTGAAACCGGGAGTAAATTGTGCAAAGTAATCCACACTAACGCACCAGAACAGCACGTCTCTGCACACACAGTGAGCATTGATCAGTGGCACGCTGCAGGTGTGATATTCTAAGCTAATGTCCTTGCTTTCTTATGTCTGCATTCATCTTCCGTCTCAGATTCCCTCCCTTCCTCTGTGCTGGGATTGTGGTGCTCCGGAGTGAGCAGAAATCTATTTCCGTCCCTGTGTATATTCCTCTCCGGCTGCTGCCATTGCCAGCACTGTGTTGTCACGGTGATGGACATCAGCCCTCAGCCAATCAACACACGCGTGTTAATGCCAAGAAACATGATCATTTTCCACTTACTTCCCACTGCTAATGTGAGTAAGAGGATTGTAGCAGTGCCTAACAGAAAGAAGTCAGTGTAAAATAGGACTCTTGGCAGTCATACACTGAGGATGGGAACCTGACCTGAGGGAGCTGAATGGGTTTGAATAAGGAGATCTGGCCAGGTGAGAGAGTTAGATATGATCTGAACATGGTAATGTGAAGGATTTTTATCCTGGCACATGGTTGGGATGCAGGACATATTGGACTTTTGGCTGCTGTTGATGCTCTGGAGATCCAGTAAGAGAGATGTTGTGTTTGTGTATATAAATATTCTTTGAGTGATCAATGTGTAAAACAACTGTTAAATACAGTAATATTGGCATAGTTTTGGTCATCTGAGGTGGTATTGGTCAACAGAGCTTGTATGGGCATGTTTGGACATGCATTAACTTCATCTAGACATGTTATAATGGTTTTGATCATGAGTCATATGATTCTAGTCCTGCACACTTCAATGGAAGCCTATTCATTGCCTCTTCATTCACTGTGAAATAGCACTTAGCATGTGTTGCCATGGTGATCAGAGAACACTGTTCATCAGAATAACACTGAGAAACTCAAGGCATTTATTTCAAAATCTAAAGCTTGTGACCTTCTCTAGTTTGAGAAATACTGGGAAGATGCACTGTGAGGACTGAAGACATACAGTTGTGGCATTACAGAAATAGATCACCCAAAAAGGAAAATTCTGACATTTTCTCCATACCTCTAAAACAAACAAAAAATGCCATTAAAGAATTATAACAGTTGTCGATATGACTTGTGCACTGTAGACTTACATTGATCAAATGCATTGTGGGGGCAATAAGCTGAAATTGAAGTTATTTATAGTTTAGTCATTCATTTGGTTCTTGTAACAAAGTTAGTTAACAAGGGAAGGAGGTGGAACAGGCCAACGTTCAACACTTTATTCAATAAATAAATAAATCAACACAAAACGAAAGTAAAGTGGCAGCCCCTCATGGACGATTGCCGCAGACACATAAACACAACGTAAAATCCAGGCCTGGTCCTCTTTCATCCTTCACTGTCGTCGCTCCTCCTTTTATGCTAATAAAGATGAATAAATACTGTTACAAATGAAGTTGTCAAAATTATGTTCAGTTTAGCTTTCGTTTCATTTTCATGTACTTTTAGTTTGTTTCTCTTCAGTTACCTGTTTCCTTTGTTGTAGTTTCCCGCCATTAATCAGTTGTCGTGGACATTCATTGAGCACACCGGAACTGAGAGTTGTGTGGTTTTGCGATACAGTTGAGTGCGAAGTACATGCAGGCTACATCGTAAATATACAGAAATGTTTGCCATCGCAATTCCCACCCGAAAGTTGCAGAACCATTCATTTTCTGTAAAGAACGCACATTTTTATCCATATTATTAGAAGCCTACTTGCAGCCTCTTCATCCTCCTCATTTTGTGGGATTTGTAAAATGTCCCGCAACTGAAAACTGTTTTTAAAAGAAAACCCACCACTTCAGGTCAACTTTGCATTTTTTCGTGGGAATGCGAGATCCGATCTTTTTGATGTGGACAGGTGTAAACACACCGTGTCCTGATTGGCTTCTGTGTAAACGCAGCCTGAGCTTAAACAACAGGAGTCACATGGATTACTCAAATGTCTTTACTACCTTTCTGGGGATTGAAAGTGGTAGTTGCGTAGACTGTCAACGGAGGAACAGAAAGGTCTCAGATTTCACTGAAAAGATCATTTGTGTTTCAAAGATGAATGAAAGTCTTACGGGTGAGTAATTAATGACAGAATTAAAATTTTAGGGAGAACTAACCCTTTAAGTTAAATTATGTTTACTAATGTTTTTATTGTTGCCAGCTACTGTAAGGCTTCATATATGGACTGCTTTAAAGGAGTTTTTCCCATTTTGGAGCTTTGTCTCTATGAAACAGAACTGTGTGAATATTCTTCAAAAGTTTGGAGAACGTTTTGTGTTCCATAGAAAATATAACAGAGTAAGGAAATAAATAAATAAGGATACAATTTTCATTTTTGGCTAAACAATTCCTTCAAAGATCTATCTCTAGAGTACTGCAGTGTACTGTTACTGGATTAAAACCATTCAAAAAATGTGCTTTATATCAAACCAAGCACATTTTAGGTTACCTGGTGACCTGGTTACCTGGTACCTGGATTGTACAGATTCTCATCTGTTGTGTGAGCTGTGAGGGGGTTTAGTGAGCATGTGATGTCACAGGTGCACAAGGGTTACTTGAGGATGCCTGTTAGCCTATTGAATATCCACTTATGTGAGACAAAGAACGTGAAGTGCAGCAGAAATAGCTGTTTTTGTTGCCATGGGAACATTCCTCATTTCTGTATGCGTGGTGAGTGACATTTACAGTATAATTTCCAGATCAAGGCCATTTGCATATGGCACACTTTTAGTGCAATCATCAAACCTTTGTGGAGCTGATAGGAATCTGCACATACTTGATGAAAATGATGATTAATCAGTTAATGATTCATATTAAAATATTAGATCTTTAAATATGTAAACATGGCATGCAGAGTAAGACATTTTAATAAATGTACAGTACATGTATGTTTCTGGGAGAACGCATTCTAAAGCTTGTTATATGTTATTTATATGTGTTCGTATATGCTACTGTTCAAATGTTTGAGGTCAGTAAGATTTTTCTTTAATAAAATAAATACTTTCATTTAGCAAGGTTGCATTACATTGATCAGAAGTGACTTTTATTGTGACAAAATAACAACTCTTTTCAACATTGATAATAAATGTATCTTGAGCTGCAAATCATCACATTAGAATGATTTCTGAAGGATCACGTGACACTGAAGACTGGAGTGATGCTGAAAATTTTACTTTGCACAACAGGAATATATATATATATATATATATATATATATATATATATATATAGAGAGAGAGAGAGAGAGAGAGAGAGAGAGAGAGAGAAAAAACTAGAGAGAGAGGCACTGCAGCTTTCTATATTCTACATTAAGTATACTGTGGAACTGCCCTGCAATGGCTGATCCTCCACAAGCATTGAAGGTCAAGTCTCTCGTCTCTCTATAAATATGATGGTCTGTCCCAGCGGGTCCTCCTGTTCGGCTTTTCCACATGAGTCTGCTGACCAGCGGAAATCTGCACATTTGCATGTGATTTGATAGTGTGCAAACGTTCCTCCTCCAATGGCTGGCCGTGTCACAATGATGAATTACTGCATTCTGTGAAAATAAATAAACTGTTGTTCAGGACCGCTTCTGTACTATTAATGCTTCACATAAACTTGACGTAAACACAGCTTTCCTGACTCAGCAAAAAAACATTATTCAAGAATAGAGTTGCCCATTCAAAACTTGTTACACTATTGCTTGGATGTTGTTATGCTGTTTCTGAAGTGCTCTGAGTGGGTTTTTAGCATGTTGATAGTGGTTGCTAAGGTATATTGTGGGTGGTTGCTTGCTTGTCCAAATCTGGAACTTTACCTCGGTTCCCTCCTTCAATGCAAGTCTATGAGATTTGTTTGCCCTGTTGTTGCTGTTTTGTCATTTTTGTTGTTGTTTTTGTTTACAAATGACAATTATACACTGCAATATCTGATTTTCTTACTTAGTATTTTGTCTTGTTTTCCGGGTAAAAATATCTAAACATTCTTATATCAAGATAATTAAGAAGCAAAATAACATAAGATATTAAGTTACGTTTTCTGAAAAAACATATCAAAATGAAGTGAGTTTAATTTTAAAACAAGAAAGAATCTGCCAGTGGGGTCAGAGAAATCTTAAAAAAGATAGGCTACTTGTTTTAAGCTCAATTTAGATTTTTTTTTTTTAAGAAAACAAGACTTAATATCTTATGTCAAGTTTTTAAAAACGATACCGTTATCGTCTTCACTTTTTAGTACATTGTTGTCGTGTAAACTTACCCTAAGTAACAAAATATGAATTTTTTTTTAGAGTAAGCCATTTATCAAGACTCTTTGAGAAATCATTCATGTCTGGAGAACGCATGAGTGAAAATTAGTTGCTTGCCAAAATGCAATACTAAGGGTTTGACCAAATCACTAGCTCTGAGTATAAGCAAAAGTAATAGTGACGCTTGCTTGTTTTTGTAATAATGGCGGCGGGCTACAATGTTACTTAATAGACTAAGACTACAACTCATTGACGGTATCTGTAGTGTATCATGTTATCCTGACCTCCTCCACTCCTCTAATCCAGTGCAGTTGTCTTCCCCCGTTGTAACTTAAGATGATTGTCACGACAGGTCAAGTATTTTTAGCTGTGCAAATTGTATTGTGTTGAAAGGTCAAGGTTAAACTCCAATTGAGACGTAGTGAGGATTTACTACCCTGAACAAGCTAGGCTTACTTTCAGTTACTTGTTTACTTAAAATTGTATTAAAATGCCATATAAAAACTATCCACATTTGCTTCCACGACTTGATTTCTTTTGTAAGACACTTTGGATAAAAAGCGGTTGAAAAAGTTAGGTTGAAAAGGGGATTGAAAGGAAATTCATGAAGTCATGGTGACTGAGAGGAATTCATGATGTCAGCATAAAAGGAATGTTGTTTCAGAGCCGGAGCAATTTAGATTGTAACAGTGGGGTTCCGAAAGTAAAAGTCCCATTCATTTTCTCCATAGTGGTATTGATTTTTAATGATAACCCTATAGTGAAAAATAAATACACTAAAATGTTTTTGAAATACATTTATTTTATGCTAAGTATAATACAAATACATTTACATATTTATTTAGTATAAATATCCTGCAATTGTACTTTTGGTATACTAAATTAGTTTACGTAAAATCTGCTAAATTGGGTCAACTAATTTTGTACTTAATTCACTGTAGTTATCCAGAAATAGTGCTGAAGTCCCGCTATAAGTATATTTGATTGTGGTAAAATGGAACTATTGCAAATTTGCAAGTATACTTTAAATATCTTGCATTTAAAGACTGATATTATACAGAGATCATACTAACTTACTAATAGTGATATTAAAACACATTTTAGGGTTAATATTAAGAATGTGCATTGTGCAATAAAGATGTACTCTAAATAAAGTTTATAATATTTATATCAGTAAGTCTCAAGCGATATGTCAGTAAATATGTTAATGGATTGGTACGTAGTATTAAATTGTCATGACTACTAGAAGGAATACAGGAAGCAAAAGCGAGTTACTCTTTTAATAAATGAAGATAAGGAACACAGTAATGCCGATGGTGAAAGTGACGCAGGGACTTCGATGGTCTGGATCCGTGAAGTGCAGTGAAGAGGTGACGAAGAACGACGACCCAAACCCACACGACTTGGAATCTGGGCTTGGCCACTCCACCACAGCCTTAATCTTCTCAGGGTCCATCCACACTCCTTCAGACAACACAATGTAACCTAAAAAGGGACAGACTGTGCATGAAAATCGCATTTCTCCACCTTGACAAAAAGCCCATTCTCTAGCAACCTCTGAAGCACTCGTCGGACGTGTTGCACATGTTCCTGGAGAGAAGAAGAAAAAATCAATGTCATCCAGGTAGACATATTCGAACTGATCGATCATATCTCTCATGTCATTGACCAGTGCCTGGAAAACAGCTGGGGAGTTGGACAGTCCAAACGGCATGACCAAATATTCAAAGTGCCCCCTGGGGGTGTTAAAAGGAGTTTTCCGCTCATCCCCCTCCCAAATGCGAACCAAATGATAAGCGTTACGCAAATCCAATTTTGTGAAGATGGATGCTCCCTGCAACCTCTCTAAAGCTGAAGACATCAACGGCAAAGGATAAGTATTCTTTACCGTGATGTTGTTCAACCCTCGGTAATCAATGCAAGGTCGCAGAGAACCGTCCTTCTTATTATTTATAGTATAGTATTATTTAGTATTATAGTATTATTAGTATTAATAATACTAATAATTAGTATTATTTTCTTGTTATCACTGTGAAGCTGCTTTGATACAATCTGTATTGTAAAAAGCGCTATATAAATAAAGGTGACTTGACTTGACTTGACTTCAGGTCCAGGTACTCCGCGGGCACATTAGACAGATCCCCTGCTTCCTCCTGCAACACAGACACAGGCACAGATGAACAGGCAGACACGAGACAAGACTTATGTCACTCCTTGCTCCACTCCAGCACGGATCTGTGATGCCAGTCAGCTCGGGGATTATGTTGAATGAGCCATGGGTGTCCAAGGACGACGGGTGCTAGAGGTGAGTCCAATATATAGAATGAAATTGTCTCGGAATGGTTGCCAGAAGTGATGAGGGTGATGTCTTCAGTGGAAAGGGAAATTGTAGGTAGCTCTTGTCCATTAAGTGCGTGAACTGCGATCCTGTGAGTGTGTGGTTTGCAGGGAATTTGAAATCTTTGAGCAAAACTGTAGTCCATAAAGTTACCTTCAGCCCCAGAATCCAGTAGTGCTTGACAGTCGTGCTGGTGGACTTACCATCTTAGTCTAACCGGGAGGAGCGTGGAGGTAGATGTAACAGCTGATGAGGTCTTCCTGGCGGAGATCCCACCCGATAGTAGCCTCAAGTTTACTACCGGGCTGAGCCTTTTACTGGGCAGTTTTTGGCAAAATGTCCCGATCCTCCACAATAAAGACAAAGGCCCTCGGACCTCCGCCTCTCCCTCTCCTCCCGGGAAAGCCGAGCTCGACCCACCTGTATGGGCTCGGG
The DNA here is from genome assembly GCA_030578275.1 of Meda fulgida. Classification (NCBI taxonomy): domain Eukaryota; kingdom Metazoa; phylum Chordata; class Actinopteri; order Cypriniformes; family Leuciscidae; genus Meda; species Meda fulgida. The sequence continues at coordinate 9,195,061 of CM060632.1, read as the reverse complement.
ATCATAGCCGGGGTTGACCACGTCCCTGCCACTGGACCGAGGACCGTTGATTCCTCCGAAGGTACGGTTGGACTGGGCTCGACGTTCGACCCTGGACAAACGAGTGTCCACCCGCAGAGCCAGGTCAATAAGTCCATTCAGGGTGGTGGGTAGGTCCAGGGCATAGATCTCCTTCTGGATGTGGTCAGCCAACCCATGCAGGAACATGTCCCATTGCGCCTCCTCGTTCCATCCACGGTCCGCCGCCAGGGTCCGGAACTCAATAGAAAAATCTGAGACTGATCTTCCCTCCTGTTGCAGCTCTGCCAGCGTTCTGGCTGCCTCTCGACCAGAAACAGCCCGGTCAATGACCTTTCTCATTTCGGAGGCGAGGGCGAGGCGAGGGTCTGGAACGAGGCACAGCATGGGTTTTGGTTCTCCCACACCGCCGTTCCCAATAGCGCCGCTTTCCCAGTCAGCAATGTCAGAGCGAAGGCTACCTTAGCTTGTTCGGTGTTGAAAGTACGAGGTTGCAGTGCAAAGTGCATGGAACAGCGGGTGATGAATGCTCTGCAGTGGGAGGGGTCTCCACCGTAAGCCTCAGGTGCTGGTAGGCGCGGTTCTGGCTGGGAGGGGCTCTATGGTGGTGTGGGGGGAGCGGCTGGTGTGGGCGGCGCAGCGGGAACACGCAGGCGTTGGATCTGCTGGGTGAGCTCAGACACCTGCGTCACTAAGGCTTGTACTGCGCGACCCGTGTCGCCGATCTCTCTCTCTTGGGCGTCCATTCGCCGAATACTTTGATGAATGAAATCCTCCAGGGATGACTGGGGCACACTCGCTGCTTTCCATTTCCAGATCGTTCTGTCATGACTACTAAAAGGAATACAGGAACCAAAAGCGAGTTACTCTTTTAATAAATGAAGATAAGGAACACAGTACAACCGATGGTGAAAGTGACGCAGGGACTTCGATGGTCAGGATCCGTGAATAAGTGCAGTGAAGAGGTGACGAAGAACGACGACCCAAACCCACACGACAACGAAGAACAGGAACACCAGGCGGAACAGGACACAGTAACACCAACACCGAGGACATCAAGACAACGATCTGACGAGGAAACAGCGGTAAGTATATATGGAGTTGAGAGATCGATTACAGCTGGTGGTGTGATGATGATCAGCTGGAGCGGATCAGGAATGCCAATCATTCACGCCCACACGCACATGCACTCACACAACAACATAAACACGAGACTAGAAGAGACCAGAGAATACATCTACCGTGACAGAAATAAATGTATTTTAAATACATTTTGACATAGATTTTTTCCACTTTCCAGGAAACATATTATGATATACATTTAAATAATAATTAATTAATAATATATACAATAATTATTATAAACAATTATACATTTAAAGACAGCTACCGTGAGCTAAGAGGTTGTTGATTTGTGGTATATGCTTTTGTTGAAGCAATCAGCTCACTTTATTTCAACCCTTTCCTATAAATAATCATATATAATAGCTTAATTCCTGATGAAAAACAACATTACCGATGTTTCTACAAAAAATCTTTGAAGCCAATCAGAGAATCGAAACAAACAAAACACATCAGAAGAACCGCCCACTCCCATGAAGCACTGTGAATGTCAATTTCCAGCACTTTGAAATTACTTAAATATGTATGTGTATATATATATATATATATATATGTGTGTGTGTGTGTGTATGTATGTGTGTGTGTGTGTGTGCGTGTGCATGTGTATATTTGTCTTACATTATAAACCTAAAATACATTGTTTAAATCAAACCTTTTTAAGTTTTCAGTTATTAATTCTTTTAAGAATACCTGATGAATGGAAAATGAATGGATAAATACTTCCGGAACCAAGGCAGCTGAAAAAGTGGATGGACACTTTTGCACTATTACATTTGAATGAAACATTATGAATGCAAATGTGGTTTTGAAATAATGTGCATCAATAAATAAAGTCAAATAAAACCAGGAGCATCTATATTAAAAGAGCAAATGGCAGTTAGGATTTTGTTATGACTTTAAAACAGTGCTGCTGATCATTTATCACACTCACGAGCTACATGGCTAATGATAGCTGGCTTTTCAACTATCAGGACTTTCAGTTCCAGTTGTACATGTGTTCGGAATAGCGAACTATTATACTACTCTTAGAATCTCTGCCATAGTTATTGTATATTGCAGAAATAGTAAGAGTATGCACAGCTTGAATCGTTTATTTCAGTGCAATTTAGGTTTTGTTTTATTCAAAACCTTTCTGTTTTCAGTCCTTTTTCACAAGCAGTAAGACAGCAGCATGGCCATTCACTTCTCCTGCGCTGATGCAAAAGTGTCTTGAATGTGGGCCATTGCATAACCCTTCACAGGGTCCCTTTTCTATTTTTGTTCCTGGATACGCGTCTCGGTGAGGTATTTTCTGTGGTGACTCGCTTACATCTGTAGGTCTTCTAATGTACTCTTATTGAGCAAGACATGGATGACTGTTGAGACTTATTCCTGGCACATTTGTCTTTTTTGAAGGTGATGTACAGCAATACGGGAAGCAGGAATTATGAGAACATCGGCATTTGACTGGAGACATTGGACAAGGCTGAATTTGGACTCCAGGTTTGTAGGTTGATGGCAATCAGTGTGTTATATATCTTACTGGGACTCAAAAGCAGGTGACTCATCAAAGTCGGTCCTTGACTGCTCTGCTTTTTTGAAGTGTGTTAAGCTCTTCTATGTGCCTGTTATAGTTTTAAGATGCAACACAGCTGTATTTCATGAGATGCCAGGCATTCCGCTGGGTAGTGATGCCAGGGGGGGGCATGATATGACGTAATGGCATTCTCTGGAGTCTGGTTATATTTTCCCGCCTCTGGCTTTGATATGTTCCTCTGGTTGTTGTTGTTGTAGTGTGGATGCATTAATGCAGATGCATGTGTGATCATCTAAAGGATGATCGAAGGTCAAACTTAGATACTTCTAGTATTATGTTCACTATTACAGATGAGTTTCAATGTTTTTCTTAAAGGATAAATTCACATCGTGTTACTTTGACAGATTTAATGCGATCATTGCCCCATGTCTTACTGAATTCTGTGGCACCATTGACACTTGTCAGTGCAGTTTTTAAAAGTGCTTTTAGCCTCTGATAGATTTATCCACCATATTCCTCCTTCAGTGTGTTGAGGACAATCCAGGATTGAGATTGACCTTGAAAAAAGCACATCTGATCGCTGTGTTTTGTCATTCCTACATCCACTCTCTTCTCTGCTCGCTATCATCAGACAGTTTAGATACTAACTCGACCCGTGGGAAACATTTGACTTCATTGTAGACCATGTCAAAGTTCGATTTTAGGTTTTATAACCTGGCAGAGCTTGATATTTCTTCTCTAATGGCTTTAGAGTTTGAATGTCCTAATTAAGAGGTTTGAACCAGATAACCTTATGTAACCTCATTATACACACTGATGTATGCAGATGGTAATTATATTTGCACGTCTTCTCAAATTGTGTAGGCAGAGGTGGTATTAGTAAGCTAGATTATTATTTTATATCCTGTTCATATTGTGGCACAACCTGTTGACTTATTTGAGCAGTAAAATTTTAACTTTAATATAATGGAATTTGGTCAGACATTTGTCTTGCGTTGCAAAATAGATGTAGATCCATTCACTGGTCTTTAGACTCTCTTGACATTCTACAGGGTACTTGACATGTAAATATGTTTGGTTAATGAGGTTTATTTAATTTAACCAGGCTGTAACCACCACACACTGTATATTGAGGTAGACACATTCTTCCTAATATTCAGAATAGTGCATCAATGGGGTTTTTTACATATGGCATGGTAGATATTTTACATTTGTTCCCCTGAATCTTGAGCATTTGGATACATCCTTACATAAAAAAAAAAGTTGCAAAAGCTTTTATTTAAAATAGAAAATAGAAATATTTGGTAAATGTCTTTACTGCAAATGTTTTTACTGTGAAGGGTAAAGGGTCAATCACTGTAAAACCCAACAAGTTAAGCTAACTCATTTGAGGAAACAGATTACCTCAATTCATTTAAGTTTATAAAAAACAATAGTTATGAGTACTCTGAACTTATTTTATTTGAGTTTACTAAAACAATAATATTTCTTAATACACAATTAAACTTTACACTGCATTTAATACTGTATATAGCTGAAACTTCACTTTATTGAGTAAAAACAGTGAAATGACAAACTTTAAATGAACTCAGAGCACTTGCAGTTCCTGCTAGCTCACAATATCACACACAAAGTCCAATCCAATGAGTTAAGCTAACTCATTACATTTGAGGAAACTTATTACCTCAATTCATTTAAGTTTATAACAAACAATAGTTATGAGTACTCTGAAATGATTTCAGTTGAGTTCACTAAAAGTAGATATTGCAGTCAAGAAATTAAGTAATTAAGTGATTAATGAAGTGATTGTTGAGCATTAGTGACGAACACCTGCTGTTAACAAGCAGGATCACTGAAGGAAAGAGAAACACAAGAACTACAACTGACTTCCAACCACAACATTAGATGAAATCACTGAAGATAAAATATGTTTAAATCTCTGAAGATCTCAGAGGAGGATTGAACAACTCCACAAACAGCATTACCAGCTTCACTTATTAACCAGTTTAAATTATGAGTTATTGAGTTATTTGAGTCATGCGTCTACAGAAGGTGTTATTGTGAATGAACAGAGGTTTAGATGAAGATGATTTATTGGGTTTCATTTAAAGACACCATGATAGTGGTCAGTGTTTGCTTTAGTTGGTCTCTTGACCCTTGACTTTATAACACCAGTTTTTCCTCTGGCTGCTGTAACTGAGTGTTTATATAACACACTTGTTATGGCACAAAAGCCAAAAGAAAATGTGAGCATGTGGTTGTGTTTTGATGATGATTTATGGAAAGATGAATTATCATTTGGTGTCTTGATTCTCTGATCTTTTCTAGAGAATAATCTCTGATTAAACCGGTGATATATAACTTGTATTAATCATCATAAAAGATCTGTGATTCTGCTGTAAGGCCCAGTGTTGTTACAATCAGATTTTAAAAACCTCTATGGTATCAAGCTGACTTACACAGACATCAAGAATCAGCATATGAATCTCAACAATGGTGACCATTAAAAAATTATTCATGCTGCAATGCATGCTGGGAGCCATGGATAAGGTTTGTATTATGGTAGTACCCAGCATGCTTTGCAGTATGAATAGTTTTTTAATGATCACCATTGTTGAGATTCATATGCTGATTCATGATATCTGTGTTAGTTTTGGTAATTTGGAATTGGAATTACATTTTCTGTAAAATCCTTCATATTATCTGATAGTCATAACATTGCTAGTTCTTATACGGTAGAGTTTCAGTTTCAAATCAAACTAATAATTTGTTACCCTTTTAATCAGAGACTAGACCTAGAATGAGATCAGTGAATCAAGCCATTAACTGATGATTGTCATCATCAAACCTTGACCACCATTCCCAATCATACTTTTCCTTGAATTTTGTGCTATAACAAATGTTTGAGAAACACTCAATTACAGCAGTCAAAGAAATACTTGTACTCTAAAGTCAAGGGTCAAGAGCCCAACTAAAGCAAGCGCTGATCTCCATCATGGTGACCTTAAACCTTGTAGTTCTTGTGTTTCTCTTTCCTTCAGTGATTCTGCTTGTTAACAGCAGGTGTTCATCACTAATGATCAATCATTACTTAATTGATCACTTAACTACAATTATTATTCAATTATCATTCTGGGATCTGAAATGTTCTATAACTCATTCAGTTTGAGTTCTGTTTCAGTCATTCAAGCCACTTCAAGTTTTTCAGTATTATTTGAGTGCAGTGAACCCAATTTAATTGAGTAAATATATTGTTAAGTTTTACAGTGTAATGCATTTTTGCTGAATAAAAGTATTAATTTCTTTCAAAAACATTTACTGACCCCAAACTTTTTAATGGTAATGTATATAATTGAGTTATTGATATTCATTCATATTTCAGGATTAGCCAGATTTCTTTTTAGTTTTCTTTGAATAACAACAACAACATTCCAAATAGAGATTATACCTCCTTATTATCCTTGCACAGCCGTGTACTTGTTGTACTTGTAGTTTTGTTCAATTCTCTAATGGAGGAATTCCTGACCTTACAGTTTGAGACGACCTTCGCATCAATCACAAACCTCAGAAAGATGGTGCTGGCACACTGCCTTCAGAAACACTCTACTCAGGGCATGGTGAGTTTATGGGCCATTTTGGCTTGAAGATGGCTTTTGTACTCATTTCATGAATAAGTAACATTTCATTATACTACTCAAGTTATACTTCACTATACAGTAATTGAAATGTTTTTAATTTGTTTGCTGATAACATGTTTTTTACTGTTTGCAGACAATCTGGATGTGGTGCCCAGGCCTAAATGTATATAGAGATGGAGGCCATTTTTAAACAACTTGACTGAACTATGCTCTTGAACATATGGAAAGGATTATTTCATCATTTTTGAAAATGATTCTGGTGGACTGACTGCTGTACAATCAAAGGGAGCTGTTTAAAGCACTGAAGGATTAAACTTCCAAGTTAAGTGAGAAACTTTAATTGAAGCAAGAAGATGTTCGTTGTCACAAAACCAAGGGCAATGTAGCAACTGTAGTTAGCAAATCCTTATAATGGAGGCTACTAAAACCTCAGGTGAAGTGGAACGTTCCAAACAGATTATCAGTTTCAAAGATGACGAAAAACACTTGCCGTCCGAGATGACCCAAAGAGGCCAATCCTCTGGCTCAGAGGACAAAATAAGACTTGTGGAGCAACCCCAGACCCCAGCTGTAAGTCCATCTCCTAGTATGGAGTCAGGAAATATTCTTACCTCAAAATCTAGAGAACAGTGTCACATCCAGCTCAGGAGGAAGAACGTTCCTCTCCCAAGCAAACGATATCTTCAATCGGAATATGAGCTTCTGTCAGAGGGCCTTCACAAAAAGGAGCAGAAGTCTGTTAAGACTGGGAAGTATGTATGCCAGTATTGTGGGAGAGCTTGTGCCAAACCCAGCGTACTAAAGAAGCACATCCGTTCTCATACTGGCGAACGACCGTATCCGTGCATTCCTTGCGGTTTCTCATTTAAAACTAAGAGCAACCTATACAAACACAGAAAATCGCACACCCATGCAGTGAAAGCAGGATTGGTTTCATTTTCAAAACAAGACAGCAAGCATATGGATGAGGAATTAACTGTGGCAGAGGGCGAGATGCGTTTTGATGCTGAGCAGAGCAGTGACACGGATGAAGAAGTTGTGGAGGACTTGTCCTTGGATACAACAAGTCATATCAAAGACACAGAGGGTTTTGTGCACGAAAAAGGAGGGAAACAGGCAAAAAGGGAAACCATGTGCTCTGCTCCGACTTCAGTCAAAAAGGAAACAGGGTCATCAGGAAAAGTATCTTTATGGCAGTTCCGGGAAATGTCGGCACCTGCGGCTATTGCTAAGGTGGACCAAATGATTGAATTCTCCTCCATCAAGCAAAGACTGGCACTTCGGCTTTCGGAGAAGAAAAGTCAAGACTCTGATCAGTCTCTTTCCCTGCCCAGTTCATACAGTAAAGGCAGCACTGATTCAGGCTACTTTTCACGTTCTGAGAGTGCAGAGCAACAGTTCAACCAGTCGAGCGCAAATGCCAAATCGTATCAAGAAATTATGTTTGGTAAATGTTATAGACCAACGGCAAGGCCTAAGCAATCAATCACTGTACAAACTTGCATGACAGACATAAATGAAGCCACATCTAGCTTCATGATTACATTGAACAAAGGCATGATCCCTGGTGACACAGACTCCTCCATTCACAGAAGCAAAAAAGACCTAGTTCGATCAATAAAAATTGATTCAGAGTCCTTCCAAGAGGAAGATTACCAAGAATGTCAAAACCCTAGCTCTGACTTTCCGGAAACGACTTCAGAGAGTAGTGTATTCTTGCGCAGTAATTCTCTTCCAACATCATCTAATTCGAATCTAAATGCACCAGAAGGGCTAAGAAGCAGTAATTCATTTGATGAAAGATTGACAAGTGCTGATGTCACCTACAGGGGTGCAATGGGTATGAGAAGACTAATGCGGCAAGCTGCGTTTGAGCACTCTGCTAATGAAGGACATGCAGAATCAGACTGCTACGCTCATCTGGCTTATAGCTTAAAATCAGACTTGAAAATTCACAGCATAGATGATTCCAAAATGGGTGCAGAAAACTGTCAGGAAGCTGATTTGTGTTCCATATCTCCAAGCTACTTATCTGAAAATTCTACAAGGAAACGAAGAAAAGACAAAAATGTCATTGAGGAAGAAGACTTTCATATCCAAGTCAAGCCTTCTGGACACTCAGAGGAACCTGAAACAAAGCAAACTACTTTAGACTCTGCCTTTTCTGACACTGAGAGAAGGGCTGGCAGTAATGTCATCTCTGTCATTCAGCACACAAATTCATTAAACAGACTAAACTCGTCAGAAAAGTCAAGTGATGCTAGATCACATCCCTTAGACAAAATTGGCACTTACAAATTCATGGAAAAGGAGCATAGCATGGAGGGTCACAGAACAGAAGGAGTAGACTGGCAATGGGGAAGCAGCGGTTTTCTACACCAGAAACTTCACATGCCTAAACAGCCACCATCTCAGCCCAGTATCCAAGTTCCAGAGATTAGAGTAACTGTTGAGCCTGACAGACCGGAAATAGTTCAGGATTTAGGGGTCAAGCAGAAGGAAAAATACACTGAAGAGTTCCAGTGGCCACAGAGGAGTGAAACCCTGTCACAGTTTCCAATGGAAAAACTACCACCCAAAAAGAAACGCTTGAGATTAGCAGAGTTGGAATGTTCTTCTGGAGAATCTAGTTTTGAATCTGCTTGCACAAGTCTCTCCAGAAGCCCAAGTCAAGATAGCAATTTATCTCACAGCTCAAGTTTTTCCCAGTCCCTAGACAGAGAGGAGACCCTTAACCTTGTGTCCCAAGCCAACCCAGATGAGTTTAATAAGCCTTTGGAGTTTTTATCTGTGCCAGGTAGTTCACAAAGTCATCACAGAGAAATGAGACGTTCTTCCTCAGAGCAGTCACCCTATAAATTACCCTCAGAGGTTCCAGAATTTCGAAGCAAGTCTTTTGATTATGGCAGTCTTTCTCCTTCATCTACATCTAGGCAGGATGAGGTTAAAGAGCGTAGAAGGGCCTTCTTGGTTAGGCAGGCATCATTAAGTGGTGAACCTGAGATACAAGGTGGTACAGTCTCAGATGAAATTAGCAAGAGAACAACCTCACCAAGCAAACCATTTACACCTGATGAATCCATTGAGAAAATGAGGTACTCTTTGATTTCCGGTTGTCCATTTCCACAACACAAACAATATAGCCCAGTGCAAGCTTCATCTCAATATGCTAAACCAAATGTTTGCAATGTTCAAGACATGGATAGCATAATGTTTCTAATTAAGAAAGAACCTGAAGAATCCAATGCATCTGAATCTTGTATTAACTTAAGAAAATCCCAGGAAGATTGTTCTCAGAGTTTAGGCAATGTTTTGTCAACGATAGCAGTGCTTTCACACGCTCACCAAGCATTAGCAAGTCAAAGCACATCCAGCTTGTTAGTTCCTGTCAGAATTCAGATGCAAGTACCATCTTATGGAAACATAACATACACTAGCATATCTCATATTCTGGATTCTCAAACAAACAATCCTATATCGTGCATAGAACACAAAACTTCCTCCTGTCAAAGTTTTGACATTGTCCTGCCACAAAATATCCTAGGCTGTGACCTATCTACAGTGTCAGGGCACCCAATGCGACTGCTGCAATGCTCACAGGCATCACCAGCAAAGCTTAATACAGGGATACCTCTATCATTAACCTCCAAAACCATCTCTACTACAGAGGCCCCCAGTGGTGGAGCAAACAAGCGCATGCTCTCACCTGCAAGTGGCATTGAACTCTTTATTGAAGCGAAACAGCAAAAACGAGTCAAAGATGAGAACATTTATGGCCAGATTGTTGAAGAGCTTAGTGCTGTCGAGTTAGGAAATCTTGAAGGTGAAAAAGAAAGTCCCAAGAAAGGTTTCAAATCAGGAAGCACACCAGAGCTGTGTGAGCCCACTGAGGTAGTAGATATGGATGAGGCCAGCCAAGACTTTTACAGCAATCCAAAGTTACAGTCTTCTGCCATAATTCCTCAAGACGCTGCTATGATGGAGCGTAAACCAACACCTGAACACACGGTGGCTAGTTATCATTCTGGAATAGGTGCAATGCCCTCTGCAATCACTGGTGCTTTAATGTTCTCCAAGTTTCCAGGTCTTCACACTACTACTTGTGTGAGCTGGTGCTATCTCAACTCCACTAAGCCAAATAGCACCCAAACAGTTGCACATTTCTCTGAGTATGCCTCATGGTTTGTGAGATGCCATAACCCTAACCCACCCGATCTTAGCACTGGTATGGTTCTTGCTCTTCTCCGATCCAAACAGGGGAGGCAGAATACTATTTATTCAATCGCTACCATGCATCAGCCTGGAGTACTTGTGACCTCCACCCCCTGGAGACCGAAGCAAGAACAAGTATGTTGCCTGTTGTTGGGTTTTGCTGATTTGCCACTTGCTACTATGCTATTTACCTTCACGATGATCTGATATTTGTTTAGCCATCTGTTCTAAAGAGTCTGCTGTGGTATTGCAGGTAACTCCAGACTACAGAGAGGAAGATACAAAACAGGATGTGAGGATAAGAGACATAAGCCAGAGGTGCAAATCTTTACGAGAGGATGTTGCATCTACCATACGGCAAATAGAACCAGTCCGTGTGAAGATTTTTGATGGAGGGTATGTATATGTATTTTGATAATGCTAATGTTGGTGCGTGACTGTAGAAATACCCCCTAATGAAAGTGTTCTCTTTTTTTGACTGTTTATCAGGTACAAGTCCAATGAGGAATATGTGTATGTGAGGGGTCGTGGTCGGGGAAAGTATATATGTGAAGAGTGTGGCATTCGTTGTAAGAAGCCAAGCATGCTCAAGAAACACATTCGAACGCACACGGATGTGAGACCCTATATGTGCAAGTGCTGCAACTTTGCTTTTAAAACTAAAGGTTGGTTTTACCATGTTCTTATTCAAGGATGACTGTAAAAGTTTGGGATAGAAAAATAATCCCTGTCTTTTTTTCAGGGAATCTCACCAAGCATATGAAGTCAAAAGCTCACATGAAAAAATGCCTTGAACTAGGAGTTTCACCCACAGCCATGGACAATACAGAGGATGCTGGTAGGAACTTTACTTCAGTAATGCCGGGTAGTAGTATAACTAATAGCAAAGCTTTTAGTTTAGCTGTATTTGTTAGTAGCAAGGTGTTAGCATCGCTATAAATGTGAAACATTTCCGTAGAAATTTGTTTTTTTTAGTAGTTGATTCTCATTGACAATACTATAGCTTCACTGTAGAAGACTTCTTTTTCATGCATTTGTAAAGGATAGCTTACAGCCTAGCTTTATTTTTCTGTAAAATAGTTGCTAGCTTTCAGTAGCAAATCTCCAAATCTGTTTTCTTATAAGAGCCTCAATTCTAACATGATCCTAATTATGAACACCCCTAAATGTCAGATTTTTTAAATATTTTTTGCTCTTGCTGCCTGTGTAGATGACACCCAGAAGTCCTCTGGCATAGTAACATTGGAAACGACCATTAAACATCAGTTCTCAGATGTGGAAGACTCTGATGGTGTCGATGACGATGAACCAGACGATGATGAAGATGATGAATGTGATGGTGATTCTACTCCAAAAATGCTGTCCAGAAGCACAAGTCCTCAGTCCTCTGCAGTCAACAAGCCATGTCTGTCCGGTTGTGTCCTTAAACACTTTGACCCAAGCCGCAATCTACTGAAGGAACAGCTTGAAGTTTCTTCTCAGTGTATTGAGGATGATCTGACCTTTGAGCAGTCAAGCAGCTCCTTTGAGTCTTGCCCACCTCAGCTGCTGTCGCCTTGTTGGGATTCACCTCGCCAGAGGTACATATCCCCAAGAGGAGATCTCTCGCCACAATGTCACCAGTTGTCATGCCGTGATTCGTCTCCTTTGAGGGTCATTTCTCCAAGGAGAGATCTGAGCATCAGAGGGGACTTTTACCCCATCCGGCAGCTGTCACCTGTAAGACCTACAGGTTCGGACCCATCGGGGCAGCGAGCACAGTCTCCGCTGGGTCGACATAAAGGGGTGCTCAGGGCCGTGTCTCCACGGAGGGGGTCTTATCAGCATAGGGCCCTCATGGATCCGGGAAGGAGTGTGAGATTTCAAGCTTCTCCCCTTAGACCAATCATCGGAATGCACTCAGACGTGGGAATGGTATGTTTTTACATTTACTCATTTGGCAGACACTTTTATCTAAAGTGACTTGTATTGCATTCAAGGTACACATTTTTAACAGTTCTTGCTTTCCCTGGGAATTGAACCCATGATCTTGGCATTGCTAATGCCATGCTCTACTGATGGAAAGATTGCCTTTTTATACATTTTGGAGACAAAAGTGTATATTGTAATTTGTAAAATAATAAAATGTACCTTATAATTTGTATAACTGTTAACTAATAATTTTTAATTGTATCAAAAATATTAGTGAGGTCTAAAAACCATTGAGTACACCTCTTAACTGTTTTTATAATGTAGCATTTCTACAGTTTTCAGCCTTAAAGGCACAGTTCACCCAAAACATTTTAATTCAGTCATTGTTTACTGACCCTCCATATCGTTCCCATGTCCGTTTTCTCTAAAACATATGTGGGAAACCAACAACCTTTTTTGGTCCTTTTTGACAGCCATAGTCCCTATGAGCTCTCTTTGTGTCGATTGAAAGATGCATGAAGATCCAACAAAATAATGGCAGAATTTTTGGGTGAAATATTGCTATAAGGCCAGGTGCAGTCCAACTAAATGACATAACTGTATGAAATACTATAAAACAAATTTGCATACCAAAACTAAACACCAAGTCTGATTTTAATTTGTATTTAATTTTCTGAAAATAGCTTACAGATCTGAATGAACTGGTCAAACCCATGAACAACATCCCCCCCCCCCCCCCTTCTTTTTCAGGATCAAGGGGATTCTCCTCAGAATCTGTATGTTCCTGTTGGCCTATGCAGCAGTAGGGATCTGTCCACAACCCTGCTGCCAGACATCTTCAGCCATTTGCCTTTGCACTCTCAAGGACAGGTGCCAACACCTGTTCCGATGATCCCTATTGGGGGGATAAGAATGCCCTCCACATCAATATCTGGTGCTGCTGGGGAGAGAAATAAGCTCCCATCTATTCCACAGGGGGAAATATTAGAAACGGCTAGTTCTGGCCAGACCTTAGCCTCTGTCCTAGATCCTGGAGTGGCCTACAGTGGAGAAATAGCAACCTCTTCCACTGGCCTGCATAGCAAAGATGATAAAAAGGAGGAGAGCGTCTACATCTGTGCAAAAGCTATTGCATCCCTCAGAATTACATCTGAAGATGCCGCCGATAAACCACCTAAAAGCTGACTTTGTAAGCATTGTATAATCACATTCAAAAGTAAAACTAAATCCAAGCTCAGACCAGAAACATACTTTATGCAAGTATTCAAACATAGTGAATGGTTGTGTTGAACATACCTTACGTGCGTTCTTGTGTTGCACTGGTGGTTCTTCTGTACTCAAGGGGCGATAGTGTTACCTTTAAGTGTCTGTGCCATTAAACTGGATGTGTTATTATTCAGGTAGCTGCTGTAAACAAGCCAAGTTGAACAAACTTTAACTAACTTGCTCAGCTAAATTCTAATAGTTGACCTGAAAGAGAACAATGACTCAGAGCACCACCTTGCAGCATTATACATTTCAGAAGGTAAAAATGCACAATATCAAACTTGTGCAGAGTGTGTTTTTGGCCTTGGAGTCCGACCAAGATTATTTGGAGTTTTGGTAACGTAGGCAGAAACAAATAATATGCACAACATCTCGCATTTTCATTCATTTCAATGCACATGCCATAATCTCTATACCTGCCATACCAATTTTAACTATAATTGTGTATAAGCTTCTAATTTACAACAATACGTGCAAAAAAAAAACAAGATCAGTATTTCATGAAAACTATTTAAATTGCAGATCTGCATCTCACAGGACAATTTAAACAATTCCTACAGGAACTGCATCAAGTCCCAAGTTTAATACAAAGCACTGATCGCAATTCTAACTGACATCATCTTCATTGACTTCTGCTTGTGCCTTTTAAGAAGATGTTTGGATATCCCTCTAAGAGAGAAAGTCATTCGATGTACCCTATTTATGCACTTAACAATAGTGGTGGTCATTAAGGTTAACTTATATGAGATATTGTGGTTGCTTTTTGAGATTGCACTTATTACGTACAGTATGTTAAAGTTTGCAGATTGCATTAAGCTGTGCTATGACATTGCCTTGTATGCTGTTGTATATTTTTGCTGGCACCTTTATAACTTAACTGCATTATGTGCGTTCAAGATTATGAACCTAAAAGTGTTGATGATAAATTCTTTAAAAAGCCCTTTTGTTTAAACCTTCTCCACCGTATAGTATTTTTCTAAATGTATCATACCTCGTTTCCGTTAAACTTTAGATTTTTCTGCACTTAAGCAAAGAAATGTCATTACAAGGCATTTTTAATATAGATCTGCATATTATTATATTAAAAGTGGTAAGTATTGTGCATTAAGATGACTATTTGAAGCACTTTCTAGGTATCTGATAGACTGAATGCCATGTCATCAATATTGGAGCTCTTTTGAATCATTTTAGATGATTTTTGTTTTCATTGAATTAATCTTGACACAACATTCCAGTCACTGTTAAGTCAATTATATGTGCACATACAGTACATGCACACATATTTACATGTGTATACACACACGTACATATTTACAAACACAAACACACACGTAATCGCTATCATGTACTGTAATTACTTTTGAAGAGTGACTTGTGTAGAAGTAAACAAAAATGAAATGGTATATTTGAAGGGATAGTTGCTTTTTTCAGGTTTTTCTTGTCATCAGATGAATGGGTTTGTCTGGTGAACTTGTCTGACTGTTTGAATGTATACATTTTTAACCTAAGTCATTTTAAATGTCTTTAAAGAAGGTATAAGTGCTATCTCATATTAAACATATTGCTATCATATGAAGTAGCAGTCAGTTTAGGGTATTTATATTAATAGTCTGAGTATTTAAAAATGCTGAGATGGTAAATTTAAACTGAGTTTATACTGAAGGAACTTTCATGTCATGTTTACAGTATTACATATTAAAGATTTTGAGGTATCTAGTTTCAGTTCATGGCATTTTAGAAATTACAACTGTTATTTATCTTTGGACTGGTACATGATCATCGTTTATAGAAGTTTATGAATGTTTCTTTTGTTTTGCCCATAAAGGCAGCTGATTTCTTCCTATTTAAATGTTTGTTTTTGTTTTACTCTGATTACAAGATGTCCTTTAGAAAAAAAAAAAAAAAAATTAAAGTTCTATCATAAACAATTGTTGACAATGTTCTTACCTCAAAATGCAATATTCTTATCAATTATAATAAACAAATCAGATGAATAAGGGAATGTAATTTCATCTGTAATTTAAGTTTCAGAATAAGTTTTTGCTTCTTTATCATATTTAGCACATTACCATATTATATTAATTATAATTCGTTACATTTATATAGCGCTTTTTCTGGGACGGGACCTCAAAGTGCTTTACATGCAAGGGGGAATCTCCTTAATCTCCTTTTTGCATAATTCTGTTTGGTAACTCTTTACAATAAGGTCTAATTTGTTAACATTCACCAACATGAACAATGAGCAATACATTTATTACAGTATTAATTCCCCTTTGTACAAATACAACTTTTGATTTTAACAATGTATTAAATCAACAATAACTAAGAATAATAAATCCTGAATAATTATTGTTCATTATTAGCTTATGTTAACTATAATGATATAACTATTTTATTTTATTTCATTACAAATTATATATTAATTTCAGTAAAAAATGTAATTGGGAATTTTCTAATGAATTTAAGAGGTGGTCATGAGAGATTAATGAGATTTAATGTTTGCAATGAAACATACCATCTACAATAATACATTATACAATGAAGTTTATTGACAAAAGTATTAAAAGAAATAACAGTCAGCATTACGCTATGTTAGAGAATACGTAAAATTAGTAGATTATTATAGTGCAAAATATTTACAAACACTTATTTCTGCGTCTCAGTGTTTTATTCACAGTGAGGAAGAGAATAATGTAAACACCTGGATGGATGTCATGCAATCATGCAGTTTGATGATGTGAAAATTATGTTTTACATTTGCATTCTTTTGTCTGTTATTTTCAAGTTTACGATTGTCATTGATTTGTTAAATAGCCCAACCTTCTGCAGAGGATTTCAAAAATCTCAGCCATACACAGAATCAGGGTGATAATGGTGAAAATGTACATTGCGCTGAGGAAGATGGTCTTTTCAAAGTGCTCTGGTACCATACACTTGGTGAAGTTTAATGTCTTCTCTAGTGAACCGGCGTCACAGAAGTACAGCGAATGAACCAGGAATCCAAAGAGTCGACTCTGGAGCCAGAATGCTGCCATCTCCAGGACGATTCGTAACAGTACAGAAATGATGTAGAACACCGTGTATGTTGGTAGTTCCAGAATATCCTCTTGAACAATGTTTTTATATGCGGCATACAGATGAAATACGGCCCCTGGAACAAGAACCGTCACTAGCTGCAGGGCCCAAAACACCTGCAAAAAAAAAAAAAAAAAAAAAAAGCATAACTTAATTGCACTGTAAAAAAAAATCCCACAAAAAAAATCCTGGAAGCTGGTTGTCAGAATAATTCTGTAAGAAATACAGTAAAAATGTAAACATATTTACCAAACAACCAGGACATTTCACAGTATAAAACTTACTGTTAACCTATTAACCGTTTTTTTTCTGTTATGTTTTTACAATATTTTACAGTTAAAATTACACCATTTTTTACAGTGTGATGAGACATAGATTGGGGCTAGTTGTCACATTTTCTCCAATTAATTTTATAAGCTTAAATTCTTGACTGTAAAGAATAAATACATACATAAGTAAATAATAAATAAAAATTATTAATTTTTAAGGATCCTTTGATAAATAGAAAAATCAAAAGAACAGCATTTATTTTAAATATAATTTTTTTGTAAAAATATAAATGTATTTACTGTCACTTTTCACTGATTTAATGCGTCCTTGCTAAATAAAATTATTAATTTCTTTCTTTGTTTCTTTTATTTATTTAGTATACAAATACATAATTTACACAGATACAAAATATTAAGCAAGCACAACAGGCTTCACAATTAATTCACCTTTGTCATCACAGGAACTATTAATTATAACAGACTTTTGACTGGAAGTGTACAAAATAAATAAATAAAATGCCCCAATAACGGGGCATGTTGTCACAGTCTCAATGGCTTTTTAGCATTTAGTTTAAAATAAAATAAAACAATAAAAATGATTATGCAGAACAAAAGTAATGAAAAACAAAAATGGATAAGGTAACCTACAAATACTTTAGGCCAAAAAAGAGTATGAATAATACTTACAATAGTTAAACTGCACCTGAAATCTATGTAAAATACTGTTGTCCTGAGAACACTGGTCAACCTTTTTATAACTGAATTCTTCTGACTCAACGTTGAGATACAGTTCTTGTGAGAAAAAAAAAATTGAGATACATTCCATCTTCAGACTTTCATTTTCACCTTAAAAATGACCTTTAAACTTTACCTGGGGTGTTACAGGTCTGAACTGATTGTAACAGAAGAGGTTGAGCTCCCTTCTTTCGGGGTCACAGCTGAAGTGAAGGGCCTCATTCCCATAAACGGCAAATCCCAGAACACCCAGGAAGAACATGCGGACGGAGCCAAAAAACAGGGTGTGGAATTGACCAATCACAGTTGGAGGCCGGAGCTACAAAATGAAAACAGTATAGGTGAGTGTACATGGAGCAGTGTGTTCTGATTACAATCGGTTTAATGGAAAATTTTGTGCATTTGCAATGACGGAGAAATGGCGCAATGACGCACAGAACGAGCTGATGCTGTTGTTGACGCAGCACGTTTGAGCTTCAGCAAGAACCAATGAGGTTCATTCTCGTGTTATGCAGCGCTTTTGATCTTCTGTAAGAACCAATGAAGTTCATTCTCCTGTTACGCATCACATTTGAGCTTCTGTAACAACCAATGAGGTTCATTCTCTTGTTAAGCAGCATGTTTGAGATTCAGCAAGAAGTTGTATGTTTTAAATGATCCACAAATTACATCGAACTGTGGAGCAGCGGACTTTATTCAGACCAGTATAATGATTGGAAAACAAATAATAATGAGAAACTGGAAGAACCCAGTTGAGCCCTCTTTCCAGGAGTGGAGCACGGAGTTGGCCAAAAGTGGCATCGTACGAAAAAATCTCTTTCAACATCAATGACAGGGCAGAAAAATATGTGGTGAAATGGGGAAAATACATGTAATATATTGCTACCAGATGAGAGCATGGTGCTTATTGTAAAACTGTACAGTTGATCCATGCGTTTTTTTATTATTATTATTATTATTTATTTATTTGTTTCTATTATATTACCTCTTCTGGCTTAATCCTTTTAGTTTTTTATTCAAAAATGTATCATCACTATGGGATATAATGTTAAGATGTCAATTGTAATGTTGACTACAATGTTGACTACAATGTAACAGTGGTGTTCAAAACTCAATAAAATACTAAATATAAAAAAGCTTCAGCGAGAACCAATGAGGTTCATTCTCGTGTTACGCAGCACATTTGAGCTTCTGCAAGAACCAATGAGGTTCATTCTCGTGTTACGCAGCACATTTGAGCTTCTGCAAGAACCAATGAGGTTCATTCTCATGTTACGCAGTACATTTGAGCTTCTGCAAGAACCAATGAGGTTCATTCTCATGTTACGCAGCACATTTGAGCTTCTGCAAGAACCAATGAGGTTCATTCTCGTGTTACTTCATCTGATGGATTTTTGAAGGCAGCCTATAGATGTGTCCTTCACTGCCTTTGACTTCCCGCAATCATGTGCTCTTTCCATTCGGAGACAGTTGAGCTAGAAAAAGAAAGATGGCATCTAAAAGTTGTTTTTGGTCAGTTTGTGTGTAAATGCACGTTTTTGACCACTTCTGATCTGATTTCTCGAGAAATTACTTTCGTAGTAATTAAATATTTGTTTAGTTTTTACTAAAGCTCAGTCATTAAAATGTTTCATAGCCTTATGTGCAAATGCTGCCTGCAGAGTCATTGCATAAGGCCGTGAGGCAACATTTTTGGTTTTCGGCTCTCAGATTTCATTAAAAATATCTTCATTTGTGTTTCAAAGATGAACGAAAGTCTAATGGGTGTGGAATGACATGAGGGTGAGAAATTAATGACAGAATTTTCCTTTTTGAGTGAACTATCCCTTTTGAAGCTTGTGACATATAAACGCACTTTATTTAGCGTTCCGACAAATACAAGCAAGTGTCCATATAAACGTGGCCGTACTGAATTACAAGACAAAGCAACTCTGAAAGTAAAGAAGACCTCAAATATGTACAAAAAATTGAGACAAACTGCTGAAATCAAATGTTTACTCAGAATTCACACACACAAACACACACAATCTGCAAGGTTGTCACTAATTTATTAAAATAAATTAAAAGCACCCATTAAAAAAGAATATAAGCAATGCAGAGAACTTAACTTGATTTTGCAACAAAAAATAATAAAACACAATCAGGTTCTGTCTTACTTACGCATCCCTCGTAGAAGTTCTTGATGTAGTTTAAGGACATGATAATGTCTTTTTTCTTTAAGTTCAAATAGTCTGCAATGCTTTGCCCTCATTTCAGACCTGTTGCCTTCTGCTGAGCTCCAGCTCAAACGCTGCTGTTCCTGTTGACCTGTGCAGCTCCGGTCAATGCGTTTCCCTTTCATCTGCTCTACCTTCATCGATTTACCCATGAGGTACAAAAAGACAACAAAAAGGCAAAAACAAAAGAACTGAGCATGTGCTCCTCACATAATCCCCATTCAACTACGTCAGCGGAAAAAAACAGGCCTTTTCAGGAATAACAGCTGACAAAAGTGTAAGACAAAGTAAATGAAAGAAACCAAGACATGGCAATTAAACAAATGCAACAGCGGATGTTTTCAAACCAATGCAAATGTTTTTATTAAATCACTTATGCTACTTTGAATGTTGTATGCATGTAAATCTACAGTCATCTTTGCATTTTCAAGATCAGTGGAAACACTGTCACTAAAATGAACAAAGGAAAAAAATAAATATAAATTGAATTTGATTATATTTTGGATAAGCCCAAAGTGGAGAGTTTGTCCTCATTTATTCAGGCATAAAGCAAGACTCATGGGAAATACTTCTCTTGAATGCCTTTTCCAGCGCTGTCACATATCAAAGTTTATCAAGTCACTAATGAAAAGACTGTCAAAACCAGCAGTCAACATTTACCCATTTGGATTCCATAGGCGATCTAGCAATCCCATCCTGAAAACATGGCACTTTAGACTCTTTTCACACACTGATGCTTGGGCAGAATATCTGAGCTGCTCAGAGTAAAACAGAAGTTTGTATAATGAAGAACTTTCAAAGGTGGGTTTGGAGTTCTGTTAACTGTAGATGCACACTTTTCTTAATACACTTTTCTTAAATGCATAAAATACATTGTTTTTAAAATGTACGTTTTTTAACGTATTGTTTTTTGAAAGTTTTTTGAAAGGTTTGCATTGTTACATTATTTTCTTCATAATTAAGCACATTACTAATCTTTTTAAAATTTAAATCACCATAAATTGAAGGCATACCACAAATACAAGCATGCCGCACAAATAATTTTTAAATACAATTTAAATATTATATTTCCCCCCACATTAAAGTCATGAGAATTTGTTTTGTGTGTGAACAAATGAAAAATGTAGAGAAAATATAATCGGAAGACTGCATTTCAAGTCTCACTTCCTGGTACAAACCTACTTAACAATGTAATTAATTTGCATAATGCCATCAACGGCAGCCGCGAACAAAATCTACTTTGACCCTCAAACATTGTAGTTGTAGCTTTTGTGTGAGAGATTTTGGTTCGTGTTACCAACATGTTGAGAAGAAGCTGTTTTCAGCGCTGCAAATACTTTACTGCACTTCATAAGGATAAGGACTCGATAGGCTGTAATTGATATGGAAAAAAAAAACACCATTGTTACCATTACTGTGTAATGGTACCGGAATTAACTGGAATTCAACAACAGACTGGGTCGTCTGACCAATCAGAGCAGAGGAGGCTTTCGAAAGGAGGGATTTAGAAAGACTGAATCTTTGAATGAACCATTTCCAGGCTCTTTGAGAAATGTGATGTGCTATGTATATTATGAGAATTGTATATTATTTTTAAATAATATTATAATGGGGGTTTTCCCCCATATCCAAGTCATGAGATTTTTTTTTGCATGACAGTAATGAAAAATGGTGTGAAAATATGTTTAATTGTCATTAATCTTACACTGAAACAACAACAACAATAAAAACAGTCCTAAACAGTCCTGGCTTATTTTTTAGGTGGAGGGAAATATCACCTGGTCATGTTCTTGAGATTTCATGAGATTCACAATTTCAAATTATGTTATCATTTTTAAATGTAAATCAGAAGAAATTGAAGGCGCTTCCATGAATACAGCCATTCTGGAAATCATTAAGTCATTAAATGTCATGACATTTTTTTGCATGACAATAATAAAAATGGTTATGCTTAATTCTCATTAAACTAACCTCAAAATGCAAAAAGTAACAACAAAAGCAGACATATAGGCCTAGAATAGACCTGGACTTTATGAAAAAATTTTGAGATCCACAATTTCAAATGATAATTTATTAAAACTTTTATTGAAACATTTTCGGCTTCGTCCTGCATATTTACAGATTTCACAACAATCAAACCGTGTTTGACAAAAAGTCACAGATATTCTTTACCTAGATGAACATTTGACATACATAGCAGAACATGATTGGAATCTCAGTATGGGCTTGCACAGAATTCAGCGTTCAGTGTGTTGTGTGTTGAGTGTGAGCACGATCCCTCCTGATTATATTGAGGTCTGTCTGCCTCACGCAGCTGCTGTGTTTGTCCTGACAGAGACTCGACTCGGCTCACTCTCTCACTGCTCCTGCTGGTAAGTGTCTCCTCACGTTTTTATTGTCTCATGTTATCATAGTTTTTTAAATGTGAATTGGTTTGACTGGATGTTTGATTGCCATAATGTAAAAGTAAATATATATATCAACATGTATTCAGCATGAAAAGTATGTTTTAGTGTAACACAGCACGTTTTAGGCTGGATTTCTGAGTAAAGGTCTTGTGTGTCTGTTGAAATATCAAGTGCAATACATTGCAATGCATGAAGGTTCATTGTAGGCTTTCATTTATTAAATGAGCAATGCAATTTTACAACATATCATTTGAACATTGACATGCTGAGGAATAAGCAGACAAGTTGACCATATTAAGGGTCTCTTGAAATAGACTTCAGGCCATGAACAGGTGCCATGTGCTTGTGAAATCAGGGGGAGTTATCAGCCTGGAATGAGCGGCTAAATTTAACCAGATAAACAGGGGAAACAGACAGTTGCTCTATATCTCAGGGGATAAACAACCCTAAACAGCTCTTTAGAATAAGTAAGAATTAAATCAATTCAAAGCAGTCATCTCACAAGCTTTAACGTGCACGTCCACTTTTAAACATATATAAGAGATTTTTTAAGGGAACTTTTCTGACCCCTCTGATGATGTATTCTTTAAAGCTTTTAAATAGTTTCGTTTTAAATAATTTATGAATACTGATACAATCAGTAAAATTCAACCTTATAATTCAACCTAAAAAATCCCTACTTGGTAGCCTACTATTTGTTTATTACAAAACATTTCTGTTTCATTTCATTAGCATCTAATAATAACCTAAACGCTCTAGAAATGTTGGTCATTGCTAGTTCATGTTAACTAATCTAGTTAACTAATGCTAACAAATGAAACCTTATTGTAAAATGTTACCATAATATCCAATATTGTAATAAAACACAAGATGAAACAGTTTGAAGAAGTTTCATTTTGCATCATTTAGTAGTTCCTAAACCAGGAATCATTCTTATACTAACAAGAATCTGAATAAAAACCATAAACGGCTACATTGCTATCTAAAAGCAAGAAATTCATCCATTATCTTTTACTGACACCTCCTTGTCTCAAAAGTAAAATATCATCAGGATGGAGAGCTGTTCACAACCTACAAATGGAGACAGCAAGGCTGATGTGACCAGTGACCTCACTGAGGATCTGAGTCAGCAGCTGGAGGACATTATCAACACCTATCAGGTGAGCGAACAGCCAGGTGAGCCCGAGGATGTTGAGGAAGAGGCTGTTCCAGGCAAGGCCAAAGAGCAAAAAATGGAGAAGAAGATGCTTAAAGGCCTTGGTGAGTCACATGCAAGATATTTAACATGTTACTCCATTGAAATCACTGGCAATGTGATTAATGATAAATTAAAACAAGTATTTCCTCTTAATACTGCTTCCTCTTTGCTCAATCAAACAGTGTGACCAAAGTAAATTGTGTCAATAATCACAGGGAAGGAAGCCATGCTGCTCATGCAAAGCCTGAATAAACTGGGAAAACCTGAGCAGAAACTAGAAGCTCTCATCAAAAGACATGCAGAACTGGTGAGTACAATCATTAACAACGTTCCGCATTTTAAACATTAAAAAAACTTTTTAACATAATACTTAATAAAAACAATGTATTCCTAATATTGTATGCTGGTGTACTGCTGCTTAACTAACTTAGACTACAAGGGTACTATAAATATCCACATGAATTTGGAAAAATCAGCTCCCTTTTAATTCATTTTCACAGCTTTGTGAAACCATTTTAAGTATATTAAGAAACAAACAGGCTTTACATCCGTGTATAAAATATATATTTTCAGAACAGAATTATTTAGGGTTGTCCAATATTAGACTGTCTTTATTGTACATGTCCAAAATTAACGAATTAAAAAATTCTCTTCAGATTTTTTTATTTTTAGCTTGTTGTATTAAAATAGATTTCTATATATACAGTTTTTATATTTCTGTAAACATCATTGCTTGTGCAAATAACTTGCAGCTGGAAGAGCACCGTTCAGACCAGAAACAGTTGAAGGTCCTGCAAAAGAAACTTCTCCAGGTTCTGAAGGAGAAGGATCAGCTCCAGAGTGAACACAGCCGAGCTGTTCTAGCCCGCAGTAAACTAGAAGGCCTGTGCAGAGAGCTGCAAAGACACAACAAGACGTTAAAGGTGCCAATATCATCCAATCTCATGGATATGATTGTGTGAAAACAGATTATATTGATTTAAACAATGAAATCTAATAATGAGCACAAATCAAAACATGCTTGACAATAATACAAAGACGAAAGTGTGACAAAGTGGTAACACTTTACAATAAGGTTTAACATAAGTTAACAATATTTCTAAGTATTTCTAAAGCATTTATCAATCTCAGTTAAATGTAAATTTCAACATTTACTAATACATTATTAAAATCAAAAGCTGTTTCTGTTAATATTAGTTAATGGACCTGGGCTAACATGAACTAAGAATGAACATTTGTATCACATATCTACTCTCACGCTGTCTCCTCTCCACCAATAAGCTGTGTGTGGGGGGGGGCGTTGGCGCAATATGGCTGCCGTCGCATCATCCAGGTGGATGCTGCACATTGGTGGTGGTTGAGGCTTTGAGTGCAGAGAAAAGCGCTATATAAATGTAATGAATTACTATAAATATTATCTAGTTCAGTCATGAAACTCTACAAGGCGCAGGCTGTGGTCCTTTACATGCAATTTTCAAGCTATCACATGACACAAGCTTATTGGCCTCTGCCGATCTTGCAGCAAATGAGATTTCTTGCTCAACATTTAAATAGTCTGGTTCATTGTTTGCTGTAAGCTCTAAAACCCTCCACCTTCCCCAGCTCCACTTGCCTATATGCTACGGGATTTATGTACATTTATGCAGTAGCATATCTTATGCTCACTTTAGCATGTCTGTGTATCTATTAGTAGTAACAAGTCTATACTACAGAAATCCCACCCTGCAAAAACTAATTTCGGGAGGTATAGCGCTACCCCCCCTGCCTCGGATCACCAAAAATGCATCTTAAAACTAGGTGGAAAAGGGGCATCTCCCAGGCTGGCTTGATTTCCGGGACATTGCATATAGTAGTTCGCCAAGAACAAATACATTAACATTGCCATATTCAATAACGTGCTAAAACCATTCCGAGAGTTATCATGATTGAAATAGTGTTAATGTAGCGCTTAAGCTGAGGCGCTCTATGGCTACCTCTACATATGCACGACTACGCCACCCTGTTTATCAGGGAAATATAAATACTCATGAATTTAATAACCCACAAAAAGGACACACAGGAACGTTATTATCGAGAAAGGGCCAGAGACGTGGATACAAAAGATTTTATTATAGTCAACAACACTCTTAAGACAACATGAAAAGACTGGGTCATCATGCAACACTCAAGAAATCAAGGAGGAAGCCAAGGCTTAACAATGGCAGGTACACTACTTTAGTGAGCACAAGGCCCCTATATATCACCTTTACTACCCTGTGTACAGGTATCACACACACACACACACACACTCCAATACGGTCAAGCATGAACGCACAGCACTCAGTGACTAAGCCTCCACCACAGCACGTGAGGGCTTACTAGCGGCCTGCCTTGAAGCCTCGGCTCCTGTAATGAGAGCAGAAATTACTGCACTGGTCTCAACATACAACAAGGACACTTAACCACAAAAGACACACAAATAATAAACATTTAAGTCAACAAACCAGAACATTCATAAATAAATACACAGACAATATATATATATATATATATATATATATATATATATATATATATATATATATATATACACTACCGTTCAAAAGTTTGGGGTCAATTTTTTTAATTTTCTTTAAAGAAATTAATACTTTTCTTCAGAAAAGACGCATGAAATTGATATAAAGTGACAGTAAAGACATTTATAATAATGCAAAATATTTATTTTTTAATGAAATGCTTTTCTCTTGAACTTTCAAAGAATCCTGAAAAAAATGAATCACTGTTTGCACAAAAATATGAAGCAACACAACTGTTGTCAACTGTGATAATAATAATAAATGTTTCTTGAGCATCAAATAATCATATTAGAGTGATTTCTGAAGGATCATGTGACACTGAAGACTGGAGTAATGATGCTGGAAATTCAGCTTTGATCACAGGAATAAATTACATTTTAAAATATATTCACATAGAAAACAGCTGTTTTACATTGAAGTAATATTTAACAATATTACTGGGTTTGTTATGTATTTTTAATCAAATAAATGCAGCCTTGGTGAGCAGAAGAGACTTCTTTTAAAAACATAAAAAATCTTACCGACCCCAAACTTTTGAATGGTAGTGTATATAAACAGCAAATCACACAATTTAAAAGGCTTGGAGAACCAACCCAGCGATCACAAAGATGAGTACTGTAGAGCAGGAGTCACACAAGACGCATAAATCGAGAGTACGTATTGATGCGAAATGTTATTGCTTTTTTCGTTTAAAAATGCTCTCCGTCCACACTAGCGTTTTCAGGCGTTTTCCGACGTTTCAGTGTGGATGAGAAACTTCTAAATTCACCTTACTGCGTATGCATAAAACCTCACAAAAGGTCACTGAGATGATACAGATGGAAAAATAAATAAAGTTATCGCGCAATTTTTCTAACAGGATAATTTTATTTAGCAAAATATCTCACCATTCACTGATGCGTCCAGGTCGCACTCACTCACCATATGTTTGGTCTAAAACGCAACTGCTCTCCTGTATTGCTGCAGGACAGCAAATGTGAGTACATTTTCTGTCATCTTTGCAGTACTGTTATATGTGCAAAGTAACATATTTTAGCAACAGTGTAAAAGTGAATAGCACATAACAGTCACAATACTGGTAAACATGAATATCTATTGGTACAACATGGATCATGACTAAACATACGTCATCGTCTTCAAATACCTCCGGGTTCACAGTCCACACTACAACGCGAAAACAGCGTTTTCAAATTGATCCGCTTTGGAGAGCGTATTCAAAAAGCTACGTTTTCATTGACTTAAAGCGCTGTCTCTGTGTGGACGGAAGGCCAAATATACTTTTTCAAACGAAAACGTATTAGTGTGGAGTTTAACGAACGTTGAGTAATGAGACCTGTCACCTGACTAATGGGAAAGTTCTAAATTAAGCCAAATAAAGATAATATAAACAATGTTTAATAAATAGCACTCTGAAATGGCAATATACAAAATCACAGTAAAAGGGTTTATATTTCAAGACCGCCCCCTACTGACAAACACAACAAAACACAAGATAACTTGTCATTATGACCAAGATGGTTTTTTTTTTTTTTACTAGAACTCACTTCTTTACTAGAACTCACATCTGTCTGATGACGCTTTTGGTGCAGGAGGAAACCCTGCAGAGATGTCGTGAAGATGATCTCAAGAGGAAGGAAATCACCACGCATTTCCAGAACACGCTGACAGACATCCAGGCCCAGATCGAGGAGCACAGCAGCCGCAACAACAAACTGTGCCAGGAGAACAGCGAGCTGGCTGAGAAACTCAAGGACCTCATATCAAAATGTGACCAGCGAGAGGCGGTACGGAAAACCAACAGGAGGTCACTCTGCTTTGACCTGAGATCATATCATTCCAATCAGTGATATTTTACTATCATTGAGATCCTATTATAGTTTACTGTACAATGAATCAACATTGAGAATAACCTTCAAAGTTGTGGTAAAAGAAAGATTTTCAACCACAGTCTTGAAAAGAATACAGGTTCCAGACTTACACAAGCATAAATATAAATATGCCAATGGACTTCCTGTGGTCAATAAACATAAAATAGACACCACATCCTCATTTGTAGCGCATTTAGTTAAAATTTTTTAGCCAAAACCCTTTTTCGGACAGCGGCCATATTGAATTTAGGGAATTTGGGGGGTCCTGATACACCCAATCATAAATGTAAGTATTCCTATGGGTTTCCCATGGTCAAAAAAAAAGGTAAAATAGGCATCAAGTTTGTATTTTTATCTCATCTGGTTCAAAATATGCAGCCGAATCCCCTTTCAGGTGGTGGCCATATTGGATTTGGCCGCCATCTTGGTCTCAAGGACGATTGGCTCAGGCGCCCTGGCTAAATAATTTCAGTATGCCCTCAGCTGCATCTGTGCCAAATTTGGCACTTTTAGATGAATTTGCACGAAAGTACCTATTTATGTGCCCCCAACTTATGTATAAGGATATACAAGGGAAATTGGGACATTTTTCCAGGTCATCTCAATGGCAAAATATTTACCTGAATATATTTTCTGTTTTCATTTTAGTTAAATAGTAAATTTAGTAAATTTTTATTTTTTGTCATTTTCATTAATTAAATTATATATATATATATATATATATATATATATATATATATATATATATAATTTAATTAATGAAAATGACAAAAAATACAAATATATATATATATATATATATATATAAATAAATATATATATTCCTATGTAGATTTTATTCAATTTTAAAATAAGTTTAATTTTATTTTATTTCTAGTAATTGAAACTTGAACTTGAAGTAATAAACATGTTTTTTTATGGTTCTAGTTTTAGTGAAATAAAATAACCCTGTTCTGAATAAAGTGTTTTAAACCTAGTCCTTAAGTAGAATGTGGATAGAAGTATATAAGAATAATTTAAGAATAATTGTATATTCGTGTTCTTGGCCTTCATGCAGAATCTTGAAAAAGTGTTCAAGCACAGAGACCTGCATCAGAAATTAATGGAGTCAAAACTCACAAAGGCCAACTTAATGCTGAAAGAGGCGGAGGAGAAACACAAACTGGAGAAGGAGCTTGTGAGTAAAATACTGAAAAAAAAAATGCCCTCAACTGCAAATAGTAAATTTGTATTGCATAAATGATCTTGCATACAGTATGCTAATTTATCTGCTATTTTGAGCCCAGATAAATATTATAAACCATAAATTATTGCCATTGTGTTTTTAAGCAAAGAACTTAACTCCTGAAATAGGTACACTATTTTTTCTGGGACTATATAACTACTTCCGATCTATATGTATTCTCCAGTTACTGAAGCAGACTGCAGAGGCCAAAATACAGGTTAAACTTCTGAAAGTACAAGAGACTGATATGAAAGCCCAGGTACATTTTCATCAAATATTACACATCTCTAACTTTTTTCCCTCTAATTATATTTGTTCACAAAATAACTCACTTGTTTTCCGATTAGCTTGCTGTATATTCTGAGAAGTTTGATGAATTCCAAGGAACGGTATCTAAGAGCAGTGGTGTGTATGCCAGCTTCAAACAAGACATGGACAAGGTGAGTATCCCTGACACATTTCTAGTCACTTTATAGTGGTTAAGTCATTATACTGTATTATTCTTCAACGTATAAGAAGAACATTGTAAAAAATAATAATATTGTAGAAATATCACAATTAAGTGTTAATCAATAACCAAATAACATACATTACATATAATATATTTTTTTTATATTTGAATGCATCAAATTGCATCGCTGAAATTTGTTGAAATTTTGATTACATAAAATGCATCAATATTAAGTATGTTTTTGAGCTATTAAAAGGGGCCTGGGGTCTCTCAGTTTCAGGTTTTATTGTTAATTAAAACAAACTATTAAAAACTTTGTTAGATTAAATAATTAAAGGATAACTATTTTTTTAAATGTTGCCTTGGAAAATAACAGAAATACATTTAAGTCGAAACACTGAAATTACAAACTGCAAATGAATTAGGCTAACAAGCAGGGTTATGTGCTTCTACTGTTATTCACCTATAATTGATTCACCTCTGATTGTAGGGATAACTTATGATCAAGGGTTAGATATGGTATGGTTAGCATTACATTTCCGGACTGGAATGTTGTTCCAGGATCAACAAAATATGCGTCTTACTCTGCAAAATCACGACGTCTAATACTAAAATAACACCAAGCAAGATGTTGATTTGTATTACAGATGGCAAAGAAGATGAAAAAGCTGGAGAAGGAGGCGATTGGCTGGAAATCCCGTTTTGATGGCTGTAATAAAGCTCTTCTTGATATGGTTGGAGATGTAAGTTGCTCAGTTCATACATCATAAATCAATATTGTAGAATGCAATGAACCATCTCTGTATATTTAATGTTTGCAACTAAACAACTAGCTGTACAATAAGAATCAAGAGAATGAATCTTGACAGTGTTTCAGTATTGCTGAAAGTCTATGGAGCAATATAATCATGATTGTTTCATGCAGAAAGCACTGAAGGAGAAGGAGATTGAACTCTTCACCCTGAAGACCCAGAAACTTGAGAATCTCTGTAGAGCGCTTCAAGAAGAGAGGAAAACACTGTCTCAGAAGCTCAGTGGATCCCAACAGGCCGGAGCCGGCGATGCAGTGGCTGCTGCGTCCGCCACTACAGAGAAAGCTGCAGAAACAACTAAAGTTGCAGTGACTAAAGAGGAAGAGGCAGTCTCAATAGAAGTGGTCAGTCAAGATCCAGAAACCCCCATTGATCCAATCTGTAAGTCTCCCACAGAAGCAACACCGCTGACCAATGAGCTCTTCAACCTGAAGGCTGAGAAAGCTCGGCTACAGGAGATCGCGGCAGCGTTCACCATTTGCCGCCACATGCCGCCAGAGGCTCGCGAGGACTCAGAGATCTGTGTTGAGAGTCTAGACGATGCTCAGGGTGAGCAACAGGTCGCAGAGGAGCTGAACTTCACAGGGGAGATGCCACCCCTCACTGACACACTGTCTGAAGAACATCAAGAGCTCAGAGACAAAGACATGCAGTCGGTTGATTAGACCGACTAATCCAAATGTCAATCTCTCACACATTCACGAATAAAGTTTATTCTACATCTTTATGCATCATGCTTGTTACTCGATGTTTAAACTATTACACCATACATGCTTGTAGTAGTATTATGTATTTCAAGACAGCATAAGCGATGTGAAGTTAGACTAACAACTCTGAACTTGTGAAACATTTTTCTCTCTTTCGGTTTGCTTCCTTTTTTGTCGGGGTTCGCCACAGTGGAATAATCCGCATAGCCAATTTAGCAAATATTTAACACATAGACTATAAAAAAAAAAAAAATGGACGTAGTGCCCGTGGCGTCACCCGTAGATTTCTGAAGAGCATTTTTGAAGCTCAAAGTGGGCGGTACCAGCCGTCGCCATCATGGCAGCGCGTCAAAAGGCGGGATTAGCTGAGGTGACGTGAAGGCTAACAGACAGCAGACAAACGGCTAGCAGTGACAGCAGCGGCAATCCACCAGTCACCCAAGTGGCCATGGCCTTAATTATGCAGAAATTAAGCAAAGTTGTCATGAAGGGCAAAATTAGCTGTATAGACGAAAACCACTTTTTGCACCCTGTAAACATTTATTTCTGCTGTATTTCTGCTATAGGATTGACTCTCTTTTGGAGCCTGTCTCTAGCGGCCAGTCGATGAATTGCAGTTTAAGTCACTTCTGTATTGGCTTTGAGAGAGAGATCAGAAGGTTGCCGCTTGGTTTTACATTGGATGCCATTCCTGCAGCAACCCAGCCAGCACTGACAGTGCAAACTGGACTCGTGCAATCCCACACACATTGGGACTCGCTCACACACACGGTTTCACCATCTTTGTGGGGACTCTCTAAGGATAATGATTTTATACTGTACAAACTGTAATTTATATTCCCAAACCCTAAACTTTAGAAAACTTTCTAGATTTTTACATTTTCAATAAAATAAAACAATTTAGCATTGTTTATCAATTTCCCTCTTGGGGACCACTGGCTGTAAGTGATCTCAGGTTTTACTATCCTTGTGGGGACTGTCCTGGAACTTCTCAATACGAATATAACCTACTAAATCTGACTTCTACACCCCGGACAATTCAAACAACTTCCAATTGTTAATATAATAAAAAAATCTACTACAGTATTTCGAGGTAATTCCCTAAATACAAAACAATCCAATACTTCCCCGAAGTATGGCGACGGCGTCCCGTCAAGAAGCTACTATCACTACCTCAATCACACTTGAGCTGTTTCTTTTGAGCGTAGAATCTTTAGTACTTCTATTCCTCACTAAGTTTTATTCACAGCCGAGAGATCACTGGTCACAACAACCAAGTGACTCTCCCTGAACAGAAAGATACATTGATTTTTACTCAATTGTAAGATTTAAAAGTACATGTCACTCAAGTCTTCTTTGCAGTGATTTGTTCTGGTGAATGGTTTGTAATTATCTAAGCTAATCATATGACTGTTAGATTTACTATGTTAAGCACTTTTTGGGTAAGTCTACAGTCTTTGACCTGAGCATCCTTAGTCTGCATTTCTCTGTACATTTCATGTTGAAAATACTTTTCACAGGACATTTGGTCCCCACGATGTAATACAAATACTGTAAACACACACACTTTTGATATGGTATTTAATTACTAAAACCTACAACCTTATGCATTCCCATATATTAGTATTCATATATAATGTAGTTTGTTTATAGCCAACCTTTACCTTTTTTTTTTATTTCTGGCGACTGCCTTTAGGCTTCAAAATTCATAAAAGTTGTTCATCTGTGAAAATTATGATGGACAAAACGTGAAAGTAACAAACTTTTGTTTATCACAGAGCTTGTTTTTAGCCACAATCCAAAAGCCTATGGGAAAATCCTATTGTTTTTGTCACGGGAGTGTGATGCTACCTGTCGATTGGCCTACAAAGTTACGTCACACATGCACCACTCTGTGGCTTGATATTCACCTTATTTTTCGCCCGTTCTATTTCCCATGATTCATAGCGGGTTCTGACTAAAGTTTTCTACTTTCGGTTGAAGTGTTTGTTTACATAGCATGCTAGAACTAGCCTAAAGGCTATGGTGATAGTTTTTAAGGTTATTAAAATAGCAGGTAACGGTCAATATGGGAAGTGCGGTGGCTACACACCGCCGATTAAATCGCAAAAGATTGTGCAGGCGACCGTATCAGAGTGCCACATCCCTCAAAATTGACAGGTTGGGTGGATGACATGAAGCTATGGCTAGGAATTAACATTATTAATTATTTTATCTTTTCAGAGGGTGTAGATCGTGAGGAGATCCGCAATTTCCAAAGCACCGTGGCCTTCAATTACTTCTATAGTAATAAAGTCGGGCGCATTTCTTTACTGAAGTAGAGGTAGACAGGAGACAAAGTGCTATCCAGCCTAAGCTAATTGCTTGGGTTATGCTGCAGCAGTCGGGTGTTCATGTATTGCTGGATTAGGGAGATGGTGCAGTCATGCAGCAGCTATCCATTAAAAAAAAAAAAAAAAAAAAAAAAAAAAAAAAAAAAGTTCATTTAGTTATGTGTGATTTAATAAAAATAACGTGATCAGATTGTCATGGATAGAGATTAAGCAGACAGGTAAGTAAAATATAACTGATGTTTATTTTGAACAGAAGCACAGAAACCAGCAGATGTAAATGGTGAGTTGAACACAATGATGATCATAGAATGGAACTTAACTGATGAATAATGGTAATGTCCTTAACAGGTGGAGATCAGAACGAGGTGGATGGTAAACAGATGAGAGTCACTGGAGATGGTAGATGCTCCGAGGAACTGGATCGGATGACAAGGATAGCAGATAAGTGGAACAGGTAAGGATCGAGGTTGAGTCTGTGTGTCCATGGAAAGACAAGTTCAGACAATGATGAGTAGTGCAAGTGAGTGTATAAAATGAACAGGTGAGGAGGTACAGGTGTGGTGACTCAGTAATCAGGGGAGAGGGAACGAGTGGGCGGAGTCTGCAGATCTTGACAGATCACTTTTGATGAATGTTTTTTTCTATTTAGTTTAGCGATGTAGAGATGACACAATCTGAAACACATGGCAAATGGATATAGATCAGACTCTGGTAACGTATTAGGTGAATGTGCTCATTACAGATTGAGAATGCAGTTACTACAGGAAGACGTGTACAGATGAGCAGCGCAGGTGGAATGCAGGAACAGTCAGGAACGTTGAGCCATAACGACTGAGGGACATAAACTTCAGCCACCACAGGGCAGGGGATGAATTTAGCATTAGGCTGTCAGGAGCTCAGCCACTACCAAACACCCCACAATATATGCAGATTTTAAGGAATTGCAGAATTTATAAATAATATAGACAAAGACCCAACAATGTCACTTTTCCTGTTAAAAAACAGTCTATTGGGCAAGTGTTACAGTGTAAAACCAGTAGTGAAACCCTGTAGCCTTGCAAATACAGCAGATGCAAGATTTGTAAGACCCCATCGAACCCATGCCGGTTATGATCTCACATGTGAGACATGTAAAAGATTCTATGAGTTGTATGTTCAAGTGAGCAGTGCACAGGCTTCTACTTTAGAATCTGAAGCAAGGGAGCAGAGTTCTTCCGATTTGTGGCACAATGCAAGAAAATTGAGACTATCTGCAAGTTCAGCTAAAAATCCTTCTAGAGCATCCACCAATGCCGATAAGTTTATGGCAGAGCACCTCTACCCCTCCTTTCGTGGCAACTATGCCACAAATTATGGTCAGAAGAATGAGGTGGTTGCTGGTAATGCACTTCGAGAGCAAGGCATGAGTATTACACATAGGGGCATCGTTGTTAGTGTCACAGAGCCATGGTTGTCAGCCAGCCCAGATGGGGTAATTGACTCATCTGTCTTACTCGAAATAAATGTCCCATCCCAAGTAAACTCCATTCGCCTCTCTTGGATCAACTTGACCATAACTGCAGTGATATCAAGCTAGTAGATGGAGTACCACAACTTCAGAAAACAGGTAGTCAAGGATATTACATGCAGGTACAATAAGGCATGTTTTGTTCCAGTCTATAGATGGCCAAATTGTCTGGAGCCCAAATGACACAGTTATGTTCACTGTACCATTTGATGAGCCCTATGTTCTTGAGAGGGTAGGACATCTGAATAGATTTTATTTCTCAACAATGTTGCCCCAGCTTGTGGATGAATTTGTTGGTCAGCGACTGAAACTGCAGAACAGAGATATGATCATAATGAATTCATAGAAAATATCCCCCAGAAATATTTTATTCAGATCACAAAACAATTGTGTTGTGCTGCTGCTGTTAATTGTTTGAAAAATCTTTTTTTTTACACAATCAATTCCATACATTTAAAAATGCTGAGCATAAATATTGTTGTATACATAAGTGAATATTTACAAATACAGAATATTGTTCATGTAAAATTGTATGCAAATCTGTTCAAATCTATTGTACACAAAGAATAACAACAGTAAATATAAACAGTAAAAAATAGTCATTGTCATTTATCACTCACGGATGAGATCACCCCTTAAGTTGGTGAGGGCCGCACAGATTTTGAGAATTTTTTCAATTTTTGGGGTTATGTTTATTGGTATCACCTAAGATAAGTTTTTGTATACTTTAAGTCATACTTTAAGGACATTTGCAATCCTGCGAGTTGCTGTGACTTGTTCCTCAGTTAGCTGAGCACCCCCTCTAGTGAAAGCAGGCAAAACCAATTTGAGCCTTTTTTCAAACAGTAAATCACGAATCTAGAACCCACGATCTGCCATGGCTTCGTCTCCAGGCTTTAAACAGTCCAAGATACCAGAGTTCTGATATATTGGTCACTGGCACATCCTCCATATCCAGTTGAGATAAACATGATTAAGCCACATAGGGCAACAGCAACAAAGTATTTGATTGGGTTGTGTGAGTAGTAATGGCTGTAGGACTCCCCTCTGTAACAAAATGTTGCTGCAATCAATGACAACAGGTGGTGTTGGGAAAATACTTCTTGAATGCAGTTGGCATAGTGGCCTTAATGGTGTCTTTTGGGAGCCACATAATAGGAGGGCGCAAGACCTCCTCCATTTTATCAATCCAGAATTAGATAACCTTACTGGCAACACTCTGAGATACATGAAACTGCCTACCAAGGTCACCCAGCACACAATGTAATTTAAATTTGATCAGTGTCATTAGTATCTGATCACACACTGTCAAAACAGAACCCCTTTCAGCAAATCCATCTAAGGTGGAAACAAGAGAGTTGAAGGTTTCCAGTGAGACTCCAGTGTAAAGGAATGAATCTGCATCACTCTGAAGCATGGAGTAGCGGAAATCTTCAGTTTGTGTTGTGGCATCTTTGGCAGTCTCGTCAACACCCTGCTGTTCACCATAGTTCTGGTCCCAAAGCGATGGATCTTCCCACTGGGTGGAAACATTGCTGTGTGATGGTTGTGGCACCTCAGGTATGCCCTCGTCCTCCTGGTCTGTCACTTCTGCTGTTGCTGTACTCTACAGTTTACAAACTATACAGTTTCTGTCCATGTTTCTCACACTGACAACATTACAGTAAAAGCTTATGATAAATGGTGATGGAAGCTCTTCCTCGCTCAGGCAAACAACTACCTGGCCCATATAAAAATAGCAGCTAGCTCTACGATAGCCCTCAATGGAATTCATAGCACTAAACCTACAGTAACATTCAGTGGACAAAGGCATAAACCGTTAATGGCCATGTTTTAACAAATTTACTCTATTCAGTGACATAATGGGCATATTGTTCAAAAACATTTAAACAACAGGAGGTAGCTAACTCGCTAACTAGGTTAGCTGTGAAGTGGTGCTATCGCTAACCAGCTACACAATTCAAAATTAAAAGCTTACCTGTCGCTTCCACACAAACAATTGTGTGTCTCTTCTTCACCACTGGTCTGTCATATCCAAGGTATAATTCCGGGTTGGGATGGTCATTAGTGGGGCGTTTGTCAGCAAAATGGTGCGAACAGGCATACACCTTTTTCGGTGGATGCTTCAGTTTTAGCGCAGCTAACCACTCTAAACATCTACTCTCTGGCATTGAATGTAGCTGATACGGAACCGGACATGGGCATTCTCTCCATATTATCTTATGCTCGAAGCACTCAGTTTCTAAAATGTTTTCTATCTTCTTTGAATTGTTAAAACGACCAACAACAGCACATGTGGAGCTGAACTAATTCTCTCGCTGCTAGTACAGGTAGTAGGTCTATCGCAACGAACTGGAAGTATGGCGGCGCGCATTGTTTAGAGCAGAATAAGGTGAATAGCTATGGTCAGAAACGTGTCATTATAATATTAACATTTTATAAAAATCAAGCTCAAATTGAGTTATGAGGTTTTTGACCAGTGGCAGCGAATGACAGATAGTTTGTCTGAAAAATGATGCTTGTTATTTTATGTATAAAATTATGTATAACTTCCATGCCATTCCATTCCAGTGTATACCCTGGGTGCGTTTCCCGAAAGCATCGTTAGCCAACTATGGTCACAAGTTCCGTCGTTATCAGCATAGTTCAAAGAGTCTGTGTTTCCCGAAACCACCGTTCCAGCGAACATTCGCAAACAGGGGTGCGTTTCCCGTACAACGATGTAACTTGCTGTTTCACTACCATAGTACGATGCATCGTTAGAGAAATCAACTAGCTAGTCACGACTGTTTCCCGAGACCCACTGTCGCAAAGTATCGTTCAACCATGATGGTTTTGCACGTGGTAGAATAATAACTACTTTTAATTAAACTGTTTGAGATCCAGTTAACGCTAGATTTGTTAATATAAATTACAGACATGTCATCTGAGGACTATTTCTAATTGCTCTCAGTTGTTTTGCTTTATTACCAGACTCAATATTTGGCTCGTTCTTACATAGTAGAGCACGTTCGCACATGCGCACTCTTCAAACACGTTACTTTAAATCTTTTGACAAACTAAAAGACGTAAATTACATTTGTATGTATTCTAAATAAAAGGCACCGGTTGTACTGAATGTCAGCTTGCTTATTTTGCTCAAGATAAGGATTTATTACCTCCAAATGTGCTCCAATATAGAAACGATGCCTCTAACCACAGGTCGAGAGCTGTCGTTCAAACCACACAACTTTGCGATGCTGTTTGCGAACGTTCGCTGGAACGATGGTTTCGGGAAACACAGACTCGTTGAACTATGCTGATAACGACGGAACTTGCGACCATAGTTGGCTAACGATGCTTTCAGGAAACGCACCCCTGAGCGACGACCGATGACGTCGTATGCTCAGATTTGCTTGACCAATCGGCGGAAGGGGGCGTCTCAGGACCGCCCACATGTAGAAAACGAATTTTAAAGACATTTATTCGTTTTTGCCTGTGAACTAAAAAACGAAAAATCAAGCCGAAATCTCGTTTTTTGTTTTTTTTAAAAAATCGAAAAAACAAATAAGGCGCCGTTTTCTCGTTTCTGCTTATTTCGTTTCAAATTGGAACACAAACTATAACGTACACGGACCGCAAAGGTCAAGGTACATTGTGAGTGGAAATGATTGCCTTAATTGTTAGGCTGATATTGAATACATATTTAGCCTACATTCCAAATAAATATATAGTCTAAGTTAATATCATTTGCTTGCTTGTTTATTTAATTATTTTTAATGTAACATTTTAATTCGAGTTCAAGATCAAACGCGTGCATATTAAATAATTTATAAATAGGCCTAATAATTAAATAAACAAACATACAAATGATATTGTCTCATATTTAATTGGACTGCAATAGCCGTAATGTTAGGAAACTAACAAATTTGTATTCAATATCATAGGATGCATACAAATTAAGGTAAAATTGACTTTTGCCTTTTTCTTTCTTTTGTTTTTAAGAAACAGGGAACAGTTTTATTTTTATTTTTTTATTTTCAATGGAAACCGAACCGCATGGTGAAGAGAAAAAAAGAAAACTTATCTTGTTATTTCGAGAAATTTAGTTGTTATTTCAACAACATATCTTATTATTTCGACACAAGTCGTATTTTCAACATAACTCGTTATTTCGACATAATAAGGGGACATTCTAAAACATTAAGCCACATTAAGCGTTCTTATAGGCCTACTGGTTTTCTATGGGAGGTAATTAAACGTGTAATTAAACACGTTACGTTCATATTCTGGGCTCATCTGATTTTTTGTACATAGAATAGCCTACTTTATTATGATTTAATGTTGTAGCCATTAAATAAGCGCATTTGTTGCGCCCCTGTAAAAAGGGAAATAGAAAGTACGACACGGACACAATGCGGCTTCAGTTAAGTCCAATGTTGTAATGGACGAACGTAAGCCGCACGTTCCGTACACAGGCTGAACGAGGCATTAGCAATCGTTAGCAGATCCACCGATCACAACCCGGTACTTAAACTTACGGCAAAAGAAAGTGAAACTTATATAAACAAGCAAACACTGCATATTGTAACTTAAGGTGCATTTCCTCCAAATGTTATAGAAGTTAAATAAGACAGCATTTTAAACACATATCGTCTTTTTATCCTATTAATCTCTTTAGCCTCCTTTACCCAAAAAGCAATGGATTACTGATCTACCGACCATAAATGTATTTTCTTTCTCCTGTTTTATAAAGAAATGAATTAAATATTTCTTAACCAAGCAGTGCAGCAATGCAATGACTTCTGAAGCATTTTAACATTTTGAAATTAAGATATATAAAAAAAAGATTATTAACTTGCCCCTTTTTTTATGAACCATATTAAGTAGGCTATCTTTTAACTTGTATCAGTATTTAAGTATCTTTTAACTTGCATCAACCCATTCAATGTATCAGTATTACATCATTTTTATCATCCTTACACATTTAGTTTCATATTTGTTAAAATAATGTTTTTTTTCATGTTGATTATGAAAAGTGAACAGCATGAGTAAGATGTGCAACATATCGACATGAACAATTGACCACTTCAGTTTTGTTTTGTAGAGCCTTTCTTAAAAGTGAATTTCGTTTTGTATTGTTTCTTAATTGTAATAAATTTTTCATCAACCAATTGCCTGGATTTAATAAATAAGAAGCAAATATAAACGAATATATATAAATATAAACGAACCAATTCAAAACAAAAAGAAATAGTTGAATCTCTGATTATGTAATCCATTATGTGCATTTCTCTCTATAGGCAATCGTCAACTTCTCTCTCTTCTGATCGTCAACTTCATCATTGCAGCCGACAACTAGTTTATTAATAAAAATGTATGCACACGTGTCACCGGATTTACAAATGCACATCTTGCTTGTTGCACGCATATATTATGTCGAAATAACGAGATATTATGTTGAAATAACATTATTTATAATAATAAATATTTAAGAATATTTGATTCAATGCTGAATGTTGTGCTTGTTCAATTTAATAAAATGAAAACTTTAATTGTGATAATTAAAATAATTGAAAATTGAGTGGCCAAGTTTAGCTGATTTATTAATAGTATTAATATATAGCCGATATCTCGATATACTAGCACCCCCTCAGAACCTGCTTTAAACATTCTCTGGCGTCGCCCCTGGTGGACACGAATAATTCCACGGATTATAATAATTACTGTTCAGAAAAGAATAAATCTCACAGAAAACGTCAAAATTAAGTTTGTATTCAATAATGTGTTCAGATTCGATGTGTGCTCGCGCGCTCTGCTCATATACAGGTGCTTGTGTGCGAGTAATTCGAATTTTAGTTGCTATAGCGACGCGTACGCGTTATGAATTCTGATTGTGTTTACATTCGAACCGATCTCTGTCTGTTGGTTGAGAGGCGAGGCGATCAGGCGAAATCACAGACTTTTGCAGACTATTTTCTGTGCGGATTTTGTGATTTTCAAAGCTGTTCAGAGTATTTCTGAGAGAAGACTTTTATTCCAGAACGACATCGGCGACAACGGGAGGATATATCCTTTATAGAGTTATATTTTTGAAAAAGATATTATTTCTGAGGATTCTTTTATTACATTGTTATTTTATTTAATTTTTTGTTTTATTTAATTTGTCTATTTTTTTTTTTGAGAGGAGTGTTTCTGAGTGTTGTATTGTTTTGTATTTTGTATTGTTTTATTGCAGTTTCCAAGGATGATGTCCATGGTTCACATAAGTGAAAGAGGAGGTGAGGGCTTTAGTTTCTTTTCTTTTTTTATTTGCTTATGGTATGTTATGGTGATGTTGGACACTGATTGACTACGTTAATGTGAAGAAAATTGTGCGGGTAAACGTATTTGATATCCCAATTTTCCCAGCAAAGTGATCACATGTATTGGATTCCTTGCAAGTGAAATCAACTTTTCAATTGTAACAATTTGTAATTGACCATGGCATTGACATTGGTTATGGATTATTATTATAACATTACTAACTATGTGATGTGTGAAATATTCCATCCTCAGGCCTCTCCAGATCCAGGAGAGCTGCTTTCTCTCAGACGGCTGGTCAGGAGGTTTGGAGACCCGGTTCTGATGACCGTGATCAGGATCCGCTGCCAGACCCGACCCAGACAAAGAGCCAGGATCTTCCTGGATATTTAACATCTCTGTCTTCTGAGTTTTCTGTTTCTGTCTCCACAGGTCAGGCTCACAGGACGAGGGCGAAGCAGAACCCAGATGATGGACGTCCGTCCACCTCATCTAAACACTCTCGCAGAGGTCAGAATAGGCTTTAATAAAGAAGTAGCCTAATGGCTTAGATTCTATTTCTATTTTCAATGGGTGATTTGTCATTTGAAAATAGAAAGTTGAACCAACTAAAGTAACGGTAACAGTTTATTTTGATGGTCCCTTTTGAACTTTGCAACTACAGTATGTCAACTAACTCTCATTAGAGTAATAGTAGACTCTCTGCTTAATATCTGTTAACTCTTTATTGTGATGCTCCTCCAACAGACACTCTACTGACTATAAGTAACTTTTCAACTACATGTCAACTTATTCTAACCCTACCAGAATACTCTACTGATACTAATACTCTACTAGGACTCTAATGAGAGTTAGTTGACATGTAGTTGCAATGTTACTTATAGACAACCGAATGTCTTAAAGGGACCAAAATAAAGTTAACCCTAATCCAATTTGATGTGACCACTGACAATGATTATTAATATTATAAAAAATATGTAAAACAAAAACAGTTTTTGATGTCTGAAATGTTCCATCCTCAGGCCGCTCCAGATCCTGGAGAACTGCTTCCACAGATTCTTCTCCGGGCATCACGTCATCCTCAGCTTTGTCCCTCTCTGAGGTCCATGTCGAGAGCAGGTGTAGAGAGTCGTTGAGTCTGAGCAGCCGAGGCTCGTACAGTGTCGAGTGGAGGTGGAGTGGCGATGGATCGGAGAGCCCAAACCAACAGGGTTTGTCCAGGTCCGACAGCCTCGAAGGGTTTCTGTGTCCTCCGCTGCCGGGTCAAGTTCCTGTCGAGCCAACTTCAACTGGACGAACTGCTCAGGGTGCCGTGGAGGCTTCTCCAGTGAACAAGAGCTCAACAGGTGAGACTGAAATAAGGCTTGGCAGTGTAAAGTCTACAGATACAGATTTTGCTATTTTATGCATAACTGAGTAAAGTTTTTAACATGTTAATGTCCGGTCACATTTACTGTTGCTCGGCAAAATTTCGCTGAAATTTTCTTTTTTTTTTTGTATTGGTAACACTTTATTTTGATGGGCCCTTTTGAACATTCTGTTGACTTTAAGTAACTTTGCAACTACATGTCAACTTCTTCTAACCCTACCAGTCTACTAATACTCTACTAATACTCTAATGAGAGTTAGTAGACATGTAGGTGCCAGCGTTACTTATAGTCAACAGAATGTGTTAAAGGGACCATCAAAATAAAGTGAAACCTATTTTTTTGTGCCATGTCTATGTCATTA
The DNA here is from genome assembly GCA_030578275.1 of Meda fulgida. Lineage (NCBI taxonomy): Eukaryota > Metazoa > Chordata > Actinopteri > Cypriniformes > Leuciscidae > Meda > Meda fulgida. The sequence continues at coordinate 9,152,006 of CM060632.1, read as the reverse complement.
TATCATTGCTTAATTTGACGTCAGAGATGTGTCTAATAGTTGTTTTCAATCATTTTTTCTTCATTATAAAATTATAAAATAGAATGTTCGTAAAACATTTTTGAAACGTTGAAAAAAATGGACGTTTTGAACGTTCTGGGAACATTCAGAAAGTGTTTTGACTGTTTTCTTAATTTAATGGGAATGTTAGCAAAACGTTCTCAATAAGGCATGAACTCGATGGTACTTGCGCTGTCTGACACACACCAGAAACACGCCGCACAGAAAGCCGCTTCTCGGACAGCATACGATCCAGAAAATAATTCAATTTCACCATTTATTGCTCTTGAATTGTCAAATACACGCAAAATTGTCAAAACGGCTGTTTTTTCAATATTTTTTTCTTCATTTCAGAAAAAGCTACAGAATGTAGGAAGAGGAAAAGAGCTGGTTGTTTCCTCAGGCTCTGGAAGGCTATGAAGTGTGTTTTCTGCTGCTCTTCCTGTAGTGCTGTGAATGTTGTGGAGCCTTTTGTTCCTCCAGCAGATCCTGATCCTGAACCATCATCACCTGCTCCAGATCACTCCGGCGTCGAGCCAAATAATGGTAAATCGCCACTCATTATTTCTCCAAAAAAGCTTTTAACAGTATTATCTTGTTTTCCACTAAAAATAAGGCTTGTTTTTAGAGAATATTAATAGTATTTCCCCCATTATAATATTATTTTCTCGACCAGCACTGATATTTTTTAAATAAAAAAATGGATCTAGCAAGCTAATAATTGTCTCATATTTTTCTGTTTGTTTTTCAGAGTCCTTTGAGTCTCTCTATAATGTGGAAAAGATGATTGGATCCGGAGGATTTGGCAGGGTGTTCCTGGGAACACGCAAATTTGATGGCAAAAAGGTAAATCTTACTGAATTGTACAAACATTTTGCTCTTGCAAAACACATTTAAAACTATTTACAGATGGTTTAATACTTAGTGCAAGGTCAGGCGCTTGAATACTGTTACTGTTATTAAAACTGTTTTTTTGTGTGTGTGTGTGTGCAGGTTGCCATCAAACGGATGCGCAAGATTGACAACGATCGTTATCTTAATATTGTAAGTTGGCCAAAACCTGAATGTGTATTGAGTTGTTCAAGTGCAGATTACTGTAGTTAATACAACCGTAGGAAGCATTAGGTGTAAATGTGATCAACAAATAATTCTAGAGGCACCAAATAACTTTGAGCTGAAAAGCCTCTTTTGAACGCATCTAAAAAGATCAAAGAAAAGTACATTTCATAATGATATGTTTTCTTCAGATTTTTACCCAGCTAACCTTGTCTGCTATTTTCTCTAGCCTGGGAATCCCGAACCTCTCGTTACAGAAGTGGCGCTGATGATGATGATGAGGCGAGAACCCATAAGCCCCTTCGTCATACGACTATACGAGTGGTTTGAACATCCTACAGAATTCACTCTGATTATGGAGTATCCTGAACCCTGCGAGAGCTTGCTGGACTTCATCACTCGTAATCATCAAGTGTTTGAACCAACAGCACGCTTCATCATGAGACAGGCTGTGCTGGCAGTGCAACACTGCATCCATCGTGGTGTTTTTCATAATGACATTCATGCGCAGAATTTCTTGCTGAAGAAAACCCCGGTACAGCTCAAGCTGATAGACTTTGGCTGCGGTCAGCTGTTTAGTAGCGATGGCTACGAGAGCAAAATATACATTGGTGAGCATTCTGGGAGTGTGGAAACCTGAATGTAGTGACTTACTAATTATTTGATACTTAAAAAAAAAAAAAAGCTCAACAATGTGCAAATGTTTTTCTTACAGGAGTAGCGGATCACTGCCCACCTGAAGTCTTGACAGAACCTCGATTCCACGCCGTCCCAGCAAATGTCTGGGCTCTAGGAGTGTTGCTGTACCAGATGGTGAACGCATGTTCTCCTTTTCACAATAGAAGAGAAATCACACTAGCCAAAGTTAGATTTCAGAACTCCAACTTATCCAAAAGTGAGTGAATAATATTGATAACATTGATAAACACACACATAAAGCAAAGGCTTTGTACAGAAACAGTTAAAGGTGAAGTATGTGCGATTTTTTATATATAGCTCAACGTATAGCGAGAGTTCGGGGCAAGAGTCAAGGGAAAGAAATGCAGCTTTAGTTACAGAAGTGAAAGCCAAAATTCACTGCATTTATCTGTCATTTATTCCACTCGCTGCCACTAGTGTCGCAGAAACGACATACTTCACTTTTAAACTAAAGATAGGAACATTTTACAGTATATTAATCATGTTTTAGATGCTGTTTTCATAGATGCCAGGTCACATGGTCATGACTAACCAGCTCTCTCCTTATTAAAATGTGTACAGAGGTCAGGGATCTGATTAGCCAGTGTCTAGCCCGGGATCCAACTAAACGCCCCACGTTAGAGCAGATGTTACAACATGAATGGATTAGTAATGATCTACAGTAGATTGAAGAAGTTCAGGAGATTCACTCGATCAGTTTCAGGTGTGAGAAAGTGTAACAGAGAGTAGAATTATTATCTTTTGTCTTCAATTCTGGATTATGTGTTGTGAGATTTTCAAATTTGTGTTCATTGTAATGTTCTTGTTATAGTCACCTTCATTTATATAGCGCTTGATACTATACAGATTGTTTTAAAGCGGCTTCATGGTAATAAACAGGAAAATAACAGAATTAGTGATGCAAACAGAATTCAATTCTGTTGTAAAAAAAAATCATTCATGAGTTGAGTTGTTCATATAATTTTTGTATTGGATAGGAAATAACATACTTGCTGTCCTTGGTGGAAAGCTTGAGCTCGAGACTTGACCGAAGCCTGAAGTCCAACCCCAACCTGACAGGGAACTCAGAGCCTTTCCACGTCTGAGCAAGAACATGAGACACTGCAAGACTGGACAGAAGTCATCAAGTCATCACAGCCACATTTGCTTTGTTTTAAAAAGTCAGTTTTGTTTTGTTTTTAAAAGTCAAGGCTAGACAAGTCATCTTTATTTATTAGGGGTGTAATGAATGATATTCAAACCAAACTGAAAAACCGCGATACACAGCCGATACGTATCGTGATAACCTCATGGTGCCCTGAACGCGCCCAGTGTCCACAGCTGTTTGTCAGCTACAGAAATTAACTCTTTCGCTTAATATATGCACTATTTTATCCTATATATTCATTATATTTCACTTAACCTGTTGGTGATATCTTGATTATTTAATGTATATGTTTAAAATAACTCATGAAAATGATTATATTTCAACAACTAATTGGAGTAAAGACATATAATTAATGCAAAAACTGCCTTATGTAATTGTTTACATACAATTTGTTATTTGATTGTTACATCTAAAAATAAATAGCAACTGAATTTAATAGTTAACCATTAATATTATAGTAATGTGCAAGTAAAGACTCCCTATATAGTGTACAGCATTAGTAGAGATACTTTTTTAAAGAAACATATAATTATAACTGAAATAATTTAAAGACAGAGAGACAATTTGTTCAGTAAACCACTGTTTAAATTTTTTTTTTTTTTTTTAAAGCAACTTTGTTTAGTTCACCACAACCACCCCCCAACCATCATCACGTCAAAACTGAGGTATGTACCGAACCGTCGGTTTTGTGTACCGTTACACCTCTATTATTTATATAGTGCCTTATATATGACCAATCTGTGTGACCCCTTTGAATAAATGTTTTCAATGAATACAAAAGAAGAAATGCTTTTAAACAGTCTCAGCCTATGAGAAACCTGTGAAATGAAAAGACAAAGACATATTTTTGTGCTTCCCGAAATAAAAACTATAAATTAAACTGTAAATAAAATCTACATGGTTGCAAACGTCAGTGCATTTGAGTCTGTCTTAAACATAACAATAGTCAAGTCAAGTCAAGTGTATTTATATAGCCCTTTTCACAATATAAATTGCATCAAAGCAGCTTCACAGTATCAATCAAATAACATAACAATGTTTGTTTCTTAGTGGAAAAAACATCCACGTTTGGTAGGGCTGATCAATGGTATTAATGCTTGGTTAATTAATTTGAATATCCCCAACTGAGCAAGCCAAAGGCAACAGTGGCAAGGAACCGAAAAACTCCATCAAGTGAACTACTGGTGTCCTAAAACTCCATCAGGTGACTTAATGGAGAGAAAAAAACCTTGGGAGAACCCAGGCTCAGTCGGGGGCCAGTTCTCCTCTGGCGTTTATGAACTAGAGGCCGGATTTACAGTAACTGTAATTTGATACAGAATTTTGTTTTATTTTATCACTTCGGGGTGGGTACGCGAACCGGAATCACAACGTTTTATCTGTAGAGTGGGTAAGGGATCCTCCATAGGGAGAGGCTAGTTGGCACTTCAGTACTGCGTTGTCATCGGGTCTAGGCAAAGATCATAGTCAGATCTGGATACGGCCTGGATCCGGTAGGCTGCGGGAAAACCTCGGGATAAACAAAGACACTAAAATTAGCTTAGATGCCATTCTTCTTATGATGATGTAACGAGTACATCAGGATTTAAGGGAAGTGTTCCCAGTTCCGGCTGACCTAATCTATGCAGCCTAACATTGAATTATAGAAGTCTATAGTATATTATGTGTATGCTAGGTCAAAGAGATGTGTTTTTAGTCTAGCTTTGAATTGACAGAGTGTGTCTGCTTCCCGGACAATGGTAGGAAGACTGTTCCAAAGTTTTGGTGCTAAATAGGAAAAGGATCTACCGCCCGCAGTCGATTTTGATATTCTAGGTATTATCAACTGGCCCGAATTTTGAGATCGCAATAGACGTGAAGGACTATAATGCGTTAAGAGCTCGCTCAAGTATTGTGGAGCTAAACCATTTAGTGCTTTATAAGTAATCAACAATATTTCAAAATGTATACGATGTTTAATAGGCAGCCAATGCAGTGTTGACAGAACCGGGCTAATATGGTCATATTTCCTGGTTCTAGTAAGAACTCGAGCTGCAGCGTTTTGGACCAGCTGTAGTTTATTTATTAAGCGTGCAGGGCAACCACCCAGTAGAGCATTACAATAATATAGTCTTGATGTCATGAAAGCCAGAACCAATTGTTCTGCATTTGTTAATGAGAGTATATGTCGTAATTTAGATATATTTTTAAGATGGAAAAATGCGGTTTTACAGATACTAGACACGTGACTTTCAAATGAAAGATTGCTATCAAAGAGCACACCCAGGTTCCTAACCGACGACGAAGACTTAACAGAGCAGCCATCAAGTGTTAAACAGTATTCTAGCTTATTACGTGTGGAAGTTTGTTGTCCAATAATTAGAATCTCTGTTTTTTAAGAGTTTAGTAGTAGGAAATTACTAGTCATCCAATTTTTTTTATCAGCTATGCATTCCGTTAATTTTGTGAATTGGTAAGTTTCGTTAGGTTTTGAAGAAATATACAGCTGAGTATCATCAGCATAACAGTGAAAGCTAATTCCATGTTTCCTAATGATATCTCCTAATGGTAGCATGTACAGAGTGAACAGCAGCGGCCCTAGTACTGAGCCTTGTGGTACTCCATACTGAACTTGTGATCGATAAGACATCTCTTCATTTACTGCTACAAACTGATAACGGTCAGATAAGTATGATTTAAACTATGCTAGTGCAATTCCACTAATGCCAACATAGTTTTCTAGTCTATTTAAAAGAATGTTGTGGTCAATTGTGTCAAATGCAGCACTAAGATCGAGTAACACTAATAGAGAGCTACAACCACGATCGGATGATAAAAGTAAATCATTTGTAACTCTGAGAGCTGTCTCAGTACTATGGTGCGGTCTAAATCCTGACTGAACATCCTCGCATGTATCATTTCTTTCAAGAAAGGAACACAGTTGTGAGGATACTGCTTTTTCTAATATCTTTGACAGAAAAGGCAGATTTGAGATCGGCCTGTAATTGACTAATTCTGAAGGATCAAGTTGCGTTTTTTAACATGCGGTTTTATCATAGCCAGCTTAAAGGTTTTTGGTACGTATCCTAGAGACAAAGACGAATTAATGATATTAAGAAGAGGATCTATGATTTCTGGAAGCATCTCTTTCAATAGCTTAGTCGGTATAGGGTCTAACATACAAGTTGTCGATTTAGATGAATTAACGAGTTTGCAGAATTCTTCCTCTCCTATAGCAACAAATGAATAAAAAATTCCTCAGGGAGACTACAATGCACTCCCTGATGCGATACTGTAGTAGACTGTTGCATAGTTATAATTTTGTCCCTGATATTATCAATCTTATAAGTGAAGAAGTTCATAAAGTCATTACTGTGTTGCCCGGAAACTTCTGTGCTTGAAGCTTTCTTTTTCGTTAGTTTAGCCACTGTTTCAAATAAATACCTAGGATTAAGTTTATTTTCTTCTAATAGGGTTGAAAAATAAGCAGATCTAGCAGCTTTTAAAGCCTCTCTGTAAGCAATCGAGCTCTCTTTCCATAAAATCCGAAATACCTAGTTTTGTTTTCTTCCAGTTGTGCTCCATTTTTCTGGCTGCTCTCTTAAGGGCCTGAGTGTGCTCGTTGTACCACGGCGTTGGACTATTTTCTTTAATCTTCTTTATGCGCAACGGAGCAACTGCGTCTAAAGTGCTGAAAAAGAGAGAGTTAAAAGTTTCTGTTGCAATATCAAGTTCTTCTAAGCTATCCGGGATGCTGAGATGATGAAACTGATTAGGAAGATTATTGATAAAGCAATCTTTAGTGGCAGAAGTTATAGGTCTAACAATAAACGAGACTAGAGCCTGTGGACAGTAATAATAATAATTTGGTGCATGACACCCCCATTGGTTATTTAGGTTAAAGAAGCTATTCTTCTATTATTAGAAAGATTTAAGTCAATCTGGAAGCTTATAGGAATAGTTACCCCAAAACAAATAAAAAGTTATGTCATGAAACTTTAGATGGCGCAGGCTAATAGGTCCTTTTACTCAACCTGTTTGCAATCACATCATTTTCTTTAGGGCACAGTTGATTGGTTCTTGCTGTATCAGTAGCCAATGAGCTCGCTTGCTCAACCTTCAAATACTTTGTTAGCATTTGCTGTAGTTACAGCGCACTCCACCTGTATTAACTGAAAATTAAATACAAAGTCATGTATATATGAAAACCTACGGTGAATATAACTAGGCTACAGTAGATCATATCCAGGAATAGACTTGTCCACTTTAGTTATATTTTAGTGAATTTCTCTTTCACCATACATGTCACAGTTTTAAGTCTGGGTGTCCTGTAAAGAGCACATTCAGAGATAACAAATGATTGGAGGTTTCACCATGACAACAAAAACAACTCCTCCTTGGTCTTTAAAAATGACTGACATTAATTTAGTGATCAAATGTAGCACTCTTATGGAAATATGATTAAATGTAATCATCCTTTAAATCTGACTAAACTTCAAATTGTTTGTCATTAATCAACATCTCATGAAAATGTTTCTAATTCGAGTTTCTAATTCTAATTCGAGCTAATTCGGGTTTCTAATTCGAAATATGACCTTCTGTTACAAAACAAGGCATTGATTTCATTCATACCAGGACTTAAATCATGTTTATCCAACCTCAGACATTTTCGAAGACACACAAGTGAATAGGGGAAGAAATGATATATCAATATTCCTATGAAATATTAGGTATTATTATGAAAATGTTGCCAATTATTACTCCCATTATTACACTTGTTTTCATTTCATGTTCCCCGTAAGAACACTTTAATATGCATATTAGATACAGTGTACATTGTATTGAATGGGACTACCCATTAATGGCCATTTTACCCACATATTGCATAAAGTAAAATGGTATATCAATTCATTCCGTTATATATATGGTAACATAGTTGAGAATCATCTTTATACAAAGTTTGGTTACAAAAAATCCTGAAACCTAAAAATTGTTTGGTAAATGAAAAAAAAAATCCAGTTTTTGCCTATACCTTTCATGTTTTTAAACAACTGAGTCCTGGTTCCACTATAGGACATAGCATAAGATATGAATAAAATATATTTTTTCAAAAATGTTTTTTTTTCTCCATTTGTTTAGTATGCTATTTATGTTTATGTTTTTGTCTCTCCATTTTATTTATTATTTATGATCTGTTTAGCTGTGCATTTACTGAATGAGCAATGTGCCACTGTACGTCCGACTGTTGTTTGTTTGCACTGTATCTTATTTCCTTGTTATTCTAAACTGTTTTAATTGTTTTTTATTTCTTTTGATTATTTTAATTCCTTCTAGGTAAAGCACTTTGAATAACCATTGTGTATGAAATGTGCTATAAAATAAAAATGTTCTGTGTCTCTAGATGAAATATTACATTGTCCATCTGATCCAACTATGTGTATTATTAATTTTCATTTCACAAAAACTAAATTCAATTGCCTCTTGTATGTATGAAGAATTATCTGGATATTTTAATCCGTCGTGCAGATCATTACACTGTCTATCTTATATATTAATGTAACGTTTATATTCAAATTCACCACGAGTTGTGTAAGTTTCGAGTGTCGACTTGATGATATAATGCCGTATATCTGGACGCATCAGGAACAACAGGGCCATATATCTGCCTGCTCCAGGTCTGCAGCCTCCCCCATATAGGAATTGATGTATAATCCTTGAAATAATCATGTTTCTTTTTAGTTTAACTTAGTTTTTGTCCTGCATAACACACGTGAATTTTTTTTTTAATAATTATTGTTTGAAGAAACATAAAGGATACTAAACCTCAAAAAAACAATTCCAAGAAGTCCAAATAGCAGTAAACAGAATGAAAAGAAATTAAACATAATAACATTACACAAGGGTTATCATCAAAAAATACCTTCTGAAGATTACATAGTTTAAGGGATTTTTTGTTACGCATTATTCTTACAGATTTGAAAAACACCATTAAATATTTATGGAAAAGTGAGAATTTGGGAAGGTTCTTAATGAATCTGCATGTATGAAGTAATTGTCCAACATCACAATATTGTTAACCAAAAATCATAATAATTGAAAGAAAAAGACAAATATTTTATCAAAGTCAGGTATTACAAAACTCAACCAAACAAAGGTCATCCCAGATTTTTTTGTTGAGAATTTGCATAAAATAATTGTTCAAATGAATGTTTCACAAAAGGTGCACTCATCACAATCCAGATTAAATCTGTCTGAGAAACTCATCACAAGGATAAATATCATTAATAATTTTAAACTTGAAACATTCGGTATAAAGTGGGAAAGTGAGAAATCTTGTTCTAATTTGAACCAATTTATCTTTAGAAAAATCAAAAACAAGAAGTCTCTTTTTAACTTTAGAAGGTAAAGTCTCTGTATTTACAAATGTTCCTAAAACCTAAATCTTAGACCTCTCCTCCGTAAAATTAAGACCAGAAATGATTAAATTACTCGCTGTTGGAATCACCGGTGAATAACAATGCACCTTCAACCAGCTGGACCAAACCATCAGGCACAGCTTTTAACAAAGACGCATTTAATGTCCGAGAACAAATAATATTGCATTTTTCACAAAAGTTGTCATAACTAAGGAAATTTCCATAATCCTTTTTTTTGTTATTTATTTATTATTACAGGCAAGTCATTAAGAACAAGTTCTTATTTACAATAGCGGCGTGACGAGTGGAATAACTGTAGCCCGGTTGAATAAAGAAAAGTCGCTCTCTCACTGATGTTGTCTGTTTATTGTCCGTAACACCTTCACAACACCTTAAGAGCTAGAACAGATGAATTAACATTATTGGAATATGTAAAAATTCACGTTCATATAAATTAAACAAAAACCAGCAGTCGATATATCAACAAATTACTAAATTAATACTAACATTTATCATAAACGCCTTAGATTGCTCAAAAATTAAACACACATATATAAAACAATCAAAAAAGGCAAGATATGCTATGTAGCATTATACAAGTGCATAAATATACATGAAGTATACCTTGTAGGCTACTCCTTCCCAACCAGGTGCTAAAACAACAGATGCAAAATAAATACTACTAAAATAAAAACAAACAGCGACTAGATGCCTAAATTAACTTTAAAGTTGCCTCAATAATATAATTCACATCCGTGAATCCGTGACCGCATGGTTCCGTGTCTCCGTCTTTCAGCAATCTCTGTGTATGCGCGCTTCCTGTGCGTGAGCGATCTGTTCGCATTTCCGGCAAGCCACCTTTCAAAATCAAGGTCTCTAATAACTAAGAGTGCAAAGAAAATCTTCAAAAATATAATAAACAATATTAAGAATATAACTAATATTAAGAAATATAGAATTACGATAATATCACAATAATATATTAATGCCCAAAACTAAGTCAAATAACTGAGGGGTTATTTACACTCCCACCAAATCATGAGTGACTACAAATCTCAACTTCAATCACAAATGATTTTCAAAATAAATTACCCAGGTTTAAGGCTAGATGTAAAGGAAAGACTGAAACATATTCTACTATGAACTGCATAGATCAAAGGATATGTCAGGAAGTTCAGGCTGCCTCTAGCAGCAGGACCAGCTTCTGCACTGGACGATCCACTATTGAAGGTTTGTTCAGACGTTTACCATCCTTCCCCAGTTTTTTGTCTCCAAAACGTATCTTCACTCTTCTCACCAAGCCATCCTTGTCAACTACCATCTCAATAACTTCTGCCAAGCGCCACTCATTCCTGGGCAGATCGTCTGCCTTCTCCAATACTATATCTCCAACTTGGATGTTCCTTCTTGGTGTAAGCAATGTGTTGCAATGTTAGAAACATACTCCTTCAGCCAACGGCCCCAAAATTGCTCTGTTAAGTATTGGACATGGCGCCATCTCTTGCGAGCATTTACATCTTCTCTAACAAACTTGCCAGGGGGGTGGTAGAGCTTGGGTAGTTTTCAAAGTGAGCAGGTGATTTGGGGTAAGGGGCTCAGGACTCTTAGGATCATTCAGATTGTCTACTGTGAGCGGTCGGCTATTTACAATTGCCATAGCCTCGTAGAAGAAGGTCCGAAGGGAAGAGTCATCAAGCCTTCCAGAATATAAGGACAGAGTGGAATGAAGAACACTTCTCACAGTTCTAATCTGTCCCTCCCAAACTCCTCCAGTGTGACTTGAATGGGGTGTGTTGAAGACAAAGTCACATTGTTTTCCTGCTAAGAACATTACCAGACGATTGGTGTCAATTTCTTTCATGGCCTTAGCAAACTCATTCGTAGCTCCAATGAAATTACTGCCTTGGTCGCACCTTATTAGACGAACTGCTCCTCTGATAGCGATGAAACAGCGAAGACCATTGATAAAGGCGTGCGTGGACATGTCATCCAACATCTCAATATGGATGACAACAGAAACAGACCTCTGCAACAGAAACAGGTAAAGAGAAGTCCATACCTCTTGTACGATTTACGGCTTTGTTTGGTGATGAACGGACCAAAAACATCCATTCCGCAGTACGTGAATGGAGGGGATGGATCTGTACGCTCTGAGGGCAGGTTGGCCATTCTTTGCTCTTCTGTGGGTCTGCGAAGCTTGCGACATCACACAGACCGTCGTACAAAGGAGGCTACCGTCCTATTTACTCCTGTTATCCAATATCCTCTTGATCTGATCTCATTTATAGACAAGCCTTTTCCTTGATGTTCAGTTTTCTCATGACAATCGGCGATCAGAAGTTTTGTAAGATGATGTTCCTTTGGAATTATTACCGGATATTTAATGGAGATAGGGACAGAAGAGTTGCAAAGCCTTCCTCCCACCTTGAGCAATCCGTCGTGATCGACAAAAGCATCTAGATTGCATAGCCTGTTGTTGTGTGAGGGTTGCTTGCCCTAACAGAGTAAGGCTATCTCTTCTGCACACATCTGACTCTGTAAGTCCTTGATGATGATGCACTTAGCATCCTCACGTTCTGCCACTGTACTGTGGTCACTTGACTTGTCTTTTCTGACTCGACGAAGTAGACGTGCAACTGCTTGGATGACTTTGGACCATGAGGACAACTTTGTGAAACGGTTGGATAAGCAGGAATACTGTACCGTTTGCGTGTTCAGTGACTGAGCCTTCTTTACCTCTGGGTCTCCAATTGGAAGTTGTGTGTTAACATCCACAGGGGAAGCCATTTGCCTTTCCCACAAGACGTTCGGTCCTCTGAACCAGCTGGAAGTGACAAGATCATTGACACTCATACCTCGTGATGCATAGTCGGCTGGATTTTCATCTGAGGGAATGTATTGCCACTGTTGAGGAGTTGTACTGTAATGAATTATCTGAACTCGATTTGCGACAAACGTATGGAAGCGGCGAGCTTCGTTGTTTATATAGCCTAACACCACTTGAGAGTCAGTCCAGAAAAATGCCTCTGTATCTGCAAGGTTCATTTCTTCCTTTAACATATCATTCACTGCAACTGACACAACCGCAGCGGTCAACTCTAACCGAGGGATTGTTGTTACCTGAAGTGGGGCTACTCTAGATTTTGCCATGAGCAAAGAACAATGGACATCACCTTGTTCGTTCTCGAGCCTAAGGTATGAGCACTGGCCATATCCTCTCGTGCTGGCGTCCAAGCAGTGATGAATTCCTCTCTTTGTGATTCTCTGAAATCCAGCAGGCACAATACAACGAGGCACCTTAATCTCCTCTAAGTTTTCAAGATCAGCCTTCCAATGCTCCCACCTTGGCCGCAAACCATCAGGTAAAGGTATCATCCCAGCCCATGCCATTCCTCCACATTTCTTGCAGAACAGCTTTTCCATTGAGCAAGAATGGTGCAAGAAACCCTAGGGGGGTCAAACAATGAGGCCACTATAGACAGTATGCCTCTACGGGTTGCTGGCTGGTCCTTTAGGTTGACACTAAATCTGAAGTTATCATGTTCCAGATGCCAGTAAATGCCCAAGGCTCTTTCCAAAGGCTGGTCAGTGAGGGACAGATTGACAGCTGTAGCGTCCACAGCACACTCAGAGGGTGGTATGCTCTCCAAAACTGCCTTGTTGTTGGACACAAACTTATGCAATCTTAAACCTCCTAGTGCGCACACCTGGCGAGCTTCTCGCACATACTGGATGGCCTTCTCTGCACATTCAACACTGGAGACTCCATCATCAATGTAGAAATCTTGCATAATGAATTGTGAACCTAGGGGGTACAGATGTCCACCTTCTCTTGCAAGATGTTTCAGTCCGTAGTTAGCGCATCCAGGGGACGACGAGGCACCAAAAAGATGTACTCTCATGCGGGACGTTTGAGGCTGTGAGTCGAAATCTCCATTTTTCCACCACAGAAATCGTAAGTAATCTCGATCTGCTTTGTCAACATGGAATTGGTGAAACATCCGCTCAATATCACACATCAAGGCCACTGGATACTGTCTGAAACGCAAAAGAATGCCAGTCAGGCTGTTCATCATGTCAGGTCCTGTAAGTAGGTGATCGTTCAAGCTGGACCCCTTGTATCTGGCAGAGCAGTCGAAGACTACACGCAATTTCCCTGGCTTCTTCGAGTGATACACCCCATGATGAGGGATGTACCATTTTTCTCCTTTCTTTCCTTCATCGATGACTCTTTCTGCGTCACCATTCTCTATTACGTCTTCCATGAACTTCACATAATGATCTCTATACTCCTGGTCATTAACTACTCTCCGCTTTAGATAATGAAGTCTCATGACAGCAAGAGGCTCATTATCTGGAAGATACGGTCTTTTCTTGAATGGAAGGGGCATTTCCAAATGTCGGTATTCATTCATTTGGATGTTTTCTTCCATTTTATTCAAGAACATAATGTCCTCTTGAGACACCACTCTTGTGTTTTCTTTAGTATCCTTGAAATCTGACTCCAGCAATTTGATAACATCAGCTGGCGTTACAGAAGTAATCTCCTTAATAGATACTCTGTGACACATTCTAACACCGCTTTGTGACTCGTAATGTGTCAAGGAAGGGCCCACGATGCTCCATCCGAGATCCGTACGAACAGCATATGGCTCATTATCTGCTCCAAGAATAACTTCTTTGGGTGCTAAAGCTCTGGGACAATTGTATCCTAATAATAGACCAACCTCACAGTCTTGAAGCAGGGGAATTTGGTATGCCAGAGCAGTGAGATGTTTCCAACACCTGGCAGTCTCACTAGTAGTGATGTGGGCGCGATCTCCAGGGATACATTCCTTAGTGTATGCAGGAGGAAGGTCTAGAATTACCGTAGAATTAAAACCTCTGACTCGAAGACCGGAAACTCTTTCACTAGATATCAACGAATCTCTTCCAACCATGGTAGTGAGCCTAAGTGTCACTGGGCATGAGTCAACCTTTAGACTTTGACTTACTGCATATTCGACGAAGACAGTGTCGCTTTGTGTGTCTAACAGAGCATAGACGAGTTTCTCAGAGGCTGGGTCATTTTGTGAAGATAACCACACTGGCACAATCATTGAGGTGTTAGCAAAGGTGCATCCAGATTCTACACTTAAAGACGTTGTCACAACCTTTTCGTGTGTGTTCTCTGGGCTTTGGACAGGGGAGGACTGAAGATGACAGGCATGAAGCTGTCATCGTGTAAGCAGGTAGGATGCCTTCCCTTGCAGGTATCACAGCTATGTCTGGAACGACAATCTCTGGCACTGTGACCGAGCTTCAAACATCCGTAGCACAGATTAGTATCTTTTATGAACTGTCTCCACTTCTCAGACAGCATACGATCCAGAAAATAATTTCACCACTTATTGCTCTTGAATTGTCAAATACACGCAAAATTGTCAAAACGGCTGTTTTTTTCAATATTTTTTTCTTCATTTCAGAAAAAGCTACAGAATGTAGGAAGAGGAAAAGAGCTGGTTGTTTCCTCAGGCTCTGGAAGGCTATGAAGTGTGTTTTCTGCTGCTCTTCCTGTAGTGCTGTGAATGTTGTGGAGCCTTTTGTTCCTCCAGCAGATCCTGATCCTGAACCATCATCACCTGCTCCAGATCACTCCGGCGTCGAGCCAAATAATGGTAAATCGCCACTCATTATTTCTCCAAAAAAACTTTTAACAGTATTATCTTGTTTTCCACTAAAAATAAGGCTGGTTTTTAGAGAATATTAATAGTATTTCCCCCATTATAATATTATTTTCTCGACCAGCACTGATATTTTTTAAATAAAAAAATGGATCTAGCAAGCTAATAATTGTCTCATATTTTTCTGTTTGTTTTTCAGAGTCCTTTGAGTCTCTCTATAATGCGGAAAAGATTATTGGATCCGGAGGATTTGGCAGGGTGTTCCTGGGAACACGCAAATTTGATGGCAAAAAGGTAAATCTTACTGAATTGTACAAACATTTTGCTCTTGCAAAACACATTTAAAACTATTTACAGATGGTTTAATACTTAGTGCAAGGTCAGGTGCTTGAATACTGTTACTGTTATTAAAACTGTTTGTTTTTTTTGTGTGTGTGTACAGGTTGCCATCAAACGGATGCGCAAGATTGACAACGATCGTTATCTTAATATTGTAAGTTGGCCAAAACCTGAATGTGTATTGAGTTGTTCAAGTGCAGATTACTGTAGTTAATACACCCGTAGGAAGCATTAGGTGTAAATGTGATCAACAAATAATTCTAGAGGCACCAAATAACTTTGAGCTGAAAAGCCTCTTTTGAACGCATCTAAAAAGATCAAAGAAAAGTACATTTCATAATGATATGTTTTCTTCAGATATTTACCCAGCTAACCTTGTCTGCTACTTTTCTCTAGCCTGGGAATCCCGAACCTCTCGTTACAGAAGTGGCGCTGATGATGATGATGAGGCGAGAACCCATAAGCCCCTTCGTCATACGACTATACGAGTGGTTTGAACATCCTACAGAATTCACTCTGGTTATGGAGTATCCTGAACCCTGCGAGAGCTTGCTGGACTTCATCACTCGTAATCATCAAGTGTTTGAACCAACAGCACGCTTCATCATGAGACAGGCTGTGCTGGCAGTGCAACACTGCATCCATCGTGGTGTTTTTCATAATGACATTCATGCGCAGAATTTCTTGCTGAAGAAAACCCCGGTACAGCTCAAGCTGATAGACTTTGGCTGCGGTCAGCTGTTTAGTAGCGATGGCTACGAGAGCAAAATATACATTGGTGGGCATTCTGGGAATGTGGAAACCTGAATGTAGTGACTTACTAATTATTTGATACTTTTAAAAAAAAAGCTCAACAATGTGCAAATGTCTTTCTTACAGGAGTAGCGGATCACTGCCCACCTGAAGTCTTGACAGAACCTCGATTCCACGCCGTCCCAGCAAATGTCTGGGCTCTAGGAGTGTTGCTGAACCAGATGGTGAACGCATGTTCTCCTTTTCACAATAGAAGAGAAATCACACTAGCCAAAGTTAGATTTCAGAACTCCAACTTATCCAAAAGTGAGTGAATAATATTGATAACATTGATAAACACACACATAAAGCAAAGGCTTTGTACAGAAACAGTTAAAGGTGAAGTATGTGCGATTTTTTATATATAGCTCAACGTATAGCGAGAGTTCGGGGCGAGAGTCAAGGGAAAGAAATGCAGCTTTAGTTACAGAAGTGAAAGCCAAAATTCACTGCATTTATCTGTCATTTATTCCACTCGCTGCCACTAGTGTCGCAGAAACGACATACTTCACTTTTAAACTAAAGATAAGGAACATTTTACAGTATATTAATCATGTTTTAGATGCTGTTTTCATAGATGCCAGGTCACATGGTCATGACTAACCAGCTCTCTCCTTATTAAAATGTGTACAGAGGTCAGGGATCTGATTAGCCAGTGTCTAGCCCGGGATCCAACTAAACGCCCCACGTTAGAGCAGATGTTACAACATGAATGGATTAGTAATGATCTACAGTAGATTGAAGAAGTTCAGGAGATTCACTCGATCAGTTTCAGGTGTGAGAAAGTCCAACAGAGAGTAGAATTATTATCTTTTGTCTTCAATTCTGGATTATGTGTTGTGAGATTTTCAAATTTGTGTTCATTGTAATGTTCTTGTTATAGTCACCTTCATTTATATAGCGCTTGATACTATACAGATTGTTTTAAAGCGGCTTCATGGTAATAAACAGGAAAATAACAGAATTAGTGATGCAAACAGAATTCAATTCTGTTGTAAAAAAAAAATCATTCATGAGTTGAGTTGTTCATATAATTTTTGTATTGCATAGGAAATAACATATTTGCTGTCCTTGATGGAAGGCTTGAGCTCGAGACTTGACCGAAGCCTGAAGTCCAACCCCAACCTGACAGGGAACTCAGAGCCTTTCCACGTCTGAGCAAGAACATGAGACACTGCAAGACTGGACAGAAGTCATCAAGTCATCACAGCCACATTTGCTTTGTTTTTAAAGTCAGTTTTGTTTTGTTTTTAAAAGTCAAGGCTAGACAAGTCATCTTTATTTATTAGGGGTGTAATGAATGATATTCAAACCAAACTGAAAAAACGCGATACACAGCCGATACGTATCGTGATAACCTCATGGTGCCCTGAACGCGCCCAGTGTCCACAGCTGTTTGTCAGCTACAGAAATTAACTCTTTCGCTTAATATATGCACTATTTTATCCTATATATTCATTATATTTCACTTAACCTGTTGGTGATATCTTGATTATTTAATGTATATGTTTAAAATAACTCATGAAAATGATTATATTTCAACAACTAATTGGAGTAAAGACATATAATTAATGCAAAAACTGCCTTATGTAATTGTTTACATACAATTTGTTATTTGATTGTTACATCTAAAAATAAATAGCAACTGAATTTAATAGTTAACCATTAATATTATAGTAATGTGCAAGTAAAGACTCCCTATATAGTGTACAGCATTAGTAGAGATACTTTTTTAAAGAAACATATAATTATAACTGAAATAATTTAAAGACAGAGAGACAATTTGTTCAGTAAACCACTGTTTAAATTTTTTTTTTTTTAAAAAGCAACTTTATGTTTAGTTCACCACAACCACCCCCCAACCATCATCACGTCAAAACTGAGGTATGTACCGAACCGTCGGTTTTGTGTACCGTTACACCTCTATTATTTATATAGTGCCTTATATATGACCAATCTGTGTGACCCCTTTGAATAAATGTTTTCAATGAATACAAAAGAAGAAATGCTTTTAAACAGTCTCAGCCTATGAGAAACCTGTGAAATGAAAAGACAAAGACATATTTTTGTGCTTCCCGAAATAAAAACTATAAATTAAACTGTAAATAAAATCTACATGGTTGCAAACGTCAGTGCATTTGAGTCTGTCTAAAACATAACAATAGTCAAGTCAAGTCAAGTCAAGGGTATTTATATAGCCCTTTTCACAATATAGATTGCATCAAAGCAGCTTCACAGTATCAATCAAATAACATAACAATGTTTGTTTCTTAGTGGAAAAAACATCCACGTTTGATAGGGCTGATCAATGGTATTAATGCTTGGTTAATTAATTTGAATATCCCCAACTGAGCAAGCCAAAGGCAACAGTGGCAAGTGAACTACTGGTGTCCTAAAACTCCATCAGGTGACTTAATGGAGAGAAAAAAACCTTGGGAGAACCCAGGCTCAGTTGGGGGCCAGTTCTCCTCTGGCGTTTATGAACTAGAGGCCGGATTTACAGTAACTGTAATTTGATACAGAATTTTGTTTTATTTTATCACTTCGGGGTGGGTACGCGAACCGGAATCACAACGTTTTATCTGTAGAGTGGGAAAGGGATCCTCCATAGGGAGAGGCTAGTTGGCACTTCAGCACTGCGTTGTCATCGGGTCTAGGCAAAGCTCATAGTCAGATCTGGATACGGCCTGGATCCGGTAGGCTGCGGGAAAACCTCGGGATAAACAAAGACACTAAAATTAGCGTAGATGCCATTCTTCTTATTATGATGTAACGAGTACATCAGGATTTAAGGGAAGTGTTCCCAGTTCCGGCTGACCTAATCTATGCAGCCTAACATTGAATTATAGAAGTCTATAATATATTATGTGTATGCTAGGTCAAAGAGATGTGTTTTTAGTCTAGCTTTGAATTGACAGAGTGTGTCTGCTTCCCGGACAATGGTAGGAAGACTGTTCCAAAGTTTTGGTGCTAAATAGGAAAAGGATCTACCGCCCGCAGTCGATTTTGATATTCTAGGTATTATCAACTGGCCCGAATTTTGAGATCGCAATAGACGTGAAGGACTATAATGCGTTAAGAGCTCGCTCAAGTACTTTGGAGCTAAACCATTTAGTGCTTTATAAGTAATCAACAATATTTTAAAATTTATACGATGTTTAATAGGAAGCCAATGCAGTGTTGACAGAACCGGGCTAATATGGTAATATTTCCTGGTTCTAGTAAGAACTCGAGCTGCAGCGTTTTGGACCAGCTGTAGTTTATTTATTAAGCGTGCAGGGCAACCACCCAGTAGAGCATTACAATAATATAGTCTTGATGTCATGAAAGCAAGAACTAATTGTTCTGCATTTGTTAAGTAGAGCATATGTCGTAATTTAGATATATTTTTAAGATGGAAAAATGGGGTTTTACAGATACTAGACACGTGACTTTCAAATGAAAGATTGCTATCAAAGAGCACACCCAGGTTCCTAACCGACGACGAAGACTTAAAAGAGCAGCCATCAAGTGTTAGACAGTATTCTAGCTTATTACGTGTGGAAGTTTTTTGTCCAATAATTAGAATCTCTGTTTTTTAAGAGTTTAGTAGTAGGAAATTACTAGTCATCCAATTTTTTTTATCAGCTATGCATTCCGTTAATTTTGTGAATTGGTAAGTTTCGTTAGGTTTTGAAGAAATATACAGCTGAGTATCATCAGCATAACAGTGAAAGCTAATTCCATGTTTCCTAATGATATCTCCTAATGGTAGCATGTACAGAGTGAACAGCAGCGGCCCTAGTACTGAGCCTTGTGGTACGCCATACTGAACTTGTGATCGATAAGACATCTCTTCATTTACTGCTACAAACTGATAACGGTCAGATAAGTATGATTTAAACCATGCTAGTGCAATTCCACTAATGCCAACAGTTTTCTAGTCTATTTAAAAGAATGTTGTGGTCAATTGTGTCAAATGCAGCACTAAGATCGAGTAACAATAATAGAGAGCTACAACCACGATCGGATGATAAAAGTAAATCATTTGTAACTCTGAGAGCTGTCTCAGTACTATGGTGCGGTCTAAATCCTGACTGAACATCCTCGCAGATATCATTTCTTTCAAGAAAGGAACACAGTTGTGAGGATACTGCTTTTTCTAATATCTTTGACAGAAAAGGCAGATTTGAGATCGGCCTGTAATTGACTAATTGTGAAGGATCAAGTTGCGTTTTTTTAACATGCGGTTTTATCATAGCCAGCTTAAAGGTTTTTGGTACGTATCCTAGAGACAAAGACGAATTAATGATATTAAGAAGAGGATCTATGATTTCTGGAAGCATCTCTTTCAATAGCTTAGTCGGTATAGGGTCTAACATACAAGTTGTCGATTTAGATGAATTAACGAGTTTGCAGAATTCTTCCTCTCCTATAGCAACAAATGAATAAAAAATTTCCTCAGGGAGATTACAATGCACCCCCTGATGCGATACTGTAGTAGACTGTTGCATAGTTATAATTTTGTCCCTGATATTATCAATCTTATAAGTGAAGAAGTTCATAAAGTCATTACTCTGTTGCCCGGAAACTTCTGTGCTTGAAGCTTTCTTTTTCGTTAGTTTAGCCACTGTTTCAAATAAATACCTAGGATTATGTTTATTTTCTTCTAATAGGGTTGAAAAATAAGCAGATCTAGCAGCTTTTAAAGCCTCTCTGTAAGCAATCGAGCTCTCTTTCCATGAAATCCGAAATACCTAGTTTTGTTTTCTTCCAGTTGCGCTCCATTTTACTGGCTGCTCTCTTAAGGGCCTGAGTGTGCTCGTTGTACCACGGCGTTGGACTATTTTCTTTAATCTTCTTTAAGCGCAACGGAGCAACTGCGTCTAAAGTGCTGAAAAAGAGAGAGTTAAAAGTTTCTGTTGCAATATCAAGTTCTTCTAAGCTATCCGGGATGCTGAGATGATGAAACTGATTAGGAAGATTATTGATAAAGCAATCTTTAGTGGCAGAAGTTATAGGTCTAACAATAAACGAGACTAGAGCCTGTGGACAGTAATAATAATAATTTGGTGCATGACACCCCCATTGGTTATTTAGGTTAAAGAAGCTATTCTTCTATTATTAGAAAGATTTAAGTCAATCTGGAAGCTTATAGGAATAGTTACCCCAAAACAAATAAAAAGTTATGTCATGAAACTTTAGAGATAACAAATGATTGGAGGTTTCACCATGACAACAAAAACAACTCCTCCTTGGTCTTTAAAAATGACTGACATTAATTTAGTGATCAAATGTAGCACTCTTATGGAAATATGATTAAATGTAATCATCCTTTAAATCTGACTAAACTTCAAATTGTTTGTCATTAATCAACATCTCATGAAAATGTTTCTAATTCGAGTTTCTAATTCTAATTCGAGCTAATTCGGGTTTCTAATTCGAAATATGACCTTCTGTTACAAAACAAGGCATTGATTTCATTCATACTAGGACTTAAATCATGTTTATCCAACCTCAGACATTTTCGAAGACACACAAGTGAATAGGGGAAGAAATGATATATCAATATTCCTATGAAATATTAGGTATTATTATGAAAATGTTGCCAATTATTACTCCCATTATTACACTTGTTTTCATTTCATGTTCCCCGTAAGAACACTTTAATATGCATATTAGATACAGTGTAGATTGTATTGAATGGGACTACCCATTAATGGCCATTTTACCCACATATTGCATAAAGTAAAATGGTATATCAATTAATTCCGTTATATATATGGTAACATAGTTGAGAATCATCTTTATACAAAGTTTGGTTACAAAAAATCCTGAAACCTAAAAATTGTTTGGTAAATGAAAAAAAAATCCAGTTTTTGCCTATACCTTTCATGTTTTTAAACAACTGAGTCCTGGTTCCACTATAGGACATAGCATAAGATATGAATAAAATATATTTTTTCAAAAATGTTTTTTTTTTCTCCATTTGTTTAGTATGCTATTTATGTTTATGTTTTTGTCTCTCCATTTTATTTATTATTTTTGATCTGTTTAGCTGTGGATTTACTGAATGAGCACTGTGCCACTGTACGTCCGACTGTTGTTTGTTTGCACTGTATCTTATTTCCTTTTTATTCTAAACTGTTTTAATTGTTTTTTATTTCTTTTGATTATTTTAATTCCTTCTAGGTAAAGCACTTTGAATAACCATTGTGTATGAAATGTGCTATAAAATAAAAATGTTCTGTGTCTCTAGATGAAATATTACATTGTCCATCTGATCCAACTATGTGTATTATTAATTTTCATTTCACAAAAACTAAATTCAATTGCCTCTTGTATGTATGAAGAATTATCTAGATATTTTAATCCGTCGTGCAGATCATTGCACTGTCTATCTTATATATTAATGTAACGTTTATATTCAAATTCACCACGAGTTGTGTAAGTTTCGAGTGTCGACTTGATGATATAATGCCGTATATCTGGACGCATCAGGAACAACAGGGCCGTATATCTGCCTGCTCCAGGTCTGCAGCCTCCCCCATATAGGAATTGATGTATAATCCTTGAAATAATCATGTTTCTTTTTAGTTTAACTTAGTTTTTGTCCTGCATAACACACGTGAATTTTTTTGTTTAATAATTATTGTTTGAAGAAACATAAAGGATACTAAACCTCAAAAAAACAATTCCAAGAAGTCCAAATAGCAGTAAACAGAATGAAAAGAACTTAAACATAAATAACAATATAGCTGCGAGCAGCGATTGCGGGCCCAAGCCGGTGGCACCGCCGCCCCGGTGCCTTTAGGGTTATTGTGCACGACGTGCAAAAACGTAACCCCTCTTTGACTGTTGAAAAGAAGTGTGCTGTAGAGCTTGCATCAGTGTGGCCTCTGCAAAAGTGCGTATCCAGGGCACATATAAACCACAAAGTATGCGTGAGCAACCTTCTGAAACCCAAATTGAAAAATGAGACAGCCTATGGTCTCATTGATTTAACAGACACATGAAATAAGTACACAAGACCGAAAATTCATATGAAGTGTGCCATTTGGGGACAGGGCCTATGATCGTGAACCACAATAGCCACATATATGAGATCATTTAAAATTAGAATAATTTTTAGGTCAATATGTTTTGCAGCACTTAAATGTGTAAATCCAGAAGCCCAGTATTTATCTGGAGGTCTTTGTCCTTTGCCTGTCAACCTGGTTTGTCTCTGCTTTTTCTGTTCTGCCCTGTTTGCCATTGTTCTCCCTGCCTGTCTTGACCATTCTTAATAAAAAGCTGCAAATGGATTCCCCTGGCCTGACCCTGCCTCGATACAACACATATGCTGCATCTGCTCGCTATCTGCCGAACGGCTCTGGTAGATCCGCTTCAGCACTGATGATGTTGTAGGAATAGTGCGCTCTGATTGGTCTGGATTATTCTGGAATTTTTATTTTATACAGAAATAAGTTATTTATAATTCATATATATATAGAGATAGATAGATAGATAGATAGATAGATAGATAGATAGATAGATAGATAGATATACATATATAAAGACACAGAGAATATTACTTGCCTTACCTGTTTAGTAAAATGAAAAAATAAAAATAAATAACTAGGGAAACCGAGATAATTATTCTGATTTGATGATACACTCAAAATATTACACAAGCAATCGTTTAAATGTAATGATATTCAGAACAGAACAAGAATTTTAAAAAACTATAAACAAGAAGTAACCGAAATAATGTAAAGCGAAAGTCAAAGTAAGTGGTGTTGGGCTCACGTAACTCTCTCATTAGAATCAAACTGTTTCAACATTTGTGATGTATTTGGATGCTAGTTTTTTCTTTATTATAGGCTTTGTACTTCACTCACGTTCCAATATGTGTGTGAGTGTGTGTGTGTGTATGTGTGTGTGTGTTTGGTGTGTGTGTGTGGTTGAGGTGTGGGTGCGATTGAACTGTTACACATAAAAACATACTCCGTCATTTTGTTCATCGAGGACGTAAATTCAAACTGCAAAGTGTTTACTTATATTTATGTACACTCACAATAAAACACAAAGTGCTTTTGTCAAACTATAAACTCAAACTGTAACCTACAACTGTCCCCCAACCAAAATCTCACCCACACACACCAACACCCACACACACAGTTTAAAAGCAAAAAATATTTATCCAACCTCGTTTAAAAACAGTCTGTGAGTGCCATCTTTTGGACATTCATCATATTGCATTGGTTTTAATTTCTTGTCCTCAAACAGAGCACTGATCTGTTTATTTTTAAGTTACACATTCTACATTGATTAAAATAGAAAATCAAATGTGTTTTTTTTTAATGGTAGTATTATTTTATACAATAATTTATAAATGTGATGAGAATAAATGTAGTGTGCATAAAATTTTTAAGGAAAACATTGATCTAATATAGCACATTAAAGAGAGAGAGACGGAGGAGCGGGCGCGATCGAACTGTGTGTGTGTGTGTGTGTGTGTGTGTGCGTGTGTGTGTGAAAGGGGCGCGATCGAACTGTGTGTGTGTGTGGGAGAGAGAATAAAATTTTTAAGGAAAACATATTGATCTAATATAGCACATTATTGATCTAATATAGCACATTAGAGAGAGAGAGAGAGAGAGAGAGAGAGAGAGAGAGAGGCGCGGGCGCGATCGAACTGTGTGTGTGTGTGTGCGTGTGTGGGAGAGAGAGAGGCGCGGGCGCGATCAAACTGTGTGTGTGCGTGAGACAGAGAGAGGCGCGGGAGCGATCGAACTGTGTGTGTGTGTGTGAGAGAGAGAGAGAGAGAGAGAGAGAGAGAGAGAGAGAGAGAGAGAGAGAGAGAGAGAGAGAGAGAGAGAGAGAGAGAGATAGAGAGAGAGAGAGGGAGAGAGAGAGAGAGAGAGAGAGGGAGAGAGAGAGGCGCGGGTGCGATCGAACTGTGTGTGTGTGTGTGTAATACAGGTAATAAATGAATAAAAGTGCGTATAAATACAATTTTGGACACAAGAGGGCGGTATGGCCCCATGAATGACTTTGTGTTTAAACTATCACCCGACGATACCCCCTCCCCCTCCCCCTCCTCACACAGACACACACACACACACATACAGAATGCCAGGGTGCATTCTCTCTGTCAGAGAGAGGGAGAGAAAATTCTCAGAATCCACATTCAAACTACAATATCTAAATTTCTGTTTGTCTGAGCTGAGCTGAACAATATACACGCAGAGTTTTGTAACTGTAGATACAATTAACTAAGTTATAACACACTTTATGTGTCCTTTTTTAGTCATAAATTAATTTCCTCGCCATGGCCAAACCGTTCGAGATATCAAAAATCCGTTCGCAATTTAGCATCCTCAATGTCTTGACTTCACGCTAACCGAGTTTTGTGGTGTTTGGATTAATTCTCTAGGAGAAGTATATCAAAAATAAAAGCATGCATTTTCCAAACAACCCATAATAGCTGACTTCCTGTTGAGCTGTCATAAAACTTAGAGCACGAAAGTTGTTCGGCCCGATGAGATCTATAAGTGTACCGAGTTTCATATTATTACAAGCAAGCATGTTTGATATATGGACAAGTGTTCGAATCCCGTTCCAGGGGGCGCTGTCGAGCCCCCCTGCCACGCCCGGGTACCAGCTTCAGCCCGGCCCTGATGGCCGCAGGTTCTGACCTGTGTGCAAAGTTTCAAGAGTTTTCGAGCACGTTAAGGGCCCCAAAACCTTGAAAAACTAAAATAAAAGCATTCTCACTCAGCAGACAAACCCCCCTCCCCTCAAACACACGGAGAGACGTAGGGTCAGAGAGAGAGGAAGAGAAAATTCTCCAAAACATCCACATTCAAACCAAAATATCTGACTTCCTGTTGGTCTGAGCTAATAAGTGTAAATTAGAAAGTTGTCCAGCTCGATATGAACATTATACATACTGAGTTTTAAGATTGTAGATAAAAGTATAGACCTAACTCCCCCTCTTTTGTCAAAAGGTGGCGCTACTGAGCCCCTGCACCACGCCCGTTTCTGAAACTTTGCACATGTCTACTGGCTAATAAATGTGATGTGTCTGTCGAGTTTCATGCAATTTCAAGTATGCTAAGAGTCTCAAAAGCATCAAAAAAGAATCTTAAAGTTTGATGCGTTACCACGGCAACAGTATCTAAGATATCAATAATCCTTTCACAGGTCTAAATCTGCCGCGTGTTTACATTATACACATAAAGTTTGAAGCAAATCGGGTAAAAATAAGAGGGTGATTTCAAAGCATTTTGAAAGTGACACACTTCCTGCTGCCAGTTGGTGGCGCTATAACTTTGACTCACAATAGTCACATCCATGTGATCGGCCTCTTACAGCGAACACACTGCTGAAGTTTCATCAAGATCAGTCAATGTATGCAGAAGTTATAACACACTTCCTGTTTCCATTATTCGCCATAAATTCGTTTCCTCGCCACGGCCAAACCGTTCGAGATATCAACAATCCCCTGGCAATTTTTCATCCTCAATGTCTTGACTTCATGCACACCGAGTTTGGTGACGATCGGGTGAATTCCCTAGGAGGAGTATATCGAATTCCTGAACATGAGTTTCCAAACAACCCATAATAGCCGACTTCCTGTTGGGCTGGCGTAAAAAGTAAGAGTGCAAAGGATATATGAAACGATGAGATCTATATGTGTACCGATTTTCAGATTAATTCATGCAAGCGTGTTTGATATACGGACATGTTTTCAAATCCCGTTCCAGGGGGCGCTGTCGAGCCCCCCTGCCACGCCCGGGTACCATCTTCAACCCGGCCCTGATGGCCGCGGGTTCTGACCCGTGTGCAAAGTTTCAAGAGTTTTTGAGCACGTTAAGGCCCCCAAAAGTGCCCAAAAGGTAGTAAAATAATAATAATAATAATAATAATAAATAATCCTTAGGAAAACAATAGGGCCTTCGCCTTTTCAAGGCTTGGGCCCTAATTACACAAGGGTTATCATCAAAAAATACCTTCTAAAGATTACATAGTTTAAGGGATTTTTTGTTACGCATTATTCTTACAGATTTGAAAAACACCATTAAATATTTATGGAAAAGTGAGAATTTGGGAGGGTTCTTAATGAATCTGCATGTATGAAGTAATTGTCCAACATCACAATATTGTTAACCAAAAATCATAATAATTGAAAGAAAAAGACAAATATTTTATCAAAGTCAGGTATTACAAAACTCAACCAAACAAAGGTCATCCCAGAATTTTTTGTTGAGAATTTACATAAAATAATTGTTCAAATGAATGTTTCACAAAAGGTGCACTCATCACAATCCAGATTAAATCTGTCTGAGAAACTCATCACAAGGATAAATATCATTAATAATTTTAAACTTTAAACATTCGGTATAAAGTGGGAAAGTGAGAAATCTTGTTCTAATTTGAACCAATTTATCTTTAGAAAAATCAAAAACAAGAAGTCTCTTTCTAACTTTAGAAGGTAAAGTCTCTGTATTTACAAATGTTCCTAAAACCTAAATCATAGACCTCTCCTCCGTAAAATTAAGACCAGAAATGATTAAATTACTCGCTGTTGGAATCACCGGTGAATAACAATGCACCTTCAACCAGCTGGACCAAACCATCAGGCACAGCTTTTAACAAAGACGCATTTAATGTCCGAGAACAAATAATATTGCATTTTTCACAAAAGTTGTCATAACTAAGGAAATTTCCATAATCCATTTTTTTTGTTATTTATTTTTACAGGCAAGTCATTAAGAACAAGTTGTTATTTACAATGGCGGCGTGACGAGTGGAATAACTGTAGCCCGGTTGAATAAAGAAAAGTTGCTCTCTCACTGATGTTGTCTGTTTATTGTCTGAACACCTTCACAACACCTTAAGAGCTAGAACAGATGAATTAACATTATTGGAATATGTAAAAATTCACGTTCATATAAATTAAACAAAAACCAGCAGTCACTATATCAACAAATTACGAAATTAATACTAACATTTATCATAAACGCCTTAAATTGCTCAAAAATTAAACAAACATATAAAACAATCATAAAGGCAAGATATGCTATGCAGCATTATACAAGTGCATAAATATACATGAAGTATACCTTGTAGGCTACTCCTTCCCAACCAGGTGCTAAAACAACAGATGCAAAACAAATACTACTAAAATAAAAACAAACGGCGACTAGATGCCTAAATTAACTTTAAAGTTGCCTTAATAATATAATTCACATCCGTGAATCCGTGACCGCATGGTTCCGTGTCTCCGTCTATCAGCAATCTCTGTGTATGTGCGCTTCCTGTGCGCGAGCGATCTGTTCGCATTTCCGGCAAGCCACCTTTCAAAATCAAGGTCTCTATAGGCTAAATAACTAAGAGTGCAAAGAAAATCTTCAAAAATATCATAAACAATATTAAGAATATAACTAATATTAAGAAATATAGAATTACGATAATATCAGAATAATATATTAATGCCCAAAACTAATTCAAATAACTGAGGGGTTATTTACACTCCCACCAAATCATGAGTGACTACAAATCTCAACTTCAATCACAAATGATTTTCAAAATAAATTACCCAGGTTTAAGGCTAGATGTAAAGGAAAGACTGAAACATATTCTACTATGAACTGCATAGATCAAAGGATATGTCAGGAAGTTCAGGCTGCCTCTAGCAGCAGGACCAGCTTCTGCACTGGACGATCCACTATTGAAGGTTTGTTCAGACGTTTACCATCCTTCCCCAGTTTTGTCTCCAAAACGTATCTTCACTCTTCTCACCAAGCCATCCTTGTCAACTACCGTCTCAATAACTTCTGCCAAGCGCCACTCATTCCTGGGCAGATCGTCTGCCTTCTCCAATACTATATCTCCAACTTGGATGTTCCTTCTTGGTGTAAGCAATGTGTTGCAATGTTAGAAACATACTCCTTCAGCCAACGGCCCCAAAATTGCTCTGCTAAGTATTGGACATGGCGCCATCTCTTGCGAGCATTTACATCTTCTCTAACAAACTTGCCAGGGGGTGGTAGAGCTTGGGTAGTTTTCAAAGTGAGCAGGTGATTTGGGGTAAGGGGCTCAGGACTCTTAGGATCATTCAGATTGTCTACTGTGAGCGGTCGGCTATTTACAATTGCCATAGCCTCGTAGAAGAAGGTCCGAAGGGAAGAGTCCTCAAGCCTTCCAGAATATAAGGACAGAGTGGAATGAAGAACACTTCTCACAGTTCTAATCTGCCTCTCCCAAACTCCTCCAGTGTGACTTGAATGGGGTGCGTTGAAGACAAAGTCACATTGTTTTCCTGCTAAGAACGTTACCAGACGATTGGTGTCAATTTCTTTCATGGCCTTAGCAAACTTATTCGTAGCTCCAATGAAATTACTGCCTTGGTCGCACCTTATTAGACGGACTGCTCCTCTGATAGCGATGAAACAGCGAAGACCATTGATAAAGGCGTCCGTGGACATGTCACCCAACATCTCAATATGGATGACAACAGAAACAGACCTCTGCAACAGAAACAGGTAAAGAGAAGTCCATACCTCTTGTACGATTTACGGCTTTGTTTGGTGATGAACGGACCAAAAACATCCATTCCGCAGTACGTGAATGGAGGGGATGGATCTGTACGCTCTGAGGGCAGGTTGGCCATTCTTTGCTCTTCTGTGGGTCTGCGAAGCTTGCGACATCACACACACCGTCGTACAAAGGAGGCTACCGTCCTATTTACTCCTGTTATCCAATATCCTCTTGATCTGATCTCATTTATAGACAAGCCTTTTCCTTGATGTTCAGTTTTCTCATGACAATCGGCGATCAGAAGTTTTGTAAGATGGTGTTCCTTTGGAATTATTACCGGATATTTAATGGAGTTAGGGACAGAAGAGTTGCAAAGCCTTCCTCCCAACTTGAGCAATCCGTCGTGATCGACAAAAGCATCTAGATTGCATAGCCTGTTGTTGTGTGAGGGTTGCTTGCCCTTACAGAGTAAGGCTATCTCTTCTGCACACATCTGACTCTGTAAGTCCTTGATGATGATGCACTTAGCATCCTCACGTTCTGCCACTGTACTGTGGTCACTTGACTTGTCTTTTCTGACTCGACGAAGCAGACGTGCGACTGCTTGGATGACTTTGGACCATGAGGACAACTTTGTGAAACGGTTGGATGAGCAGGAACACTGTACCGTTTGCGTGTTCAGTGACTGAGCCTTCTTTACCTCTGGGTCTCCAATTGGAAGTTGTGTGTTAACATCCACAGGGGAAGCCATTTGCCTTTCCCACAAGACGTTCGGTCCTCTGAACCAGCTGGAAGTGACAAGATCATTGACACTCATACCTCGTGATGCATAGTCGGCTGGATTTTCATCTGAGGGAATGTATTGCCACTGTTGAGGAGTTGTACTGTAATGAATTCTCTGAACTCGATTTGCGACAAACGTATGGAAGCGGCGAGCTTCGTTGTTTATATAGCCTAACACCACTTGAGAGTCAGTCCAGAAAAATGCCTCTGTATCTGCAAGGTTCATTTCTTCCTTTAACATATCATTCACTGCAACTGACACAACCGCAGCGGTCAACTCTAACCGAGGGATTGTTGTTACCTGAAGTGGGGCTACTCTAGATTTTGCCATGAGCAAAGAACAATGGACATCACCTTGTTCGTTCTCGAGCCTAAGGTATGAGCACTGGCCATATCCTCTCGTGCTGGCGTCCAAGAAGTGATGAATTTCTCTCTTTGTGATTCTCTGAAATCCAGCAGGCACAATACAACGAGGCACCTTAATCTCCTCTAAGTTTTCAAGATCAGCCTTCCAATGCTCCCACCTTGGCCGCAAACCATCAGGTAAAGGATCATCCCAGCCCATGCCATTCCTGCACATTTCTTGCAGAACAGCTTTTCCATTGAGCAAGAATGGTGCAAGAAACCCTAGGGGGTCAAACAATGAGGCCACTATAGACAGTATGCCTCTACAGGTTGCTGGCTGGTCCTTTAGGTTGACACTAAATCTGAAGTTATCATGTTCCAGATGCCAGTAAATGCCCAAGGCTCTTTCCAAAGGCTGGTCATTGAGGAACAGATTGACAGCTGTAACGTCCACAGCACACTCAGAGGGTGGTATGCTCTCCAAAACTGCCTTGTTGTTGGACACAAACTTATGCAATCTTAAACCTCCTAGTGCGCACACCTGGCGAGCTTCTCGCACATACTGGATGGCCTTCTCTGCACATTCAACACTGGAAACTCCATCATCCATGTAGAAATCTTGCATAATGAATTGTGAACCTAGGGGGTACAGATGTCCACCTTCTCTTGCAAGATGTTTCAGTCCGTAGTTAGCGCATCCAGGGGACGACGAGGCACCAAAAAGATGTACTCTCATGCGGGACGTTCGAGGCTGTGAGTCGAAATCTCTATTTTTCCACCACAGAAATCGTAAGTAATCTCGATCTGCTTTGTCAACATGGAATTGGTGAAACATCCGCTCAATATCACACATCAAGGCCACTGGATACTGTCTGAAACGCAAAAGAATGCCAGTCAGGCTGTTCATCATGTCAGGTCCTGTAAGTAGGTGATCGTTCAAGCTGGACCCCTTGTATCTGGCAGAGCAGTCGAAGACTACACGCAATTTCCCTGGCTTCTTCGAGTGATACACCCCATGATGAGGGATGTACCATTTTTCTCCTTTCTTTCCTTCATCGATGACTCTTTCTGCGTCACCATTCTCTATTACGTCTTCCATGAAATTCACATTATGATCTCTATACTCCTGGTCCTTAACTACTCTCCGCTTTAGATGTTGAAGTCTCATGACAGCAAGAGGCTCATTATCTGGAAGATACGGTCTTTTCTTGAATGGAAGGGGCATTTCCAAATGTCGGTATTCATTCATTTGGATGTTTTCTTCCATTTTATTCAAGAACATAATGTCCTCTTGAGACACCACTCTTGTGTTTTCTTTAGTATCCTTGAAATCTGACTCCAGCAATTTGATAACATCAGCTGGCGTTACAGAAGGAATCTCCTTAATAGATACTCTGTGACACATTCTAACACCGCTTTGTGACTCGTAATGTGTCAAGGAAGGGCCCACGATGCTCCACCCGAGATCCGTACGAACAGCATATGGCTCATTATCTGCTCCAAGAATAACTTCTTTGGGTGCTAAAGCTCTGGGACAATTATATCCTAATAATAGACCAACCTCACAGTCTTGAAGCAGGGGAATTTGGTATGCCAGAGCAGTGAGATGTTTCAAAACACCTGGCAGTCTCAATAGTAGGGATGTGGGCGCGATTTCCAGGGATACATTCCTTAGTGTATGCAGGGGGAAGGTCTAGAATTACCGTAGAATTAAAACCTCTGACTCGAAGACCGGAAACTTATTCACTAGATATCAACGAATCTCTTCCAACCATGGTAGTGAGCCTAAGTGTCACTGGGCATGAGTCAACCTTTAGACTTTGACTTACTGCATATTCGACGAAGACAGTGTCGCTTTGTGTGTCTAACAGAGCATAAACGAGTTTCTCAGAGGCTGGGTCATTTTGTGAGGATAACCACACTGGCACAATCATTGAGGCGTTAGCAAAGGTGCATCCAGATTCTACACTTAAAGACGTTGTCACAACCTTTTCGTGTGTTCTCTCTGGGCTTTGGGCAGGGGAGGACTTCACCCTTCTAATGAAGCTGTCATCGTGTAAGCAGGTAGGATGCCTTCCCTTGCAGGTATCACAGCTATGTCTGGAACGACAATCTCTGGCACTGTGACCGAGCTTCAAACATCCGTAGCACAGATTAGTATCTTTTATGAACTGTCTCCGCTGTTCAAGAGACTTTGCAGAGAATTTAGAGCAATCATGAATTTGATGTTCACTGCTTTGACAGAACAGACATGGTTTAGAGACTTTACTAGCTTGCTTCGGATTCTCATGTTGTGTGATTATCTTTGTGTGGAAGACATTGGCTTTGTTCTTACTAACCTTGAGGTTCTGTTTATCCTTATTAGCTTCAGAAGTGTGAAGAGTATAGAAGGAAGTGACTGGGTTGCAGGCTACCTCAGCCTCAACTGACATGAAGTTAGAGTGTTAGTCTTGAGTCTCACTCAGTGTTTGAGTAGCTTGACGAATCAGGAAGTTTACTGACGAGTTTTCTATTTTCCTCACAATCATTCAGTATTTCCAGTCCCTTAACATGAGGCATAGCGTCTTAACATGCATTCAGGAAATCTGAGAAATTTCTGAGTCCTTCAGCGTCCTTGGGCTGGGTTCTGGGCCAGCATGCAAGTTTCTCTCGAAATGCTCTTTGTACAATGAACGGCTGTCCATAGCGATCCTGAAGTCTTTTCCATGCATCCTTGTAGGCTTCCTCATAATTTATGTAAAACATGCCTTCAAGAGTTTTTCGAGCAGAACTAGTGACATACTTCTTCAAGTAGTATAACTTATCTGCTGAGGAGATATGTCTTTTGTCGATGAGTGATTGAAATGAAGCCTTCCATTCAATAAAGTGAATGGGGTCACCACTGAAGACTGTAGGCTCTGGCATAGGAAGTCTGTTCAGCGTTATACTGTCTTGAACAGCCTGTGCAAGGTATGACACATCTGCATTGGGAGTTAGCAATGATGCTTTTGCATTGAGTGTTGGCTCAATGGAGGATGAATACACAGGATCTTGTGTAGGAACGCTTAGAGGTTGACTGCAGCCCGACATTCTGATTAGCAAAGAGAATGATGTCTTCCTTGTCAAACACCTTCAGTCTGGCTCTAGCTGCTCTTACCTCCTTTACCGCGTGTAATCTTTCAAACTTACTCCTTTGAGCATCAAGTTCTCTTCTTTGCTTTTCTTCTAGAAGTTGGGAGGAGTAACATTACTTCGAAGTCTCGTGTATGCGGTCATTACATTGTCTCTTTCGTTTTCCAATGTGTCTATAAGTGATGCTAGCTGACTCTCGGAAATGTCCGTTTTCAGCTGCCCTCTTGCCTTTCGAGCCTCAGCTTTCCATTGCTCATATGCACGCATGAGCCTTCTCTCTGCCCTTTGTGACTCCTCTCTTTGATACGCGAGCATCTTTTCCGTTGGAATTCGTTCTCGACCAGAGCGACGTACCTCATGTCTTTACACCATCAGAATGTTCTCCATCTCCCTTTGCTTTGAGAAGGTAGGATTTTTAATGCTTCCATTTCTTTCACAGGAGTGCGCGACTTGGATCCTTGGTCTGTCATCATTTACATCAGCAAATGGAATCAATGAGATAAAGCTCTTACTGTAGCAGCCCGGTTGAATAAAGAAAAGTCGCTCTCTCACTGATGTTGTCTGTTTATTGTCGGTAACACCTTCACAACACCTTAAGAGCTAGAACAGATGAATTAACATTATTGGAATATGTAAAAATTCACGTTCATATAAATGAAACAAAAACCAGCAGTCAATACAGCAACAAATTACGAAATTAATACTAACATTTATCATAAATGCCTTAAATTGCTCAAAAATTAAACAAACATATATAAAACAATCATAAGGCAAGATATGCTATGTAGCATTATTCAAGTGCATAAATATACATGAAGTATACCTTGTACTCCTTCCCAACCAGGTGCTAAAACAACAGATGCAAAACAAATACTACTAGAATAAAAACAAACAGCGACTAGATGCCTAAATTAACTTTAAAGTTGCCTAATATAATTCACATCCGTGAATCCGTGACCGCATGGTTCCGTGTCTCCGTCTATCAGCAATCTCTGTGTATGCGCGCTTCCTGTGCGCGAGCGATCTGTTCGCATTTCCGGTGTCGTGCCGAAAGTGATGGTCCGCCGAAAATTGATTGCGCTTAGTCTCTTTACGTCTCCAGCTGGATCAAACAGACATAACGTGCAAATCACCATCAGTTTATGTCCGTGGTAATAGCAAAGGTATGTCTGTGTGATACTTTAACGTTTCTTTTAACATAATAATAACAATTGTGGCCAAATAAGTGTTTGCAGTTGATTGCTTAATCAAATATGATCATAGCAAATAATAGAAGCCTGTTGTTTACGATGGAATAAGTGTTTGCATTTGGAAAACGGACTGTAGCCTATAATAACATGACTACTGCTGACCTATATAAAATAAAGACATGATCTCTTTTGCAATTATCCTTATGACTCTGCATTATTTTACCTGCTGTGTACCAACCAATCCAGCCCTTTTTACCTGTTAAAATATCTTTAAATGTAGAAAACAACCCATAAAATGCAGTATTCTACTTAGGCTACAATTATTGAAGCCTCTATTTACTGCAAAAAATAATGCAATCAATTTTCGGCAGACCATAACTTTTCGGCACAACACCTGTAAGCCACCTTTCAAATTCAAGGTCTCTATAGGCTAAATAACCAAGAGTGCGAAGAAAACGTGTGTGTTGTATGTGACACTGACAGGCTTTGGCTGCAGCTTGTGTATATCACGTGTATGTGTCATATTGCGTGTTATTAAGCCACATTAAGCGTTCTTATAGGCCTACTGGTTTTCTATGGGACGTAATTAAACGTGTAATTAAACACGTTACGTTCATATTCTGGGCTCATCTGATTTTTTGAAACCCATTAATTTCAAGGACTTCCAAAGATGCATAACAGAGCTCTACAAGTGTATGCACTATGCAAGCACTATACAGGATTCACCCTATTATACTTTATCGACACAAATTGAAGTCAAACAGCAAACAGCCATCCCCAAATAGTCTAGGCTGTCTTTGACTTAAACCAGGTTAAATTCTTATTAAATTAAGAATACCATAATTCATCCGTTCAATTAGGCCTAATGGTGTGTTCACATCGAACGCGAATTTAATTATTTGCGCAAGTAGATTTCATACAAAGTCAATGCAAAGACGCAAATAGATTAGGCGACGCGTTTGCCGCGAACGTCTTCCGCGCAAGTTGAAAAATTTGAACTCGAGCGAATGTTCAAGCGTCTAACTAGACGCGTATTTGACGCTCTGTTCGCGTTCGGTGTGAACACACCAAGACCATACTTGCCAACCTTGAGACCTCAGAATTAGGGAGATATCCCCCCATCACAAACGCAAAGAAATATGTAATTCATTTATTTTACAAATTCAATTCCTTAAGGCCTCTTTTTTTCCTTAGACCCTTTTTTTGGTACAATATTTTTTGCATATATATATATATATATGTATTGTATGTATATATTTTGTATGTATTTGTACAATAATAACAACACTACCATGGTCTCTTCTTTCTTCCTTTTCCCCTTCTTCTGCTTCTGTCGCGCTTGACTTCGAGGTGTAACTTTTATTATTGTTCGGTCTGAAACGGCGCCCAGTGACGGATGGTGTAGCAATATTGTTGTCCGGGTGGAAATCGGGAGAAATTCGGGAGAAAGGTCGGTCCGGGAGATTTTCGGGAGGGGCTTTGAAATTCGGGAGTCTCCCGGAAAAATCGGGAGGGTTGGCATGTATGACCAAGACATCGAGAGTCACGCAGACCTATAACAACCCAGCCACAACATATAATTGGGAATAATGCCTTACCTTAACACAGAATGGATTTCAAGGACTTTGCGCGCAGATCAATAGCATCCACCGTTTATATTCGAATCTTTGAGTTATGTAGCCTACGTAAACATGACAAGAATAGCATTTATATTTATCTTTATTGAAGTGAATTAGGTTTAATTCGCAGGCAAGCATGCATGAATGATATTTTTGCTATTTTAGACATAATACTCCACGATGATCACATTGCACAAAACTGAAAGTGCACATCAAAATAAAACATTATCAACATTTTTTGAGACCCCCCAAAATTTCACGAATCACGTTTTCAGGGGAGCATGTCTTATTAAGGGGAGCCGAGCTCCCCCGTAATTCGCACCCTGTATATATATATATATATATATATATATATATATATATATATATATATATATATATATATATATATATATATATATATATATATATATCATGACATGGAGACGCCGGCGCGGTCACTTGCATTGCACGTGAACTGGAGCGCATCTCATAAATTAACCGAAAATCAGCGTATGCCTCACATGATAAATATCTATAGAAAGCTTGAAATGTCTTTAAACGAACAAATTCAAAACAAAAAGAAATAGTTGAATCTCTGATTATGTAATCCATTATGTGCATTTCTCTCTATAGGCAATCGTCAACTTCTCTCTCTTCTGATCGTCAACTTCATCATTGCAGCCGACAACTAGTTTATTAATAAAAATGTTTGCACACGTGTCACAGGATTTACAAATGCATATCTTGCTTGTTGCACGCACATATATTATGTCGAAATAACGAGATATTATGTTGAAATAACATTATTTATAATAATAAATATTTAAGAATATTTGATTCAATGCTGAATGTTGTGCTTGTTGAATTTAATAAAATGAAAACTTTAATTGTGATAATTAAAATAATTGAAAATTGAGTCGCCAAGTTTAGCTGATTTATTAATAGTATTAATATATAGCCGATATCTCGATATACTAGCACCCCCTCAGAACCTGCTTCAAACATTCTCTGGCGTCGCCCCTGGTGGACACGAATAATTCCACGGATTATAATAATTACTGTTCAGAAAAGAATAAATCTCACAGAAAACGTCAAAATTAAGTTTGTATTCAATAATGTGTTCAGATTCGATGTGTGCTCGCGCGCTCTGCTCATATACAGGTGCTTGTGTGCGAGTAATTCGAATTTTAGTTGCTATAGCGACGCGTACGTGTTATGAATTCTGATTGTGTTTACATTCGAACCGATCTCTGTCTGTTGGTTGAGAGGCGAGGCGATCAGGCGAAATCACAGACTTTTGCAGACTATTTTCTGTGCGGATTTTGTGATTTTCAAAGCTGTTCAGAGTATTTCTGAGAGAAGACTTTTATTCCAGAACGACATCGGCGACAACGGGAGGATATATCCTTTATAGAGTTATATTTTTGAAAAAGATATCATTTCTGAGGATTCTGAGGAGTGTTGTATTGTTTTGTATTTTGTATTGTTTTATTGCAGTTTCCAAGGATGATGTCCATGGTTCACATAAGTGAAAGAGGAGGTGAGGGCTTTAGTTTCTGTTCTTTTTTTATTTGCTTATGGTATGTTATGGTGATGTTGGACACTGATTGACTACGTTAATGTGAAGAAAATTGTGCGGGTAAACCTATTTGATATCCCAATTTTCCCAGCAAATTGGATTCCTTGCAAGTGAAATCAACTTTTCAATTGTAACAATTTGTAATTGACCATGGCATTGACATTGGTTATGGATTATTATTATAACATTACTATGTGATGTGTGAAACATTCCATCCTCAGGCCGCTCCAGATCCAGGAGAGCTGCTTTCTCTCAGACGGCTGGTCAGGAGGTTTGGAGACCCGGTTCTGATGACCGTGATCAGGATCCGCTGCCAGACCCGACCCAGACAAAGAGCCAGGATCTTCCTGGATATTTAACATCTCTGTCTTCTGAGTTTTCTGTTTCTGTCTCCACAGGTCAGGCTCACAGGACGAGGGCGAAGCAGAACCCAGATGATGGACGTCCGTCCACCTCATCTAAACACTCTCGCAGAGGTCAGAATAGGCTTTAATAAAGAAGTAGCCTAATGGCTTAGATTCTATTTCTATTTTCAATGGGTGATTTGTCATTTGAAAATAGAAAGTTGAACCAACTAAAGTAACGGTAACAGTTTATTTTGATGGTCCCTTTTGAACTTTGCAACTACAGTATGTCAACTAACTCTCATTAGAGTAATAGTAGACTCTCTGCTTAATATCTGTTAACTCTTTATTGTGATGCTCCTCCAACAGACACTCTACTGACTATAAGTAACTTTTCAACTACATGTCAACTTATTCTAACCCTACCAGAATACTCTACTGATACTAATACTCTACTAAGACTCTAATGAGAGTTAGTTGACATGTAGTTGCAATGTTACTTATAGACAACCGAATGTCTTAAAGGGACCAAAATAAAGTTAACCCTAACCCAATTTGATG
This sequence comes from Meda fulgida, assembly GCA_030578275.1. Lineage (NCBI taxonomy): Eukaryota > Metazoa > Chordata > Actinopteri > Cypriniformes > Leuciscidae > Meda > Meda fulgida. The sequence goes on along the minus strand of CM060632.1, from coordinate 9,112,856 downwards.
TGACCACTGACAATGATTATTAATATTATAAAAAATATGTAAAACAAAAAGAGTTTTTGATGTCTGAAATGTTCCATCCTCAGGCCGCTCCAGATCCTGGAGAACTGCTTCCACAGATTCTTCTCCGGGCATCACGTCATCCTCAGCTTTGTCCCTCTCTGAGGTCCATGTCGAGAGCAGGTGTAGAGAGTCGTTGAGTCTGAGCAGCCGAGGCTCGTACAGTGTCGAGTGGAGGTGGAGTGGCGATGGATCGGAGAGCCCAAACCAACAGGGTTTGTCCAGGTCCGACAGCCTCGAAGGGTTTCTGTGTCCTCCGCTGCCGGGTCAAGTTCCTGTCGAGCCAACTTCAACTGGACGAACTGCTCAGGGTGCCGTGGAGGCTTCTCCAGTGAACAAGAGCTCAACAGGTGAGACTGAAATAAGGCTTGGCAGTGTAAAGTCTACAGATACAGATTTTGCTATTTCATGCATAACTGAGTAAAGTTTTTAACATGTTAATGTCCGGTCACATTTACTGTTGCTCAGCAAAATTTCGCTGAAATTTTCTTCTTTTTTTTTGTATTGGTAACACTTTATTTTGATGGGCCCTTTTGAACATTCTGTTGACTTTAAGTAACTTTGCAACTACATGTCAACTTCTTCTAACCCTACCAGTCTACTAATACTCTACTAATACTCTAATGAGAGTTAGTAGACATGTAGGTGCCAGCGTTACTTATAGTCAACAGAATGTGTTAAAGGGACCATCAAAATAAAGTGAAACCTATTTTTTTGTGTCATGTCTATGTCATTATATCATTGCTTAATTTGACGTCAGAGATGTGTCTAATAGTTGTTTTCAATCATTTTTTCTTCATTATAAAATTATAAAATAGAATGTTCGTAAAACATTTTTGAAACGTTGAAAAAAATGGACGTTTTGAACGTTCTGGGAACATTTAGAAATAGTGTTTTGACTGTTTTCTTAATTTAATGGGAATGTTAGCAAAACGTTCTCAATAAGGCATGAACTCGATGGTACTTGCGCTGTCTGACACACACCAGAAACACGCGCACAGAAAGCCGCTTCTCGGAGGGCATACGATCCAGAAAATAATTCAATTTCACCACTTATTGCTCTTGAATTGTCAAATACACGCAAAATTGTCAAAACGGCTGTTTTTTCAATATTTTTTTCTTCATTTCAGAAAAAGCTACAGAATGTAGGAAGAGGAAAAGAGCTGGTTGTTTCCTCAGGCTCTGGAAGGCTATGAAGTGTGTTTTCTGCTGCTCTTCCTGTAGTGCTGTGAATGTTGTGGAGCCTTTTGTTCCTCCAGCAGATCCTGATCCTGAACCATCATCACCTGCTCCAGATCACTCCGGCGTCGAGCCAAATAATGGTAAATCGCCACTCATTATTTCTCCAAAAAAGCTTTTAACAGTATTATCTTGTTTTCCACTAAAAATAAGGCTTGTTTTTAGAGAATATTAATAGTATTTCCCCCATTATAATATTATTTTCTCGACCAGCACTGATATTTTTTAAATAAAAAAATGGATCTAGCAAGCTAATAATTGTCTCATATTTTTCTGTTTGTTTTTCAGAGTCCTTTGAGTCTCTCTATAATGTGGAAAAGATGATTGGATCCGGAGGATTTGGCAGGGTGTTCCTGGGAACACGCAAATTTGATGGCAAAAAGGTAAATCTTACTGAATTGTACAAACATTTTGCTCTTGCAAAACACATTTAAAACTATTTACAGATGGTTTAATACTTAGTGCAAGGTCAGGCGCTTGAATACTGTTACTGTTATTAAAACTGTTTTTTTTTGTGTGTGTGTGTGTGCAGGTTGCCATCAAACGGATGCGCAAGATTGACAACGATCGTTATCTTAATATTGTAAGTTGGCCAAAACCTGAATGTGTATTGAGTTGTTCAAGTGCAGATTACTGTAGTTAATACACCCGTAGGAAGCATTAGGTGTAAATGTGATCAACAAATAATTCTAGAGGCACCAAATAACTTTGAGCTGAAAAGCCTCTTTTGAACGCATCTAAAAAGATCAAAGAAAAGTACATTTCATAATGATATGTTTTCTTCAGATTTTTACCCAGCTAACCTTGTCTGCTACTTTTCTCTAGCCTGGGAATCCCGAACCTCTCGTTACAGAAGTGGCGCTGATGATGATGATGAGGCGAGAACCCATAAGCCCCTTCGTCATACGACTATACGAGTGGTTTGAACATCCTACAGAATTCACTCTGGTTATGGAGTATCCTGAACCCTGCGAGAGCTTGCTGGACTTCATCACTCGTAATCATCAAGTGTTTGAACCAACAGCACGCTTCATCATGAGACAGGCTGTGCTGGCAGTGCAACACTGCATCCATCGTGGTGTTTTTCATAATGACATTCATGCGCAGAATTTCTTGCTGAAGAAAACCCCGGTACAGCTCAAGCTGATAGACTTTGGCTGCGGTCAGCTGTTTAGTAGCGATGGCTACGAGAGCAAAATATACATTGGTGAGCATTCTGGGAATGTGGAAACCTGAATGTAGTGACTTACTAATTATTTGATACTTTAAAAAAAAAAAGCTCAACAATGTGCAAATGTCTTTCTTACAGGAGTAGCGGATCACTGCCCACCTGAAGTCTTGACAGAACCTCGATTCCACGCCGTCCCAGCAAATGTCTGGGCTCTAGGAGTGTTGCTGTACCAGATGGTGAACGCATGTTCTCCTTTTCACAATAGAAGAGAAATCACACTAGCCAAAGTTAGATTTCAGAACTCCAACTTATCCAAAAGTGAGTGAATAATATTGATAACATTGATAAACACACACATAAAGCAAAGGCTTTGTACAGAAACAGTTAAAGGTGAAGTATGTGCGATTTTTTTTTTATATATAGCTCAACGTATAGCGAGAGTTCAGGGCAAGAGTCAAGGGAAAGAAATGCAGCTTTAGTTACAGAAGTGAAAGCCAAAATTCACTGCATTTATCTGTCATTTATTCCACTCGCTGCCACTAGTGTCGCAGAAACGACATACTTCACTTTTAAACTAAAGATAAGGAACATTTTACAGTATATTAATCATGTTTTAGATGCTGTTTTCATAGATGCCAGGTCACATGGTCATGACTAACCAGCTCTCTCCTTATTAAAATGTGTACAGAGGTCAGGGATCTGATTAGCCAGTGTCTAGCCCGGGATCCAACTAAACGCCCCACGTTAGAGCAGATGTTACAACATGAATGGATTAGTAATGATCTACAGTAGATTGAAGAAGTTCAGGAGATTCACTCGATCAGTTTCAGGTGTGAGAAAGTGTAACAGAGAGTAGAATTATTATCTTTTGTCTTCAATTCTGGATTATGTGTTGTGAGATTTTCAAATTTGTGTTCATTGTAATGTTCTTGTTATAGTCACCTTCATTTATATAGCGCTTGATACTATACAGATTGTTTAAAAACGGCTTCATGGTAATAAACAGGAAAATAACAGAATTAGTGATGCAAACAGAATTCAATTCTGTTGTAAAAAAAAAATCATTCATGAGTTGAGTTGTTCATATAATTTTTGTATTGGATAGGAAATAACATACTTGCTGTCCTTGGTGGAAGGCTTGAGCTCGAGACTTGACCGAAGCCTGAAGTCCAACCCCAACCTGACAGGGAACTCAGAGCCTTTCCACGTCTGAGCAAGAACATGAGACACTGCAAGACTGGACAGAAGTCATCAAGTCATCACAGCCACATTTGCTTTGTTTTAAAAAGTCAGTTTTGTTTTGTTTTTAAAAGTCAAGGCTAGACAAGTCATCTTTATTTATTAGGGGTATAATGAATGATATTCAAATCAAACTGAAAAATCGCGATATCGCGATAACCTCATGGTGCCCTGAACGCGCCCAGTGTCCACAGCTGTTTGTCAGCTACAGAAATTAACTCTTTCGCTTAATATATGCACTATTTTATCCTATATATTCATTATATTTCACTTAACCTGTTGGTGATATCTTGATTATTTAATGTATGTTTAAAATAACTCATGAAAATGATTATATTTCAACAACTAATTGGAGTAAAGACATATAATTAATGCAAAAACTGCCTTATGTAATTGTTTACATACAATTTGTTATTTGATTGTTACATCTAAAAATAAATAGCAACTGAATTTAATAGTTAACCATTAATATTATAGTAATGTGCAAGTAAAGACTCCCTATATAGTGTACAGCATTAGTAGAGATACTTTTTTAAAGAAACATATAATTATAACTGAAATAATTTAAAGACAGAGAGACAATTTGTTCAGTAAACCACTGTTTAAATTTTTTTTTTTTTAAAAACAACTTTATGTTTAGTTCACCACAACCACCCCCCAACCATCATCACGTCAAAACTGAGGTATGTACCGAACCGTCGGTTTTGTGTACCGTTACACCTCTATTATTTATATAGTGCCTTATATATGACCAATCTGTGTGACCCCTTTGAATAAATGTTTTCAATGAATACAAAAGAAGAAATGCTTTTAAACAGTGTCAGCCTATGAGAAACCTGTGAAATGAAAAGACAAAGACATATTTTTGTGCTTCCCGAAATAAAAACTATAAATTAAACTGTAAATAAAATCTACATGGTTGCAAACGTCAGTGCATTTGAGTCTGTCTAAAACATAACAATAGTCAAGTCAAGTCAAGTCAAGTGTATTTATATAGCCCTTTTCACAATATAAATTGCATCAAAGCAGCTTCACAGTATCAATCAAATAACATAACAATGTTTGTTTCTTAGTGGAAAAAACATCCACGTTTGGTAGGGCTGATCAATGGTATTAATGCTTGGTTAATTAATTTGAAAAAGCCCCAACTGAGCAAGCCAAAGGCAACAGTGGCAAGGAACCGAAAAACTCCAAGTGAACTACTGGTGTCCTAAAACTCCATCAGGTGACTTAATGGAGAGAAAAAAACCTTGGGAGAACCCAGGCTCAGTCGGGGGCCAGTTCTCCTCTGGCGTTTATGAACTAGAGGCCGGATTTACAGTAACTGTAATTTGATACAGAATTTTGTTTTATTTTATCACTTCGGGGTGGGTACGCGAACCGGAATCACAACGTTTTATCTGTAGAGTGGGAAAGGGATCCTCCATAGGGAGAGGCTAGTTGGCACTTCAGCACTGCGTTGTCATCGGGTCTAGGCAAAGCTCATAGTCAGATTCAGGATACGGCCTGGATCCGGTCGGCAGCGGGAAAACCTCGGGAAGTAAAAACAAAGAACACTAAAATTAACGTAGATCCAGTCTTCTTCTTATGATGATGTAACGAGTACATCAGGATTAAGGAAGTGTTTCCCAGTTCCGGCTGACCTAATCTTGCAGCCCTGACATTGAATTAGAGAAGTCTATAATATATTATGTGTATGCAAGTCCAAAGAGATGTGTTTTAGTCTAGCTTTTGAATTGACAGAGTGTGTCTGCGTCCCGGACAATTGGTAGGAAGACTGTTCCAAAGTTTGGTGCTAATGGAAAAGGACTAACCGCCCGCAGTCGATTTGATATTCTAGGGTAGTATCAACTGGCCCGAATTTTGAGATCGCATATAGGACTGAAGGACTATTAATGCGTTAAGAGCTCGCTCAAGTACTGTGGAGCTAAACATTTAGTGCTTTATAAGAATCAACAATATTTTTAAAATTTCGATGTTTTTAATAAGGCAGCCAAAGCCGTGTTGACAGAACCGGGCTAATATGGTCATAGTTCCTGGTTCTAGTAAGAACTCGAGCCTGCAGCGTTTTACCAGCTGTAGTTTATTTATTAAGCGTGCAGGGCACACCCCAGTAGAAGCATTACAATAATATAGTCTGATGTCCATGAACGCAAAACTAATTTTCTGCATTTGTTAAGAGACATATCCTAATTTTAGATATTTTTTAAGATGGAAAATGCGGTTTTAACCAGATACTCGACACGTGACCTTTCAAATGAAAGATTGCAATCAAAGAGCCACACCAGTTCCTAACCGAACGACGAAGACTTAACAGAGAGCCATCAAGTGTTAGACAGTATTCTAGGTTAGTTACGTGTGGAAGGGTATTTTTGTCCCATAATTAGAATCTCTGTTTTTTTCAGATTAGTAGTAGGCAATTACTAGTCATCACCAATTTATGTATATCAGCTATGCATTCTTTCATTTTGTGAATTGGTAAGTTCTTCATTAGGTTTGAAGAAATATACACGAGTATCATCAGCATAATAACATGAAGGCTAATTTCCATGTTTCCTAATGATATCTCCTAATGGTAGCATAACAGATGAACAGCAGCAGGCGGCCCCCTAGTAACTTAGCCTTGTGTAACGCTACTGGAAGCTTGTGATCTATAAGACATCTCTTTCATTTACTGCTCAAACTGATAACGGTCCAGATAAGTATGATTTAAACCATGCTAGTGCAATTCCACAATGCAACATAGTTTTCTAGTCTTTTAAAAGAATGTTGTGGGCATTGTGTCAAGTCAGCACTAAGATCAAGTAACACTAATAGAGAGCTACAAACCCCGATCGGATGATAAAAGTAATCATTTGTAACTCTAATGAGAGCTGTCTCAGTCTATGGTGGCGGTCTAAATCCTGCCTTAAAATCCCGTAGATATCATTCTTTCAAGAAAGGAACACAGTTGTGAGGATACTGCTTTTTCTAATATCTTTTGCAGTAAGGAAAGTTGAATCGCCTGTAATTTTGACTAATTCTGAAAGATCAAGTTGCGTTTTTTTTAACAACGAAGAGCGTTTTTATCATAGCCACTTAAGGTTTTTGGTACGGAGCCTAGAGACAAAGACGACTTAATGATATTAAGAAGAGGAACTATGATTTCTGGAAGCATCTGCTTGCAATAGCTTTAGTCGGTATAAGGGGTCTAACAAACAAGTTGTCGATTTTAGATAAATAACGGGTGTGCAGAATTTTCCTCTCCTATAGCAACAAATGAATAAAATTTCCTCAGGAGACTACAATGCACTCCATGATGCATACTGTATAACTGTTGCATATCATAGTTTTGTCCCCTGATATTATCAATCTGATAAGTGAAGAAATACATAAAGTCATTACTGTTTGTTGCCCAGAAACTTCTTCCTTGAAGCATTCTTTTCCTAGTTTAGCCCACTGTTCAAAACAGACCTAGGATGATGTTTATTTTCTTTTCTAATAGGGTTGAAAAATAAGCAAATCGAGCAGCTTTTAAGCCTCTTCTGTAAGCAATCAAGCTCTCTTTCCATGAAAATAAAAACGAAATACCTATTTTGTTTTCTTCCAGTTGCGCTCTCATTTTTCTGGGCTGCTCTCTTAAGGCCTTGAGTGGTGCCGTTGTACCACGACTTGGACTATTTTCTTTAAGTCTTCTTTAAAAGCGCAACTGGAGCCAACCTGCGTCTAAGTCCTGGAAAAGAGAGAGTTAAAAGTTTCTGTTGCAATATAGTTCTTCGAAGCAACCCGGGATGCCTGTGCTGAGAATGAGGAAAACTGATTCGGAAGATTATTGATAAGCAATCTTTAGTGGCAGAAGTTATAGGTCTAACAAGAAAACGAGACTAGAGCCTGTGGACAGTAATAATAATAATTTGGTGTAATGACACCCTCCATTGGTTATGTTAGTTTTAAAGAAGCTAATTCTTCTATTATTAGAAAGATTTAAGTAAATCTGGAAGCTTATAGGAATATTTACCACCCCAAAACAAAAAAAAAGTTTTGTCATGAAACTTTAGATGGCGCAGGCTAATAAGGTCCTTTTACTCAACCTGTTTGCAATCCATCATTTTCTTTCTTTTCTTTTCACAGTGATTGGTTATTGCTGTATCAGTACCAATGAGCTTTCGCTTGCCTCAACCTCAACTACTTTTGTTAGCATTTGCTGTAGTTTACAGCGTCACTCACACCTGTAAATTAACTTGAAAATAAATACAAAGTCATGTATATATGAAAACCTACGGTGATATTAACTAAGGCTACAGTAAGATCATATCCAGGGAATAGACTTTTGTTCCACTTTAGTTTATATTTTAGAGAATTTCTCTTTCACCATATATGTCACAGTTTAAGTCTGGGTGTCCCTGTAAAGAGCACATTCAAGATATCAAATGTTTGGAGGTTTTTCAACCAAGACACAAAAACAACTCGTCCATGGTCTTTAAAATGACTGACATTAATTTTAGTGTCAAATGTAGCACTCTTATGGAAATATGATTTTAAATGTAATCATCCTTTAAATCTGACTAAACTTCAAATTGTTGTCATTAATCAACATCTCATGAAAATGTTTCTAACTTCGCGTTTCTAATTCGAAATATCAATCACCTTCCTGTTGACAAAACAAGGCAAAGTGATTTCCATTCATACCAGGACTTTAAATCATGTTATCCAACCTCAACATTTTCGAAGACACAAACAAGTAACAGGAAAGAAATGATATATCAATATTCCCGTATGAAATATTAGTAAATTTGATTATTATGAAAATGTGCCAATTATTACTCCCCTATTACTCCTTGTATTTCATTTCATGTTCCCTGTAAGAACACAATAATATGCCCTATTAGATACAGTGTACATTGTATGATGGGACTACCCATTAATGGCCATTTTACCCACTATTGCATAAAGTAAAAAAGGTGTATCAATCCATCCGTTATATATATGGTAAACATATTTGAGAATCATCTTTATAACAAAGTCTTGGTTAAGAAAATCCTAAACCTTAAATATTGTTGTGTAAATGAAAAAAAAAATTTCCAGTTTTTCCTATAACAGTTCATGTTTTTAACAACTGAGTCCCTGGTTCCACTATAGGAGCATAGCATAAGATATGAAGCGAAATATTTTTTTTCAAAAATGGTTTTTTTATCTCCATTTGTTTTAGTGGCTCTTTATGTTTATGTTTTTGTCTCTCCATTTTATTTTTTATTTTTGATCTGTTAAGGGCTGTGCATTTACTGAAGACACTGTGTCCGACTGTACCGTCCGACTGTTGTTGTTTGCACTGTATCTTATTTCCTTTTTTATTCTAATCGTGTTAATTTGTTTGTAATTCCTTTTTGATTAATTTTAATTCCTTCTAGGTAAAGCACTTTGAATGACCATTGTGTATGAAATGTGCTATAAAATAAAATAAAAAGTTCTGTGTCTCTGGCTGAAATATTACATTGTCCATCTGATCCAACTATGTGTATTATTAATTTTTCATTTCACAAAAAACTAAATTCAATGCAATTCAATTGTCTCTTGTATGTATGAAGAATACTAGATATTTTAATAATCCGTCTGCAGATCCATTACACTGTCTATCTATATATTAATGTAACTTTTAATATTCAAAATTCGACCACGAGTTGTGTACAGTTTCGAGTTGTCGACTTAATGATGTTATAATGCCGTATATCTGGACGCATCAGGAACAAAGGGCCGTATATCGGCCTGCCTCCAGGTCTGCAGCCTCCCCCATATAGGAATTGAAGTATAATCCTTGACAATAATCATGCTTCTTTTTTTAGTTTTAACTTAGTTATTTTTTCCTGCAAACACACTGAATGATTTTTTTAAAATAATTTTATTGTTTGAAGAAACATAAAGGATACTAAACCTAAAAGAAAACAATTCCAAGAAGTCCCAAATAGCAGTATACAAATGAAAGAATTAAAAATAAATAACAAATACCAAGGATTATTCATCAAAAATACCTTCTGAAGATTACATAGTAAAGGGATTTTTGCTTGTTACGCATTATTTCTTACAGATTAGAAAAACAGCATTAAATATTTATGGAAAAGTGAGAATTTGGGAGGTTTCTTAATGAATGTGCATGTATAAGTAATTGTCCCAACATCACAATATTGTTAAACCAAAAACATAATAATTTAAAGAAAAAGACAAATATTAACAGGTAGTCAAGGTATTACAAACTCAACCACACTAAAGGTCATCCCAGAATTTTTTGTTGAGTAATTTGCATAATAAAATAATTGTTCAAATGAATGTTTCACAAAAGGTTGCACTCATCACAATTCCTGATAAATCTGTCTGAGACACTTCATCACAAGGATAAATATCAATTACTAATTTTAGCAACTTTAAAGCCTCGTATAAAGTGGAAAGTGAGAATCTTGTTTTAATTTGAACCAATTTATCCTTTAGGAAAATCAAAAACAAGAAGTCTCTTCTAAACTTTGAAGGTAAAGTCTCTGTATTTTACAAATGTTTCCTAAAACCTTAATCTTAGACCTCTCCTCCGTAAAATTTAAGACCAAAATGATTAAATTACTTCGCTCTTGGAATCACCGGTGAATAACAATGCACCTTTAACCAGCTGGACCAAATCAATCAGGGCACTTGCTTTTAACAAAGACGCATTTTAATGTCCGAGAACAATAATATTGTAATTTTCACAAAAGTTGTCTAACTAAGAAAGTTTCCATAATCCTGTCCCATGTTTTTTTTGTTATTTCTTTTTACAGCAAGTCATTAAGAACAAGTTCTTATTTTCAATGGCGCCGTGACAAGTGGAATAACCACTTAGGGAAAAGAAATAGGCCTAAAATAAATACAGTACATTAGAAATACAATACAGGTCAACATTACATTAAAATACAATTTAAAACACAACAAAGTAACAACACAAAATGATTAAATAGAGAAAGCAACCTGCATGTGTACGTGAACAAGGATGATATTTTTAAAATATGCAATTTGGAAATTAGTGTATCTAATTTGAGAATATGTTGCAGAGTGTTGCGAGAGGAAGCAGATTGAAAAGAAGCAAGAGGCAGAGTTTAGTTGGAATACATAATAGAAGACGAAGTGAGGACCGAGTGTGTTGTATGTGACACTGACAGGCTTTGCTGCTGCTTGTGTAATCACATGTATGAGTCATATTGCGTGTAATTAACTATGGCTTTAGCTTTTACATTAACCATTATGCACCATGAAATTAACCATGCTCCTTTCCTAATTAATACATTCAGTAATATGCACAAAGCAAAATGTACATGCTTACACTGGGCTGTTCATGCCATTGAACATCAATCAATTCTACAACAACAAAAAAGAAAACTTTTAAACAACACTTTAAACCTGGGTATTGGAAGTACATACCTGTACAATTTCAAAGAGAGCAAAAGTTCAGGATTCTATCTTCAATCCAAATAAGCCTAACATAAAAAAAGGACAAACTGAAACATCTGGGCTGCATCACTAGAAGATGGAAATGCGCGCTAGCATCCAGCAAAACAAAACATGAGGTTAGCTATGTTAGCAATTTTCTTTTTTTTAGCTCATCAAAACAGCAAAGTTCTCAACACAACCTCGACAAATTGTATGTGCACCATCATAAAACACCCATACTAATTACAATGTGCATCTTAAACTAAAGTTACAAAAGGATATTTCAAGTTTACATTGCACCTGATGTGCAACATACGCTCTCTCAGTCAAGTAGAATGCAGACTGAGAAAATCACAAGAAAATTCAGCCTATGAACCACAACTCAAGCCTCTCTCCATAGAGCGCGCACGTTAACACAACAATGAACTCTCCAATACCTAAGGCAACCATGAAATGTTTGAACAATGCAATATTCTGGTGAAATAAATTCAATGCACAACCCAAAACAGAAAAAGATAGTTGCAAGAGTATCGGTTATTCTTTAATCTGTTTACCCAGCCCACAGCCCTATGTAGGCTCATCGTACACAGCCAGCGAACTGATCCCAACAACACGTCTCCATACCGGTGTGATGTCTTCGACTCCCAAGTTCCCAACCAGATGGAAATGGATAAATACTCTAAATGTTTCCGACCCAATCTGACCTGTAATGCTGCCTGAAATCATAATCAACACTGTTATTTCGTTTGGCCAGAGAAGAATTGGCCCTCCGACTGAGTCTAGTATCTTCTCCAAGGTTTTTTTCTCCATGCTGCCACAGTATGTAGTTTTGTTCCTTTGCCACTGTTGCCCCTTGGCTTTTGGCTTGCTTGGTTGGAGACATATCACAATATTATTGATCTACCTTACTTAGGTGGACATGGAAGCAATTTTTTCTTCTAAGAAACAAACTTTTGTTGTATTATTTGCATGGTATCGTTTGAAAAGACGGCTTGTGATACAATCTGTATTGTAAAAAACGCTATAAAATAAAGGTGACTTGAACTCCCATATGCCTTTTTGCAACAGAAGCCAGAAATATTATTAGACTGTGAGTGCGCCTTGTTATGCTTTTGCTCAATGATGAATAATAACCGAATAATTCAAACGGATTATAATAACAATAATAATAACTATTCAGAAATAAAAATATTATATTTATTAACTTTGTACCTAAGTAATATTGTTCATTTTTATGTAAAAATGCCCACATGAGCGCTGAGTATTTCGAATTTTAGTGTGCTATGGCGACGAATAGCTGTATGATGGGCATATTATACACTCAAATCGATCGCTAGCGGTGTGGAATTCACATGATGGATTCGCATTTAGTTGCCATAGCGACGCTGAAAGCTCACTGCATTTACACTCGAAACCGATCGCTGTCTGTTGACTGAGAGACGAGGCCAAATTTTTAGACTTTTCCAGACTATTTTCTGGGGGATCTTGAGGAGTTTTGAAGCTGTTCAGATTATTTTTCGGAGAGAAGACATTTATTCTACAACGACATCGAGGATATATCCTTTATATTTTTGAAAGAGTTCATATAATTTCTGAGTATAGCCCTAGCGCTACTTTTATTATTTTTGTTGTTCTTTAACGTTACTTATTTAGAAGTAAAGTTAGTTAATTTATTTTTTGTTTTGTTTTTTTAATTAAATGTATTTTGATAGAAGCGTTCTGAGTATTGTTTGTATTGTGCGTTATTGTTATTGTTTTTTATGCAGTTTGCAGAAGGAGGTCCATGGTTCACATATAGGTGAAAGAAGAGTGGGCTTTAGGTTTTTTTTTTTCGCTTATGGTTATGGTGATGTGTACTTGGGTTGCCCAACTGTCCTGAATTAGCCGGACGTCCCGATAGTGGGCCTAAGTTAACCTTCGATCCGGTCTCGCGTTAACGCGGTAAATCCCTTTCACTGTCGGCGGGTTTTGATTTCGCCAAATCGTTTTAGTTAATTTTAAACAACGTGGTTATTGTTTCATGAGTCCAACATCCAGCCACGCAAGAAAGCATGCAATCTACCCGAGGGAATAACAGCTGATGTGATTTTCTGTCCCAAGAAACATGTCTGATCATTAATTATGTTTTTTTTGTTTTAAAGAAGGCCAGGATTATTCTATGAATAGAGGTTCAAGGAGATTTATCCGAAATACAAAAAAGCTTTAAATTAAGTAACGTCTTTAGGTCACTTTTTGATTCATTTAATGCGCCCTTGCTGAAGAATTTACTTTCTTTAATTTTCTTTAAAAATTGTATGTATAGTAATGTTAACAACGGCTTCGATTTCAGAGAAATGTTATTATATTGAACTAATGTTTTGTGTGAAATGTGACTGTTTGTGAGACCTTAAAATTCGATTAGAATTAAAATTGTACATAAAAAGGTTTTAAAGCAAAAAATGGTGTTTATGTCTGAGACCTTTTAACACACGAACCTGAAATGACAAATACTGTGTGTAGGCCACAGTACAATATTTAGTGTCCCTTATTTTCCTCTAAAGAACAACGATTGTCCGGCATTTTTCTTTCGAAGTTTGGCAACCCTAGGTTTGAACAATGATGAATACGTTAATGTGAGGAAAATGTGTGAGGGGTAACATTTCCATTCCCCACCCATTTTCCCAGTAAAGTGATCACATGTATTGGATGCCTTGCATTGAAAGCAACTTATCAACTGTAACAATTTTAACTGAACCACTGACTTGATTATGCTTATTATTATCACATTACAATCTATGTGATGTGTGAAATAGTCCATTCTCAGGCCGCTCTCCAGAATCCAGGGAGCGCTTGCACTTCTTCTCAGAAACGGTGGTCGAAGGTTTGGTGACCCGTTCTGATGACCGTGATCAGGATCAGATCCTGCCAGACCCGACCCAGACACAGAGCCATGATCATCCTGGAGATTTTAAACAACTCTGTCTTCCTGATTTTTCTGTTTCTGGGTCCACAGGTCGAGATCACAGGAAGAAAGCGTGCAGAGGCGGCAGCCAGCAGAGCCAGATGATGGCCGTCCGTCGATTTCCGATCTAAACACTTCTCGAAGAGGTCAGAATAGGCTTTATAAAGACGTTACTGGCTCTGTCTCCATCTCTGACTGATTCGCCATATGAAAAGAGAGAAGTTAAAAAAAATAAAGCAACAATTTGATGTAACCACTGCATTGATTAATTTAATATATTTTTAAAAAAAATATATAGACTTTCGTCTAACAGTTTTCAGAACATTCAGAGAACATTCAAAAGTAACATTCCCATAGTGAAAAATTATTTTCTATTACTGTTTTCTAATAATGGTGTTTTCACATGTTTTTTCTTCCATTTCAGAAAAACCTACAGAATCTAGAAGTGGAAAGGTAGTGGTTCTTTCCCTCAACAGGGTATGGAAGCTAACGAAGAGAAAATTTCCTCTGCTGTTGCCACAGTTGTGCTGTGGAATGTTGTGGAGCCTTTTGTCCCTTCCACAGATCTTGGAGCCACAGCCTGATCCAGAGCCATCATCCCTGCATCCGATCACTCCGGCGTCAAGCCGAAAATGGTAAGCTATCATCTTTAATTTTCTCTAACATTATAATAATGTGAAGAAAATTGATTTTTGAAAATTTTCAAACTCAGGGGCCGCTCCATATCCTATGAGAACACTTCACAACATTCTTCATCATCTGCTTGTTCCCTCTCTGAGGACATGTAGAGGAGGTTCTGTGGAGAGTGGGTTAAGCCTTAGCAGCAGAGGCTCGTACATCGTTGAATGGAGGTGATGGTGATATTTTCGCATATAGCCGAAACGAACAGAGCAGAAAACGGCTGTGTGTCCGGTCCGACAGCCACGAAGGGTTTTCTGGTGCCCTCCACTGCCAGGTCAAGTTCCTGTCGAGCCAACAGAGACAAATAGCCGACTGGCTCAGGGTGCCATGGAGGATTCTCCAGGTGAACATGAGCTCAACAGGTGAGAAGAAATGTGTAACAACAGGAGATTTTGCTATTGCAGGCATATTTTCTTCACGTTTTGTAACATATGAATTTCCGGTCACATTTACTGTTGCTCTAGCATATTAAAAGAAAAAAAATATGTTGTGAAACTTTGAAAAAACTGGACATTTTGAACCTTTATGGAACATTGAGAAAATATGTTGTTCTTAATTTGATGGCACATTAGGCCTAAACGTTTTCTCATTAAAGGCATAACCCTTCGATGTACGTGCTCGCTGACACACACCCGATACACACGCGCAAAGAAAGCCCTTCTCAGTGTAAATGATCAAATAGATATCGGTTTTGCAACTTATTGCTTTTTGAATTGGCAATACACACAAAATTGTCCAAAATGCTGTCGGGCCAGCATTACAGAGTCGTTTATGGCATAAATAAGACATTGGGATCAGTTACTATAAATCAATATAAAATATTTAAATATAATAGATATATATGTTAAGATATAGAACATTACGATTTTTGCCCATTACCAGAACTGAGCCACATGGCCAGAGTTGGCCAAAAGGAAGCCTGGAATTGTATGTTTTTTAAACAGTATTGTAGTTTTGTTTTCCACTAAAAAAAGGCTTAAGGCTTTTGTTTGCAGAGAGATTCATATAATTTTTCCCATAAAAAACATATTAAATTTTCCCCTCAACACAACCAGCACTGATATGTTTTTAAATATAACAATGATTCTAGCAAGCTAATATTCTGCTCTATATTTTTCTGTTTGGTTTTTCAAGTCCCTTTGTTCTGCTCGATAACATGGGAAAGATGAATTGGATCCGGAGGTTTGGCAGGGTGTTAATGCAACACGCAAATTTGATGGCAAAAAAGGGCAATCATACCGAATTGTACAAACATTTGCTCTGCATGCATCACAACATACTCAAACAATTTAACAGATGGTTTAAGACTTAAATGCAAGTAATCAGGTGCTTGAAAAACTCTTACTGTTATTGAAACAGTATTTTTTTTTTTTTTTTTTTTGCAGGTGCCCTCAAGCAGATGCGCAAGTTTAAACACTGATCGTTTTCTTAAGATTGTAAGTTGGCCATAGCCTGAAATATGTATTAAGTTGTCAAGTGCAGATTATTGTAGTAATACACCCGTAGCAAGCATGTGTAGATGTGATTGACAAATAACCCTAAGGCACCAATTTACTTGAGCTAAAAAGGCTCCTTTGAACCGTATCTAAAAAGATGGCAAAGAAAAGGACTTAAAAAATAATATGTTTTCTTCATATTTTTACCTCAGCTTATACCTTCTCTGTACGACTACTTTTTTCTCATTGCTGGGAATCCCGATCCTCTCGTTACAGAAGTGGCGCTGAGATATGATGAGGCGCGAGAACCCATAAGCCCCTTCGTATACAACTGTAACGATGGTTTGAACATCCTAAAACATTCATTCTGTTTATGGAGGTATCCTGAAACACCTCGAGAGCTTGCTGGAACTTCAATCAACTCGTCCATCTCTCAACCAATGAAAACAACAGCACGCTTTCTATCATGAGACAGGCTGTGCTGGCCAGTGCAACACCTGCACATCGAGCCATGGTGTTTTCCCATAATGACATTCATGCAGAGAATTTCCTGTTGAAGAAAACCACATTAGAGCTCAAGCAGATAGACCTTTGGCTGCGTCAGCTGTTTTAGTAGCGATGGCTACGGAGAGCAACATATACATTGGTGAGCATTTTGGGAGTGTGGAAACCTGAATGTATTCACTAATTATTTGATGCTTTTTAAAAAAAAAAACCTCAACAATGTGGGGGGGAAATGTCGTTCTTACAGATTTACAGAGCACTGCCCACCTGAAGGCTTGACAGAAACGCGATTCCACGCCCGTCCCAGCCAAATGTCTGGGCGCTAGAGTGTTTGCTGTACAAGATGGTGAACGCATGTCGTCCGTTTCGTATATATAATGGAAATCACACAAGCCAATGTTACATTTCAGAACACCAACTTATCCAAAGGTGAGTGGAATAATATTGATAACATTGATCAACACACACATAAAGTAAAGGCTTTGTACAGAAACAGGTAAAGTGAAGTATGTCAGAATTTTTAAAGTATAGCTCTACGTATAGCGAGAGTTTTGGGCGTGGATACGTAGCAACAGGCGGAGCCATGGGAAAAGAAATGCAGCTTTAGCTACAGATGATAGGAAAGCCAAAATTCGCTACTTTTATACCAAAAAGAAACAAGCATTGCGATGCTATCGCCGCTACAAAGCAATTGCTTCTATAATCCATAACAGCATCATCATGCGCCTTCAGAATGGCAAATTTTTTATAAAGATGCAACTCAAGTGAGAGGGTATTCCTATTATTCTGGACCGAAACTTGCTTTACAAAACCCGTAAGAGCTGTGGTGTTTTGATGTTTAAGTTGGGGAAAGACGCGATGCTCGGAAGGGGTACTTTGGAAGTTTTATTTAAACAGGGCTTTATTTTTGTAATTTTATTCCGCTCTGGCGCCACTAGTGTTGCAGAAACTTCGCAATACTTCACTTTAAAGTAAAGATAAGGAACATTTTACAGTTCATTATTTCATTTTTTTTAAATGCTGTTTTCAAAGATGACCACTAACCAGCTCTCTTCCTTATTAAAATGTGTACAGAGTCGGGACTGAGTAGCCAGTGTCTAGCCCGGGATCCCAACTAAAAACGCCCCACGGTAGAGCATATTTACAACAAGAATGGATTAGTAATGAGCTATCAGTAATGAAGAAGGTCAGGAGATTCACTCGATCAGTTTAGGTGTGAGAAGTGTAACAGAGAGTAGAATTAGTTATCTTTGTCGTCATTCTGGATTATGTGATGTGAGATTTTCAAATTTGTAAGTCATTGTAATGTTCATGTTATAGTCAAGTCAAGTCACCTTCATTTATTAGCACTTTATACAATATAGATTGTTTAAAGAAAGCGGCGTCACTTAGTAAAAAGGAAAAATAACAAGCAGTGATGCCAACAGAATTAAATTCTGTTCAAGCACTAAAAAATCATTCATGAGTTGACTTGTTCAATAAGATATTTGTTAATGGATAGGAAATACCCTCCTTGCTGAAGCTCTGAGCTCGAGACTTCGACCCGAAGCCTGTGGGGAAAAAAAAACCAAAAGTCCAACACCACCCTGCTCAAAACTCAGAGCCTGTCCACGCTGAGCAAGAATGCTCGTTTCAAAAGTCAAGACAAGTCATCTTTATTTATATAGCCTCTTATTTATGACCAGTCTGTATGTATGACCAGTCTGTATATATGACCAGTCTGTATGTATGACCAATCTGTATATATGACCAATCTGTATATGGATTAAAGACGAGATGTCACCATTTTGTGCCCGTATCAAATTAAATTTACAAAAGTAATTTTATATACACAAAAACCCTGTTAAATGTAAGTAAAGTGTGACATATTATGCCCCTTTTCACAAGATGTAATATAAATCTATGGTGTCCCCAGAATGTGTCTGTGTAATTTCAGCTCAAAATACCCCCAGATCATTTATTATAGTTTGTCAATTTTGCCCCTTTTTGGGTGTGAACAAAAAGTGCAGTATTTGTATGTGTCCCTTTAAATGTAAATGAGTTTCTGCTCCACCTCCGTTCAGAAGAGGGGCGATCCTGTACACGAGCTTCAGATACAATAACAAAACGTGAATAATCTCATCCAAAATCTCAGAAATAACCAGTAGCGAGTGCAGCCTTACAGAGAGACTCAGGAAGAGGTTCAACTTTTAGGCGTTTCTGAATGGTTAGTGTGAAGACATTTAGATGTTGTGGAGTTACATCGATTCATCTGTTTCTGGGGGATTTCAGTAGCCTGGTAATACTAGACTCTGCTACTTCACTTTGCTTCGTACACAGAGTCTGGAATGGCATAATAGAGAAGTGTTTTCTCTCTCGCTAGGGGGCGCTTGTCTGAAGTTTAAAATCATTGGTTACCCGTAAGCCAATCAGATACGCTTATTTATGACTTATGTTATGCGCCGACACAGCCGCATCGAACCACAGACATCATGCATCGAACTCAAATCTATGATTGAACTTCCACTGTAAACCTGCTGTAAACACTTGATGATGCGAGCGAAATACCGGAGTGAACATGGCTGAAAACAACTTTTGCAGATTATGCTAAGTTAATCTACGCATCCACGGTACAATCGCGGCCTCTAAACTTATTTTTGACAGAGTGAAACAAGACAATATTTGTAGCCAACTCTCAAATTTAGGATTAGATCTTTTAAACACAGCTCTTTGTTCACCTCCATTTGAAAGGTTTATCAAACACTCTTCTGGTTTTGGCTTCAGTTTGAAAAACCCCGGAATGTTCTGCATAACAGAGCGAATTGCATCCCGTGTCTCGTTTCCCATTTCCGCGTTTCCCATTTTCGATTTCTCTAACCTACAATGTAAAACTCTGCGCTTAGCGTCTACGTCACGGCTCTCAGCCCGCCCTCTGTTCGTTGATTGGCCGGCTGTTTTCAGGCCGGAGGAAAACTGAAAGATAGGCTGCTATCTCAGACTGACTACAGGAGCGAAATGAAATTAGCGGAAGTAGGAAGTCTGACGTAGTCAGGCTAGGATTTCAGTGTAAAATAAAATAAATCCACTGCTCTCTTGTGTCATCTGAGGCTGGGACTGTAAATAGTGTTCAGTGCTCGCCTGTACAACAGAACCGTTTGTATGCTTTGCTCGAACTTTTGCCATTGCGTTAGAACTGGTTACACTGTTGTCGCTTGTGAAATCAAATGTCGGCTGGTGGGTGTAAACGTGCAGATTAAGGACCGGTAATATTATAATAAGATCCTCTTCCTACGTCAGAAGGGGAGCGAAATCTGATCGTCTTATTTTTTGACATACTTACAGAGAAACGCTTAACAAAACAAAGTTGTGGGTTTCACTTTTCATGTTTTCTGGGTTGGTAGATGCACCTGGGACCTGATTATAGCACTTAAACACAGAACAAGTCAGATTTTCAGGATATGTCACCTTTAATATTTCAAATAACTTTTGTGAAAATAAAAATGTCAAAATATGGGGGTAATAATGTTCCAAAGTGTAAAATTGTCATTCAGCATAATGGTCTGGACTTTGAGTTTGCCATTACATATTTAAATAAACATAAAATAACAAGTTAAACAATGTTTTTTTTTTCTTGGCATGTCCATAAGTGTTTGCTGTGCTATATTAAAAGGACCATGTCTTATTTATTTTTTTAAGTATTTAAAAATGCAGTTTGTCAGAAATCATATAAAAAACAGGTAGTCATTCGACAGTCTGTGACATCATCAAATAGCACCCTGAAGACCATGTGGTGCCACGGAAAAGTGGGTTTATTCTTCTTAAATATTTGATAATTATACCTTTTCACAGGGCTGCCGATTCTCACGCATTGGCCGTGAGACACACGCATTTGAGTGGTTTCACACGCTCACCCACACCCCCGATTTCTCACGCTAAAATGTCAATCCGGTCGGTCAAATGTCTGAAAGATGAGTTTATCTATAGATTTACCTGTTGAGCCACTCGTGATCGACTAGTTATGCCGCAAATGAGTTAAAATCTCCCGGAATCTAGAGCTAGCGCACATAAGAACATGTAGGCCTACTGCAGTTTTTTTTTCGTCTGCCACTTCAAATGCTGGCGTTCTTTAGAGCGGAATGGATTCTGATTGGCTGTCAATATTTTTAATCGTTCATTAGCTGGAAAAAATAATAGCTCCGTGATTCCACGATATTGTTTTCTGTGCCGTTATCGTTATAGTTGTGGTGTGGACAATAGCTACATTCTTTTTATTTTTAGAATGATTTTTTTAACTATAGCATAGTCATAATGATGTTTGAGATATCGTGATGCGTGACGTGTTGAATGTCTTTTCCAATGACGTCATTGTAGATATCTGTCGTTTCGACTAGTCAAAATTACGTTACAGATATCTTGAATGACAATTCCAAAATGTAATTACGACTAGTCAGAAAGACGTTGTTGATATCTAGCCTACTATGTTAATTCCGGATAGTCTAGCTTAGCCTTTAAATTTTAAAAGGGCTTGCCATAACTTGCAGTTGATGCATTACAGCACCTTCCATTCAGTTTCTGACTGTTGTTTCCTCACATGACGCGAAGGAACTTTGATCAGGTTCTTAAGGTTTTTTAACTCCTCCTTCGCAGCACTTTAAAAGCTCATGCGTGACTCACTCTGAAGTATCTGTGGTAAACCACACCGAACTTGGCAACATCATCTTCATATCTTCAACTTCACATGATAAGATAAGGATTGGAAAGAAACCGCTTGCACCAACCCTTGTAAAGATGTCTAATTTTGATGACCTTCTGCAGCATGCTGGTGATTTCGGGTTGTATCAGAAGAGAATCTCTCTCTTAGGTTCTTTGCCTATTTTACCTCTCGCATTTGTGCTTATTGGAGTTGTATTCTTAGGATATACGCCAGATCACTGGTGTAAAAGTGCGGGTCTGCAGAAGAAATGCGATTTCTCAAAAGAGCAGGTGCGGGATCTGACAGTTCCCCGCACTGGCCCGCGCGGCGCGATTAGTAAATGCGTGAAGTTTGACGTGCCTTGGAACGAGAGTGCGCTCACCTGTAATGTCTCTGTCGACCGGTCCATATTTACCAACAGCACTCCTCTATCCTCCTGTAATGAAGGATGGACCTTTAATGAGAACCGGACCACTATTGTAACAGAGGTGAGAATAACTGCAGCTCTGCTTTAGAATTGACTCAAAACTGAAGTGAGAATAACAAATCATTAACATGCCTCTGCTTGCTTTCGGTTTGCATGCTTAAAATGTAGGCTAACAAATCAATGTTTTAAACTTGAACATAACTCCTTAGTAACGTTTACTATATCTAGATGCATCTTTTTATGTGTGGTTGTGTTTGTTACTTACCCTAATCTGAATGTTGTCCTCATGTATCCTGTAGTTTTCATTGGTTTGTGAAGATTCCTGGCTTGCAGACCTGAATCAGGTATCCTTAGCTGGAGGGTTCTTTATAGGTGCCCTAGTGACTGGATACCTAGCTGACAGGTTAGATCAAACGCTTTATGACCATCTTTCATGTTTCAGGATGTTTTGTGGTATTCTTCAAAAATAGATTTGTCTTTACTGTCATATATGCTTGGAAATACTAAAGGTAGTTAAGCGATCCATTTTTATTTGATTTTTTACAGGTTTGGAAGAAAAACATGTTTCATTGCATCTATATTCGGCCTTGGAGTCTCTGGGATATGTATTATCTTTTCTTATTATTACCCTCTGCTCCTGTTTTTCCGATTTTTGCAAGGTTTTTTCGCCAAAGGAGCATGGACTGCCACATATGTGTTAAGTGAGTACATAAGATGCCTTTTTATGTGACTGTTGAGAACATGAATTAACATCAGATGAGAACTCTATTAGGAGTTAAATAAAAACAACATGGTCATTTAAAAATGTACAGTTGAAAAGGAATTATTTTTCTAAAACAACAGTGTGCTTTGTATGTAACTTCACTGATATGTTTACAAAAACGCAGTTTTGAGGTTCTAGTAGACATCTTGCACGACTGCAGACTTGGTTTCTTGATATATTTTATTTTTTTCAAAACAGTTATCGAATTCTTTGGATCAAACAACAGGAAATTTGTCTCCGTAATCTCCCGGACTATGTACTCGTTGGGTTTGGTGCTCCTTCCTGTTCTTGCGCATTACATTCCTTCATGGAAAAACCTACAGCTGGCCATGACTCTGCCAACATTCGTCTTTCTGGTCTATCACTGGTAATTTCTTGCAATGGAATGATAACATATTTATGAATGATTCTTAATCACATTTGAAATGAGGGTTCTCTTCAGTCATTCTACATAAGTTATTGCTATTCCATCACATATCATTTACTGGATATGGCAAACATTGTGGTCACAGGGTTATTCCAGAGTCTCCCAGATGGTTACTGTCACAAAGGAGGACAAAAGAAGCTGTAAATATTATTGAAAGCATTGCCAAGTGCAATAAAAGATCGATTCCTGAAGACTTTCAAGAGGTAATTTGACACTGACTATTCATCACTCTTTGTTCTAGTACAGTATATCCAATGTTTTGTTTTTTGTTTTTTTGTAATACCTTCAATTCCTCCTGCATGGGAAGTTCCTACATACAGGTATGAGTTTGGAATTCATAATTATGATATGATGTGACAATATCAAAGACGAGAAGGTTTTTTTTTCTGTTCAATTATACATTTTATCATCCTCATGCTGCCATAGTATGCAAAATGTAGTTTTGATGTGCAAGACTATCACTTTTATAAATAGCAATGTGTCTCAAATAAGTAATCATCTGCACCATGAGTCTCCAGTAGTCTGGAAAATGCTGCTGTTATGTATTTAACAGGAACTATTTTGTATTCATTTGTTTAGATGGATCTTCTGATAGAAAAACAAGAGGAAATCATACACCCTTCATATAAAGATTTATTTAGGACTCCTAAAATGAGGAAGCACACCCTCATCTTGTTATATGCATGGTGAGCTTTCTTTATGTGTCCTTGCATACACATTTTTATGCTGTTATTTAACAATATCAAAGTATAAAAACAAGCAAACCATTCCTGCATTAGACCAAGATCACTACAGAGTGATGTTTAAGGTTTTTGTTGCATTATCTTCCTGAAGGTTTACTGGTGCTGTGGTGTTCCAGGGTTTGGTGTTACGGTTGGGAATCACAGGGGATAATGTTTTCCTGGATTTCCTCATCTCAGCTGTGGTGGAGCTTCCGACTGGAATTATATTTTATTTTTTAGTTGACCGAATTGGCAGACGTCACCTCATGGCTACAGTCAATCTTATTGGAGGGGTCGCTTGTTTGGCTGTACCATTTATTTCACCAAGTAAGCTACACCACCAGAAATGATTCTTAAATGATCAGAAATGATCCTTAAGTCTGGTGTTCACAGTGTTCATCATTCTTTTTTTCAAGATATTTCCTGGCTCAAAAGAACCATTGCGATAATAGGAAGACTGGCTGTTGCCATTGGGAATGAGACTGTGAACTTTGCCAACACAGAACTGTATCCAACAACTCTCAGGTTTGAATTATTTATCAGTCTACAGGTCCTTCTAAAAAAATTAGCATATTGTGATAAAGTTCATAATTTTCCATAATGTAATGATAAAACTTTCATATATTTTAGATTCATTGCACACCAACTGAAATATTTCAGGTCTTTTATTGTTTTAATACTATTGAAATTGGCATACAGCTCATGAAAACCCAAAATTCCTATCTCAAAAAATTAGCATATTTCATCCGACCAATAAAATAAGGGTTTTAAATACAAAAAAAAGTCAACCTTCAAATAATTATGTTCAGTTATGCACTCAATACTTGGTCGGGAATCCTTTTGCAGAAATGACTGCTTCAATGCCGCGTGGCATGGAGGCAATCAGCCTGTGGCACTGCTGAGGTGTTATGGAGGCCCAGGATGCTTCGATAGCGGCCAGAGTGTTGGGTCTTGCGTCTCTCAACTTTCTCTTCACAATATCCCACAGATTCTCTATGGGGTTCAGGTCAGGAGAGATGGCAGGCCAATTGAGCACAGTAATACCATGGTCAGTAAACCATTTACCAGCGTTTTTGGCACTGTGAGCAGGTGCCAGGTTGTTCTGAAAAATGAAATCTTCATCTCCATAAAGCTTTTCAGCAGGTGGAAGCATGAAGGGCTCCAAAATCTCCTGATAGCTATCTGCATTGACCCTGCCCTTGATAAAACACAGTGGACCAACACCAGCAGCTGACATGGCACCCCAGACCATCACTGACTCACTCACTCACTCAAGATGGCGCCAGTGTGTGTGGCTGGCCGTCTGCTGCTCCCGGTTGTATGGATGTTTGTCTTGTTTTTATTTACTTTTTTAAATATTACAAACTCTCTATTAGTGCACGATCGGCAAACACTTTTTAGCATTAGATCGGCTTTGGATAATACGCCGATCTATATTGTGACCGGGGGTGGAACAAACAATTCAACCCCCCCCCCCCCCCCCCCCCCCGGCCACCGTTCCTCTGTGGATTATTTGCCTATCTCTGCCGAACCCCATGCTTTCTCAGGAGGAAGAAGCGGTTCAGACGCCGTGGCAAACGAGGTGGTCTGTTAGTAAAAATAAAAACTTTGATGACCCTGTTCCCGAATGCCGATCCTCGCTGGATTTTTGGAGATCTTGGCGTGGATTGCCGTCGGTACGGGCTTCGACGGTCTGGAGATCCCGCGTACAGGTGGTTGGTACCTGCGACTGATGTGGATGTGGATAAAGAGCCTCCGGTTAGAATTTATCGGGCATCCCGTTTTAAAAGAGGTGTGGACGCAACTCTCCATCGGTCCTTGGCCCGTGAATCGCAGTCATTGAAAGACTCAACTCCAGTAAGGCTAGCCTTGGTGAATGCTAGATCACTAGCTAACAAATCCTTCATTTTGAATGACTTTTTTACATCCAAGGACTTGGACATGTTGTGTGTGACTGAGACCTGGATTGGTGTTGGTGAGTCAAGTGTTTTTTCTGAAGTTTTACCTCTGAACTGTACCTATTTTACCTCTCCACGGCTCAAGGGACGAGGAGGCGGAGTAGCAACTATTTTCAAAGAACATTTAAACTTTAGGCGTCTGCCATCCTCCTCCTACTCCAGTTTTGAACTGAGTGTTTTTGAATTAAGTCTGAGTTATCCAGTGTTATGCACTGTTTATCATCCACCCAAATATAACAAGGACTTTATTGATGATTTTTCGAGTTTTTAGCCGGAATCATGACTAAATACGACCGGGTTTTAATTGTGGGGGACTTTAATATCAATGTGTGCTGTCCCGCCAGGCCTTTGGCCAAAGCTTTTTTAAATCTTGTGGAGTCTTTTAACTTAACCCAGTTTGTCGTTAGTCCCACACATACATGTGGTCACACACTAGATTTGGTTTTGACATATGGATTGCCTATTAGTAACATCGAAGTCTGTTATGCCACTTTTTCTGATCATTTGCCTGTTTTATTTGAGATATGTATTTCTCGTGATTCCAAAGTGACTTTTCCACAACGTCGCTGTCGGCGATAAACCCTTCAACTGCTCAATTATTTTCTTAAGCTTTTAGTGCAAATGAAGTTGATTATTCAATGCCCCCATGTGGCCTAAATACCGAAGAACTAACTACATCGTTCTTTTTAACTTGTCAAAATATTTTGGATACAGTTGCCCCTTTCAGGACGATTCGTGAAAAAATTAGAGTTCAACCGTGACTGAATGCTACTACTCGAGCTATAAGGCTGGAATACAGAAGGGCGGAACGCTTGTGGAAGAAGGATAAATTACAGATCTCATTTGATATTTTACAGTATCATTTGTCTAAATATCAAAAAACGGTTAGATTTGAGAAATCAAAGTATCTCTCTAATGCTATCTGTAACAATTCCCATAAGCCAGCTGTGCTGTTCAGTTCTATTAATGCTTTTCTGAATACTCCCCAAGCTACTTGTTTAGAGCCTTCTGCCAAGTTGTGTGAACATTTTTTACACTTTTTTTATTAATAAGATTGAGGCTATTAGATCTAATATATCCTCCCCTTCGACTTTCTTATCCGTTTCCTCTGAGTGCCCTGCTGTTTTTGATCGGTTTGTGCCGGTGTCTCTTGTCTCTCTGAGGGAGTTTTTTGTTGAAATGAAATTATCCTCATGTTGTATGGATATTGTTCCTCCACGTCTTCTAAAAGACTCACTTGATGCTATTGGTCCTACTGTTCTTGCGATTATTAATAGCAGCCTGGCCTCAGGAGTTGTACCTAAGTCTTTTAAACATGCATCAGTGGAACCAGTAATCAAGAAATCTAATCTGAATCCCACAGCCTTTGCTAATTTTAGACCTATCTCGAAACTTTCGTTTCTGTCTAAATTACTGGAGAAGGTTGTATTTGGACAACTGAATGCATTCCTAGATCTACATGGTATCCATGAAGTGTATCAGTCTGGTTTTAAGTCCCAGCATAGAACGGAAACTGCACTGTTGAAGGTTTCTAATGATTTGTTACTTACTACTGACTCTGGGAACTGTGCGATTCTAATTTTACTGGATCTGTCCGCTGCGTTTGATACCATAGACCATAAGATCTTGGTTACATGCTTAGAAAGTTGTGTTGGTATTGAGAGTACTGCGTTGGCATGGTTTAAATCATATCTCTCTGAAAGAACTATCTCAGTTCGCCTTGGAAAATTTGCCTCCTCAACGGCTTCTTTTACGTGTGGGGTCCCCCAGGGCTCCATTTTGGGCCCTATTTTGTTCGCCTTGTATTTGCTCCCTCTGGGACAGATTTTCAGGAAGTTTGGTATCTCTTTTCGTTGTTATGCAGATGACACGCAAATCTATCTGCCTTTGAAAAGGAGAGACACTCCTACGTTAGCGCCTCTATTACAGTGTCTTGAGGAAATTAAGGCCTGGATGGCACTGAATTTCCTAAGTTTTAATGAAAGTAAAACAGAAGTCATGCTGTTCACGCCGGGTGGCACTTATGAATCCCTACAGGTGGATCTTGGGGAATTGAATTCACTAGTGAAACCATATGTTAAGAATTTAGGTGTTATTATGGATTGTGATTTTAAATTGGATAAACAAACAGATTAACTTAGTAGTTAAGTCTAGTTTTTTCCAATTGAGACAACTCACCAAGGTTAAATCTTTCCTGTCTTTTATTAAGTTTCAAAGACTGCTTCATATTTTTATCTCATCGCGTCTGGACTATTGTAATGGCTTCTATGTAGGCATTAGTCAGGCCTCTCTCTCCAGACTACAGAGGGTCCAGAATGCAGCAGCTCGCCTGTTGACGGGTACACGAAAGCGGGAACACATTACCCCTATTCTCTCCTCTCTTCACTGGTTGCCTGTCCATTTTAGGATTAATTTTAAGATTTTGATGTTTGTTTTCAAATCTCTTAATGGTCTGGCACCGAAGTATCTGTCTGAACTGATCAAGCAGTATGCGTCGTCAAGAGTGCTTAGGTCTGCTGACCATTTGCTTTTAGTTGTCCCTCGGGTTAAGCTGAAGAGCAGGGGCGAAAGAACATTTGCAGTAGCTGGACCAAAGCTTTGGAACAATTTGCCCTTGTACATCAGACAGGCTCAGACACTTGCTGTTTTTAAATCTAGTCTTAAAACCTATTATTACAGTTTGGCATTTGACGCTATGTGAGAGTTGTTTTATTGCTTTTGTTTTATTTTTTATTTTTTTTTGTGTCATTGATTGTTTGTAGTAGTGATATAGGATATAAGTGTACCGCACTTTGTCAAACACTTGCTGTTTTTAAAATTGCTTTATAAATAAACTTTGACTTGACTTGACACTGACTGTGGGTACTTGACACTGGACTTCAGGCATTTTGTCATTTCCTTCTCCCCAGTCTTCCTCCAGACTCTGGCACCTTGATTTCCAGTGACATGCTAAATTTGCTTTCATCCGAAAAAAGTACTTTGGACCACTGAGCAACAGTCCAGTGCTGCTTCTCTGTAACCCAGGTCAGGTGCTTCTGCCGCTGTTTCTGGTTCAAAATTGGCTTGACCTGGGGAATGCGGCACCTGTAGCCCATTTCCTGCACACGCCTGTGCACGGTGGCTCTGGATGTTTCTACTCCAGACTCAGTCCACTGCTTCCGCAGGTCCCCCAAGGTCTGGAATCGGTCCTTCTCCACAATCTTCCTTTTTTTGCCACACTTTTTCCTTCCCACAGCCTTCCCACTGAGGTGCCTTGATACAGCGCTCTGGGAACAGCCTATTTGTTCAGAAATTTCTTTCTGTGTCTTACCCTCTTGCTTGAGGGTGTCAATGATGGCCTTCTGGACAGCAGTCAGGTCGGCAGTCTTACCTATGATTGCGGTTTTGAGTAAGAAACAGGCTGGTAGTTTTTAAAAGCCTCAGGAATCTTTTGCAGGTGTTTAGAGTCAATTAGTTGATTCAGATGATTAGGTTAATAGCTCGTTTAGAGAACCTTTTCATGATATGCTAATTTTTTGAGATAGGAATTTTGGGTTTTCATGAGCTGTATGCCAAAATCATCAGTATTAAAACAATAAAAGACCTGACATTTTTCAGTTGGTGTGCAATGAATCTAAAATATATGAAAGTTTAATTTTTATCATTACATTATGGAAAATAATAAACTTTATCACAATATGCTAATTTTTTGAGAAGGACCTGTATATCAGTCAAGGAATATGAAATAGAAAGTGTGTTAATGCCGTTGCTAATGTTTAATTAAAGCCAAATATTTGTATTATGTAATATTGTCTCAAGATCATGGTTGGTTGGCACACTGTTATTGTAGAAACTGTGGTAAACATAACTTGTCGATACCTTGACGTTTTGTTCTACAACGTAAATTACCGAAAATGTGAAATTTGATGAAGTTTATATTTGGAATGTGTCACAGGTGAGTGGCTGCAGTGAAGCATATGACGATATAATCCCACTAGAATAATCTTTAATTACAAATCTTCACCAAAAACACATGAGAAAACTCGTGAAAAAGTAAAAACTCATGAAAAGCAACCACAAACAATGAACATAAACCAGACTGAACAGAAAGAACGTCTCGGTTACGTATGTAACCCTCGTTCCCTGAGTAGGGAACGGAGACGTTACGTCGGAATGACGACGAATGGGGTTTCGCTTAGAAAGCCTATCAGCTTCGAGTATTTAAAAACGATCCAATGGCAAAGAAATGCCATGGGTCTGCGGAATTTGCATGACGTAACTCCGCCCTACCTCGTGGGTATAAAAGGAGGACGCTAGCAACCTGCAGTTATGTTTTCTCGCTGAGGAGGCAAGACTGAACTCGGCGATCCCCGCGGCACAGCGGAGGTGGCAGGAAGACGTAACGCCTCCGTTCCCTACTCAGGGAACGAGGATTACATACGTAACCGAGACGTTCCCTTTCGTAGTCACTCCGAGTTACGTCGGAATGACGACGAATGGGGTTACCAGTCTAATCACGCCACCTTCACAGCTGTCTTCCAGCGCCCTGCGAAAATCTGAGCCCTCGAGATATTAGGACGAAGGACTCCTATTTAGCACAGGAATACCAAGGTACACTGGGAAGCATATCCCAAGATGTTAAGGGAAATATGCGAATATCACCAACCCAGTGGGGGGGCATTTGAAAAATACACATATGACCTGAAAGTAACATATGGAGAAACTCTGAGGTGTCCAGCCGCAGGTGGAATATTTCAACCTCAGGGTTGGCAAGGTGGCTTGCCGAGGGAAAGACACATGCTCAAAGAGGCTTACAGTGGAAATACACGTGTGGGGGTAGCTCATGGGAGGGACCATGCACACAGAGGCACCTAGCCGACGCCCAGGCAAAAGACACTGGCGCTAGCATCAGGGGTGCTGGAGGAACTCAGGGCTTTCGGAGAAGCTCACCTGAGCAGAATATCGCACGTATCCAGTCCGCGGAGTGGAATGGCGAGCAAGCGAAGACACCTGAGCGGGTCCGGAACTAGCTGTTTGAAGGGAGAACACGAGAGGACACTGGCTCCACTCGGACATTATAGAATCTGGCGAATGTGTTAGGTGTCGCCCAGCTTGCAGCTCTGCAGATGTCTGCCAGCGAGGTGCCATGCGCCAGCGCCCAGGAGGATGCCACACTCCGGGTGGAGTGGGCGGTCACACCAAGGGGGCACGGTCGGCTTTGCTGCTGGTAAGCCAAAGCAATGGTGTCCACAATCCAGTGAGACAACCTCTGCTTTGAGAGAGCCTTTCCCTTCAGCTTCCCACCATAACAGACAAAGAGCTGGTCTGAGGTCCTGAAACACTGCGTCCTGTCTACATAAGCGCGGAGAGCGCGTACTGGACAGAGCAGTGACAAGGCTGGGTCTGCCTCCTCCGAGGGCAGCGCTTGCAGGTTCACCACCTGGTCCCGGAAGGGAGTGGTAGGAACCTTGGGCACATATCCAGGCCGGGGTCTCAGGATCACGTGAGAACCGGCCGGCCCGAACTCTAGGCACGCTTCGTCAACGGAGAATGCGTGCAGGTCCCCGACCCTCTTGAGAGAAGCCAATGCAATCAGGAGCGCTGTCTTCATTGACAGGAACTTAAGCTCCACTGATTGCAAAGGCTCAAAGGGAGCACTCCGCAGGGCACTTAAGACCACTGAGAGGTCCCAAGAGGGAACGAGAGGAGAGCGAGGAGGATTCAGTCTCCTCGCCCCCCTCAGGAACCTGACGATCAGGTCGTGCTTCCCTATGGACTTACCTTCCACTAAGTCGTGGTGAGCGGCAATAGCGGCAACATAAACTTTGAGGGTGGAGGGAGACAGCCTTCGCTCCAACCCATCTTGAAGGAAGGAAAGCACGAAACTGATCGAACAACTCCGGGGATCTTCTCGGCAATAAGAGCACCAATTGACGAATAGGTTCCACTTCAACGCGTAGGCATGTCTCGTGGACGACGCTCTAGCGGAAGTGATGGTAGCCACCACCGGAGGTGGTAGGGTACTCAAACCTGTCTCGTCCCGTCGAGGAGCCACACGTGGAGGTTCCAGAGATCGGGACGAGGGTGCCATAGAGTGCCCCGTCCCTGAGAAAGGAGGTCCTTCCTCAGAGGAATTGGCCAAGGAGGTGCTGTCGCGAGGAGCACTAGTTCGGAGAACCAAGTCCGGGTGGGCCAGTACGGCGCAACCAGAAGGACTTGCTCCTCGTCCTCCCTGACCTTGCGCAGGAGCTGGGCAAGAAGGCTCACTGGGGGAAACGCATACTTGCGGCCCCGCGGCCAGCTGTGCGCCAGTGCATCCGTGCCGAGCGTGCCCTCGGTCAGAGAATAAAACTGGGCGCAATGGGATGAGTCGCGGGAGGCAAGCAGATCTATCTGTGCGTCGCCAAACTGGTCCCAAATCAGCTTGACCGACTGGGGATGGAGTCGCCATTCTCAAGGGAGGGGCTGAAGCCGTGACAGCTCGTCGGCAGCACGGTTCAGGGCTCCGGGAATGTAAATAGCACGAAGGGACCTCAGATGCTTCTGACTCCATAGGAGGAGGTGGCGAGCGAGTTGCGACATACGGGGGGAGCGTAGACCACCTTGATGGTTGATGTACGGTACTGTGGCGGTATTGTCTGATCGGACTAGTACGTGTTGACCCATGAGCAGCGCTCGGAAGCGGTGCAGAGCAAGGCGTACTGCCAGCAACTCGAGGCAATTGACATGCCATAGGCGCTGGGGTCCTGTCCAGGAGCCCGCGGCAGCATGACCATTGCACATGGCGCCCGAGCCCGTGGTGGAGGCATCTGTTGAGACAATAACATGCCTCGACGCTCGTTCCAGGGGGACACCAGCCCTGAGAAAACTGAGGTTCAACCACGGGGTGAAGGTCTGACGGCAGCTCGAAGTCACTGGAACTCGGAGCTTGCCTTGTTGCCATGCCCACCTCGGGACTCGGTCGCGAAGCCAAAGCTGAAGCGGTCTCATATGAAGCAATCCGAGCGGCGTGACCGCAGCTGCAGATGCCATATGCCCCAGGAGCCTCTGAAAATGTTTCAGTGGAACCGCACTCTTGCCCTGTATTTGTCTCAGACAAGTCAGCAGTGACTGCTCGCGCTCGCTCGTAAGCTGCGCGGACATGGCGACCGAGTCGATGTCCATACCGAGAAAAGAGATCCTCTGCACGGGGCAAAGTTTGCTCTTCTCCCAGTTGACCCGAAGGCCCAGACGGGCTAGGTGCCGGAGCACAAGGTCCCTGTGTTCGCAAACCTGGTCTCGAGAGTGAGCTAGGATCAGCCAGTCGTCGAGATAGTTCAGGATGCGAACCCCGTGAACCCGAAGGGGAACAAGGGCTGCCTCGACGACCTTCGTGAAGACGCGAGGAGACAGGGCTAGCCCGAATGGGAGAACCGCGTACTGATATGCCTGTCCCTCGAAAGCAAACCGGAGGAACGGTCTGTGTCGAGGGAGAATGGAGACATGAAAGTAGGCGTCCTTCAGGTCGATCGCTGCAAACCAATCCTGGGGCCGCACACATTCGAAAATGCGTTTGGCGGTGAGCATTTTGAACGGCCTCCTGAGAAGGGAGCGATTCAATACTCGCAGGTCCAGGATTGGTCGTAACCCACCGGTTTTCTTGGGGACAATGAAGTAAGGGCTGTAGAAGCCGGACTTCATCTCGGCTGGAGGGACAGTCTCGATTGCACCCTTCGCCAGCAGAGTGGCAATCTCTGCTCGCATGACCGGGGCGTTGCCACCGACCAAAGTGGAGCGGACTCCCCTGTATCGGGGAGGAGACCGTGCGAACTGAATCGCATAGCCGAACCGGATGGTGCGGGCGACCCAGCAGGACAGTTGGGGAAGCTCTAGCCAGGCTTCTAGGAACTGCACCAGCGGGGTCATGCGGACCACCGGCGTCCCCCCGGAGGGGCAGCGAAGCGGAGTAACTGGCCCCGACGTGGACGGCATAGCGATCCGGTGTGGGGGCGCAGTTAAGCTCCGCGCCCTGACAGAGGAGGCCAGGGAAGGACCAGCGTTCCACGGGGGCCTGCTCTGCCAGGGGTCTGGCGACAGAGTGGGACAGGGACGAAACGGCCCGTGGGCGGCACGCCGTGTCAACCGACTCTGGGACAGAGGGGGACGAGGAGAGCATGGCTGGTGGGCGGCGCTCTGGGTCGTCCGAGAACTCTGTGTGCTCGGAGATGAGAGGTTTGTTTCTGTCTTTAACCACATTAGGGTGCTGCCCACCCGTGGGTGAGCAGCGGGGAGTGGAGAACAAAAGATTCTCCCCCGGCCCTCCACCGGGGGAAGGAGTGGCCCTGCTACCATCTCCTGACAGACAAACATCATCTCCGAGCAGCCCGTCTCAGGAGCGCCGCTTGTCCCGGCGCTTGGCGGGGGGCGGGGCAGGAGCGGGCTGTGGCGCCTTCCTACGGTGCTTAGACTCGCCCCGAGAAGAAGCACTCTGAGGACACAGTTGCATCGCAACAGAGCGTTCAACCGGGGGAAGTCCAGTGTACCCACGGGCGGCCGCCTCATCGAGGGGAGGAAAGGCGGATGGGATCAGCGAGCGGTCCCGGGAAGACAACGGGGTCCTCCAGGACTTCGAGATCTCATCATGCACATCCGGGAAGAAAGGTATTGGGGTTTGCCGTGGACCACGGGGGTCGGCAGCCTTACCCAAAAACCAATCGTCCAGCCGCGAGCGCTCGGGACAGGGTGGAGGCCTCCACTCTAAACCGATGCTCGCGGCTGCCCGGGAAAGCATGGCCGTTATTTCCGGATCCGAATCAGACACAGCCGTATGCACACCGGAAGGTGGCAGCTGCGCTGAATCTTCACTTCCGGAAGAATCAAGCCCACCTTGTGATGCTGCTACAGACATGGCATCTTCCTCTGTAGCTTCAACCGAAACCCGCGGGGCACCCGAAGGTAGACCCGCGGGAATCGGAGGCTCACTAGCGGGCACCGTCACTGAAGAGGGGGGCTGGGGTCGTGGACAAATAGTCGGCGCCTGGTTCCAGACCGTTACCCTCAGGTCAGCCTGGCCACCAGCCGAAGTAGCACTCCTCGGGGGAGCGTTAGATCGGGGTGTGGATGAGGGGACTCTCACTCTTGCGAGTTCACTGAGTCTCGACCTTAGTGACGCGATGGTCATGTTCCCGCAGAGAGAACATGACTCATCCACGAACGCTGCTCTAGCGTGATCCATGCCCAAACACACTAGGCAACGCTCGTGCCCATCAGAGTCAGACACATATCTGCCGCAACCAGAAGTGCACGGGCGAGGCATCTTTAAAAAGACGTGCCGTGTGCAAGCTCTTTTAAGAGAGAAACACTCTAGTGTCGAAGCGCCCGGGGAGACAAACACTCTCTGGCAAACCACTGCACAGATCAGCAGGAAGCGCGCGCTCGCCGGATATCGCCACAAACACCAACACTAGAGGAAGTCGTACGTGAAGCTGACAATTTCAGAGAGATGGCTTTGTGGAGTGAAGAGAGACTCTTGGCTCCGAAGCGAAAACATAACTGCAGGTTGCTAGCGTCCTCCTTTTATACCCACGAGGTAGGGCGGAGTTACGTCATGCAAATTCCGCAGACCCATGGCATTTCTTTGCCATTGGATCGTTTTTAAATACTCGAAGCTGATAGGCTTTCTAAGCGAAACCCCATTCGTCGTCATTCCGACGTAACTCGGAGTGACTACGAAAGGGAACTCAGGGATTAAATACACAGGGAGGGTAAACAACTGAAATCACCTTTATTTCTATAATAAAGTCAAGTCACCTTTATTTATACAGCGCTCTATACAATACAGATGGTTTCAAAGCAGCTTTACAGTAATAACAGGAAAATAATGCATTTCGGCTGTTGTTCAGCTGAAGTCAGCTGTTGATTACAGACACAGATGCGTGGAACTAATTGACAACCAAGGAAACTATCTAGGGAACATAGGCAGGCAAAACAGGGACAGACCACAGTAAAAACTGAACCAAAACTGAACATACATGTTACAGTATGTTTCTAATAAGTAACTAAGAACGTTTGGGATGTGAGTGTGTGCAGTTTACGTTGTAGAGCAAAATGTCAAAGTATCATCAAGATAAGATGAGAGAATATGTTGGCATACTGATATTTTAACAACTTGTTTTTGAGCTTTAAAAAAAAATCCAAACTCCTTAAACAGAGACCAAACTTTTAAACAACTTCTCTGATCTTTATAGCTGCATAAGCTAACCTTCTGTCACTTCTACAACTGATAAGAAATAAAGGAGTCGTTCACTTTAAAACAAAATATTTAAAATATTATGACGTCAGAAGTAGCGTAGTGGTTCATAGAGACAGAGCGTATTTAGGCCACGCCCACGCCGGGGGGGGGGGGGGACAATCCAACCGTCTCCATTGACTTTGCATTGCGAGAGGCTGCCTCCTTGTCATTTATGACTTATAACAAAAAACAAAACAATGTCTAAAAAATGCTATGTGACAAGGTGTACAGCAAACAAGCTAAATA
The DNA here is from genome assembly GCA_030578275.1 of Meda fulgida. Classification (NCBI taxonomy): domain Eukaryota; kingdom Metazoa; phylum Chordata; class Actinopteri; order Cypriniformes; family Leuciscidae; genus Meda; species Meda fulgida. Next base: position 9,076,699 of record CM060632.1, on the reverse strand, counting down.
ACCCAGAAATATTAACATATTATTAACGTATTGAATAATATATATGTTATTCTTAGTAACGTAACCCTGCTACTGTAGCTAAGGCACTCACAAACATAACCGTTACTGCATAGCTTTCTGCTTTATTCACATTCTAAAAGTTGCATACTGTCAAAATGCTACAGCTTAGCTTACATAAATATAATATATAAACTGAAATTTGGATATTTGATTTACCAGTGACAAAATGTTTACTGCACACGTAGACATACTGAGTGTCAGGATCCCACAATTTACCCATTTTTCCTGCTGATGCTTCACGTCTTATTGCCTGTATCCACTTTTGTCTCCTTAAAGGCTGACTTTTACAGTTCGGAAGCTTATAAAAATATAGCTTGTTTTTTAGCTTGTTTGCTGTACACCTTGTCACACAGCAGCTTTTAGGCATTTTTCTGTCTTTTGTTTTAAGTCATTAATGACAAGGAGGCAGCCTCTCGCAAAGCAAAGTCAATGGAGATAGTTGGATTGTTTTCTCCCCCGGTGGGCGTGGTCTTCAGATTACGGCTTTGCGCTCTGTCTCTATGGCATAGCGTATCAGAAGTATGTTGCATTACAGGTACTTGCATAAGTTGCGCTTAATACTTAAGTGGACTACGTATGTTTGTTTGGCCGGAAGTTATTTTACTTTATAAAGTTTTAAATATGGATATTTTTTCGTACACAAACTCATCGCTTCGCTTCAAGCCTTGTTTAACACTCCGGAGCCGTGTGGAGTACGTTTATGATGAATAGATGCACTTTTATGGACTTCAAAACAGAAACGGCCATTCACTGCTTTCCCTCATGGGATCTCTGTAGTCTTGCTGGCCTTAGAGTCAGTTCAGTTGGATGCCCTCTCATTGAAAACGGCGCTCTTGACCACGCTCGCCTCCATTTTGAGCTGCCAAAGCTTGGAAGAGGACATTTAAAAAAAAATATATAACTGATTGTATTCGTCTGAAAGAAGAAAGTCATATACACCTATAGGATGGCTTGAGGGTGAGTAAATCATGGGCTAATTTTCATTTTAAAGTGAACTACTCCTTTAAGGTTTTTCAATTAAATATCCCCAAAGTCCCACCATCGATCAGTACCATAACCAGAACCGCTAAAGCAATAGCATACCACTGACAACACATTAGCAACCACATAGCATAAACGATAAACCACAATGCATAAACGATATCAAATGCTTATATAACAATCACTCTTTAAAATGCCCAATTATGCAAACTCTATGAGAATTGAATTGAACCTTCAGACCATCAAACTATTGGAAACTTTTATGCGAAGCTTTGAAATATATAGTTTATCTGGATGAGTATTACTTTTCTAGATTGAGTATTTGTTTTAAATATATATTCAGTTTTGTTCTCTGTTTTGTTAGTAATTTACAGATTTTTGTTGCCTATTTTACAGAAACTTGGGTGTATCTGTATGCTCTTCAGCCAGTGACATTGGGGCGGTTGTTGCTCCGTTTATTCTGTACAGATTAGCTAGTATTTGGCAAGATCTTCCCCTGTTTGTCTATGGTGAGAAGTCTTTCAATTGCAGAAATTACCATATCAATAATTCCATTGTGTTTGTTATCAGCTGTCACATTTCTCTCTGTCACCATATACAGGGGCCATGTCTGTCCTTTACAGTGGACTAGTGATGCTTTTACCAGAAATGAAAGGTGTTGATCTCCCAGAAACTGTGGATGATGTGGAAAATATGAGAAGGTAGGTCAAGTTTTCTGTTTTCCATTCATTAATAATAGGCCATTTATTAGTTTAGCCTGTTAATAATATCATATTTTCTTTACCAGGCGCAAACACAAGGAAAAAGATGGTGCTCAGTTTCCTGAAATAAGTATTGTTCCGATGAAAGCTATTGAGAGAAGTAACAATAAATGTAAACAATAAATGTAGTCATGAGATTTATGGTTAATAATATCATATATGCAATATGCATACAAAAGAAAATCTGAAAGTATAGTTGCCTTCAGATGCCTTTAGACCTTATATTTTTAAATATGACTCATTCCTAGACTTTTAATGCTTTATTTGCTTTTTGTTGTTGTTTATTTTTCATTTGTTCTTTAAATGTATTTCCTCATATTTGATATCTAATGTATCTAAGTGTTAATATATTTTCACTGTTCTGTGTTCCTAGTGTTTCTTTAAGCTGTTTTATATTCATGCTCAAAATTCACATCCAGCCATCCATAAAACTTGCTTTTAATGAAGATATGCTTTTAGAGACACACAATAGTTTAATTAACATGGGATGTGTGTTAATGTTATGTTAATTAACACGGGATGACATCTAAATTCTATTGTATTATGTAATACGTTAGTGTGTGAGTCTGAACAAAAGGTAAATTCATTGCATTCATTTTTGGGGCATGTTCAGCAACACCCAATCTAGTCATTCTAGTTCAGAAGAGCTATACGGATTTTGTAATATGTTTTTCGCTGAATTTCAGTTACTTAAGTGTATTGGACAATAAAATACAGTTTACGATCAATTGGGCACTAAAAATATTTCTTCTTAAATTAAGCTTGAATGGAAAAATTAAGACCCTCCCCGTTTTGTACGTCAGTGTTGCTGTAGCCATTACATTAGGGCATCATGGGAAATGAGGTTAGCCTTTCAACTGCTGTGTGTTAATGGGACAAACAAACCTGAACAATCAACAATCATTCTGAATGTTAAACAGGCTGGGAAAAAAAATCGTGAGAATAGTGTTAAGGTTAGTGAACCTCAGCAGATTTGACTGCTAAAAATAAAACTTTTAAAAACTTTCATTATATGACAGCAATCTAAGCTTGTCAAACTATGAAGGAAATGCTAATGTTATGACGCTGAAAGGGGTTCAGAGGAGCGCAGTAGACTTCAAGAGAACATTCGACAGTGGAATTCAAACCGACTCAGCCTGTTTGAGATCACTGAACCTGATGAGCTGAACACTTTTTAAAGATTGCAATTCCTCAAATAGATTTTGTTATGTTGAAACTACTATTATACTTTTAAACTGTTCAGAGTGGAAAGATTTATTGGGCTTTTTAAGTCTTATGTTTCTCTTAAAATTCATTAGGGAAAAGCAGCAGACCTCCTCGTCTGGCCCCTGGACGGGATGCAGAAAAGTTAAGTGGGTTATCAGCGGTGATAGACACTATCACTCAGGCTACAGCGCCCTCTATGAGGCAGGCCTATGCCTCGAAGTGGAGTCTGTTCGCTTGCTTCCCGAGGGGAAGAACCATTGAGATGCGCATGAGCTTCAGGAGCTGAAGGAAATGCTAATGTTATGACGCTGAAAGGGGTTCAGAGGAGCGCAGGAGACTTCAAGAGAACATTCGACAGTGGAATTCAAACCGACTCAGCCTGTTTGAGATCACTGAACCTGATGAGCTGAACACTTTTTAAAGATTGCAATTCCTCAAATAGATTTTGTTATGTTGAAACTACTATTATACTTTTAAACTGTTCAGAGTGGAAAGATTTATTGGGCTTTTTAAGTCTTATGTTTCTCTTAAAATTCATTAGGGAAAAGCAGCAGACCTCCTCGTCTGGCCCCTGGACGGGATGCAGAAAAGTTAAGTGGGTTATCAGCGGTGATAGACACTATCACTCAGGCTACAGCGCCCTCTATGAGGCAGGCCTATGCCTCGAAGTGGAGTCTGTTCGCTTGCTTCCCGAGGGGAAGAACCATTGAGATGCGCATGAGCTTCAGGAGCTCTGAGCAGCTCTTTGTCTGTTTTAAGGGACAGCAGAAGGGGAAGACTGTCTCCAAACAGAGGTTGGCCCACTGGATAGTGAATGCTGTAGCCTTGGCACAATAACTGGCACAAGGCTGCCATGCTTCTTTGGAGTATGATCACACTCCACGGGGACTGTGGCATCATCCTGGGCATTAGCCAACTGCGACTCTCTAACATACATCTGCAGAGCAGCAGGCTGGGCAACACCTAATACCGTTGCGAGATTTGAGAATCTCAGGGTTTAAGTCAGTTTAATCCTGTGTGTTGTCAGGTACGAACATTTAAAAATGCGGGCAACTGGCAAGGTTTACCTTTTGCACACACCGCCTTTCTCCTCCCTGAGGTTATAATGTGCGCTTTTTTGTCTACTTGAGTTTCCTAGAATGGTGAACCCTTGGTGTATTTTAACTTTCAACACCCTGTGGCAGTCAATTTCGGTGGAGGAATTCAACACCAGGGTCAGCCCATATACTGGGCTAGGTGCTCTATATATATAGTGATTCCCCGGTAGTAATCCCATATGATGTGTTGTACATGATATGGTTTCCCTGTTGGTAAACCCGTGCCTTCACCTAGGCAGAGCCCCGTCTCTGCCACCAGTTGCTGCATTTGTAGTGGTTTTTGTCTTTTTAGGTTGGACCTACTGCAGGAACTTCTTCCCATGTGTGGTACTTTCTGGAGGGAAGTCCATGTGATGTATTTCCACATGTGAACCACCTCAAGGGCAGTATGTGGTCTCCATAGTGTTCTTTCTCCCACTTGGGAGGAAGAGCGATTCCTAAGTGCTCTGGTCTGCAACAGTTGTAGATTTTTTTCCTCCCTAAAAAATGAGATAAAGGTCAAATGGAACTAAGCTGAAGGTACCAATTAGACGTCTTCACGGGTCCACTTGGATCCGAAAACCTAAGGTCTGACCTGAGCGGTTCAGGTTCAGGTCCAAAACTTCGACGAGTGCCTTGGACACGGGTCGGGTTCAGTATAGAGTCCTCGGGTCTCGGGTAATTTAAAAAGAATGTGCTTTTTCCGAATGGACCCGAGCAGATCTGAATTCTTTTAAACATATTGGTCATATAAGAAAATTGTATTATTACAATTTTAAAACAATTCTCTGCTAGCGTTATAATCTCACTTTTTCTAAGTTCTCTCTGAATCTGCACTTCTGCGTGCGTTGGACTTGCACGGTTGCTTCCGCATTTAGACTCAGTTCCTCCACATTTTGCCTACCGTTTCAACGAGAGCTGTCATTATGGATTAAAATAAACTTTAATCATCTTATGGTCAGGTAAATAACATCACGCCAATAGTTATAGGACTTAATGAGGTAACAGTGATGAGTAATTGACGTTTAAGCACTTCAGCGCATATATGCATGTTCATGTCAAGTGAATTTTTGAGAAATGCACGTAAAAGCCACTCACTTTATTACACTGCGTGCATGCAGGGCTTTTCTTTTTTGTGTGCAGATTGCAGAAGCCCTTCACCAGACATGAGGTAAATAGTTCTGCAGACAACATAGCGAATCCATGATTTATAATTAGGCTATCGATTTAATTTTTATCAGTCAATAGGTTATGTTTATTTTTCCAATCACTGGTCACATTTGAAAGTCAAACTCAGAAATCACGTGTATCCACCAATAATATAATATGCAGGCAATAATATAAAGTAACAAAAATAAATACATAAATAAAAATAATGGAGCAACGGCTAAATCAGTCACCAGAACACAAGGATTTTTCCTGACTGGCTGCAGGCTGTGCACACGTCAATGCTGTTTACGTTCGGGTGCAGTCAGGTTTGAAATTAATTGCAGTCGGGTCGGACTCGGGTATAACTTCATCGGGTCTGTCTCGGGTTGGGTTTTTCTGTTTAAAAAAATTATTTATGCACGTCGGGTTCGGGTAAGAAGTGCTTTTGGTCATTTCGGGTCGGGTACAGATTTTAGGACCCGAGAAGACCTCAAGTACCTATTTGCATTGTAAGTACTCTCCTTTCAATCCCTGAGTGGTACGAAGGGCACTGGATAGGTTATGTTGTCGCGATTGCACCGGTTGCCGGTCACATAGTGGTTTGCCTACATCTGCATCACCAGGACCTAGTATCTCAGTTCAGCAGTTGTGGCATTTTCCATAGGGACCGCAAGTGTCAGCATTTCGACACCACGTTGAAGTGACTGACAGATAGGGATCGTCTCGGTCACTATTGTAATCTCCCGAGACATGGTGCGCCTCCTGCCACAACGCTGAACTGCCCGCTGAAATGGCCAGGACATGCTCTCAGCTCCTCAGCACAAACCTGAATGAGTGGTTGCGTGCTGCCTCCTTTATACCTGTATGTCTAGGGGAGTGGCACATACAAATTCCACTTTCCAATTAGAGGTGTATGTTGGCGTTGACCAAATCTCTCTCTCTTGCTTACATTTAGTACAAAACTTGGTTGCTTGTCTTTTAACCGGAACTCGCAAGCATGAACACATGTAGTAACACCTTACTACATCTCAGACCTCTTACAATTCTACAACCCCCCCCCCCCCCCCCCCCCCACGGTGACTTAAGTCTATTGACTAACTTCGGCTGGTCATTCCAAAAACCAGGTTAAAAACCAGGGGCGACCATGCTTTTCCAGCAGCAGCCCCTAAACTGTGGAATGAACTAACTACACAGGTCAAATTGGCCCCGACCCTTGAATGTTTTAAATCCCATCTTAAAACCCACTTGTATTCCCTGGCTTTTAACCCAGCATGAGAGCTGTGTAGTCTTGACACTCAGTTGCCGTGATCTGGAGACGATGAGCCACTGTGGCAAAGCTGCTGCCCCTCGCAAGAGAGAGAGAGAGAGAAGCGTGTGCGGTCGCCGGAACCCACCCCTTACCTGGACCCATACTAACTGATCACTACCCCCCCCCCCCCCCCCCCCCCCCCCCGCCTTCACAATTTCCCGGCACGACGAGGACACCAGAGACCCTATTTATTTGAATACTTTATTTACTGTTTTTTTTTTTTTTACATTTTGTTTTATTTCTATTAAATTGTTGGATTATTAGTAATAATAATAATAATAATACATTTTATTTGGCCGACGCCTTTCTAAATACCCAAGGACATCTTAAATGTTTGTACAAAAGGGAAATACATTAAAATACATTTAAATTCATAGTAGGCTAATACATGTTACAAATAAGACAAATCAGCAAAATGCTAAGAACGCCAGAAGAAAGCACTATAAAAGTGTGTCAGGAGGGTAACTAGGGCAATGTAGAACTAAAATGCATTAAAGATTAAAAGCTTTCTTAAAGAGATAGGTCTTTAACAATTTTTTTAAATGAATTGACTGTGTCTGCCTGTCGAATGTAGGAGGGGAGGGCATTCCAAAGTCTTGGAGCAGCGCAACTGAAGGCCCTGGCCCCCATGGTGGAGAGACGGAATTTGGGAGTGACAAGTAGGCCAGTTGAGGAAGAGCGAAGGGAGCGCGTAGGAACATATCCTAATAGGAGGTCATAAATATAACTGGGTGCAAGATTATGGAGTGCTTTGTAGGTGATGACGAGGGTCTTAAAATCAATACGGTAGTGCACAGGGAGCCAGTGTAGAGCGATAAGAATAGGTGTGATATGATCAGATGGTCTGAAACCAGTGAGGATTCGAGCGGCAGAATTCTGAATGAGTTGACGTCTATTTATCAGCTTAGAAGGGAGACCAATGAAAAGGGAGTTGTAATAATCCAGACGAGACGTGACAAGGGCATGAATTAAGATCTCAGTGCTGGCTTGTGTCAATGAGGATCTAAGCCTGGAGATATTTCGGAGATGAAAGAACGAGGCCCGGGTAAGTGATTTAATCTGAGATTTAAATGAAAGGGAACTGTCCAGAATGACACCAAGGCTTTTGACTTGAGTTGACAGAGGGACCATGGTCTCATCTATGGTTAAATTGAGATTTTGCTGTTTTGAGAGAGTAGATTTGGAGCCGATAAGCAGGACTTCTGTCTTATTGGCATTGAGTTTTAAAAAGTTTGTGTTCATCCAAATTTGAAAGTCTTTAAGACAGTTGCTGAGTGAGGTGGGTGGAAGGGGAGATGAAGGTTTAGTTGAAATATAAAGCTGGGTGTCGTCAGCATAGCAGTGGAAATTAATTTAGTGGTGTCTCATGATCATCCCCAGGGGAAGCAGATATATAATGAAGAGGAGTGGACCCAGCACTGACCCCTGGGGGACACCCTGAGGCACAGGCGCACAGGCCGATTTATAGTGTTGGAGTGGTACAAACTGCTGACGATCCGTGAGGTATGAGCAGAACCAGGAGAGTGCATCCCCCATGATACCAATGCTGGACAGACGTTCAATGAGGAGGGGATGTGAGATGGTGTCGAAAGCAGCGCTCAAGTCAAGTAAGATCAGGATGGACAATAGACCAGAGTCAGCAGCACAGAGTAGGTCATTGGTGATTTTTACCAATGCTGTTTCCGTGCTATGTTTAGCACGAAAACCAGACTGGAAATGTTCATACAGATCATTGTAGATGAGATGGTGATGTAGTTGATGTGCAACGACCCGTTCCAGTATCTTGGATACAAAAGGAAGATTGGAGATGGGACGGTAGCTGTTCAAGTCATCAGGATCCGCATTAGGCTTTTTGAGAACCGGAGTGACAGCAGCAGTCTTAAGGGTGGACGGTACAATGCCTGTGGAGAGGGAGGAATTTACTAATGTAGTGAGTAATGGTGCGATGGAAGGCAGGCATGCTTCAAGAAGACTGGTAGGGATAGGGTCTAATTGTGAAGTAGATGTTTTTGATTTGCTGACAAGTTCATTGATCTGGTTCTCTGAGGTCAAGGTGAAGTTTGAGAGAGAGATGGTTGAAGCAGAGCCCTGCAGGGCAGTTATGTAGGTCAGGTTATGAGCTGGAGTGCTAGGAATATTAAGCAAATGTTGATGTATTCCTTGAATTTTTGCAAGAATTTTTTTTAAAAACTTGTTGCAGAGTTCTGTTGAGGGGTCAGAGAATACATTTTCAGGTGGTTTAAGGAGCCGGTTTACCGTAGAAAACAGGAGCTTTGAATTGTTATTTCCAGAGTTTATAATGTTCGAATAGTAAGATGTTCTAGCAGCAGAAATGGTGTTATTATATTGCAAAAGGTGATCTTTGTAAGCCTGCGCATGAGATACAAGGCCTGTCCGTTTAGACAGGCGCTCAGGTGTGTACCACGGCGCCGAGCGGTTGAAGGAAACAGAACGAGTTTGAATGGGAGCAAGGGCATCAAGAGAAGAAGATAGGCAGTCATTGTAATGAGTGATGAGGCTGCAGGGACAGAGGGAGTCAGTAGTCGAGTATATATTTATGAGGCTCACAAGGTCAGAAGGATTAATGTGTTTTATGTTCCTGTAGGCTATGGTGCGTTGATGTTTATACCTGGAAACTGGGACAGAGACTTCAAATAAAACAGCTTTGTGATCAGAAATGGGTAACTCAGCATGTGTTACATTGCAGGGAACAATACCAGTTGAACAAACTAAATCTAGAGTATGACCTTTGTTGTGAGTAGGAAAATTGACATTTTGGGAGACATCAAGACCATCTAGTAGTGCCATAAAATCTGCAGCAAAGGAACAAGTAGTAGTGGCATCAATATGAATATTAAAATCACCAACAAGTAGTATATTGGGAGAATAGACATTTAGTGAAGTCATTAATGCAGAAAATTCAGTTAAGAACAGATCAGATGTTGGATGTATCTCGGTCGGGAAACATCACGGTGGGCAAACAGAGCCAGCGGAGTCCTGAAATTCATTGAGTTCAAACGCAATAGCTCCGCTGCCGAGTGTTTTAGTGCTGAAGTGGCACTGACAGTAGAGCATAAAAGAATCCACCAGAGACACATGTTAATTCTCATATTAACAGCAATATTTTAGCAACCCACTTGGTAGGTTGAATTTCGAAGTTCAGTAGTTAGGGATGCCGGTAAGTAACTTATCCGCGTGTCACCACCGATGAATGTGTGTATGTATATGCGTGCGTAAAAGCGCCCCAGGGTAAACACACACACACACACACGCAGTGATCCACCTCGTAGATGACCCGGTAGCAGGCAGAACACCACAGCAGGCACAGACGTCACCTGGGACAGCTTTCACAAACCACGGTCAGAGGAATGGGGACGTTTCAGTAGGAAGAACCAACAGGCTCGGTGCTGAGGAGCCAGTGAGTATCAGCGCGTCGCAACCGGCAGCACAGAGCGGACCGGGGAAGACACGGTGTACGTAGATCCACCTCGTAGTTTGCCCGGTAACAAGCAGGCCCTCCAAGGAAAGCACGTATTACCACATCAGAGACGAACGGCACCAGTGACAGATTTCTCAGGCCAAGGACGTGATATGAAGACGTTTCAACCGGAGTCAACAGGCAGTCAGCAGCTTTTGTACGAGATGTCAGTAAATATAACTGTTTTGCACTACTTTTTTGACTAGCGCAAATAAAGCGTTGACAATATTAATATTACATCCAACAGTGTTAGATAGACTCGGAGGGAGAAGCGGCGACCAAACCGTGCCAGCGTGCTCTCAATGAACAGAGAGCACGCTGTTCTCCTGTCTGTTCTTAATGAACAGACAGGAGACAGCGGGCTCTTAACATGGAAGCTTTACTGAAACTCATATTCCCCACTCATGACGTGCATGCGCGCATTACACATCCAAAACATCCTACCTGTTCATCTCCCCCTTTTAGCTAAAGAACATTCCAACTAATAAATTTTCCCCCCTGCATTAACATAACATATTACTGCACTATTACTTTCTCATTCAGTCCATTCCCTCCCCTTCTTTTTTTAAAATTTAAACTCAGTTCCCTTTCGAGGGAACTCCAACTGCGTTGAATGACACTTTGGGGGGGGGAACGCCCCTCAGCGTAGCGCCTCTGAAGCATGAATGAAACTAAGCCGATCTCCGATTGGTGCAACGTAATGACGTAATGTGTGACGACACATAGGCGGAACTATAAAGGGAGGCCGGCACACACAAAATGTCAGCTTTCTGTTCTTCAGCAAGCGCTATCTGTGACTGTGTGTCTTATTTATTGTTGTCTGTCAAAAATGAGCAAAATTGTATCTCTGGTATGGCGAGTGAAGCGAGTTTCAGAAAGTGTGTGCATCCTTGCCCTCGTTACATCACGGGCGGGGACACACACCGACTGTGCACGCACTGTCTCGGAATGCAGCACGCGCAGGCAGCTCTCGAGGGGGCTGCTTGCGAGGATTGTGAAAAATTAACAATCCGTGTGCTGCGTTCCCGGCTGGCTATCTTTGATGAAGATGGCCAGCCTCGCGAGCCCCGTGGTGCGGGACCCGCGCCCGCTGAGGCGGCGCGGCGACGCTCTTCATGGGGCTCGCAAATGGATCTGTCAGAGAATCCCGAGGCTGCTGAGGCACCTTCTCGGGATTCTTCTGACAGTTCCGATGTTCTCGAGCCTCGCGTGGAAGCCCGCCCGGCGGCTTCTTCTGCGCGAGCCGAGGACCCGATGCTTGAACTGTCTGCCTCTGAGGAGGTAGACGTGCTCAGCATCGAGGGCGGGGACTTCGGGGATGACTCGCCACCCCGTGTCCCCGCATATGAGGAGCTGGTAGAGGTTGTCTCTCGTGCTGTGGCCCGTTTAAAGATCAGTTGGCCACATGAGAAACAGGAAGCGCTTACTAAAAGTAAGTTGGACGAGCGCTTCCTGCAGCACAGAGAGCAACCTCATCACCGGGGCTTACCGTTTTTTCCCGACTTACACAACTCGTTGTGGAACAGACCACATTCATCTCGTGTGTCCAACCCCCCAGTACTTAATTATAGTAAAATCTTGGGGGCACGAGAAAACGGTTATGGGATGATGCCACGGGTGGAACAGCCACTTGCAAATTATTTATCCCCCGAATCGGCGTCATCCCTGAAAGCCCCGGTGCTGCCCACTAAACCCTGTAGGGATACATCTTCTTTAGTGGGCAGGGGTTATATGGCTGCGGGTCGGGCTGGTGCGAGCCTTCACACCATGGCTCTGCTTCAGGCGTTCCAGGCCGACCTTCTTAAGGATATAGATGAGGGCGCGGGTCCAACTCCCGATGACATCGCGGAGTTGAGGAAGGCCGCTGACTTGTCTCTCCGAGTCACCAAGGAGACGGCCCGTGCTATCGGCCGCTCCATGGCGGCAATGGTGGTCTCGGAGAGACATTTATGGTTAAATCTGTCGGGCATCAAGGAGAAGGACAGGGCTTTCCTCCTTGATGCCCCGATTTCGCCTTCTGGCCTGTTCGGCGACGCCGTTAATACCGTCGTCGACAGGTTTCAGGAGGCGAAAAAACAGTCGGCGGCCTTCAAACAATATCTCCCTCGCCGCTCAAAATCCAAGAAGTGTGCCCCTAGTGGGCAGCCACAGCCATCCTCCAGCTCCTCCGCCTACAGACAGGCTCAAAAGGAGAGCGTCTCGTCTAGAGCCCCCCCCCCCCCTCAAGGAGCCTGGGGGCATAGACGGCACTCTCAGGCGAAGCCTCAACAGAAGCAGGGCGACCTGAGGGCCGTCCTGCAGGCGAAGGAGGCTTCGTCAAAGAGATCCTAGCCAATCTAGGATCTCTGCGGGCGGCCCCACCCGTGGTGGAGCGACCGAGGTCGTCTCCTTCGCGGAGCCCGCAGGAAATCGATGTTGCTCTCCCGCCGTTAAACACACTTCGGGACACATCGGTTTCCAGCGAACGCAGGTTGCACTGTCCGTCCCACAGGCTTGCGGTCAGGCAGCATTCGCGTCCGCCCATCGAGAATCATTTTCGGTTCAGCCCTGCCGGGAATCCGCTTCAGGGGGCCGAGAACGAATCCCGATTAATACCCGAAGCCAGGCTCGAGAGCCTGGTTCCCTTGGTAAAATATTTCGATGCATGGAAAAATCTGTCGAATATTTCTCCTTGGGCCCTGCGCACCATTCAAAATGGGTACAGGCTGCAGTTCAGTTTCCGCCCACCCAAATTCAACGGGGTGGTCTGGACTGTAGTCGACCCAGTGCAGGGTCGGGTATTGGAACAAGAAGTAAACTCCCTGCTGGCAAAGGAGGCTATAGATTGTATTCCTCCACCGGACAGGGAGTCCGGGTTTTACAGCCGCTACTTCATAGTTCCTAAGAAGGATGGGGGGTTGCGTCCAATAATAGATCTCAGGCACCTAAACCGTTCTCTGAGGAGATTCAGGTTCAAGATGCTCACTATTCCTATTATCGTGAGTCAAATTCAATCCGAGGATTGGTTTGTCACGATAGATCTAGGGGACGCATACTTTCACATATCCATCCTTCCATCTCACAGGAAGTTCCTGAGGTTCGCTTTCGGGGGCGAAGCGTACCAATATCGGGTTCTTCCGTTCGGCCTAGCTCTCTCCCCTCGCACATTTACCAAATGTATGGATGCAGCTCTGGCACCGCTGAGGCTTCAGGGCATCAGGGTGCTCAATTATATCGACGACTGGCTGATTTTAGCACAGTCACGAGAGCTGGCGGTTCGGCATCGAGATGTCGTCCTCGCCCACATCCAAAGCCTGGGGTTGAGACTCAACACAAAAAAGAGCGTGTTGACACCAGCCCAGAGAACCACGTTCCTGGGAGTGGTGTGGGACTTGGTCACGATGCGGGCACAATTGTCTCCAGCACGGATCGAGTCCATCCTGACCACAGTGTCCGGGATAAAGCTAGGCCAAGCCATCACCGTAAAGCACTTCCAGAGAGTGTTGGGGCTCATGGCAGCAGCGTCCAATATCATTCCATTCGGCCTGCTGCACATGAGGGCTCTTCAGTGGTGGTTAAAAACCAAGGGGTTCTCCCCGAGGGGAAACCCGTTCCGCATGATCAGGGTTACGCGCAGATGCCTTCGTTCCCTATCTATGTGGAAGAAAGCTTGGTTTCTCTCCCAAGGCCCTGTGTTGGGAGCGTCATGTCGCCGGAAAACCGTTTCGACAGACGCCTCCCTCACGGGCTGGGGCGCGGTCATGGACGGCCGCTTTATGACGGGCCTATGGCAGGACCATCATTCCTCCTGGCACATGAACTGCCTGGAGATGTTGGCGGTGTTCCGAGCTCTGAGGAGCTTCCTGCCGGACCTCAAGGGTTATCATGTCCTTGTGAGGTCAGACAGCATGTCGGTAGTGGCCTATATAAACCATCAGGGGGGTCTGAGGTCTCGCCCTCTATGCAGACTGGCGCATCAGATCCTCCTGTGGTCCCAGGGGAAACTGTTGTCTCTAAGAGCAACATACATCCCCGGTGGTCAAAATCAGGGAGCAGACATCCTGTCGAGACAGGGGCTGAGGCCCGGGGAATGGAGACTCCACCCCGAGGTGGTGGAGTCAATATCTCAGAGGTTCGGCCCAGTGGAAGTGGACCTGTTCGCGTCTCTGGGGTTGGATGCCATGGTGCAGACGTGGCCGAGGCTACGTCTGTACGCTTTTCCCCCGATCGCTCTGCTCCCGGGAGTTCTAGAGAGGGTCCGTCGCGACGGGATCAGTCTACTTCTGGTAGCCCCGTTGTGGCCGGCCCGAGTATGGTTCTCCGACATAATTTTGCTCCTGGACGGCCCTCCATGGGAGATTTTCATCAGGAGGGACCTGCTGACACAGGCAGAGGGCTCTATATTTCACCCTCGGCCCGAGTTGTGGAAACTGTGGGTCTGGCCCCTGAGGGGGCACAGTACCTAGAGGCCGGCCTATCAGCTGGAGTAGTGGAGACCATACTCAGCTCTAGAGCTCCCTCCACGAGGAAATTGTACGGCTTGAAGTGGAATGTCTTCACCATTTGGTGTAGAGAGCGTGAGGTGGACCCAGTTAACTGCCCAGTGGCTTCAGTGCTGGAGTTCCTCCAAGATCGCTTCTCCACTGGTCTTACCCCGTCCACACTCAAGGTGTACGTGGCTGCCATTGCGGCTTTCCACGCTCCTCGGAGTGATGGGCCTCTGGGGAGACACCAGTTGGTCGTACGTTTCCTCCGTGGGGCTTGGAGGATGAGACCTGCGGCTCGTACCAGGGTTCCCACTTGGGACCTGGCGGTGGTTCTTGAAGGTTTGGCTGAGGCCCCCTTCGAACCGCTGGAGTCGGCTGAGGCCAAGAACCTGTCGCTGAAGGTCGCTTTTCTGTTGGCCATTACTTCTCTGAGGAGGGTAGGAGATCTCCAGGCGCTCTCCATATCTAACGAGTGCCTGGAGTTTGCTCCAGGCAACATTAAGGCCATCCTTCACCCTAGGCCCGGCTATCTGCCTAAGGTGCCGTCTAGTGCGGCACGGCCTACGGTTCTGCAGGCTTTTCATCCTCCACCTCACGTGACGACGGATGAAGAGAGACTTCACATGCTCTGCCCTGTCAGAGCACTGAGTATTTACATTCAGAGGTCCTCTTCATGGTGGAAGTCGGAACAGTTGCTGGTGTGTTTCGGGTCGCCCAGGAAGGGGCTTTCCGCTTCAAAGCAGACCATCAGCAACTGGATTGTCCAGGCGATTTCCACGGCCTACCAGGTGCGCGGTATGCCTTCACCTTTGGCCGTGAGGGCTCATTCTACCAGAGGCATGGCGTCCTCTAGAGCCCTTCTCGCTGGAGCCCCCATCCAGGAGGTCTGCGATGCAGCAGGATGGGCTACCCCTCATACCTTTATTAGGTTTTATAGTCTGGACATTCCGTCAACACCCGGCGCTCTTGCGCTCTCGTCCTTAGTGTGCCTGTGAGCAGCTTCACACTAGGGCAGGCAGGGCACGTTGTGGCATAGTGGGCACTCGTTCCCCCAAAGTGTCATTCGACGCAGTTGGAGTTCCCTCGAAAGGGAACGTCCTCGGGTTACGACTGTAACCCTTGTTCCCTGAGAAGGAAACGAGAACTGCGTCCCTTGGCCACGCCTTCCCCTGCCTGGGAGCGCTTGCTTCATCACAGAGGCTGACTTTTTGTGTGTGCCGGCGTCCCTTTATTGTTCCGCCTATGTGTCGTCACACATTACGTCATTACGTTGCACCAATCGGAGATCGGCTTAGTTTCATTCATGCTTCAGAGGCGCTACGCTGAGGGGCGTTCCCCCACCAAAGTGTCATTCGACGCAGTTCTCGTTCCCTTCTCAGGGAACAAGGGTTACAGTCGTAACCCGAGGACGTTTCTCTGTAGGAGAAAAAAACAGGCATTTTTTATTCTTTATTACTATCTTTCAACAGAAGAAAGGGAAATAACATCAGAACGGACAAGAACAAGTCAAACTCTAAAGATTTATTCTTTATGGTGGTCTGATCACCCTGCCCAATCTGCTTAACACAGTCCCTAATCTCACTTGGCTATGAAGGAATTGCTCTCAGATGGGAACGGTGTCTTCTCAAACTACCAGACTGCCCTTCTACAATGTAGGAACGTGGAGTATCAGCAGGGCTCATGACTCTGCCTGGGTTTGGTACATTCTTAATCCAGACTGATTGACCAGTCTCTAGAGGAGGTTTGTGCTCTGTGGCGTTTATTGTACCACTTAGTTTGTTTTACCTTTAACTCTTTGTCTTTAATTTTGAAGGTGTTGAGGTTTGACCAGGCTGGTTTCAATGTAGATGGACTCACTGGGAGAGTAGTTCTGATTTTCTGTCCCATCAGGAGTCGAGCAGGTGAAGCTCCTGATACTAATAACATAGCTCTGTAAGCCATAAGTGCTTTGTGAGGGAACACTCTTTTTTCCATCCCAGCCTGTGCGTACAAGAGAACTTAGCTGTCTGCACACTTTGTCCTCTTCATGAGCCCTCTCTATTTAAGCAAGGTGTTGCTTGCAATTGTTGAATGACTTGATCAACACACAACCTTTCCTCTCATTTTAGGTCTGCTTCAGATGGGTTTTCTTTGAGTGGAGCTATGGAGAGCATGTTTGCTGTGATCAAATTTTTTTCCAGCAACGTGCATGATCGTGTAGGAGAACCGCAGGAGTCGTAGACAAAATATTAATATGCGTGGAGGTAGGTCATCTAGCGATCTCGAGCCTAGTTGACTGACTAGTGGCTTGTGGTCAGACCACAAAATCCAGTCCCAGAAGATAGGTTTGAAATCTTTCAAAGGCCCACGTGATTGCTTGGGTCTCCTTCTGAATTCGTGCCTACCTTTTCTCCGTAGGTGTCATCCTTCTCGAACTGAAAGCAACAGGTCTCCATTCACCTGTAGGCTGCAGCTGAGGAGCTGTACTCCTCCTAATCCAAAGAAAGACGCATATGAGGCATGTCCTGAGCGTCACCTACCTTTAAACCTTAAAGTAGGACATTTAAGTTAATCTGGTTTACAGCAGCCTGTGACTGCAAATAATAGTTTTTCATATATATATATATATATATTTTTTTACATTTGAATACAGTTATGAAAGTTTTTTCATTTTAATTATTGTTTATGTTAAAACAGCACCTGCTTTCTGGTCACTGTTAGCCTACCTGCTGAAATCACATTAGCCTGCTGGAAAGTTACAGAACATTTCTTTATTGTTTATCCCTGAGCATCCTTAGATTGTTTCACTGTTAAATGTGTGAGCTTTTAAAATGTAACTGGAGACAGGACAGGAAAAGAAGGTCTGTTTTTATTTAGCCTAATCTTTTGGTTTTGTGAAAACCAAATATTTTGTTCGTGAAAGAGCCATGCGTTAAAAGTCAGATGGCACTTAAGCTACTTTATGATTTGCTGTATGTCTGAACAAAAGAAATAAAAGTTAACTTATCTATACAATATTGAATGGCATAGCATCATATTTTTCTCCATTGCATCGTATTACATTGAATCGTATCGCGTTGAATCGAAACTAAATCGGATCGCACCGCATCGTAATAGTAGTGAATCGTATTGCATTGCATCGGTAGCTGCTTATATGTATCTTTAATGTATTGTATCGTTGGCTATGCATCGGCCTCGTATTGCATCGGCCTCAGCTATGGAGATGCACATCCCTAGTCAGAGTAGTGTGGCATGAATCTGAGGTAGTAGGCGGCCATCCCCAGGAGTGAAGACAGCTGGGATGGCGACTGCGGGTCTGGCAGGGACAGAATGGCCTCAGTGTGGGACATAATCGGGGCGAAGCCTTCCTTCAAGAGCCTGAAGCCCAGTGCCCGGTTGCATAAAGCACCTTAAGTTTTTCCCTTAAGTATGATACTTAAGGAGCGATTTACCCTTACCTAAGAGAATAACTTAAGGGTGTTGCATATAATCTCTTAAACGGTTCTCTTAGGTAAGGGAAACATTTAAGTGTTTCACGACAGCGATCCTGGATTCACGTTATAAAAGTCCGTTGTTGCCATAGATACGCAAAACACTTACATGTCGGAATATCACGTGTCAGTCCAGTGACGCTATCACGCAACACCGCGTTAGCTCAGAAAGTGGCGGCAGTTTGTGTTATTCACCGTCTCATGCTTTGGCATTTGTTTAGGTTTTGTGAATGTACTTCTGGCTCTGTGTCTCGAAATACAGCTGAGTATATTTCCATAGCATACCCGTTTTCTTCATTCCTTTTAAAACACAGAACCAGCTCGTTCTCCTGTGAATCTTTTTCTGCACGGGTCAGCCACACACTCTCTTAACGTTGCAGTTTACATGCGAGTTGCGTATAATGACAGACAGACAGCCTTCTAGTTTGATAGCGATGTCAAATATTGCGCGTCGATCAAATCGGTATTCTTGCAACAATTTTTCATCGCTAAATTGGTCCAAAGGGTTCTCCCTATTCCCTATGATCTTCAGCTGGTTCTATAAATTCAGCCATGTCGTCTTATTTTTGTCCGCGTTACTCTTAAGGTGACGATTTCCAAACCTTTAGTTATACTTAGGGAAATTACCGTTAAGGGGTTTTATGCAACACTTAAGGATTACTTAAGTGAAAAAACAACATTAAAGGGAAATTCTAAGTGTTTATGACGTTTCACTTAAAAAAAAAAAAAGTTAAGTAACACTTAAGGGTATTTTTCTGCAACACCCTTGGGTTTAAGGGAAACATAAGGGTGACCTTTAGGGAAAATTACACCTAAGGTGCTTTATGCAACCAGGCACAGGAACTCGACCTCCTCAACCCTGAACATGCATTTCTCAGAGTTCAGTGTGACCCTATGCTGTTCGAAACCTGCTCCAGGCGATCGTCATGCAGTGCGGTGGAGGGCGCATGCACCACCACGTCATCCAGGTAGATGGAGACACCCTGGATACCAGCCAGTATGAGTGACGTTATCTTCTGAAAACAGCTCGAGGCTAATGAAAGTCCAAATGCCATGTGTTTAAGGCTTTCGCTTCAGAGCCAAGCGGTTGTTGCTGTTCTTTGTTCTTTGTGCTTTGACTGATTGCTACTTCTGGTGATCGATTGCTCTTGTCTGCCTTCCTGTCTGCTGTGAGTTTGTTTGCGTCGAGGCTGTAAGCTCTAAGCCTCGAATTAGCTTCGTATTTCTTTCTGTTTTGAACCGTCATTTACTATCATTTCTAGTTGTTTATATTACTAAATACAGTTTACCCACCATCTCAGATTAACCTTACATCGCTAGCTTCCGTTATTGTTAGCACAGCACGCTAGTGTCAACGTGCTACCCGCGCTCATTTATTTATTATTTATTTTCTCTCGCGTGCCCGCGCCTTTGAGTTCATAAAAGCCCAGGTAAGTAAGAATCAGTCAACACAAACGGTGAGTAATGTCCTGTTATTGTCACATGTCATATGTTTAAGTATAGCCTTCTCCGATGGCAATATAGGATTTATTTGTGATAAATGCAAGGATAGACAGTCAGGCTGACGGAGAAGATTTCAGAGCTAGAGACACGCATCCAAACTTTAATTGAGGAGAGTAAGGATAGTACTAGAGCTTTAGATACTATTTTGGATGTGCCTAGCATAGTGAACTCTGTACATGATTCGGTTCCGGCTGAAGTAGGGCCCATGCAGCAGGGCACTTGGGTGACAGTGAGGGATCGCTCTAGTCGTGGATTAAAAAACCACTCTTCCGTTCCGATTACCATAACAAATCGATTTGCCCCACTCAGTGGAACACCCACTGAGAAAACTGTTGATTGTGCCCTGGTAATTGGTGATTCGATCACACGGAACGTGAAAATAGAGACACCAGCCACCATAGTCACATGTTTGACGGGAACCAGAGTGCCTGACATCAAAGCAAATTTAAAAATGCTGGCTAATGCTAATCGTAAATTCTCTAAGATCATTATTCATGTTGGCACTAATGATGTTTGACTCCGCCAGTCGGAGATCACCAAAATTAATATTAAAGAGGTGTGTTAACTCGCTAGTACGATGTCAGGCACTGTAATTTGCTCTGGCCCCCTTCCTGTTAGCAGGAGTGCTGAGATAGTTAGCAGATTGGCCTCACTCAATGGTTGGTTGTCTAAGTGGTGTCCGTTGAATAATATAGAATTCATAGACAATTGGAAAAGTTTTTGGGGCAAGCCTGACCTGTTGAAAAGAGATGGTATTCATCCCTCCTGGGATAGTGCTGCTCTTCTCTCTAGTAATATGGCACATAGTCTTAGAGCTAAAACATGACAATCTGGGGCTTAGGTCAGGAAGCAGACAGACAGGCTAAACCGACCATCTGCTTGCGGCCTCACGTCACCAAGGACAGATAAATCCCATCACATAGAGCCTTTTTCACCTAGATATTATCATATAGAGTCTGTGTCTGTTCCCCGAATTTGGAAATCCAAAAAACGTCAGGTAAAAAATTTAATTGATGTTCAACAAATAAAAAACAGATATAATACAGATGAGCAAATGATAAAGCTTGGGTTGCTGAATATTCGATCCCTTCAAAATCGCTCATAGTTAATGATATTATTTTAGATTATAATCTAAGATGTGCTGTGTTTGACAGAAACCTGGCTAAAACCAAACGATTACATTACTTTAAATGAGTCAACCCCACAAGATTACTGTTATAAACATGAACCTCGTCTAAAAGGCAAAGGGGGAGGTGTTGCTGTAATTTATAGTAATATTTTCAAAAACACTAAGAAATCTATTTTTAAATATACTTCTTTTGAAGTGTTAGTGCTTAATGTAAAAATATATAGGGTAAACGATAAATCACGTTTGCGAATTCTGCTGGCTACTGTATACAGGCCACCAGGGCACCATAAATATTTTATCAAAGAATTTGCAGACTTTCTATCAGAATTAGTATTGGCTGCCGATAAAGTACTAATTGTTGGTGATTTTAATATACATGTAGATAATGAAAAAGATCCATTGGGATTGGCACTTAAAGACATTGTAAACTCAATTGGAGTTAGACAACACGTGTCAGGACCCACTCATTGTCGTAATCATACTTTAGATCTAATATTATCACATGGAATAGATGTTGATGCCGTTGAAATTCTGCAGCAGAGCGATGACATGTCAGACCATTATCTAGCCTCATGTAAATTACATTTAGCCAAGGCTGCAAAGCCGACTCCGTGTTACTTCTGCCACTAAAGATTGCTTTATCAATAATCTTCCAAATCAGTTTCATCATCTCAGCATCCAGGATAGCTTAGAAGAACTTGATATTGCAACAGAAACTTTTAACTCTCTCTTTCCCAGCACTTTAGACGCAGTTGCTCCGTTGCGCTTAAAGAAGATTAAAGATAATAGTCCAACGCTGTGGTACAACGAGCACACTCAGGCCCTTAAGAGAGCAGCCAGAAAAATTGAGCGCAACTGGAAGAAAACAAAACTAGAGGTATTTCGGATTTCATGGAAAGAGAGCTCGATTGCTTACAGAGAGGCTTTAAAAGCTGCTAGATCTGCTTATTTTTTAACCCTATTAGAAGAAAATAAACAATCCTAGATACTTATTTGAAACAGTGGCTAAACTAACGAAAAAGAAAGCTTCAAGCACAGAAGTTTCTGAGCAACACAGTAATTGTCACGTAAACACACAGGGGACAGAAGATGCAATTGCGTAAGTTATTTAATAGGGTAATCCAAAACTCGTAGTCATTCAGGCAGGGGTCCAAATCCAATAAGGGCAATCCAAAACATAGAACAGGAACACGTAAGGCACAGAAGTGGACATTAAACAAGGACTCCGTAACAGACACTAACAAAGACAGGGAATATATACACAACTCTAACAAGACTAACACAGAACAGCTGGGAACAATGATTACGGGGAACAGCTGAGTGCAATGAACTGATGAGTGACAGTGACAGACAGAATGCTGGGAATTGAAGTGAAACGTGAAGGACACCGTGAGAACGAGGACCTCTAGTGAAAGACAAGGGAACACAACCAGACACGGTGACAGTAATGACTTTATGAAATTCTTCACTTATAAGTGTAACGATGTGGGAAGAATGAAGCGAGAAGTGAATCCAATTGCAAGCATATTTATTAAGGCAAGACACGGCAGGCAAAAACATCGTTTTTTTTTTAACTGATCAATTTTGAGATTTTGGGCTATTTGTCTTCAATAACATGTCTTCTTTCAGACTTGTGCTGAAAAAAAGTCCAAAATACACATTTAGGTCTTTATTTTACTACACTTTGTCTGTTGGCGTGTGTAGATTTCGCCTAAATTCATCAAAAGTTGGCGTTCTAAATCCTCCCGCTGTTCCGCGATCGTTGTCTGCGCTCTGTCATCACATACACCTTTGGAAAGCTCTCTCTCTCCTCTTCAATACTGTTGGATCCAAATATGGTCATTTCCTGTTTATCAGCAACGAATCATGAAAGTAAAATGGGCCATTTAACTCGAAATGCGAATCTCATTGGCTGATGCTAATTTCTGACAACGTAATTCGTTCAGAATCGTCACGTGACGCGCTCTGACATTTCCGCAGTAGTTCAAAATGTCAAAAGATATGAGTTAATTTAGCCTACTATTTGTATTTATTAGAGTGATTCTTTCTTATATGACAGTGTAGCAATGTTCAGGGAAGAAGGAGGCGGGAACCGGCGAACCATCAAAATATAATTTATTTAAAATAAAACAAACAACCAAATACCGCCAGCAGCCCCTCGCGGACGACTGCTGGCTACCGAAAATAAACATAAGGAACTGCCAGCAGCCCCTCGCGGACGACTGCTGGCTAAAGTAAAATACAAAAACAAAACACAACTAAAATACAGGCCTGTTCCTCTCTCGATCATCAACGTCGTCGCTCCTCCTTTATGCTTCCGCTCCTCCGTGAGAGATGCGAGACCGGTGTTCCTCACAGGTGTTGCTCATTAGCAATCGCACCACCGGCCTCGCGCCGTTCTCTCACGTCCCTCGGCCGCCCTGTTCGCCACATACCCCCATCGCCCCTCACAGGCCGGGGGGTACCCACGAGCCTGTGCCTACTCCCCCCCGGCGGCGGCGATCCCTGGGGAGTATGGACAGACAAACCGAGGGAAACGGAGACGGAAGCATGAGGAGCGACAGATCGAGAGAGGGGAGAGAGGAAGAAAAAAAAAATTGGTCCGGTTCCCACAACGCGCTGCAATCTGGTCCCCCACCAGCTAGGCGATCTCCTCCGCGGTGCCTGGCGGTGACGCTGGGTAGCCCTCGGTGGACGGCTCGACGCTCCTCCGCCGCCCGGTGGACGGCGACGGCTCCTCGGGTGCCTTGGGCAGACGGGAGGAGTCCCCCACTCCCTGCTCCTCCTTCACTGGTGGACGGCAGCAGGCTCCGGCCCACGGCGAGCGGCGGCGACTCCTCCTCTCCCTCCCGGATGGCAGCCGCCCCTCCAATACCCAGGCGGCCGGCAGCGAGCTCGACCGTCCCACCGGCAACTCACTCCAGCGCACCGCCTCGAGCGTCCGTGGCCGCGAGTCCCCCGCTCCCTGCTCCTCCCCTCGCTCGGCGGATGGCAGCAGGCTCCGGCCCACGGCGAGCGGCGGCGACTCGCGCACCATGCTCGATGGCACCGCGGATTCCCCACACCGGTGAGGACTCTCTGACAGCGCGTTCCTCCCTCTTCCCGGGTTTCGGCACCAGTGTAGCAATGTTCAGGGAAGAAGGAGGCGGGAACCGGCGAACCATCAAAATATAATTTATTTAAAATAAAACAAACAACCAAAATACCGCCATCAGCCCCTCGCGGACGACTGCTGGCTACCGAAAATAAACATAAGGAACTGCCAGCAGCCCCTCGCGGACGACTGCTGGCTAAAGTAAAATACAAAAACAAAACACAACTAAAATACAGGCCTGTTCCTCTCTCGATCATCAACGTCGTCGCTCCTCCTTTATGCTTCCGCTCCTCCGTGAGAGATGCGAGACCGGTGTTCCTCACAGGTGTTGCTCATTAGCAATCGCACCACCGGCCTCGCGCCGTTCTCTCACGTCCCTCGGCCGCCCTGTTCGCCACAGACAGGTTTAAAGTTTGTTGTCATACCTTGACAGTTTCGACTGCTGACTCTGCAGTCATCTTCAGAAGCATAACGTGATGTTTCCGTGACGTCTACTATAGGTGTGATAGATTTAGTTTTTGTACCTGTGTGATGGACTGTTGATGTGTTGTTTTGGATGTTATGATCAGTGATGGATGAAGCAGTAATGAGTCTTGGACGTTAAACAGTGTGATACATGGATTTTACTAGGACCTAAAGCACATTTTCTCTGTAATTCATGGCTTTCAATAGAAATTAGTAGAATTTTGCCATAAAAATCTTTAAAGGCCGTTTTCTCAAAATGAGTTTTTTCTCACACTCCTAGTGACAATTTTCCACCTCTGTAGCACCTACATACACCAAACTTTACAGCCGTATTCCTAACTATATTTTGAAAGTTTGTTCAGAGGGATTTGTTGATATATCATTCTTGGCCTGATTTATATGACATTTTATGCCTAAAAATAGGGCCGAAATAAATTTAAGGCTATTGCCAGTATTTTCTGATTCACAGGGTAACAAAAGGAGATATTCATAATCCCCTCTGAAAACGTCTTTTCATTGAATATATCAACAAAATGCACAAATAATTTTGAACCTTGTTTTTTTTTTTCAATGGTCAGATTCGTCACTTCAAAACGTTTGCAAATTAGCACATATTTAATTAGATATAGCCTGATTAGCATATTTAAACAAAATTACAGAAAACTCTCAGTACATTTTTTTCTCCTTTTCATGTGAGTAATCGAACTGGTAAAGTTTCATGGTGATATCTGTAAGTAAAAATTTTTACCCTATTCACCTGCAGTGTCTCGTCTTAATAAAACAAACAAAAGAAACTCAGACCAGGAACACGGAAACAGCAACCATTACAAACATAACAACTCACAAAGACAGGGCTGAAACACAGAGCTTAAATACAGGGGTAAACGAGCTAAACAAGATAACAAGAGGGCGTGGTTAATCAGAAACACCTGGGGATACTAAAAAACTACAGAGGACTACAAAACATGACACAGCACAGGAAATAACTAAAGTTTACACAAGACAAGGGAAACACAGGACAGACAGGAACAAGACATGAACCCACACCGTGATATAGCCCTCCCCCTATGGGCGGCTCCCGACGCCCGTAAAAAAAAAAAAAAAAAAAGTTCAGGAGGGTGGTGAGGTGGAGGCGGTCTTGGGGGAGGGATGGAGGGCCAGGTCCGCGCAGGGAACAGGACCAGGGCCTTGCAATGGCAGGCATGGGCCATGGAATGTGGGCGGAGCAGGACGCGCAGGCGGCGGCCAGGGCGGAGCAGGCTGCGCAGGCGGCCAGGGCGGTGACAATCTATCGGGCGACCAGGGCGGAGACGACCCCTCGGGTGGCCAGGGCGGTGAAGACCCCTCGGGTGGCCACGGCGGTGAAGACCCCTCGGACGGCCACGGCGGAGAAGACCCTTTGGGCGGCCACGGCGGAGAAGGCCTTTCGGGCGGCCACGGCGCTGCAGGACGTGCCGCTGGCCGTGGCGGTGAAGACCCCTCGGGCGACCCCGGCTCAGGAACAGCAGACCCCGGCTCAGGCGAACAGCAGACCCCGGCTCAGGCGAACAGCAGACCCCGGCTCAGGCGAACAGCAGACCCCGGCTCAGGCGAACAGCAGACCCCGGCTCAGGCGAACAGCAGACCCCGGCTCAGGCGAACAGCCGAACAGCAGACCCCGGCTCAGGCGAACAGCAGACCCCGGCTCAGGCGAACAGCAGACCCCGGCTCAGGAACAGACTCTCTGATGACGGCCATCTTGTCCGTAGACACTGGCTCGGAGGCGGCCATCTTGTCCGTAGACACTGGCTCGGAGGCGGCCATCTTGTCCGTAGACACTGGCTCGGAGGCGGCCATCTTGTCCGTAGACACTGGCTCGGAGGCGGCCATCTTGTCCGTAGACACTGGCTCGGAGGCGGCCATCTTGTCCGTAGACACTGGCTCGGCAGAAGTGATGTGAAGCGTCTCTGGCTGTGCAGACGTGACGTGGACGGTTTCTGGCTGTGCAGACGTGACGTGGACGGTTTCTGGCTGTGCAGACGGTCTCTGGCTGGACGGTCTCTGGCTGGACGGTCTCTGGCTGGACGGTCTCTGGCTGGACGGTCTCTGGCTGGACGGTCTCTGGCTGGACGGTCTCTGGCTGGACGGTCTCTGGCTTAGGAGCCACCGGACACGTCGTTGAGGAGACCATTCTTCTCCTCCTCCGTTTCCGGACCACCGGACTCGGGACCACCGGAACTGGGACAACCGGAACAGGGACCAGCGGTGAAGGCCTGGCGTGACACGGGATGAAGCTCTCCAGGGTTGACCTCCTTAGCCCCCAACCGGTAACATACTTTAATCGCCTCGTTATCCAGGGAGCAGGAGGCAGCAAGAGGAACAAA
This sequence comes from Meda fulgida, assembly GCA_030578275.1. Lineage (NCBI taxonomy): Eukaryota > Metazoa > Chordata > Actinopteri > Cypriniformes > Leuciscidae > Meda > Meda fulgida. Next base: position 9,050,189 of record CM060632.1, on the reverse strand, counting down.
CCCCCACGTGTACTGGAACAGATCAAGGCTTTCCAGGGCCAAGGCCGCGATCTGTCCAGCGAACTCCCGGTCTAGCCTGTGTAGATCAGGCGATATCCGTGCTGCTGGATTCATATTTGGTGAGTTGTTCTGTAACGATGCAGGAAGAATGAAGCGAGAAGTGAATCCAATTGCAAGCACATTTATTAATAAAACAAACAAAAGAAACTCAGACCAGGAACACGGAAACAGCAACAATAACAACTCACAAAGACGGGGCTGAAACACAGGGCTTAAATACAGGGGTAAACGAGCTAAACAAGATAACAAGAGGGAGTGGTTAATCAGAAACACCTGGGGATACTAATTAACTAGAAAAACTACAAAGGACTACAAAACATGACAGCACAGGAAATAACTAAAGTTCACACAAGACAAGGGAAACACAGGACAGACAGGAACAAGACATGAACCCACACCATGACAATAAGATTGATAATATCAGGGAGAGAATTATAAGTATGCAACCGTCTACTACAGTATCGCATCAGGGAGTACATTGTAGTGTCCCTGAGGAAAATTTTTATTAATTTGTTCCTATAGGAGAGGAAGAATTCTGCAAACTCGTTAATTAATCTAAATCGACAACTTGTATGTTAGACCCTATACCGACTAAGCTACTGAAAGAGATGCTTCCAGAGATCATAGATCCTCTTCTTAATATCATTAATTCGTCTTTGTCTCTAGGATACGTACCAAAAACCTTTAAGCTGGCTATGATAAAACCGCTTGTTAAAAAAACGCAACTTGATCCTTCAGAATTAGTCAATTACAGGCCGATCTCAAATCTGCCTTTTCTGTCAAAGATATTAGAAAAAGTAGTATCCTCACAACTGTGTTCCTTTCTTGAAAGAAATGATATCTGCGAGGATGTTCAGTCAGGATTTAGACCGCACCATAGTACTGAGACAGCTCTCATTAGAGTTACAAATGATTTACTTTTATCATCCGATCGTGGTTGTATCTCTCTATTAGTGTTACTTGATCTTAGTGCTGCATTTGACACAATTGACCACAACATTCTTTTAAATAGACTAGAAAACTATGTTGGCATTATTGGAATTGCACTAGCATGGTTTAAATCATACTTATCTGACCGTTATGAGTTTGTAGCAGTAAATGAAGAGATGTCTTATCGATCACAAGTTCAGTATGGCGTACCACAAGGCTCAGTACTAGGAACGCTGCGGTTCACTCTGTACATGCTACCATTAGGAGATATCATTAGGAAACATGGAATTAGCTTTCACTGTTATGCCGATGATACTCAGCTGTATATTTCTTCAAAACCTAACGAAGCTTACCAATTCACAAAATTAACGGAATGCATAGCTGATATAAAAAATTGGATGACTAGTAATTTCCTACTACTAAACTCTGAAAAAACAGAGATTCTAATTATTGGACAAAAAACTTCCACAAATAATAACCTAGAATACTGTCTAACACTTGATGGCTGCTCTGTTAAGTCTTCGTCGTCGGTTAGGAACCTGGGTGTGGTCTTTGATAGCAATCTTTAATTTGAAAGTCACGTGTCTACTATCTATAAAACCGCATTTTTCCATCTTAAAAATACAGTATATCTAAATTACGACATATGCTCTCATTAACAAATGCGGAACAATTAGTTCATGCTTTCATGACATCAAGACTAGATTATTGTAATGCTCTACTGGGTGGTTGCCCTGCACGCTTAAAGGAGAACTCCGGTAAATTTTAACATTGAGCTCATTTTTTTGTACATTTGGAGTGCTGTCAGTACAGACAAAAACAACATAAATCGGTGTTGCCTACACCGTGTTATCCTCTTTTTAAAATTCACACCCTGCTGACTTAAATGGGGCAAGTTCTAAACCTGCTTTTAGCCTCTTAACATCCTTGATTTGTCATTACAAGTGCACAGCCATGTGAGTGGTGTTATAAAGAGTGACCACGGTCAATCTGACTGCAGTAGATGTGAAAGATATTAATAAAAATGATGTTAATTCAGCCAGCTCACATACCTGTATTTACTTCCTGTTTTCGGTCCAAGTCCACAGTAGTCGATTGTCGAGTTCGCGCGCGCGATCATTGGTAACTAAGCAACAGTGGAGACTCAGACTGTCAGCTGTCAGCCGATGACGGTGCTGTGTGGTGTTCTGATATTATGATATTATATGACATTATGATATGATGTTGCTTAGTTACCAATGATCGCGCACGTGAACTCGACAATCGACTACTGTGGACTTCGACCGAAAACAGGAAGTAAATACAGGTATGTGAGCTGGCTGAATTAACATCATTTTTATTAATATCTTTCACATCTACTGCAGTCAGATTGACCGTGGTCACTCTTAATAACACCACTCACATGGCTGTGCACTTGTAATGACACATCAAGGATGTTAAGCGGCTAAAAGCAGGTTTAGAACTTGCCCCATTTAAGTCAACAGGGTGCGAATTTTAAAAAGAGGATAACACGGTGTAGGCAACACCGATTTTTGTCGTTTTTGTCTGTACTGACAGCACTCCAAATGTACAAAAAAATTAGCTCAATGTTAAAATTGGCCGGAGTTCTCCTTTAATAAATAAACTACAGCTAGTTCAAAACGCAGCAGCTCGAGTTCTTACTAGAACCAGGAAATATGACCATATTAGCCCGGTTCTGTCAACACTGCATTGGCTGCCTATTAAACATCGTATAAATTTTAAAATATTGTTGATTACTTACAAAGCACTAAATGGTTTAGCTCCGCAGTACTTGAACGAGCTCTTAACGCATTATAGTCCTTCCCGTCTATTGCGATCTCAAAATTCGGGCCAGTTGATAATACCTAGAATATCAAAATCGACTGCTGGCGGTAGATCCTTTTCCTATTTAGCACCAAAACTTTGGAATAGTCTTCCTATCATTGTCCGGGAAGCAGACACACTCTGTCAGTTCAAAGCTAGACTAAAAACACATCTCTTTGACCTAGCATACACATAATACATTATAGACTTAGGTCAGCCGGAACTGGGAACACTTCCCTTAAATCCTGATGTACTCGTTACATCATAAGAATAATGACATCTACGCTAATTTTAGTGTCTTTGTTTATCCCGAGGTTTTCCCGCAGCCTGACGGATCCAGGTCGTATCCAGATCTGACTAGGAGCTTTGCCTGGACCCAATGACAATGCAGTGCTGAAGTGCCAACTAGCCTCTCCCTATGGGGGATCCCTTTCCCACTCTACAGATAAAGCGTTGTGGGGAATTTCGGTTCGCGTACCTAAAATTAAATAAATAAAATTCTGTATCAAATTTATAGGCAAGACAAGTAGTTTCTTTAGGGATGGTTTTTGTGAAAATAAAACAAAATTCTGTACCAAATTACAGTTACTGTAAATCTGTCCTCTAGTTCATAAACGCCAGAAGAGAACTGACCCCCGACTGAGCCTGGGTTCTCCCAAGGTTTTTTTTCTCTCCATCAAGTCACCTGATGGAGTTTTAGGACACCAGTAGGTCACTCGATGGAGTTTTTCGGTTCCTTGCCACTGTTGCCTTTGGCTTGCTCAGTTGGGGATATTCAAATTAATTAACCGAGCATTAATACCATTGATCAGCCCTACCGAACGTGGATGTTTTTTCCACTAAGAAACAAACATTGTTATGTTATTTGATTGATACTGTGAAGCTGCTTTGATGCCATTTATATTGTGAAAAGCGCTATATAAATATACTTGACTTGACTTTACTTTAAATCTGAAAACCCCCACCTGTGTGACAAGCGCTGTAAGGTCCACGCTGGCCGGCGCCAGAGGGACCTGCAGGTAGCCATTACGTAAGTCCATCTTACTGAAAACAGTGGAGCCGTGGAAATGGCTAGTGAGCTCCTCAGCCGTAGATAGGGGGTACTTATCAGGGATGATGGCTTTGTCTACATCTGTGAGATCGACACAGAGTCGCAGTCCACCCACCTTCTCTTGGCTATCACCAGGTTAGACACCCACGGCGCGGTGTCGAGAAGAAGAAGAAGTGGTCATATGTGCATTTGTTCAGAATTTACACTTTAGCCCCTGTGTCCACGAGGAGTGGAATGAGAGCAGTGCCCACATGGCATGTGCAGAGCTTGAACGAAGGCTGTGAGGTCTGTATACTGTTTATGGGAACAGCAGCAATATCATGGCAAGCAGGAGAGGAGCGACAGCAGCGTGCAAAATGGTTCAACTTGTTGCAGTTACGACAACGTTTACCCTGGGCAGGGCATGACTGATCTCTGGTTGCATGTTTAGGGGAGCCACAGTCGCTACAGCTCTTGTGCCCACTTCCCCTGGGCCCCCTGTCCACTCTCTGGACATCCAAACTGTCACTCACCCAGTCAGCCGCCTCTGCATCCTCCGTGTGTTGAACCGACGGCGGTGATGATGTCACAGGCTCGTGCACAGCACGGCCGGACTTGCGCGCCTCCATCAGGGCCATTTCCAACTACTTTCCAATTACTAGAGCGTCCGCTAGTGTCATTGAGTCTGGCTCTAGTAAAAGTCTCTCCCTCAGTTGGTTACATGACGTTTTCTCTAATAACTGGTCAACTATAAGTCCATCCTCCAAAACCCCAAAATCACAAAGTCTAGCCAGCTCACGTGTTGCTGATACATAGTGGGCAACGGTCTCAACCGGCTTTTGGGTCCTCTGACGAAACTCAAAACGGTGCATCCGCCAGCTTCTTCCGGAGCTGAAATGAGCCTTCAAGGTGGCCGTGGCTGTGACGTACTTATCATCCGATAAGGTGAGCGTGACGAAGATTTGATGTCCCTTCTGCCCGAGACAATGGCGCAGGAGCGCACACTTCCTCGCCTCCGCTAGGTCCGAGTGTCCCAAAGCCAGCAAATAATCCTTAAACGACGTCAGCCAGCGATCCCAGGTAACAGCTGGATCACCGGGAACAGGTAGGAAAGGTGGCGGTGGTGGTAAGACGAGTTCAGACATCCTCGTTCGCCAATTATTATGTTTGTGAAAGACTCAATAACCACACGTGTAACTCCGTTCATGTTGCTTTTACTGAACTGCCACCAACCTTACATTTACGACCCTTGCCGTCAATCACTGCTGAAAACCTTAAAGGCACAGTAACCTGTAACTTGCAGTGCATAACATAACAGAGTCCAACAGGACACAATACTGAACGTTTTCAGACATAACAGTAATCATAAGATCTATGGTTTATAACATGTCCATTGCTGTAATATTACCGTAATATCATATATGCAATATACATACGGAAGAAAAACTGATAGAATAGTTGCTTTCAGATGCTTTGAGACAACAAATTTTTAAATACGATATTCCTACACTTTTAATGCTTTATGTGCTCATTTGTTGTTGTTCATATGTATATCCTCATATTTAATATCTAATGTCTATATATGTATTTCAGTGTTCTGGGTGATATAGTCATATGAAGTATGTTAGTGTTTCTTTAAGCTGTTTTATATTCATGCTCATAATTCACATCCAGTCATCCATGAAACTCACTTTTAATGAGGAGATGCTTTTAGAGACACACAATACATTATGTTAATTAACAGGTGGTGACCTATAAATTCTCTATTATAATGTTATATGTTAGTGTCAGAATCTGAACAAAAGGATAAATCATTTTTGGGGCATGTTCAGCAACACCCAATCTAGTCATTCTGGTTCAGAAGAGCTATACAGATTTTTAAATTTCAGTTTACTAAAATTTATTTGACAAAAAAATCTGTTTAGAATCATATGGGCACTAAAAATAGAGAATTTTCTTCTCTAAATTAAGCTTGAATGGCCATATAAGGACCCTCCCCGTTTTGTACGTCAGTGTTGCTGTATTACATTCGGGCATCATGGGAAATGAGGTTAGCCTTTCAACTGCTGTGTGTTAATAGGACAAACAAACCTGAACAATCATTCTGAATGTTAAACAGGCTGGGGAAAAAAATCAGTGCCAGGCATTTGACATGAGAAAAGCGCGAAGGTTAGTGAACCTCAGCAGCTTTGACTGCTAAAAATATAAACTTAAAAATATCTTTATGTGATAAACAAAGCTTGTCAAGCTATAAAGGAAATGCAAAGAAATGCTTTTGATTCGGACCATGACGCTGAAAGGGGTCCAGAGGAGCGCAGGAGACTTCAGGAGAACATTCGACAGTGGAATTCAAACCGACTCAGCCTGTTCGAGATCACTGATCCTGATGAGGTGAACACTTTTTTTTTCTAATGTTAGAACTATTGTACAATTTTACACGTTCAAACTATTCTGAGTGGAAGTATTTATTGGGTTATTTAAATCCTATTAAGTTCCCCCCTAAATTTCAGTAGGAAAAATAGGCAAAAAATGCATGTAGATAATTTGGCCTTTGAAGAATTCTCCTGATTCATACTGCGATCTTTGACTTTTGGTAAATCTAAACACATTTTGAGAAAGAGTTTAGATATCTCCAGTGGAGATGTGAGATTGCTGGGGACTTTTTCTTTGGAGCGAAATCTGAGTAGTAGTAGAGTTAGCAAAACTCTTAATGTGTTTCCATTTAATCTCATTGCTGTCAAGGATAATTTAGATATAAAATAATTTTTTAAATTTTATTTATTTTTACATTTATTTCTTATTATTTCATTTAGATTAATTTTGATCACAGTGTTTCTGTGTTCAGATCTGCATCTTTTTTATTCTTTAGGACTCTGTATTCCATGGAGTTGTTCGTTTCTACCTCCAAGACCATATTTCAGGGAACTGTGCCACCAAATGCATTTGTATCTCAAGCTCTACTACCACAAAAGAAGTCATTGAAACCCTGCTGGAGAAGTTTCAGTGTGATGAGACACTAAATCCTTTCCCGTATTCATTATTTGAGGTCTTAAAAAATCAAGGTGAAAGCAGGAATTTAACTCTTCTTTTGAGACATTGCAAGTTCTTGCCAGTTACTTAATGTTCTGTGTTTTTTTCATTTAGAGGATAGACAACTGGACCTTTCAGAAAAGCCCTTGGTGGTTCAACTCAACTGGAGTAAAGATACAGATGGCCGATTTGTCGTGAGGAAGGACACTTCTATAACTTCACAGGTGTGTGACATCACTGTCATTCTACTAAATGATATATGCAAGTTAAATGAGTTGGTAACATTTTTTTAATACGGTTTAGTTAACTACATTAGTTAACAAGAATTAACAATGATTCTAAAACACATTAAACATAGGTAATGTTAATTTCAACATTTTCTAATATATTTTATTTAAAAAAATCTATCTGTTGACATTATTTAATGTACCTGAGCTGACATTTAAAAATAAATAATGTTAACAAAGATTAATTAACACTGTAACAAATATATATATATATATATATATATATATATATATATATATATATATATATATATATATATAATTTATAAATATTGTTAATGTATTAACTAAAAGGACCTTCTTGTAAGTGTTACCAATTAGTTTTTTATCAGGATTTTGGAGTGAATTGAAAACTTTTTTTTAGAATGTCTGTGTGGAAAATAAGGAAAAAGTTGGTGTAATCGAGAATTTTAAAAGGACATTATCAAGGAAAGAGAAGAGTAAAAAGAAAGAGATGAAAAAAGAAGTTTCACGCAGTAACATGTTGAAGAACGATGTCTCTGAAAGTAAAACAAACAGGTAGGAAATCTTTTTTTTTTTGTTGACCATAGCATGACAATCTTAACGTTTCTAGAAGCATTTGTGATACATTTTTGAGGTGGAGAGATATTGCTTAAAAATGAAACGTATCGCTATAGTATATAAAAACCTCATTTGTTCATTATGACTTGAACTGTTTAAACTATAAAAAAGCAGGCATCTTATTGAGTGTGTGCAGATATCCATATTGTAGCAAAAGTTTTGTAGACACCAGTGAAAATGTCACAACTTTTATATTACTTTAATGTGATCAGTTGGAAAGCTAGTGAATTTAGTGAAAAGTAAAGAATGAAGAAGATTCTTAAAAACCCTGATTACCAACAAGTATTATTTAAAAAGCTAAATCTATATTTAGGTGTCTGTGCCTATAATAAAACTTAATAATTTTTTTTTAATGTTTCCCATTTGCTGAAATCAGTAAATCCTTCCAAACTCTGTTTTAAGCATATCCCTGTTAAAGGAACATTCATTATCCCCCAAAAATATGGTATATTTTCCCTTTTCATTACAGCAAAACACAAGACTACTTGAAAGTGAAATGTAATCTCCCAATCAGCATTTCTTTAAAGGAAAAAGGTACATTTAGGCACAATAAAATAACTCTATAAAATAATAGTCTGCCCAAATACACAATTCTCTGTACTGCTCAAGTCATTTGCGTTTTACGTCATTGATTTCTGTTTCAGATGAGGATTCTTTCTTGCGTGGTGTGATAAATGACATCAACAGCTCCACGATTCACTTTAAGCTCTCGCCTGCATATGTGTTTTATCTGGTTGGGCGATTTTTAACCAGCCAACCCGGGCAGAAGAATAAACCTCAACAACAGACTGAACAGAGACTCTGCATTATATTTGACAAGATTGTGAGCTTGATTCAAAACATCATTGAGGTAGATTCAAATCTATTATTAAAAATGTACTGTGTGATGTACTCCATCGCTTCAAGATCAAATTCCCTGATAATTTCCATGATTGTGTCTGTGTTTCCCGTTTAGAAACAGAGGAACATCGCAGTGGCTCTGGCCTTCTGGGTGGCCAACGCATCTGAGCTCCTGAACTTTATCAGACGGGACAGAGATCTGTGTCCCATCACACTCCAGGCTCAAAAAACCCTTGCTCAACTTGTGCAACAGGCTTTCAGGTATGATAAAAGCGTGATTGCATTGTGATGTTTGCAGCGAGGGCGATGTATTTTGACCGTTTAATTAAGCGTTAATGTTTCCTCAGGTACCTGTCACATCGGCTTCAGGTTGATCTTGAAAACCACTTGCCTGCATTCTTTGCTGATTTAAAAAAGGAAACGGCTCAGGAAACAGAAATGGGTAGGCCTACATTCTTATTTATCTATTTTTTCTAATGCAATTTAATTCAAGTTTATCTCTATAGCGCATTTCACAATACATATTGTTTCAAAAGCAGCTTCACAGAAAATGCATGTTACAGTCAGAAAATATTGTGGTTAGTTAACAATATGTTATTCAGTTAGCACACAAGAAACAGGAAATGAAATAACAGGGCAATATTTGACAGTTTTGTATGGCGATGTTTGCGTCATCTGAAATCAACACAAAATCTCTTCTGTGTTTTCTGTACAACATTACAGCAAACATTAATTGTGAACACAATTCAATAGATCACTTTGCATGTCAGTCAAATGGATCAGATTTTGTATGTTGCAAGTTTGGATCCACCCAGCTATCAATAATATGTTCTAAGAATGTTTGGCTAATGTTCCCATTAAAGTTATGAAACGTTATTTCTGAATTTCCAGTCAAAGCAGCTGAGGCTCACTAACCAGTTTCTTTTTTATGTTTAAATGTTTTTTTTACGTGAATGTTAGAGACATTTTTATTTTATTTTATTATTTTGCAAATATTATGGGTCAGTTAATTTTGAATGTTCTCTGAACCATCTACAAAAAGTAACAAGTACGTTTAAAAACTTTAGACTAAAGTCCAACTAAAATGTTTCCGAAAAACATTCCATAAATCATGTATTGGAAGAACTGTTTATACTGGAAGTTTGTTCATAACTTTGAGAGTAGGCTACTTTGTTAGCCAAAGTTCTGAGAATGTTCCCTGTTAGCTGAGTACAGGTTCAGAGCCCACAAATGATGCTCACTCAGTGAACTTTTAGCATTGTGTAGTTGAGCAAAAAACAACCTTAAATTGCTTCAGATGATAAAACATCTGGATTAAAGATGGTGACATTGCACATGGTTGTGTACTGTAGCAAATAAAGATTTTGTTCTGTTCTTTTGTTAAAAATGTGTTTTTTTAGAAGGCGTCTTGAACATTTTCATAAAGACCATGAGTTTGCTCCGAAGGTGTCGGGTCAACCCTGCTCTGAGCATCCAGCTCTTTTCTCAACTTTTTCACTTCTTGGGGGCCTGGATCTTAAACCGGTTCACTGCACCGGGATCCAAGCTGTGCTCGAACTACTGGGGAAAAACTCTACGGCAGCGTCTGAGACACATAGAGGCCTGGGCAGAAAGACAAGGGCTGGAGCTGGCTGTTGACTGCCATCTCAGTCGTATAATCCAGGTAGCGTATCTGAAAAAAGATGATGAGAAATATAGTACACTCTCAAAAATAAAGGTTCCCTATCAAGGGAAGTTGCGTAGATACATTGTGGGAACACCCCTGTGTGATTGCGCCGTGAAGCACGTGTATAATCAGTCCAATGGAAGAGCGAGACGTCATAGGCGGGTGACGTCATAGACCAGGAAACTATAAAGCCCCCCTGAAAGCAGACCGCGTCAGCTTCTGTGCCTTCAGCAAGCACTCTCTGTATTTCTGTCCTTGTCATATTTGTTGTTGTCTGTCAAGTTGCAATATGTATATTTATATTATGGCAAAAAAAGAGCAAGCAGGCGTTGTGTTGTTCCCTGCCCATGTTCTTTTATGGGTGGGGACACACATCAGCTTTGTGTTGTTTGTTTGGGAGTGGAGCATGCCAACAGTCAGGTCTCGACGGAGCTGTCCGTGAGGGCGCTCCGCTCCCGCCGACGCGTTCCCCGAGTGTGACCCCACTGTTTTGTTAAGAAAAAGAGAACAAAACAAATAAAAATATAAAGAAAAAGGCAGATGTTTATGAGTTCATTAATTAGATGAAATATATCTATGAATGTGAGGATGTCAGCACTGACGCTATTCGAGAATTGCGTCGCGCAACAGATAAACTATACTGGGGAGGGACAGTTTCGAAAAATCGTTTCTCCTCGACCTCCTCTGGGGGGCGACTCTCTGAGGAGGGTGGCAGCGCTGCCAGTTCAGTTGTTTTCCTGCTGGTGGCCACAAAGTGATATATATTGTCTGTTCTTCTGGACGATCCACTTTAAAAAAAAAAAAAAAAAAAGAAATAAACCATTCAGCGGTGTTCCAGAGGTTTCTTTCACACTTATCTAATGTTCCTGAGACTGCTGGGCGGGAGCAGTCTCGGCCTACTAAGCTCCTCGCAGCACAGAGTGAAGCAAAACAGAGCTTCGCCATTCGGGCTCCTCCACAATCGAGGGGGACCTGGGTGGCGGTCGCAGTCTAGCCAGTTAGAGATATGCAAGATCAGAGGACTGTTTTATCTCTAAAATAGCTTGGACAAAGAAGAAGCCCTGACGCCGAGGCTATCAGGCTTCTAAGGGTGGTCCCCTCCGGGGTAGGGACGGTTTTGAGAAATCGTTTCTCCTCGGTGCCCTCTGGGGTGCGACTCTCTGAGGAGGGTCGCAGCGCTGCCAGTTCGGTTGTTCCCTGCCGGTTCGCCGTTCAGGGCACCGAGGTGTCAGCGTCCCCATACGATCCTCCGAAGAGGGTTGTAGAACGGTCAGTTCGCCGCTGCAGGGCCAAATCCAGAGGCCAGTCTCGAGAGACTGGTTCCCCTAGTAGAATTGCTGGCAGTGTGGAAACTACTGCGACATATTTCTTAGTGGGTCCTGCACACTATAGAAAAAGGTTTCAGAATTCAGTTCGGTTCTTGTCCACCCAGATTTCTAGGGGTCCTCCCACAGAGCAGGCTCTGGTTATGGAGCAGGAAGTACTGACACTTCTGCAAAAAGGAGCTATAGAAGGGGTTCCTCCTCCCAGCAGACAGTCAGGGTTTTACAGCAGCTACTTCATTGTTCCGAAAAAGGATGAGGGGTTGCGTCCTATTCTAGACCTGCGTCAATTAAACAGCAGGTTTCAGAATCTCAAGTTCATAGAATGCTTACGCTATATATGATTGTCACAAATTCAGTTTGAGGACTGGTTTGTCACAATAGACTTGAAGGACGCTTACTTATCTACCCATCCTCATCACAGGAGGTTCCTGAGGTTTGCTTTCGGGGGAGAAGCATACCAGTATCGGGTTCTTTCATTCGGCCTAGGTTTATCACCTCGCACTTTAAAAAATGCGTGGATGCAGCTCTGGCTCCTCTGAGACTCCAGGTCATTCGCGTATTATGCTATATCGACGATTGGTTGATCCTAGCTCAATCTGAGGAGATGGCAGTTCGGCATCGAGATGTCGCGGGTACGATTGTCTCCAGCACGTATTTCTACGATTCTCACAGTCGTAAATGGGGTAAAACTAGGTCAGTCACTCACTGTGAAACAGTTTCAGACTGGTGGGTCTCATGGCAGCTGCGTCCAATGTAATTACTTTTGGCCTTCTGTACATGAGACCCCTGCAGTGGTGGGTCAGGACCAAGGGTCTTTCTCCGAGGGGAAATCCGTTTTCGCAAGATCAAGGTCACGTGGCTATGCCTACATGCCTCGGTCATGTGGAAGAGCCTTGGTTCCTCGCCCAGGCCCAGTGTTGGGGGCTTCTTGTCGATGCATAATGCTATCGACGGATACTTCCCTCACAAGTTGGGGGTGATCATGAGTGGTCGCATTTCACCCTCATCTGGAACTATGGATACTGTGGGCTCGGTCTCTGAGGGGGCCCAGCTCATAGATTCAGGTCTCTCGACCCAGGTCGTGGAGACGATACTCCAGTCTAGAGCTCCCTCCACGAGAAGACTAAATATGCATTGAAATGAAAACTGTTCTCTGCCTGGTGCCTTCTGCCAGAGAACGCCTTCTGAATCTTGTTTTATGCCCTGTTGGTACAGTACTTGGTTTCTGTAATGAATGTTTCTTTGCTGGGTTACCTCTGAGGAGAGATCCTAATTTTGTCTTCTCCGTGGTACATGAAGCTGAGCCCTACATGTACTTGGATTTGCAGCTGGTATGGTGATACTATTTCTTCACCCCAGGTTGGGTTGTATTCCTAGGTCCCAACTAAATTTGCGGGTTATTTGTGCTGCAGGCCTTTTGTCCTCCACCTTTAATACCCCAGATCAGGTAAAACTTCTGTTATGCCCTGTCCGGGCTTTGGATGCTTATGTCCACAGAGCTGCTCTGTGGCGTATATCAGAGCAATTATTTGTCTGCTTCGGGTCACCTAAGATAGGTTGCCCTGCATCTAAACAGATGATGAGAGGGAACGAAATGCTGTGTTCGCCTGCCATACTTACTGCATGCCCTGATCGACTTGCTTCAGGCTTCTCAGAAGCTGACGCGGTCTGCTTTCAGGGGGGCTTTATAGTTTCCTGGTCTATGACGTCACCCGCCTATGGCGTCTTGCTCTTCCATTGGACTGTTTATACAAGTGCTTCACGATGCAATCACACAGGGGTGTTCCCACAGCGTATCTACGCAGCGTTTCGTTCCCTCTCAGGGAACTATGGTTACATACGTAACCTGAGACGTTATCTATTGGCATCTATGGTTGTGTGAAGAAAGTTTAACATTAGGACCTTTCCCAGGTTCTTTATACACTCTTATAAATAAAGGCTTCAAATGTTTTTTTTCCCCCCACAGTGATGCCATCAAATAATCATTTTTGGTTCCGCTAAGAACCTTTCAGTAAACTTTTATTCAAAGAACCATTATTTTCTTAGCGTGAAGAGCATTTTAATATACTAAAGGCCATTTTTCCCACTATATAGAACATTTTGTTTAATGAATAGGTTCCATGGATGATAAAGGTTCTTCATTGAACCATCAATGCCAATCAAGAACCTTTGTTTTTAAGAGTGCAGTAGAAGAAGATTCTTTAGATTACACAGCCAGCCCTGCACTTTGAAAAATAAAATCTTAAATTTGATGATGCTGAGTTCAATAACCCTAACCCTAAAAATAAAAATGGTCCTTTTAAAGGGATCACTTAATGAATTAATTAAAGATTACTTATCCTAGTGTTGTTCAAATGCCATATGCCCTGTACCATAAAAGGATAATTTTTTTTAAAAGTCTCACAAAAGTGCATGTCGTGCAGCCGTACAGAGACTAACGGCCAAGGTCAAGAATTTGTGTGTGTCTCATGGGACCATTCTGTGATACTTTTGCATCTTTAAAAAAAAAAAAAAAAAAACTTTGAAGCTGGTCACTTTATACTGCCATTATATGGATGAGCACAAGCAGGACATTTTTTTTTTTATTCTCATTTTGTGGTCCATAAAAGAAAGAAGGACATACAGCATTAGAACAACATCACAATGAGTAAATTATGACTTAATGTTCATAGGATGAACTATCCCATTAAAAACTGTTCACTGAAAGGTTCTTTGGGGAACTAAAAATGGTTCATGTTATGGCTGCAAAACCCCCCTTTTGTAACCTTTAATTTTAAGAGTGGTTTTTTTTTTTTACAATATTATTTAGATCTTTATCAACATCAAAAGATCTGACCCATCCGGGTTATGATAGTTATTTCCTTAAAAATGCTGCTTCTCCTCAGGCGACGATGCTCCTGACCATGACTTCTTACTCCACACGCGACGCCCTGATGATTCAGTCCACATGTTTCAAGCTGAACTCCCTACAGCTAAGAGCACTGATGAGCAAATATCACTACGCCCCAAATCAACCCCACTTTCCACCCGTAAGTGATGGAAAATGATAACTCACACGAAAATCCAAACAGCTATGCATAATTGGTCTGATGCCACTGGAAGGTGATGTCTACATAGAGTTTGTCATTCATAGGCACTGATAGAGCGCGTAGCTGCCTTGGCGGAGACCACAACAGACGTTCTGAGAAGAGAGGGAGGAGAAATCCGATTGGAAGAGGAACTAGAGCTTCACCTGCCTTTCCTGCTGCCCGAGGACGGGTATTCATGTGATTCCATGCGTGGCATTCCCAAGGGATTTCAGGAGTTTTTAGAGCCCATCTATCGCAAAGGTACTATTCATGACAAGCACCTTTATTTATTTAGCACTTTATACAAAACAGATTGTTTCAAAGCTGCTTGACAGCGATAAACAGAAAAATAAGGATTAATGATGCAAACTGAGTTTAATTCTGCTATAAAGCAGCTCTAAAAAGACAATACTGTAATTATTCAGCTAAGGACAGTTCAGTGTTTGATTCAGTTCAGTTCATCTGTGTAAAGTTCATCAATTTAAATGAGTTAATTTCAAATCAAAGCAGCTCTGCATAAATGGGATGTCATCATCCAGCTCAATTTAGTTCGTTTACTTCTCATCGAATGGTGTCGGTGCAGTCAAATAGATAATATTGCTAAAGCATTAAAAGGATAATTCACCCAAAAATAACACATTTTGTCATCATTTACTCGCATTCATGTAGTTCCAAACCCATAAGACTTTAGTTAATCTTTGGAACACAAATTAAGGTACTTTTAATGAAACCCGAGAGGTTGTAGTAGTGTTAGTTAATGTTAATTTCAACATTTACTAATACATTTTTTTTAAATGCAAAAGTTGTGTGTGTTCATTTTGGTAATAATGCACTGTCAATTACCAAACAAACAATAAACATTTGTATTTTTAACTAATGTAAACAAATGTTAATAAACAATACACGAATATCACTCATTCATTGTTACTTTATATTAGCTATTGCATTAACAAATTAGACCTTATTGTAAAGTGTTACCATAATTGTACAGCAATATAATATCAGAACTTATTTTTACAACAATCTGTGATATAATATTAAGATCTTAACATATGGAGATTTATTAAGATATGGATCTTAGGATGGTCTTAAGATATGTCCACACTGATATTTGCAGAAAACATATAATAATGGCATAGCTGTAAAGCTTTTAATTTATCACTAAGATAAACATTTGTATGTACTTGATTCACTCGTTCCAAACCCATAAGACTTTACTTAGTCTTCGAAACACAAATTAAGATATTTCTAACAAAACCTGAGAGATTTTTGTCCAGGTAACCAACATTTTGAAGATCTAAGAAGGTCATAAAGATGTCATAAAATGAATATGAATCGAATAGTTTAATCCAAGTCTTGTGAAGAGACACAACCACTTTATGTGATGAACAGATTTAATACAAAAAAACAAAAAAAAGAGTACATATCACATATGGCAAATATGTGAAATACTTGTTAGAAAAAAACCTCTCTGGTTTGCATGTTTGCGCTTACGTGTTTTGCTCTACAGGATGTGTCAACGACATGAGGGTGAGTAAATGATTACAGAATCTGCATTTTTGGGTGAAATATCCCTTTAAATGTTCCTCTTGTGATAGTTTAGAGTCAATACATAGACTTAAAATCAATGGTTAAAAATACATACATCTAGTAATAAATCTTTTGATGGTTATCAAAAGCTGATGACCTTGCAACTTTTCCAGGTCTCTGCAAATTGGTTTCTCATTCCATCTGTTTTGGGACTTGGACCATTTTCTTTGGCCTGTCAGATTGTTCCACAGAGTGTTCAGCTTGGGTATGTTGCTCATTTACCGATATAAAAATAAATTAAAGTAAACAATTCCTAAAAATTGCACATAATTGATGAGGTAGTAATGAACCTCGTCCTTATCCATCAAGTACATCTGGACTTTGGAGGAGCTGTTTACGCTTAATTAAATATTTTCTGCATTAATTCTGAAACACTCTTTATATATGTTATTCGGTCAATATTAGAAACCTGATCCAGTGAAAATAACTCTAAAGAAACCTTTGCATGGTGGAATGGGAGTGAGCATTGTAGCCGCCAAGGTAAGACTAAGTTCAATTATTAGTGATTTTGTTGCAATTTACTATACGGTTTCATTTGTTAACATTAGTTAACTACATTAGTTAACAGTTGTGTCTGTTAACATTGGTTAATGCACTGTCAACTGACAAAACAATGAACAGCTGTACATTTTTTTTTAAATTAAAGGGTTAGTTCCCCCAAAAATGTAATTCTGTCTCTAATTACTCACCCTCATGTCGTTCCAAATCTGTAAAACAGACCACAAATTAATATCTTTTTGATGATCTTTCCCTCCATTGACAGCTACACAACTATTACTTTGATGCTTCAAAAAGTTTATTTAGAGATCGTAAAACTAATCGATGTGAATTGAGCGGTTTAGTCCTAATTTTCTGAAGAGACTCCATCACTTTATATGATGAACAGATATAATTTAGGCTTTTATTTTACATATTACCATTGATCACCGAACATAAACATAAACTCAACCGTACTTGCTTGATGCGCTAGAACAAACCTCTTGCAGAAGCTCAAACGTGCTGCATAACATGAGAATGAACCTCATTGGTTCTCGCACGTCAAGCGAACATGTTTGAGCTTCCATTTAGAGTATCACAACTGATGTGTGAGTTGATGAATGTTATATATGAATAAAAGCCTAAATTCAGTTCATCATATAAAGCGATCAAGTCTCTTCAGAAAATTTGAAGCCCCTCAATTAATAAGGATTCGTTTTACAATCTCTTTATGAACTTGTGGTAGTTGCGTAGCTGTCTATAGAGGAACAGAAAGCTCTCAGATTATATATATATATATATATATCCTACAGGGGGCTGGACAGGAGAAGTTTGGCATTTTTATCAAATCTGTCGTCCAGGGAGGAGCAGCAAATATGGTCAGTATTGTTGTGCAAAAAAACAAAAGCATGAGCCATAAATGTGCCTATTTGCATCATATTATTTACTATTGAGTTTTGATGAAGGATGGCAGACTGAATCCAGGAGATCAATTACTGAGTGTGGATGGCAAAAGTCTCATGGGAGTGTCACAGGAAAGGTGAAATAATCAGAGTATTACTTAATTATTTAGTGTTATTTAAGACTCTTATGTGTGTATGACAAGGCATGACAAGAACTAATGCACATTTGGAAGTGAAAATTGATTTAATAATTATCCTTTTCAGGGCTGCAGAGATAATAATGCACACTGGATCAGTTGTAACACTGGAAACTCTCAAGTCAGCAGCTGTATATTACGGTTTTGAGGGAGTATTTACCCAGCCGCCACAAACAACATCTAAAGGTAGTCAATATTATGCACATTTAATTACTATAATTATGCATGAACCATTTGAAACAATTCAATTAAAAATCAGTCATATGAGAGCAATGTTAGTACAGACAATATCTAATCTATGGCTTTTGAATATATAAATGATTTTGTTTCATGTTTGTTAGATCATGATAATGGTGGACAGTCAAAGCAGAAGTCCAGTGTCTCTGACCTCTGTGACAGTGCCGAACCGGCAGATTCTGGGCCATCAAGACCACCAGTAACCTTTAGAAACCAGCACTCAATCAGCAAAGCAAACACAAAACAAAACCAGAAATTGCTCAAGAAGAAACTGGAGTATCGTTCAAATCCCAACCTGACATGTGAGTGTTTATATTTGCAGATCATTTTTGTTTTTGATTTTGGGTTGTTAAGCTCTATTTCTGTTTCCGTCAGATACGCCTGTTGATCCAGTTCTCCATGAAAAGATAATGCTGTCTTTATCCACTGACAATTTAATGGATTCTGTGAGTATCATTGATATACTATTTGATAGCTTATACTATTATTTTTTTTATTATTATTTTTGAATGGGATCTTATAAATATATTCAGGCGGCGGCATTCATATATATATATATATATATATATATATATATATATATATGGATGTATGTATATGTTTATTTCAAATAGTATTTTTATGGTATTGGTGTGAGTTTCAGTTTTAGTTAATGATAATAACCCTGGCACAGATACATCTTTTTGTTGTTTTTGCTCTTTTAACCTCACTATCTTATCTAATATATTTCTTTATCTCACCCCAGGTGAAACCCAGAAACACTCTTTTAAACAAAGAAACTTATCACAGAGAATATCTGACCCTGCCAGCATCCAAACTGCACAGCAATAAAGTACCCGGAACCACAGAAAAACCTCAGCATATTTCTGCATTCTCCAGGGATCTGCAAAAGATCAGCATTATGGTATTTGTGTGTTGCACTTTTATGCTTCCAAAATCTTTTCATCAGAAGCTAAATAACTTAAGACCAGGGCTAGTTGTAAAACACACACACACACACCACACACACACCACACACACACACACACACACACACACACACACACACACACACACACACACACACACACACACACACACACACACACACAGACACACACACACACACACACACACACACACACACACGCACACACACGCGGGGACTTTCCATAGACATTTTACACTGTACAAACTGTATATTCTATCTTCTTACACTAACCCTACCCCTAAACCTACCCATCACAGAAAACTTACTGCATTTCTACATTTTCAAAAATTATTACTTAGTATGATTTATAAGCTGTTTTCCTCATGGGGACCAAAACGCGTCTCCACAAGGACAAGGATTTTGGATATTGCCATTTTCTGGGGACTTTGTTCCCATAACGTAGGGAATACCTGAACCACACACACACACACACACACACATTTGTTTCACTATATTAGTGGATACGCTACTTTTGCATTTACATTTATGCATTATGCATAGAATCTTTTATCCAAAGCTACTTACATTGCATTTCAAGGAACACATTTACATCCTTATCAGTTCTTAAATCCATATTAGTGACAACATGGCATAGACTTCCATTGATTTCTATATCAGGTCAATGATATTTTTTATGGCCTAAACCTACCCATCACAGAAACATGTGCAAAACACTAGATTTAAACAAAAACATGTTTTGGCTATTTGTAACATGATTTATAAGCATGATTTATAAGCCTTTTTAACTAGTAAGAACGAGTAAAATGTCTTTACTAGTCAGTTTTCATAATATTTCACTATATAAGTGAGGATATTTGGCCTTGTAAGGTTGTATAGTTATATAAGTAACCGATGAGGTCCATACCAATTCGTTCGAAGGGGACCTGCATTAGTGGAACGGGGCACAATGGTGTTTTTGGATTGGCCGGTGGATTCACCAACTGACATTCACGACAAGACGCGCACCACTTGCGCACATTCTCGTGAATGCCCGGCCAGAAGAACCGGGCCATGAGGCGGTTTAGTGTCGCCGTCTGACCTAAATGCCCGGCCATTGGATTACAGTTAGCCGCCTGAAAAAGCATTTTCCGGCGGCTTTTAGGAACTAACAACTGCGTTGTATCCTCTTTTGTCTGGGTGTCTTGGGTCACCCGATACAACTTATCTTTTAAAATAGCAAAATAGGGATAAGAGAGCGGTTGGCCTGGGTGGAGTACCTGGCCGTGGATAGAACGGACCTGATCAAATGCATGTTTTAAAGTCTCGTCCTGGGACTGCTCCAGGGGAAAATCATCGCGCTCTGTGAGGATAGCTCTCTCCAGAGTACTCCGTTCCCCTGCAGCAGACGCCAGAGGTCCCGGCTCAGCATCTCCCACCTGAACAATCGCCGTCTTTCCCTTGCTTTTCTTTCCCCAAGAGGCACCCGTAGATAAAGACCCCAATAATTCACTAAAAGCAGGCCAATTCGTTCCCAGAATAAGCGAATGCCGGAGGTGCGGGTTAACTGCTACCTCTACACTTTGCTTTTGTCCCCTAAATTGAATTACCACAGGCATTATAGGATAACTTACCACCACCCCGTGCACACACCGCACCTTAACCATGCGGCTGTTATCCAATGCCCCAGGTTGCATCAGGCTTTGATGAATGGAGGTTTGGTTGCAGCCTGAATCCACCAAAGCCTGATAAGTACCCCCCTTGATACTCACTGGTATCTGGTACAGGCCAGTTTGATCGGGGGCAGCCGGTGGCGCGTCGGGAACCCGGATCAGTGTCCCCACCTCCATCACTGGACACCGGTCGATAAAGTGTCCCGGGTCCCGCAGCGCCAACAGGCCGACTCGGGGCGGGGTGGTCAGTTGTTGTAGCCCCCCTGGGTGGGGCCCGGAACGCAGGGACAGGCTCCGCCGGAGCCCCCGTCTTCCACCTTGGCGCCGGCCGGGGCACCAGCCCCCCGCGAGACCTGGGAAGGGCAACAGGTTTGGGGAGAGAAGGAGACGAGAGAGAGAGAGAGAGAGAGAGGGAGAGAGAGAGGCGGATGGAAAGGGGCTCGCCGACCCCTGGGCACGCCACCATGTGATCTTCCGCCAGGCGGATGGCCTGGTCCAGCGACGTCGGGCGGTGGCACTGGACCCACTGGGCGGTCTTCTTGGGCAGTTTAGAAATGAACTGCTCCAGTACCACCTTGTTGATGATATCCTCGACGTCGCCTCCGTCAGCCATCAGCCATCTGCGGCAGGAGTCCCGGAGCTGTTGCGCCATGACGAAGAGTCGGCCGGACTCTTCCAGGCTCAGGGACCTGAACCGCTGGCGATGTTGTTCCGGGGTCCGGCCGACCCGCTGTAGAATGGCGCGCCTCAGGTCTTCATAGACCAGGAGATTCTGGACTGGCAGTTGGTGGGCGGCTATCTGCGACTCTCCCGATAGCAGTGGGATGAGCCGCATGGGCCAGTCCGCTCGGGGCCATCCCCGGGCCTCGGCGGACCTCTCAAACAGGTCCAGGAATGCCTCCGGATCATCCTGGGTACCCATCTTGTTGAGAGGCAGAGGCGGTGCTGAGGCTGTTGCTGGAGCGGGGATGGCCCGAATCTCCCGGTCGAGCCAGCTCCGGAACAGCTCGCGGTCTTCAAGCTGGCCTTGGAGAAGCATCTGGAATCGCTGGTCTTGCTCCTCCTTTACGGCCAGCAGGGCGTGGTGTTGTTCCCTGTGAAGACCCGCGAGTGTTTGGATGAGGTCCGCAAATGGCGTTCCCCGCGGGGTCTGCATGGCGGCGACAGTCTTCTTCTTTCCGGGTTTCGGCACCAGTGTAGTAAAATCTCAGTGTAGGTGAAGGAAGAAGAAGACAGGGTCGGCGAAATTGGGACTCGCACTTTATTAGAAACAAAAAGAAAAGGAAACAAAAAGGTGCGCTCGTGCGCGTCCGCTGTGGCAACCTCCACGGCACAACAAAAAAAACACAGCTCTCCTTGGCTTTGAATGGCTCGATTAGTGTGCGCTGCTTTCGTCCTGTGCGAGTCCCAGGTCTCTCTCTCTCTCCTCTCTCATACCCGGCAGCTTAAATGCGGTCTCCACGGCAATTACTGCAATCAGACACAGGTGTTCGTCATCTGCACTTGACCCACTTACTCACCGCACAGCTCGCTCACTCATCTCTCGCTACAGACTTCGCAAAACCACGCCCCCCTCGCCACAGTAACCTTATATTATAATTGACTATAACTGTAAAAGTTTTACATTTTATTATTGTGTGTGTCTCTCTCTCTTTCTCTCTCTTTCTCTCTCTCTCATATATATATATACACAAATTCAAATTCTGTTGCACCCACATTCACAAAGATTAACTGTTGAATCTCACTGAAACAGGCACATTCTCAAGACAATCTTTGGAGTGTAGAAAAAGGACGCCCTCTTGTGGACAGATCAAGATACTTGAAAAAACAGCAAGAACTGAGCAAATGGAAAAGCCTTACAACCATAAGCCCAATGGATTCCAGCTTGTCCAGCATGGGACACAAAAATGGACTCTGGAAGATCCCGACAACCACCCAGTCCGTCCCTCTATTGCAGCCGAAACGAATGGACGTCCCCTACTCACCACAAGCCAGCAGTCTTTCATTTAGCACATTCCGTCAGCCTGCGGAAACCCAAAAAATGTCACCAGCACATTATCAGTATCAACATCACAGCAATGCATCACCATCTCAAAGACCACAGCAGGTCCTCAAGAAAAAAACTGTTGTCTTCCACTCATCTGTGAAGACATCCCAGAATAACACAGCCTCAGAACGTTTAAGTGCTAATCTTGAGCCGAAAGTGGTCGAGAAGACTAGCAAACTCGCAACTACAGACCTGCTGGGACAGGAAGTGCAGCAGCTGCAGGCCAAAGTGTGGCGCACCCTGGAGGAGACTGAACGTCTGCACAGACTCTCTCTAGAGCTGCAGTTCCAGAGGAGACTAGAGTACCAGCACAACGGGGATGAAGATGAGGATGAGGGTGATGAGAGCCATTCCGGGGCAGAACGGAAGAGGTTTCAGACAGGAAGAGATATAGTGGTGAGTTTTACATGTGTACACTGAAACATCACAATAACAAAACAACTTAATTGTCAACCAATTTTAAAATTTCTCGTTGACCACACCAGCAATATAAAACACATATCATGAAACAGAGGTATTAAAAATAACACCACATACCGAGAGACACTTAAACACTAAAACCCATTTTATTAATGTCATCCTAGAGTAACTGTGAGAAGAACGAAACCGTGGCTGACCAGCAAAAGGAAGGTCACTTTTCTCAAGAGGACCGTTTGAAAGGTTTTGGACAGTATCTCAAAATCAATCACTGATTAATATTGGTTTAGACTTGATAAATTTGTCTGAAATTGATTTCTGGAATTGCAGATGGAATCAAACATGAATCTATGGGATATGAAATGAAGTTCTCTTCTAGGTGAGTCACAACTCTAAATTCATAATTCTTCACAGCAATTCTGCTTTTTAACTCTCCAAAATAGGGGAGAGTTTCATTTTCGTTGTTTACTTTACTTTACTTACTTTATTTTATTTATAAAGTAATTTACAACTGCATCTGCAGACCAAAGTGCTATACAATTAGCAGCATAAAAACAAACAACAACTTTAGTCAATATTTCTCAGACTATGTTTATTTTAATGGTAATTTAATGACTGTTCAGTTCAATTTAACCCCGTAAAGCCTGACATATTAAATTATAGTACACAAAATCTAATAGTTTGAAGTGGAGCAGTTTATTAAACCTTTTATACAAAATATTTAACTCTTTTCCTGCCATTGACTTAATTTTCCGGTAATCTGTTTTCAGTGTTATACGGTAGGGGGCGCTATTACACATCTTCTGAAAGAGTACAGAATCTCCGGATCAAAACACAGGTGAAGAAGCAGAAATCAGGGCTGAATACGAAATCGCCCCCTATACCCTCGGACAGCCATTTGTAGGGGTGTCTGAAACCATAGTGGACATTATTGAGTGCACTTATTAAATCCCACATTGCACTGCACAATCGAGTGTACAACCGATGTACGCTCAACAGCTGTCCGAAATTCGCTCACTCGTTTTTATTCACTCCTTCAAATCTCAACAGTATTAGTGGACTAACATAGGTAATAGTGAATGAGGGTTTAGGGTGCCTTTTGGTACAGGGCCATAGAAGCTTTGCTTATGCAAGTTGTAGTCTTTGAAAAAAAAAACGCCTTTTGTTCAAAATGTTGCTTTTTTAAAATTAAACTCAACCACATTCAATTGTTGATAAAAAAAGAGGATGAATGAACAAAATATTCTGGGGGCCATAAAAGTTTTGTGAAAATAATTGAATAAAAAATGGCGGTGGCCAGCAAAAATGCTGGCAGGAAATTAGTTAAGAAAAAAAAAGTTTGTATAGCCTATGTTTTTTGTTAAGTATCATATTTGATACATCAGGCTTTTATGGCTCATATAGTTTGATAGTGAGAATATGGAACACCATTTTTTTCAGAGCAAAAATATGCAATCATAAATCAATGGGATCTTTATAACGGTATAATAGACTACTTGCATAAAATGCATATAAA
Organism: Meda fulgida; assembly: GCA_030578275.1. Lineage (NCBI taxonomy): Eukaryota > Metazoa > Chordata > Actinopteri > Cypriniformes > Leuciscidae > Meda > Meda fulgida. The sequence continues at coordinate 9,025,584 of CM060632.1, read as the reverse complement.
TATCAGTTGTCACTTTATATCTTCAAATAATATGTCTTTGTGAGATGATATTTAAATGCTTAGTTTTATGATCAAAACTCTGTAGTTTTAAAACATATAATGCAGTGCAATACAATGATGATTGAGAGACGAGCAAATAAATGTGATTCAAAAGCCTGATGAATCATATTTGATTCATTTTAACATGATTTTTCTGAAAACTTATGTAAACTATGTATAATCAAGTAAACCTAAGTTACTTCAGCCCAGTAATTTGTTTTGTCTTAATCTGACATGCATGAAAATTATTCTGAGATCCCAGTTCAGTTCTACCTTTATTATATCATTGACGGTTGTGTATGTCAATGTGTTTTATTGTGTTTACTTGTTCTCCAAAGTTTTTTTTTAATATGATGGACAGAACTCACAAAGCAATCTGAATTTAAATAAGAATAATAATCATTTTAAAATGTCTATTCTAACATAGCCCTTGTTTATTTACAAGAACTAATGTTTTTTTCATACTCTTACAGTGAAATGGATCACAAAAGCTTCAAAACACAGCGAGCCCCAGAGAATCTGACCTTTAAGGAGCGTCAGCAGCTGTTTTCTTTGGAAATGGTCACTTCAAGTAAAGTAAAAGTGTCCTGATAAAAAAAGGCAAACCACTAAGATCTTTTTTTTTCTGGGGGCTACTTGTCCATCATTCAGACAATATGGTGTCTTAAAAAATGAACAAGGCTGAATAGTTCATGATTTGTTTCCAGATCCTCCTGAACCGCATGCGAGTTTAAAATTCTATACACATAATGGTAAACTCATATAAGATAGGCCACTTTTTCATTTCAGTGACTAAAAAGGTGGCATAGTTTATCTAAATTCACCACTGCTTTTCACATAGTTGCACTATGTTATAGAAATATCTTGTAGGAATGTATTAATAGTGGAAATAGCAGGATGTCGTAGTGACTTTCATTACAGTTGCACTGCTTTTTCATATTTTTCAGTGATAGCAACCTGTACAGCCTTGCCCATAAGATCATGATCTTCAAAAATAAATACATACATTGGAAATAAATAATTCTTTATTGCTTTATATAACATTGTTCGTATCTGCATCAAAAATATAAACATTTTCTTAAAGTTTTCTTACTTCACACCTTATTTTGTTGATGAAACTGCACCACAATTTGTTCCTGCTCTCGGGTTTCAATAGACCCTTGGCGTATGCTTCTTATCTCATTAATGGCGTCGATTCCACTTATTTTCCTGCTCTTCACCAGGTAGCAGGCGAGCATCGTCCCCGTCCGGCCAAAACCATGCAAACAGTGCACCCCAACAGCCTGCCAGAGTCCAGTAGACAAACACAGATGCTTAATACATATTTGCAGAACACAGATGTGCATGAAGAATGCTTTACCTGTCCTCTCGCATTGGCCTCCTCCACTATGGACAAGAATCTCTTGATCTGATCAAATGTGGGGGCGCAGAAGTCGTGAATCCTGATATGATGAAGGGTGAGGTCTGGACAGGTGTTGTGGTAAGGAGGATTGCGCTCGCACAAGGTCACCAGGTGCTTGATGCCGTTGTCCAGCAGGTACTGATAGTGGGCCGTCATTCGTGGCATTGCCAGTCCTGCCACCTTACCAGGATCCACCCAGGAGAAGTTTGGAGGTTGTGACGAAGCCATGGTTTTCTCAGTTGTGTGAGTTACATTAAAACATTGGTCAGCCCCACTGTCACACATCTGCAAGATTGAGGAAAAACCGTCTCAAATTTACAAATCTTTCTGCTAAAGTGCTGTTTGGGCCAGTTATTGTAATTAAATCTAAAACCAAGACCATACAAATAAATAAATGTTAACTGAAATAAAATATGAAGCTGCTTGCAAAGGCAAGATTTCACATTTTTGTGTAATTTAACGAAATACTAAAATAATTAAAACTGAAATAAAAATGAATAAAACCGAAAAAGAAATAAAAATGACAGAAGCATGCAATAAAAATGAATAAAATGAAAATAAAAACACTTCGAACATTTGCACTCGAAACGCTGGGCAAACAGCGACATTCACAAATGACCCCATTTCAAACATTTGCACATGGTTTGTCTCAAAGAACATTTATGCATTACCATTCTGATACATAGACTTGTATACAAGCCTGTATGCAAACTTGTATACTTCACTTTCACTACATCTTCTGAATCAGTTTAAAATTAAACCAGTATTTCGACTTGCTATTATGCCATGTCTACTACAGTAAGTTGACCGATTGGATCTCTGAGCTGGTGTGAGTGAGTGAAGGCGGGGTCATTTGCATATTCATGCGCGACGTATAACATTCAAGCTATTTTAAGGCATGGAGACATGTTTTTTTTCACAGGAAAAAAATATTTAAATACGTAATTTTGGTGATCAAATATTTGTTTTTTGATTGCAAATAGAAGTAGGCTAATTTTCTCTGTAAAGTTAGCAGCTACCTTGTTTAGTTGTGTTGACTCGACGTGATCCACATCAGTCCACTAAACGGTTCCCTTCTGGACGCCCTGATAATCACACACAGCTTCTGTTCTCTAAATAACAATGCATTGATCCATATATTATTTTAGCAAATAAAATGTCGTATCTTTGGAACTGAACCCTGCTCGACAGCTGTCGAGTTATAGTGACACACGTTACTATAGTCTGTACTATATGCATTCTCTTCCTCTAGGGGGCGCTCAAAGGCCACAAAGCCGTATCTTGAACCCAGTGGTATGTTCCGGAGTAAGTGTTTTGTCGAACTGGAAACATTTATTTTTTATGAAAGATTAAACACTTTAACTGTAATAACCGCAACTACATGTAGTTGATATATAAACAAAAAAAACAACTTAATCTCTGTAAAATTAATTAAACTACGTAAATTCTACTATAAATATAAACGACTGTGATTGGCACAGTTCGACCAGCGCTTAGATAAGTAACAGTTATCACGTAACAAAGACTGACATGGCTACTACATGCATTACTATTCGCATGCATACATTGATTCACTTGCACAAAACAGTGTTTGTCCTTAGTGGGATTCGAACCCCAGGTTTCCCTGCGCCATTTTCAAGCGTAAATAATTTTCAAGACCACGGCACGTAACAAAGACTTCTGTTGCTATTTTACTGTTATTTTTAAAGATACTGTTGCAGGGGCCTGTTTCAGAAAGGAGGTTAAGTGAAAACTCTGAATATGTTAACCCTGAAATCAGGTTACCATGGTAACTTACTCTGTGAACCTAACCTGGTCGGGAGCAGGTTTTCTTTGGTAAACGCAGAGTTTCTTGTGGTCTCATCCCCTTTTTAAAGAGGAAGTGGTGTTTAAAGACCTCATTCATTCTTTCTGTACATTTATTCATTGCTGTTTTTACCACTATTTTTTATAAGATAAAGTCTGTATAACTCATTAACTGGCAACTTAAAATACAGTAGATCAGAGTTACATCATGTAGTTCTAAACAAATTCTACAGAATTAAACTCTGGCATTTACTGTAAATCACTGAAGTGTGTTCATCTGTGCACCAGAAGTTGATGGACCTTCCTCCTGCTGTTCATCCACACTCTGGGGGACGGGGGAGAGAGATAAGAATGTCCATTTATACTTAGATATAAACTTAGATTATATAGGCTACTCCACATGAAAATGTAAATGTGAAGATTGTCTCATGTGTAGACGCATAATATTAACATTACCTCTGTAGGCCTCTCTGTGGCAGCAGAAACTGGTTCTTCATCCCCATCCATTATCCTGTGAAGATGAGCATTTGGTTGAGTACGCTTTATAATAGTCCTACTATTTGTCATAATTTCTGGTGTATTGAGTAGGCTACTTACAACTGCCTGGGTTCTGTTGGCACAGGAGGATCCAAAAGACCATCAAAATCTGTTTGGACCAACGAAAAACCCAACCCAAAGTAAAATAAATGGAAATATCAAAAATACCCTGTATAAAAAATATAACATATGTAGACCTTTACATTTTATGAAGGCACTTGGATCTTCGGGAGTGACTGGCTCTGATGAAGGAATTCCCTCAGCCAAAAATGCTGCTGCACTGCTAGACACTGGATGCTATTTAGTTATTTAATATGTCAAATGTTTGTAAAGTCAGGTAGCCTACACCCATGATATGCTCAAGCCTTACCTTATTGAATTATGTTTTTATATTGTATTTTCAGCTGCTGCCAGATTCTTTTAATGCCTGCTGCATGAAAATTAAAATTAGGTTGAATAACATAGCCTACTGTTCTTCCAGTTTCACCTCTGTGATTATAACAGTTGGGTAAGTTACTCTAAAATAGTTATTAATTACTAACTACAAATGACATCTTCAACAGTGTAATTAGATTAATGTAATAATTACTATCTTTAGAAAGGATTGGTCTACTTATTACTAAATCCTATATCAACCTCAACCACTTGAACAATGCAAGGAGAGACAAGAAACTGCACTTTTAATGCTTTCAAATGAACAATATACAATTGCATGAATTATTCTTGAATTGACCAAAGTGTGTAGAGGGAGAAGGTTACATTAAACATATACCTTTTAAAAAATTACTATTGTTTTTTACAGAATTATTCTATAGTCTATGCAGTAGCCTATTTAATGTAATTAAAACAGATTTTATTTTAAATTACAGAAGAATTAAGAGCTAATCCCTTTAATTAAATTACAATATTTAGATTACTTGGTAATTAATTACACCCAACACTGTATAGCAGTAATTCCTCGTTTTGTCTGGCGCTGTTGCCATGGTTACTCATAATATCTGTGCTCCATTGACAATGGCTTTTTATAGTTGTGGTGCACGCGCTTAACTCAGAGTCAGTCAACTTAGAGTTGATTGAACTAACTCATTTCAGCTGATCTGTAACCGAAAACTCAGAGTTTCCCATCTCAGGGTAAGTCAAGTCAGAGTTCAAGTTTTAACTCAAGAGTTGGTTAAACCTCCTTATTGAAACAGGCCCCTGGACAATTTTTTGCGACTCATTAAGTAATTTAATTAGAAATAAACCTCGACGGTTAAAATGGCAGGGTATCTATTTCTCGCAATGTCATTTTGCAGTGTACTTAATGTCAGGATGGCCGAGCGGTCTAAGGCGCTGCGTTCAGGTCGCAGTCTCCTCTGGAGGCGTGGGTTCGAATCCCACTTCTGACAACTAATGTTTTTGTGCGGGGCAGGTGAATCAATGGTGATAGAAAAACAATGTTTTTGTGCAGGGGTTTTCAATTAATATTATAAATGTATCAATATTAATTAGAACATATTTAGTTTCTATTATTTTTTTTCCAACTCGTAGCACTGTACCTTTAGAATATTTTTTTATTTGCTCATTTACTTATTTTAGTCTATCTTTTATTTATCTTTGCTATCTTATTTTATTTAAATAAAATATATATACAGGTCCTTCTCAAAAAATTAGCATATTTCATCCGACCAATAAAATAAGTGTTTTTAATACAAAAAAAAGGTCAACCTTCAAATAATTATGTTCAGTTATGCACTCAATACTTGGTCGGGAATCCTTTTGCAGAAATGACTGCTTCAATGCGGCGTGGCATGGAGGCAATCAGCCTGTGGCACTGCTGAGGTGTTATGGAGGCCCAGGATGCTTCGATAGCGGCCTTAAGCTCATCCAGAGTGTTGGGTCTTCCGTCTCTCAACTTTCTCTTCACAATATCCCACAGATTCTCTATGGGGTTCAGGTCAGGAGGGTTGGCAGGCCAATTTAGCACAGTAATACCATGGTCAGTAAACCATTTACCAGTGGTTTTGGCACTGGGAGCAGGTGCCAGGTCGTGTTGAAAAATGAAATCATTATCTCCATAAAGCTTTTCAGCAGGTGGAAGCATGAAGTGCTCCAAAATCTCCTGATAGCTAGCTGCATTGACCCTGCCCTTGATAAAACACAGTGGACCAACACCAGCAGCTGACATGGCACCACAGACCATCACTGACTGTGGGTACTTGACACTGGACTTCAGTCATTTTGGCATTTCCTTCTCTCCAGTCTTCCTCCAGACTCTGGCACCTTGATTTCCGAATGACATGCAACCACTGAGCAACAGTCCAGTGCTGCTTCTCTGTAGCCCAGGTCAGGCGCTTCTGCCGCTGTTTCTGGTTCAAAAGTGGCTTGACCTGGGGAATGCGGCACCTGTGTCAATGATGGCCTTCTGGACAGCAGTCAGGTCGGCAGTCTTACCCATGATTGCAGTTTTGAGTAAGAAACAGGCTGGTAGTTTTAAAAAGCCTCAGGAATCTTTTGCAGGTGTTTAGAGTCAATTAGTTGATTCAGATGATTTGGTTAATAGCTCGTTTGGAGAACCTTTTCATGATATGCTAATTTTTTGAGACAGGAATTTTGGGTTTTGATGAGCTGTATGCCAAAATCATCAGTATTAAAACAATAAAACACCTGAAATATTTCAGTTGGTGTGCAATGAATCTAAAATATATGAAAGTTTAATTTTTATCATTACATTATGGAAAATAATGAACTATCACAATATGCTAATTTTTTGAGAAGGACCTGTATATATATATATTTAGTTTACATTATGTATGGCAAACATTTGAAGAGGATCAAAACCATTCATCAAAGTTATACATGAATTTTGAACAATAACCATTCTTGTCTTAGGACCTATTTTTTTTTATCCACTTCAAATATTGACTATAATATATATATATATATATACACACACACACACACACACACATATTTCTCGTCATTTCCACAGAACTTTCCTTGCGTTCTCCTGGGAAAACCCCTTGAACTAGAGTGTGTGTGTTGCTGTATCAAAAGCCCATATTTTCAGTCTGCAGTAAAAAAAAAAATTGTATATGCGGTACATACAGAAACGCCATATAGTATCTTTAATATGCTACACATTTTTATTTTTTCTACATATGGTTTGTCATAGATTGCAAACTGACAAAGTCTGTGTTCAGAATAGTATGGGCCTGGTAATTCAACATGCAGCTTGTGTATTGTGCATATTAAAAAGGTGTCATGAGGTGATATGACAACCATGCTGAATATTTTTGCTTGAAATATAGAAGAACTACTATTTTAAAAAAAGTAGTGGCGAGAAGTTGGATAAAATCGACCATCGAATCAACAAGCTAAAAATATAGTTTACACTGCACAAAAATGCAATGCAAATATTGCACAACACATCCATGTGTTGTGAATGTGAGTGTTTAATAATCCACTGGTGGTTAATTACAAATAATAAAAAAAAAGTGATACAAAATACAAGCAGATAAAAAAATAGCACATCTCCTTAGTTTCTACACCAAAATTCAAGCAAAGATATGCCATAGCCTTAATATTTTTTATATACATATATAGTTGTACCATTTACATAAAGTAGTCTGTTTTATAGTCTACAAAGAATGTCCTTATTTAGTTAGCTAAACTTAAGCTACTAACTTTGAATATAGTCCAGTGGACTATGGACAGGAAGTGTCTTCAGAGGGTGATCTATTTCCTGCACTGACTCACTGCACATGTCATTTAAGGATTTTTTCACCTCAGCGGTTCTGTCATATTGTAAAGAATGAAGGCTTATGGCTTGTTTTAGTGGTGTAACGTGGCAACCACGTGTCACAATTATATGATCTGGCTCAGAAACCCTGGGGAACTGCCACAACGGTGTGTCCTCCTGCTGTCGGTGTGTCTTCATGTGGGCATTTCGACTTTTCACCTTCAAAAACACCCTATAAAAAGAGACATTGTGAATCAGACTGCAACCACTGTGATTCATAACTGTATGAAGATCTTTCTTTTTTTGACTCGGGACGCATCTTACTTTCCACACTCGCTGCAGGGAAAGACGAGGGCTGAATCAGTATCTCCGCTGGTGGTGCTGTTGGAGGGAGAACTTCTCACAGAAGCCGAACCCAAAGACTGGGTCAACGTGGACGCTCTGTGTTCGGCTGGAGAGCTACAGAGCAGCCGGAGATTGTTCTGGTTCCACGTTTCGCCATTTGTCTGCTGGGAGAAAAATGGTAATAGTTTACCCAGAAACAAATGTTTACTTGTTCCAACCCCATGTTTCCTTAGAATAGCAGTAGGCTGTACGTTTTATTAAAACAACAGTAACAAGTTGCAAAATGGACAACGCCGTATAAACACATGCAACTCAGGCACAACAAATCATACAATACCTTTGTCTGAGTCACTTGATTTATTTTTTTCACATAGCAGCAAAATAGACTTAAAATACTCAAACATACTTAAGTAATATATGAAAAAATAAACTGTAAAATGTCTACTTTTTTACGTGTCCACTTACAATCTAAACAAAACATTGTGCTTTTGTAAAATAAAGAAACAGGCTGTGCTTTCTGCCTCTACTCTACTCGAACTACTCATTGTCGTAATCATACTCTAGATCTAATATTACCACATGGAATAGATGATGATGCCGTTGAAATTCTGCAGCAGAGCGATGACATCTCAGATCATTATCTAGTCTCATTTATACTTAATTTAGCCAAGATTGAAGGTCCCAGATATCTTAGAAGAACTCTGTTGCAACAGAAATGATTGATTCTTTAGACACAGTTGCTCCTTTGCGCTTAAAGAAGATTAAAGGAAATAGTACAACACAGTGGAACAACGAGCACACTCAGGCCCTTTAGAGAGCGGCAGAAAAAGTGAGTAGCTGGAAGAAAACAAAAATAGTTTTTCGCATTTTGTGGAGAGAGCACAACTGCGTACAGAAAGGCCTTACAAACTGCTAGATCTGCTTATTTTTCAACACTTTTAGAAGAAAACAAACACAACCCTATGTTTTTATACAAAACAGTGGCTAAATTAACAAAAATAAAGCTCCAACACCGGACGTGTTCAAGCAGCACAGCAGTAATGACTTTATGAACTTCTTTACTTACAAGATTGATAATATAAGAGATAAAATTATAACTACGCATTGTAGTCTCCCTGAGGAAAATTTTCATTCATTCATTGCTATAGGAGAGGAAGAATTCGTTAAATCATCTAAATCAACAACATGTCTGTTAGACCCTATACTGACTGCTTTTGAAAGAGATGCTTCCAAAAGTCATAGATCCTCTTCTTAATATAATTTATTCATCTTTGACACTAGGATAGCCTATGTAACGAAAACTTTTATTAAAAGTTTTATTAACCCTCTTATTAAAAAAAATGGAACTTGATACTAGAGAATTAGTCAATTACAGGACGTTCTCGATTCTACCTTTTCTGTCTAAATTTATAGAAAAGGCAGTATCCTCACAACTGTGTTCCTATTTAGAAAGAAATGGTATCTGCGAGGATTTCCAGTCAGGATTTAGACCATATTTCAATTTAAATGTATTAATGGATAGTCCCTTGAGATGCAAAATCTAATTTTCAAGATGGTCCAAATACACATATACAATATGTATACAATATGTATACATATACAATCAATATTCGCGTATTGATTACAACATTGTAGCCAAAGACTGGTTGCCCACTGAAGCTAAGTAGGGTTGAGCCTGGTTAGTACCTGGATGGGAGACCTTCTGAGAAAACCAGGTTGCTCCTGGAAGAGGTGTTAGTGAGGCCAGCAGGGGGTGCTCACCCTGTGGTCTGTGTGGGTCCTGATGCCCCAGTATAGTGACGGGGACACTATACTGTCAAAGAGCACCGTCCTTCGGATGAGACGTTAAACCGAGGTCCTGACTCTCTGTGGTCATTAAAAATCTCAGGATGTCCTTCGAAAAAGAGTAGGGGTGTAACCCCGGCATCCTGGCCAAATTTGCCCCTTGGCCTCTGTTCATCATGGCCTTCTAATCACCCCCACATACTGATTGGCTTCATCACTGTCTCCTCTCCACCAGTAAGCTGGTGTGTGGTGGGCGTACTGGCGCAATATGGCTGCCGTCGCATCATCCAGGTGGATGCTGCACATTGGTGGTGGTTGAGGAGATCCCACCCCCCCTTCCATGTAAAGCGCTTTGAGGTCCCAGAAAAAGCGCTATATAAATGTACCAAATTATTATTATTATTATTACTGTAATGCCTTGTTAGCTGGCATGTCAAAAGTAACCTTAAACAGAATGCTGGTTTTACAAAATTCGGCTGCCAGAATCCTTACAAGAACTAACATACGAGACCATATTACTCCCGTTTTGGAGTCTTTGCACTGGCTTCCCATTAGGTTTAGGGTGGATTTCAAAATTTTGATGCTTACTTACAAGGCACTGCATGGTTTGGCACCTCAATATTTGACAGAGCTTTTAACTCCATATCCTCCAAAACGTGATCTTCGTTCTTCAGATACTGGTCTTTTAACTGTTCCCTCAACCCTTTTGAGATTAATGGGAGATAGGGCTTTTTCTTCATTAGGTCCAAAACTTTGGAAGTCTCTACTAATTGAAATCAGGCAAGCCAAATCTTTTGGAATCTTTAAATCTCAGCTTAAAACTATTTTTTTTAGGTTAGTTTTAATTGATTTATTGTTTTTTATGCTTGTTGTTTTTATGTTTATTTTACTGTGTATTATGTCTCTTTTGTGTGTTGTATCTTTGCTATTTTAATTGTTTTTGTACAGCACTTTGAGATGTACATTTAAAGGTGCTATAGATAATAAAGGGCAATATATTATTATTATAATACAACAGGAAAAACAAAACACAAACAAACAAACAAAAAACAAATGCTCAAAACAATTAAGTACAACTCATTTACCTCATTACACAATTGGAACAATTGGACAGAGGTCGAATCCACAGGAGGTTAATCAATTAGACAATTACATGAAACAAAATACAATTACAAGCAATACTGTTTAGTCCAACATCAGTAACATGCACACACATTGTTAAGATATTGAAATGTAAATGGAATTTTGAAATATAGATAACCTGAATCTGCGAAAAGATCAGATGGATCTCAAGGAAAGAGGGAGATTATTCCAATCGCAAGTAGCTTTGAAAAGCTTTACGTCCAGCAGCTGAAAAGATTCCCGGTACAGTAAAGACGAGATATTGCATATCTCTAAGTGGAATGGATACATACCTGGAACCAAGAGTTCTTTCAGATACGGAGGACAATCGAAGTAGGCACTTAAAAATAAATAGGAACAAATGGAAGTCTCTTCTTGAATTAAGCTGAAGCCAATTAAAATAGATTGCGGAAGGTATGTATTAAAGGAAAAGCACGATCCACAAATCGGCATCCCTCATAATCAAATTAATTAATTTAACACATTTTTCCGGCGGTCAGAAGCTTTTCAACGCGTTCGCGTTTAAAGTCTATTTAGAGAGAACGGCTTCATCTTAGCAGCCTCTGATTTAATAACAAATTATAATTTCAATGGAAGTGAATCAATCAAAACTAACTTTAGCTGGAAAATAACATTATTCAAGAACCGCTATAAAGCCAAAACAATCTCTGTTACCTTAAATTACATGTTTACCTCTGTAAAGCTGCTTTGAAACAATCTACATTGTTAAAAGTGCTATATAAATGAAGATGACTTGACTTGACTACTAATGGCATACTGGTATACTGGTTAACGGTATACTGGTTGCACGTGCGTCGACAACGCTTTTTCACTTGCCTCTTCTGTAGTTACATCGTGAACTAAGACAGGCGGAAAATGAAAAGTAGCAATTTTCTAGGCCTATATGGCTAGGAACTGCAAGTTTAATATCGAAACTCTTTGGTCATTTTTTTGAGAGAGATGCTAACGGTCTAATCAGATTCAATGACCTATGCGAAGCTATGCTAAAAGTGCTACCGCCTGACCCGGAGATGGGCTGAATGGATTCAAAAACGGTAAAACTCAACTGTTTAACTTTAGGGGAGTTGGAAAATGAGCCTATTTCCAAAAAAAAGTGGACTGTTCCTTTTAAGAGGTTAAGGTTATTGAATAATTGATTTCTTGATCGTTAATTTAAACAACAAATGTATGTAAATTGACATCCCTAGCTGCTAGCTACACAATAACAACTTATATTAATACACAGGACATATAGATGAATGAGTGTATGAGATCTCACAGAATGCAGAGGCAGAATACAGCATGTTTAGAGAAAGGTGTGAGGTAAATGACAGGAAGTGGAGAAAGCACCTAGAGGTTTCAGTATATATACTCACAGTGTTTGACACTTCATTTACAGCGCTGGAGTTTTCTGATATCTTGCTGTTGGATTCTTTGTTCGGTTGTGCAGTGTTTTTTATCGCCCAGTCTCCCTAATGAAATACATAGGCTATGCATTAATAATATTTATTACTATAGATCATTAAATCAAATTAACAGTCAGTTTGATGTAAGCGAATGACTAGTAGCATTTCACATTTAATTCTTTTAACACTATGAATGTAATAATTTTACTACAGAAAGTGTGTATACACTTAAATCACCCTTAAAAATGTCTGAATGTCTTTGAATAAGATAACATCCAAAGCGTCTGCACTTTTAAATAGTTTTCTATAAGTTCATCTTAAGTTTTTAAACACTGAATCTCGGGTAACTGCATTTGCCCCCCAGAGGAGTATTACTAGTAAACCGTGCTGTAACTCACCCCCTGGTCTTGAACAGGAGTAGCCAGAGCTGTACTGATTCTCGTACCCAGATGCAAACGTTTTTTCCATGTGTAATAGTACTCAACACACTGAGACACTGACTTTGTCTTGACCTAAATAAATAAAAAACATTCTTACAGTCAACAAACCAAATAAATGCTAATGTACAGAAAACAAAAGTTCATTATTTATTGCATGACTGCAACTACCATTTTCTGGACGAGATGGAAGTCTTTGTGATGATTTAAAAGTGCTTTGTTTAGCTGCCGTTTCTCCTGAAGTGTCCACCTGTCTGATCCTAGTTGACGACAATAGAAGAAATACTGTAATATGATGCAAAAGGTAAGTCCCTTTACTTAATTAATCTTAATATATTTATATTATATAGGATTTCTTGCATATGAGGATAGCACAGTAAAAAGAAAAACAAAATGAATGGCTCTTTTTATTTTTGGGTACAAAATCTTTTGAACAGTCACGCACCTGCGTAATGATAGTCTGTTTTGAGGCTGGATCTGTTTAACGTTGACTGGAGAAGCGTTTCCAGGGTGTTCTGGAACATAATAGTTATTTTAGGCTTTTTAGACAAGTTTTAGGAAGCGATTTATAAGAAATATAATTACCATAATATCTCCTCTGCACTCAAAAAGACAGTGAAGGACATATTCTGTGTTTGCTCCGCCACCAGGTAGTACACTAGAGCAAGCCATTTTCAAAAGATTTTCCACTAAAAGGGGGGGAAAATCAGATCAGATTTTTGGACTGTTTTTTTTTTCTAACTGGACAAACAAAAACAACTTTTAAAATGGATAAAAACTACATGCATCTAAGTATTAATCTAGTTTCTATTTTGTGTAACATTGTTAGCCTAGTTAACTTTATTACTTTGTGAATTCTAGGTTCTGCTTTGCATTGTTCATAAGAATGCCCGCTTTGCATTGTAAAATCACTGTAGTTGCTGCATTCTTTAAGCACAAAAGTAAAATTTTAGCACAAATATGTTTTTAGTTACCTTTCTGTTGGTTATCAGGGGTATCCAGGTCTTTGGTGGGCAACCACAGAAGAACAGCATTATGGGTATCTTCCTCTGCGAGGGGTTTACTCTTAATGTTTGGGATCTTTGCTTGAAATTCTTTACCAACATTAATGTGACTGTAGAGAACATGTAAGAACTGTTTATTTACTGGTTATTTTAATCTGACATTATTTAAATATAATGAATAAAGCAAGTAAAATAATTTGCAGTTAGACATTGTTGAGCTTAAAGGTGAAGTGTCTAATGTTTTCGATCTTATTATGGTATACTTTAAATCATTCAACTTGAGGAGGTGGGATATTACTTTTCTAAGTGAATAAGCTTTTTTTCCCATCTGGCAGACCTGATGGAATAAAATATGAAATGGGAGGGAAAAACTATTTCAGTGCTTATGCATCCGGCCTTTTTTTTTTTTTTTTTTTTTTTTTTTGCGAGCAAATGCAAAGTTTGGGAGTGAACACAAGCATTGAAATATATATATTTTTCTTTCATTTCATACTTTTCCATCACCACGTGCCCATCATATCATAAAGAACAGAATACCACTGAGACTTGAGGATGAACTATTAGTTGGGCCAGTAAAAAAAAAAAAAAACTACATAGCAACACCATAGCAATCGTATAGCAACGCCCTGGCAACCATCCACAACACCAAGCATCATGGCAGCAGCTTTTCACAGGTAAATTATTTAATTTGTTGCCATTAGTGGCATTGAATTTACACCCATATTATCTTTACGTGAAAACAACTACTTACGGAGTTACATTAATTGCTTTTTCCCTTGAAGTCTCACCACAGGCATCCTTAAAAACTGTTAGTTATAGATAAAGATGGATAATGCATGTTATAATGATGAAAATACAGCTACTGGAACAAGCATTCATCATGCATCTAAAATAAATGCCCGTTCACACAAAGGATGAGAACTAAAACGAAAGCAGGATAGATTCTGATTGGTTGTCAATGTTTTTTTTATCGTTCATGAGCTGGAAATAATTTGAAAATTATTACAAAGACATCATGCCATTTTTGTTATTAGAGGTGTGGATTCTGCTATACTTTTAAATTTTTAGGATGATTTTTAGGCCCTGAGCACCGATGGTGTGAGGACCCTATTGGAATTTCTCTGTTTATTAGAATTATATCTTTATTGTCATAGTTATTGTTCTTAGTGTGAACAGGCCAGTAAAAATAACTCTTTAATTTTTGTTATTGTCATAAAATGTAGAGATATAATAATCTTCACTACCGTCTAAAGAAGACTCGACCCCACTGCTCTTTCCTCTTCCGCTGACAGCACTGAAGAGGCCCGAGCCCGGGCGTATGGGGCTAAGCATTGGTGGAGGAGTGTACGGCACGTCGTCCCCCATGCTGCTCGCTGTCCTCAGCTGACTGCGGAAGAGCACAGCGCCTCGGGATTCCTGACCGGCACTGGGCGGAGGAATCATCAATGGGACCAGACAGTGGCGGTATCTCTTTTTTACCTGCTTTGGTGCACATTCTTCATCCGAGACGGATCTCTTTATCTAGAATGCATAATAAGAAATCAAAGATTAAATAACTTCATTTGATAATGTTGAAGCTATGAAAAATATTGAGTAATTTTAAAGTAACCAAATTAAGTAGTTTTAAAGTGAATTTACATGGTTTCATGACAGTATTGAATTTATTCAATTATAGATATATATTTTTTGTCATATCACTGAATTACTATATATAGCTAGTGAACTGTTAGCAAACCATGTATTAGTACAGTATTAGCATGCTAAATGTTAAGTCTTCTCTTTAAATAAAGCAGTAAAAACATATTATACATGTACCAGTATTCAGCCTAAAAGCTCTAATCTTCCCCACAACGTAATATGTAATTATTCTTATTGACAACATTGTTCCTTGGAAAGCATACTGGAACTACACTTTCAATTATTTCAAAAATAATTTTCAAGTACTTGATTGGTTTACATTTGTACCAAATTATTTATTCTAGTACATTGCACATTTTAGAGAACAGCATTAACTAAAAGCAAAAAAAGTCAAGTTTAGAAGAGAAACATTTTTTTTGTTTGTAGATCACAAATAATATGATTGAGTAAAATGGACAATCTGTGTTTCCCCATTTTTTCAGAGTTGTAGGGGCAGTTTAATTTTTATTTATTTGTATGCAGTATTGTAGTGTTTATTAATAAATTATTTATCATTTTATTTTAACTTGTATGTGTCCTTGTAATCTTTAATCAAAATGCAACCTGTCACTCACATGAGGTCACAGCAAACAATAATTCAATCATCCAATCAATTCCCAACGGACAAAATTAAGTCCCACCCTTCTTTTTTTTTTTTGGTCCGAGGCGTTTCACTCGAATATACAGTATGTCACAATAGAGAAGGAGAGATTTTCACAATGTCAGTTTCATGCCGACTTTAAATAGCCAACCCAATCTCACAAGAAAATGTAACTATTTTTCAAGCTGGTGATTTCGTATAAATTTGTACGACCAAAAAAAAAGCATAAAGGGGGTGAATGCAAATCATTCAAAAAATAACAAATGAGATTGTACAAATTTATAAAGTTTAGCCTCCAATTTGCCAAAACATCAAATAGTCTATATGCCATGAGATTGTGTGAAATGTTTCTTAAAATAGCATTTAGTTTACATCACAGCCATAAATTTACCCCTTGCTATTGCACATCTGGTGGCAGAAGGCATTAGGTAGAGGGACATTTTTGTTTTAGGGAATATTCAAATGGTCACATATTTGTACAGGCCCCTAAATGCAAGATGCGTCATCAATATTTTTGAGAGAATGCACATTTTAAATGCATATATTGCTAAAAGTAAATTGTCAAAAATGTGTCAGCTTCAATAGCCTCTAAGCTACTGTAACAGACTAACAGCTACAAAACTCCAATCTAGATTTTTTTTATAAAGTGTTTGAAGATTTGTGAGAAACGAATTTCTAATTTTGAGCATCGTCAGTTTAATTCTCAGAAAGCTGAAGTGATGTTCAAGATCTCAATGTTAAAGCTTTTAATTTTCTAAACAGCGGCTAAAAATAACTGCATTAATACCAGAAACTCACACAGGAAGAGTGGTTTTGTACAGACGCGAGTGGTGACTGTTCAATACACTTAATTAAACTGCTTTGATCAACTTTCTGGTGGCACAGAAGGTTGAGCATAAGTTTGGTTCGGGTCTGGTAATCCTTGACGGGTACTGACACAGGTAAAATGATGGGGTTGGTTTGAGCAACCTCAGTAGACAGATGAATGTGCCCGTCTCTCTGTTAAAAGAAAGAAACTGGAATCAGTGGGGCAAATCAGCATGCCGTATTTTATGCAAAACTCTACGTCTTTTACACAAACAATCCCATAGATGATCAAAATGAGTGTGGTGCGTACCATTTTGAGGGATGTGGGGTGTGTTCGCAGTCCTCCATGCGAGCGCATGTGGCCGTTCAGTGCCGGAAGACTTTTGAACTCCCTCTGACATACGGTGCATCTCATCTTTGAACGAGATCCCTCCTCTCTCGACAACTCAGGTTCTGCTCTACAGAAATCCAAATCCACATACTATATTATACAGTAGTCAACATTTGTGGATAGTGGATCAAAAAAGTTCATCAAAGTTGTCCTAAGACAAGAACGGGTATTGTTCAAAATTCATGTGTAACTTTGAAAGGTTTTAAACCACTTCAAATGTTGACTACTGTATAATATATAAATAAGGTGTCTCGTTTCTTGCCACAGTTGCCTTTGGCTTGCACACTTAGGGGCTGAAGATATTATGTACAATGGATTACGTAAGTATTAGGCGATAACTGCTTTACTATGTTAAATTGCTTCGGGGTGTGTGATATTATATGCATCACTTAACTGTGTCGGTGATAAACATCACCAAATAATAATTAGGCTTCTCACTACACCAAATTGTTATAAATTATTTTACCACAACCTTACCCGTACTGACGTTATGCGGTATATTCTATAGCAAATCTTCACTGCTTGATTGTTTATAATATTACAAAATGTAAACTATATTATCTTCCAGCTCTAATCTGCTAAATACCAATATGCTGCATGAAGATATATTAAGATATGGTAAACATAAAATAACATGATTTTCTGCAAAGCTGCTTTGAAACAATGAGTATTGTTGAAAAGCACTATGAAAATTATTTTGACTAAAATGATAAGTAGGGTTAAGGTTAGAGTCAAACCTGAAATGTGGTGAAATAGCCTCATCTTGAATATCTGGTGAAGACGCCTGCAAGACATTTTTGAGAAACCTTTAACATAAATAAAAATGAGTTGCTAATGAAGTATTAAAATAAAAAAATACAGTACCTGTGACCACTGAGGCGCATGTGCTGTGAGATGATGAAAAATGTCTCCTCTCATATTCGCCTGTGGAAGAGCTTTACAGACCCCTGAACTCTTGCTCTGATAAAGAGGACTGCAAAGATCTTCACTTCTTTGAGGGAAGTTGAAACCAGATTGATCTTCTTTGGGACTTGAAAACACAGGTGTGCTGGGTGTGGAGTGATCACTAAACATGTTGTTTTGCTTTGGAGGGATTGATTGATCTTGGGACTGAAGGGTGAGATAAGGATTGCCAGGTTGGGAAAGTGAACGAAGATGCTGTCGGTCCTGGTAATTGAAGATCTGCTGCTCTGGGACATTAAAGTCTTGACGGTGGGCGTAGGTTGGTGATTGAGTGGGTTCATGGCTCTCTAGAGAGTCATTGTGAGTTTTATGTGCAAATATCCCTCTTTGTTGTTGATTCAAGGCCATTGGATATGACATTGGGTGGTTTTGATAACCGTGCTGATGATGCCAAGGGCTTTGTGGTTTATGGAGACTCCTGTTTACCTGCTCCATGTTGTTCACTTTCTGTTTGTGTTGCTGGTATCCGTAGTGAAACTGCTGGGGGTTTTGGTAAATGCCATGCATTGAATGTTGGCTCTCTGAGAGATGGAAGCCGGACTGTTCACAAATCATTTGCGTTTGGCCTTGAACGACCATCGTGTTAAAAATTGGAGACTCCAAGGATTGCCTGTCCGATCCTTCTGGAAGACTTTGAGGTAAGTGCAACCCCCCGGAAATTTGGTTTTCTGAGTGCTTATCATCTGTTCTGTTACTTTCACCAAAGAGAGTGTGAATATTTTTTGTAGGGAAGGCCTGCGAGAATGAGTCCAACCTTTGAGGATGAGAAGCACTGTCGTTGTCTTTGCAAGTCAGTGATGAGTTGTTCTGAGACGGGTTAAACGGGTAGATTCGATTAGTCTCTGCTAGTTCTTCATGAGAAGATCCCCATGATGACCTTCCAAACTGATTATATTCCCAGTTTCTGGCACTGTTTGGAATGTCAAGCATTGGAGAAAGTTCATGTGCTGGAGTGCAAGGAGATGTTAGTTGCTCGGGGTTGAGTAGCGGAGACATTGGAGATGATTGGATCAAGCTTACGTTAGGTACACCATAGTGAGTTACTCCCAACGCACTTGGGCTGTGCTGGATGAAATAGGTCCTGTTGGTGTGGTTGTTGCACTGATTCGTCTCGTACAGGTTTTCTGTCATCTTTAGAAAGATTAAAGTGCCACTTCTGTACTGTTAAACTAATGGTTTGAGGGGGATGTAATTACATGGAGGTTTGAATGTCACCATGAAACTTTTCCATCATTGGTTATTCGGTCAGCGGTTTTCAAAAATAGCGTTTTCCTGTAAAACAAGAGCAAGATCTTATATTTTCCTGAAAGTTTACAAAGACAAACATTTTTGTCTTGTAGGACAGACCTGCACCAGTTAATTGTGCACAATCAGAACCTGTTTTATACACACTGCCATTTAAATGTTTTAGGTTAGTAATATATATTTTTTATTTCTATTTTTGTTCTGGAAGGATGCATTAAATTGATCAAAAGTGACACATTTATAATTTATAGTTTAGAATATATATAATAAATAATCATTTATAATGTTTCTAGATTTCTATTTCAAATAAATCCTGTTCTTTTAAACTTTCTATTTATCAAAGAGGGGGAAAAGATTAACACAAAAATATGAAGCAGCACAACGGGTTTCAACATTTGTGATTAATAATAAATGTTTCTTAAGCTGCAAATCGGCATAGAATGATTTCTGTAGGATCAAGTGACACTGAAGACTGGAGTAATGATGCTGAAAATTAAGCTTTGTCTCAGGCATAAATTATATTTTAAAATATATTCAAATAGAAAAGTTATTTTAAATAGTCATGATATTTTACAATATCACAATTTTCTGTAGCCTTGTTTATATAAATGCAGTCTTGGTGAGCAGAGGAGACTTTACTGTAGTGCACATTTTAATTTCATGTCGACTTTAAGGTTGTTCACACTTTATTTTCATTTTATTTTTTCAAACACTTGTCAAAGTCCAGATCGTGTCTAAGATTAATTTGTTCATTTTTCATACAGACAGGAATCTGTCTTTAGCAAACTAATAATATCTTATTTTTCCACCCACAACAGATACAGTAAATTCTCACCATGACTCAGTCTGAGGCTTCCTCTTACATCTAGAATATGAAGTATAGACACCATCTTATCACTTCCTGTCACATGGTCTTCTCAGAATATAGGACGACAGTTTGATCTGTATCTAAGAGCTCTTTGAAAGATGCTGCTGTCCTAAAAAAAAATATTTTTGGTGTACAAACATTTTCACACAAATTCAGTAAATGTAATCTCTCATGGTAAAACTGGCTGAAAAAATGTTTCTACCTCTAAAGTATTACCAATCTGAAGTTTGTCTTACAAAACAATGTCTTCAAATGTTCAGAATAACAAATGCATGTACTTTTACCCATGTGTGGTTTGAGAGAGACAAAGTGTTGAGTGTGTTGTTAAAAGAAAGTGTGCTAACAGATCATTCGTTCAACTCTCTGAATCAGATTAACACAGCATCTGAGTGTCAAAAGGCTCAAAAGTGTACACTGTGGTTTCGAAAGTTTCCATCCTCACTTTACTCTGAGTGCGTTAAGCCGTCAGACGCTGACCAGTGAGTGGAACAAGGCAACTGTACTTTTGAAATAAGCTTAAAAGTGACAATGTGTGTGTACAGACAAACAAAACTGAAAGATCTGTACTTTCTCCAAATAAAAAGACACTACTGAGGCACAACATCATCTCAACCCTCGTCTATTTAAAAAAATAAAAGAGAGACTTAAAAACGAAACAGTCTTTCAGTTAGCACCAATTGAAGGCTTGTTTCGTGTACATTATTAACAGTTTTTGGAATTAAGTAGGTCAAATGTGTGCATTACACATTTACTGAGACATAGTTGTAGTTACAACAATTGGTGTAATATGTGTAAAAGGTATTCTTTACTTTTACTTATTTTTTTCTCCATCAAACTGTTCGGGTGGAATATTGGAATTCATGAAGATGATAAATTATATATATATATATATATATATATATATATATATATATATATATATATATATATATATATATATATATATATATATTTTAAATCTATTATTTTTAAGAATTAAATTATTATTGTAGTTCAAAGGTGACGATTGTTATAGGTTTCTAAGAATTAAATTATGGGTCACTTATTCAGTTTTATCATTATTATTTATTGAATTAAATACTTATGAATTTAACACCATCATATTTAAATCATTTATGTGTGTATTTGCATAAAATTAAAATCGCATCAACTCTTGTGCGCCTCAAGCAAAAAATGAATGACAAAATAATTTTTTTGACTGTTAATCTCAACATTAGCTGAGTAACTTGAGTTGCGTCTCAAAGGTCACATCTCAAGTTTAATTTATATATAGCTAAACTTTATCTATTCTTGAGGTAAACCCACCTCACCTAGTGCTCACTACAGTACAGTCGACTATTAAACACTGTACGTGTGTTTTCAATTTCAATAATGTTTAGAAACTGCAACTCAAATATTTGTCTCAACATGTTAGACTGCGTTGAGCTTTTAACCATATCTGTGTATACATTATAATGCAATCAAAGTTTGCAACACCGATCCGCAACCCCACTGCATGCAAGTATTGCAGACATTATGCACTGACTGTATTACTGATCTGTTCATTGACTGAACAGAATGTTACAATTAAAATCAAACACTTTTTGCTTGCACTTTATTTTAAGGTGTCTTCATTACACTATAATTATTATAAGTACTGAGTAATATTAATTAACTAAATGTATTTACTCTAGGGTTTGGTTTTGGATAAGTTGCATGTAATTATGCATAATTTGTAGCTATTACTGTTACACTTTATTTCACAGTATGTACATACTTGGTGTACTAATTATATAAGGTAACTACACGGTAACTACATGGGTTAGGTTTAGGGGTAGGTTCAGGGTTAGTACCTAATTATAACCCAGTTATCGTACGTACATGCGTAGTGTGTACATGCAGTCGGAACAGGACTGTCAAATAAAGTGCTACCGTTAATACTGTAACTGCTTGTAACATATGTAACAATGACACTGTAAAATAGTGTTACCCACTTTCTTTCTTTTTTCCCAGTTATTTGTATTTAAAATAGTCTTGAGCAGTTTGGGCATCTTTAGAAGATGCCTATGCTGCATGTATTTCTGTGATAAAAAAGTGATCATGCTTACCTCACTCGTTTCTTTATGTCCGTAATGCACTTTTTTAGTGCATTAAAATGACCCATCAAGATGCACTGAATACCATAAGATGCAAAACCATATCATAACAAACATAGACGATAAGCACAGCGCATAAAAAAAAACCCTGAATAACTCAAAAAGCACTTCTGAAAATGGGAAGTCAGTTCAGTTCATACTGCTGACTAAGGAATTGTGCTCCTCTTATAGCTGCAGCAAATGTCTAAAGGCCTGAGAGGGTTCAAGGAAGTTCAGGAAATGTCATCTTTCTCTTTAAGCTTAGAGACTTCCGGGGTTATAACCACAAGCTATTTTCTCAACCTGCTATTATTTGTCTCGTAGCTTCATTTGTAAAGTGGAGGAGGATAAACAAAGTGGGCTTTCCGATGGTAAAGAGTGCATAGAAAGCTATATTAGAATCTGTACTGTCTGAATCAAAGTCTACAATGGCAGTGTTGTTGTACATGGCATCCTACAATATGCATCTTTCAATCCAATCAAATGTAAATGTTGCCAGTGCATTATTATTGTATCAGCTTAGCCACAATTTTTCATTCACACATTGAGAAAGGTCAGCGTTTCTGTGAATGTGTCCTATGGTGAACTTGTATTGGCAGAGATTTGCTGCCATCAGCAGTTTCAAAGTGAATAATGGAAACATCAGATCACTATTAGCTATAAGTGTAATTAGTTCTAGGGTGTTTTCTGTCTTGTGTTTTTCAAAGTTTTTTCATCATATTTTATTTTAAAAGGAAATTATCGCGCAGCAACTAACGTTTTAAACATTTTCCACAAGATTTTACAAAATAGGCCCTATTTTTTAAAAAAAAATTGTAATTGATTCTGCAGTGGGGCTTTCAACATCATCATGTTATCTGATCATAAAGTTGCACCTGTTAACTGAAACCTTCTATTTCCATCTGCAGTTAAATAGTTGAGGCAGTTTAGTGCAAATTAAAAGTTTAAATGTAGGAAATAAAGTAATAGTATACTAAAGGAAGCAATAGATTATTTGTAGTTAAATAATATTTTTATGAACTGAAAGGAAATTTATATCAATATATTTTCACTCAGTGTCATAATCTGCGTCCATTTTGAGCATCATTAAATATAGTGTTTGATTTTTACAAAAACTTTTTGTTAAAACAAAAATAACTTACCTTTTTAGAAAGTGAAAGGACACATGATGAAGCTCAGAATAGTGTTCATTTGTCATCTTTCAGCCGAAGGATCCAGGATCACATGACACACACTGCCATCAGCTCCAAGAACTTTTTGTTGTATCCAAATAGCAGTTCAGTTATCAAGATCGTAAATCTATCATATGTAAAGCTGTAATTCGGTGGACAGATCGGCAGTAAACATCAGTAGTGCCCTCTGCTGTAAAACGCACTTCCGCTTCAACATCCTCTAAACACACTTTCACTATGACACAATATGGCACACACACCAAACTTTAACATAAGAGTTTTTAAATGTATTTATTTGTTTAAAAAAATTCTTTCTCAGCTAAAACATAATAATTATTAAAAGCGAATCATCGGTTCCTTATGTCATTAAGCAGTGATGGTACTACGTATTTCTTTTCTAACATCTCAGTGCCATGCTATATCAATAAAACCTTCAAATAAAGTCATTTGTGCCAATGCATATTGAAACATTCAAATAAAACGTTATTTGTGGAACGCATATTGCTGATAATGTGGCATATTGCTGATTAGGCGTTCACAGTTTCATTCGCAAAACCTTTATGTCGCTATGACTGACCATTGCTGAGTAGCCTACATCTTGGATAAGATTCCTAAATGTTTTGCACCTACAGCACACATTACAGACATGCATACACGTGGATATGTTCTACATGTCTAAAGTATATAAAAAGAATAAACCAGTCTTTTAAAATCCCTGATTTCGCTTGACTTAAAGTATAATCTGAATGCACAATAAACTATTGTAAAATTTGTTTATATCTCTCAACATATATTTTTGCAGGTTTTAATAAAATGTTATTTAATAACAGTAGTCATAGTAAGCATATTTCCAGTACGTGACACAGGCTTCCTTCGCATTGCCGGCTCATTCTGGTCTTTTTGAGTCAGACGTGCTACTTCGGCTTGTGCTTCTTGCGTCATCAACCTGGAAATAAAGTTAGATTAATGAACCTACTCGACCAGTTACTTCCTATGAACCGGCTTAAAAGAACGATTCGTTCAAGAACCGAACATCACTAGTATACTCACCTGGTACGCTCATCTCTGAGATCTTCTTGTCATCTGTCTTCAGTCTTCTTGTCATTAGCCCGCTTGCACCAGTCAGCACCAGCAACAAACAACTGTTTATCATTCAACTGTTCTGTGATCGTTCTATGCTCATAAGACTTACCTGCTTACTTCGCTTGATTCCTGAACGTTTATGTTAATAAGCATCCTGTTGTTGAAGTTACCTGTTTTGTCTTCTTCTATTGCTGACAAAAGACCAGACCAATATGCAGCGTGGATTAGATTCAAGCGATGTAAATCCCACAGCAGATCCATTTGCTATCTGGTGCAAGCGCTACATCTATCACTGCAACCACTTGTCACCACTTCTTATACATCTGCCTCTGCCAGTCTCATGGCAGACATTCACAGGCGAGGCAGAGGAGTGCACTGGGTTTCTGTTACATTGCTCACTCTACTTTGAGATCCAATCTCAATGTTTCGCTACTGATCAAGCGAAAATCACGCATATCTTCCTGTTGTCCGGATGAGCGTTACAGTGGGAAAAATCCATTTGAGAATTGAATGGTCCTGTTACCATCAACTTTCATCAACCATGTCAAGGAAGTGTTCAGCCAAACGTCTAGTACATGATCAGCTGTATCGATTACGTCAAGGGAGATACACCATGGCAGATTATACCCTTCAGTTTCTTACCCTCGCTGCCACCAGTGGTTGGAACGAGACCGCCGTTATCACTGCCTATCATCACAGTCTCAATTCATCCATTCGTCAGCAGATGGCAATCTACAATGACATCATTGGTATCGAAAACTTAATTCAGCACTCCATCCGGCTTTCCCAACGCCTCACTGCTTGCTTGCTTGCTCGATCAGCATCCTCCATCCACCTCACCATCTTTAAACCCTCCTGCACCTGAACCTATGCAAGTCGACTCCTTCCGCCTGTCAAATGTGAATAGTAGTGAGATCCTGCAGTCGAGGGAACGTTGCATTATGAGCTGTTTGAAACCAGTCCAGAAAAGATCTGTGAAACAACCCTTTTTCAAGAAAACCCCCACTCTAGTCAATCTCCTTCATTTATTTAGCGCTTTTAACAATATGGACTATTTCAAAGCAGCTTTACAGTGATAATAGGAAACTAAAGTAACAGAGATTGTTTTGGCTTTAGAGCAGCTATAGAATAAAGTTATTGTCCATCTAAAGTTAGTTTTAATTGATTCACTTCCGTTGCAAAGATCATTAGTTATTGCCGCTTACACAACACCGTTCTAACAGAAAACCCTTAACGCGCTCCGGCCCGCTCATTTGCACAACATGGTGGCTTGTATGCAAACCTTGAAATAGGTTCCAAGGTGCAAGCGTTGAAGAACATATATATAAGCTTTTAAAAACGCAAACCTGTGAAACGCTTGCGCCGTGCACATGCGTATTACGGGTTTAGTCTATAGGTATGCGCGTTTGAATAGTTGCGCAGACGTGTTGTCTTTCTTTACAAATTGACCTAAACAAATTACTTGTCTGGCCTTAAATTATAATACAGAATTATTTAGCACTTCCAAGTAGCCATGTGAACCGGAACTATTTTGACAAATTTTTATCTGTACCTTGGTAAAGGGAAGGAGAAGGGGGTCTTCACAGGGGAGAGACTAGTTGACACTTCAGGACTGCATTGTCCATGTGTCCAGGCGCAGGTCCTTCATCAGATCTGAATACGGCCTGGATCCGGCGGACTTCGGTAAACCTTGGGATAAACAGAGAGACTAATATTAGCGTAGACGCCATTCTTCTTATGATGTAATGATTTAGTCTAGATTTGAACTGACAGAGTGTGTCTGCTTCCCGGACAATGTTAGGAAGATTGTTCCAGAGTTTTGGTGCTAAATAGGAAAAGGATCTACCGCAAGCAGTCGATTTTGATATTCTAGGTATTATCAACTGGCCAGAATTTTGAGATTGCAATAGACTTGAAGGACTATAATGCGTTAAGAGTTTGATCAAGCACTGGTGAGCTAAACCATTTAGTGATTTGTAAGGAGTCAGCAACATTTTAAAATGTATACAATGTTTAATAGGGAGACAATGCAGTGTTGACAGAACCTGGCTAATATGGTCATACTTCCTGGTTCTGGTAAGAACTCGAGCTGCTGCGTTTTGAACCAGCTGTAGTTTGTTTATTAAGCGTGCAGGGCAACCACCCATACGAGCATTACAATAATCTAGCCTTGATGTCATGAACGCATGAACTAATTGTTCCACATTTGTCATTGAGAGCATATGATGTAATTTAGATATATTTTTAAGATGGAAGAATGTGTTTTTACATATACAAGAAACGTGACATTCAAATGAAAGATTGGTATCTCAGAGCACACCCAGGTTCTTAACCGACAATGAAGGTTTGACAGAGCAGCCATTTCTAGGTTATTATGTGAGGAAGTTTTTTGTCCAATAATTAGAATCTTTGTCTAGTTTTTTCAGAGTTAAGTAGTAGGAAATTACTAGTCATCCAGTGTTTTATATCAGCTATGCATTCCGTTTATTTTGTGAATTGGTAAGTTTCGTCAAGGTGTGAAGAAATATAGAGCTGAGTATCATCGGCATAACAGTGAAAACTAATGCCACGCTTCCTAATGATATCTCCCAAGGGTAGCATGTATCGAGTGAACAGCAACGGTCCTAGTACTGAGCCTTGTTAGCCTAGTTAAAACCTGACCCTTCTCAGTCGTAACTGAGTTAGGGTCCGGGGAAGGCTCATTGACAGCTCATTTCCAAAGGGGCGTCACCAACGGATGTCGCTCAAATGCCTCTGGGCGCAATTAGATAGACCTAAGACCAATCAGAGTGATGAAGGCCGATGATGTATGCAGAGCGATGGAGAAACATCTCAGAGTTTTGTTTTTTGCTCTGGTTTTAACAAAAAGGAAACGTTCAAATCGCTTAAAACAGACCCGATAGCTGATTCGATTCGATCGAATGATTTTCCACAGCCATCTTTGTAATGTACAAAACGGTATAAAATCTGCTTCACCGTCGCTGCGCTGTCGTCATCGTGTAAAGCCCGCCTCAACGGCATAGACACGTCTGTGATTGGTGCCTCGATTTGGAAAGATTGGAAATGAGCTTGAATGGGCTCTTCACCAGACTAACTTGCAGAGCAAATCTAAATTTGCCGGAAGTTCGTCTGGGTTTTCTCAGGCTAGAGCCTTGTGGTACTCCATACTGAACTTGTGATCGATAAGACAACTCTTCATTTACTGCTACAAACTGATAACGGACTGATAAGTGTGATTTTAACCATGCTAATGCAATTCCAGTAATGCCAACATAATTTTCGAGTCTATTTAAAAGAATGTTGTGGTCGATAATATCAAATGCAGCACTAAGATCAAGTAACACTATCAGAGAGAGACAACTACAATCGGATGATAAGAGCAAATCATTTGTGACTCTGATGAGAGTTGTCTCAGTACTATGGTACGGTCTAAATTCTGACTGGAAATCCTTGCAGATTCCATTTCTTTCTAAAAAGGAACATAATTGTGAGGATACTGGCTTTTCTAGTATCTTTGACAGAAAAGGTAGATTAGAGATCGGCCTGTAATTGTCAAATTCTGAAGGATCAAGTTGGGTTTTTTTAACAAGAGGTTTAATCATAGCCAGCTTAAATGTTTTTGGTACGTATACTAATGACAAAGATGAATTAATGATATTTAAGAAGAGGACCTATGGCCTCTGGGATCTGCCAGTGAGTGTGTTTCTCCCTGCTCGCTTCAACATCGCGGAGGTTTTTCTCCTCTCATAAAAGAGCTTGCACGCGGCACGTCTTTTTAAAGACGGCTCGCCCGTGCATTTCTGGTTGCGGCAGATTGGTATCGGACTCTGATGGGCACAAGCGCTGTCTAGTGTGTTTGGGATTTGATCATGCTTGAACAGCGCTCATGGGTGATTCATGTTCTCTCTGTGGGAAAATGATCATCGCGTCATTTAGATCGAGACTCAGTGAACTCGCAAGAGTGAGAGTCCCCTCATCTACCCCCCGGTCTTCGGCTGGTGGCCAGGGTGACCTGAGGGTGATGGTCTGGAACTAGGCGCCGACTCTGTGTCCGCGACCCCAGCCCCCCTCTTCAACTTGGTGCCCGCTAGCGATCAGGTGATTCCTCGAGTCTACCCTCGGGTGGCCCGTGTGTTTTCATTTGAAGCTACAGAGGATGGTGCTATGTCTGTAGCAGCATCACTAGGTGGGCTTGATTGTTCTGGAAGTGACGACTCGTCACAGCTGCCACCTTCTGGTGTGCTATGGCTGTGCCTGAGTCTGATCCGGAGATGACGGCCATGCTTTCCGGACGATTGGTTTTTGGGTAAGGCCGCCGACCCGCGTCCACGGCCAACCTCAATATCTTTCTTCCCGGACGTGCATGATGAGATCTCGACGTCCTGAAAGACCCCCTTGTCTTCTCAGGACCGCTCGTTGGTCTCATCCGCCTTTCCCTCCCCTCAACGGAGCCGCTGCCCATGGGTACACTGGGGTCCCCCCGGTTGAACGCTCTGTTGCGATGCTACTGTGTCCTCAGAGTGCTTCCCGGCGCCATCCTAAGCACCCGTCCGAAGCCTGTAGTTCTTTTCGTCTACACTAATCTGTGGCGAAATCCTATAGTGCCACAGGACAGGCAGCCGCCTCACTGCATCCCATGACCGTTCTGCTGGTCTACCTGACCCAGATGCTCATGGTTATGCATGAGGGCGGGACTGACTCGAGGCTCTTTAATGAGCTGCGCGCCGCCACTGACCTTGCTTCGAGCGACGAAGGTGGCAGTGCGCTCTCCGAGTTAGGTGATGTTTTCCATTCTGGGGCTGACCGGTCTGATGTGCAGGATGTCGGTGGACTCGACATCCCCATATCCCAGGTCGGCCTCTTCGGCGGTGCGGTTGAGTACTTCTGCCCAACAGTTCTCAACCGCCCGTGAGCAGATTGAGGTTATTCTGCCGACGGCCCCGCCGTCCGCTCAGATCCCTCAGTCTGCCAACTGCCGAAGGCGCCCTCCCACGGTTCCAACCCCGCCCGTTCACCCGGGCTGGCTTTGGAAGACCGTGGGGGGATGCCTCATCCCTCTCCAGCCCCGCCCCCCGCCAAATGCCGGGTTAAGCGGCACTTTTGAGATGGGCTGCTCAGAGATGGGACTCAGTTCTTTCCAGGAGTTGGTGGCAGGGCCACTCCTTTCCCCGGTGGAGGGCTGGGGAAGAATCCTTATTCAGAAAGAACTGACTCTCTCGTCTCTGAGCATACAGAGTTTTGGACAAAACGGTGCGCCGCCCCGAGCCGTGCACCCCTCGTCCCCCTCTGTCTCAGAGCCGGATGACAGTGTGTGCCGTCCCTGGACCGTACTGCTCTCATCCCCCACTGTCGCCAGACCCCTGGCAGAGCAGGCCCCTGCGGAACGCTGGTCCTTCCCTGGCCTCCTCTGTCAGGGTGCGGTTATGACCGTGCCCCCACTCTGGGCCGCTATGCCGTCCACCTCTGGGCCGGTCTCACCACCGAGGGGACGTCTGTGGTTCGTTGATTCCGCTGGCACAGTTCTTGGGAGCCTGCCTAGAGCTTCCCTGTCTGTTCCGCTGGGTCGCGCGAACCATCGGCTCGGCTATGCGATTCAGTTCGCACGGTCTCCTCCTCGCTTCAGGGGAGTCCGCTTCACTATGGTCGGTGGCTAATCCCCTATCATGAGAGCGGAGGTTGCTACCCTACTGGCGAGGGGTACGATTGAGACTGTCCCTTCAGCCGAAATGAGGTCTAGGTTTTCGGCCCCTACCTCATTGTTCCGGAGAAATCTGGTGGGTTATGGCCAATCCTGGACCTACACATCTGAACCGCCCCTTCACAGGCTGCCGTTCAAGATGCTCCTGGCCAAACGCATTCCGGATGTGTGCGGCCACAGGATTGGTTTGCAGCGATCGACCTGAAGGACGCCTACTTTTATGTCTCCCTTCTCCTTCGACTCAGACCATACCTACGGTTTGCTGTCAGGACGCGCGCATATCAGTACGCTGTTCTCCCATTTGGGCTAGCCCTGTCTCCTCGTGCCTTCTCAAAGGTTGTCGAGGCAGCCCTTGTTCCTCCATGGGAACACGGGGTTCGCATCCTGAACTATCTCGGCGACCGACTGTCCTAGCTCACTCTCGAGACCAGGTTTGGAGACACAGGGACCTTGTGCTCCGGCATCTAGCTCGTCTGGGCCTTCGGGTCAACTGGGAGAAGAGCAAACTTTGCCCCGTGCAGAGGATCTCTTTTCCCGGTATGGACATCGACTCGGTCGCCATGTCCGAGTAGCTTACGAGCGAGCGCGCACAGTCACTGCTAACTTGCCTGAGACAATTCCAGGGCAAGAGTGCGGTTCCACTGAAATATTTTCAGAGGCTCCTGGGGCATATGGCATCTGCAGCCGCGGTAACGCCGCTCTGATTGCTTCATATGAGACCGCTTCAGCTTTGGCTTCGCGACCGAGTCCCGAGGTGGGCATGGCAACAAGGCACGCTCCGAGTATCAGTTACTCCGACCTGCTGTCAGACCTTCACCCCGTGGTCGAACCTCAGTTTTCTCAGGGCAGGTGTCCCCCTGGAACGAGTTTCCTGGCATGTTGTTGTCTCAACAGATGCCGCCACCAGGGGCTGGGGCGCCATGTGCAATGGACATGCTGCCGCGGGCTCCTGGACAGGACCCCAGCGCCTATGGCATGTCAATTGCCTCGAGTTGCTGGCAGTACGCCTTGCCCTGCACCGCTTTCGGGCGTTGCTCAAGGGTCAACATGTACTAGTCCGGTCAGACAATACCGCCATTGTAGCGTACATCAACCATCAAGGTGGTCTACGCTCCCGCCGTATGTCACAACTCGCTCGCCACCTCCTCTTATGGAGTCAGAAGCATCTGAGGTCGCTTTGAGCCATTTATATTCCCGGAGCCCTGAACTGTGCAGCCGACGAGCTCTCACGGCTTCAGCCCCTCTCTGGAGAATGGCGACTCTATCCCCAGTCGGTTCAGCTGATTCAATGCCTCTCACGACTCGACCCTTGGGGGACACGAAGTGCAAGTTACCATAACAGGAGACGACATTACTCACCGTGTTTGTTGACTGGTCCTACTTACCACAGTTGTTTGATAGACTCGGATAGCTGGTTAACAGGCTAACGAGATACTAGGATGTTGTGCTAGCGATAACAATTTAGATAAAAGCTAGCGATGCCAGATTTATGCGATATCAACATATATTTGATATAGGTTTTTTTTGCCCCTGCAGCTACCATTTTACACATAAAAATAGTCATACACTATCTACACTTATGTATAACATGTTTTCCAACCCCTTTTGACAACGTAATTGTGACCACCTAATGTAAATCACTAATCAGTTTACCCAATCACTAATAATACGTCTCAGCGTCTGTCAACTGTACTGTTTTTTTCGGCCCTGATATTGTCCCGTCTCATTTCCTTCTGTTGTCTGTCTGTCACCTTGTTGTGTTTTAGATGTTTTGTGTTTCACTCTGTATGTGGTGCTTTAATCCCCCATGCCCTTATAAGGATCCCGGGTCTTCCTAAAACATGGTGAAAGGTTATGGTAGGACAACAGTTAAATGCACTGATTATAAATTTAATTTGAATGTAACATATTGTGTATTTACTTAAAAATATATATTGCCTTACAAAAAAAATTTAAAAAATAAAGTTGTCCTCTGAAAAAAAGAAAGAAAAAAGATAGTCTAATATTGCCTGAGTAAGTTATATTTAGCAATATAAACAAAAATGAATGATAGTAAATAGAGATTCAAAACCGAAAGCAATGCGGAGCTTACAGACGCAAACCAACAGCAAGGCAGACACTTGCTGTGGTAAAATCGATATACTTATCGCTGTACTCTAGTACCTATCGCTGTTAATTCCACTACCATTGAAAGTCCTGAAACTCCAATCCACAGGAGGTCCCCCTCGAGTACCTAGCGTTCCAGGATTTCTTCAGCAAACAGCTGGCAACCAAGCTATCCCCTCATCGGCCATGGGACTGCGGCATCGATTTGCTGCCTGTGGCTACCTTTCCCAAAGTTAAAGTCTATCCATTGTCCGTCACGGAACGGAAGGCAATGGAGGAATATATCAAGGAGGCTCTGAAGCAGGAGTTCGTCCATCCGACCATCAACTTCCCCTGCCACTTCAAGTTTCTTCTTTGTTGAGAAAAAGGAAGGAGGCTTGCAGCCCTGCATTCACTATCATACTCTCAACTCACACGGCATCAAACACCGATAACCTCTTCCTCTGGTCCAAGCAGCCCTGGGGCATTTACGTGGAGCTCGCATCTTTACTAAATTGGACCTGTGGAGCGCCTACAACCTTGTTTGAATATGTGAGGGTGACGAGTGGAAGAATGATTTTGTCACACCATCAGGTCACTACGAGTACCCCGTCATGCAATATGGGCTGTCCAACTCACCCTCCGTATTTTAAGGGTTTATGAACTAGGTGTTCCGGGAGTTCCTCCACCATTTCGGTATCGTCTACATCGACAATCTGATCTTCTCCCGGAACTTGGCCGAACATCGTCACCACGTGAAGCAGGTCCTCCAGAAGCTCCTTGACTACCACTTCTACCTGAAGATTGAAAAATGTGAGTTCCACCGAGACACCATTCACTTCATCAGATATGTCATCACTGCCCTGCCGCAAGCTGAGTCCCCGCTACATCGGTCAATTCACCGTCCAGAGGCAGATCAATAAAGTACCATTTGAACTTTCCACCTCATTACCGCATCTCACCTTCATTCCATGTTTCCCTCCTCAAACCCTTCACTAATCCTCTTGTCCTTTCTTCCCCCAGGGTCTGGTGCTCGATTGGAAGCTGAGGTCAACACCATCCTGGACTCCCGACGACGGGGCGGCCACCTAGAATACCTCCTTGATTGGGAAAGTTATGGCCCAGAAGAACAATCATAGGTGCCTGCAACAAACAAAACTGTTTATCATTCAGCCAAGTTCTGAGATCGTTCTATTCTCATAAGACTTACCTGCTGACTTCGCTTGATTCCTGAACGTTTGTTAATAAACATCCTGTTGTTGAAGTTACCTGCCTTGTGTTTTTCTGTTGCTGACACCCACATTATTTTTTATTATTGTTCATTTCATTTCCCTTTCTCAACAAAAACATAATAATAATTTATCCCACATTATTATGATTATTATTTTATTTCCCCTTTTCAGCAAAATCATAATAATTGTAATTATTATAAATAGCTAAATTTAAAGCAATATAACAAAAAATCGAGGAAATGAACAGTGTTTATTATTGTTTTCACATATTGCTCAATTAAATTCATGCCAAAAATGTATCATGATTTCTGCCAAAGAAACTCTGGGTTTACCTGGGTAAAGTGTTTTGCCTCATACATAATAATGTCAGCATGTTTCTGTCAATGTTACAGTAAATATCATTATCTATGTATGAAAACCTTCAGTATGTCGGACAAGTCCTCACAAATAGAGCTTTTAATGCGGTTTATATGATCTCTCTCTCTCTCTCTCTCTCTCTCTCTCTCTCTCTCTCTCTCTCTCTCTCTCTCTCTCTCTCTCTCTCTCTCTCTCTCTCTCTCTCTCTCTCTGTCTCTCTCTCTGTCTCTCTCTCTGTCTCTCTCTGTGTGTGTGTGTGTGAGATGAACTGGCGTGTAGTTTGAGGAAGTCAGTGGCACGCGTGGGGTGTGTCCAAAACACTCACGTCAGGATTTCAGTTCACTCTCTCTTAGTTTGGATTCATATGAATTAAACAAACACCGGACGAGACATAGAGAGTGAGAGAAAGCTGCACTGAACATCAGCTCATTCTCAGGTCTGATACGCATTTACATTTTGATATTTGAATATGAGATTATGACAGTTTCAAACCTTGAAGTCACAGTGTAACATTTAAGAAGGAAGTTCAATAGGTGCTGATGTGTTATAAGCTTCATTAGATGCTTCCATGTTCAGAATAAGATTCTATTTTAATGTTTGTGTTTAGCACCGAGTCAGAAATATGACACTATCTGAGCAGGTGAAGTGCGTGTATATGGATGTTGTGGAATGTTTGTTGTCATTATGATTCACAAATATTCAGCTGATGTCTTAAACAATGGTCAAAATATTTTGCCATTTGATTCAAACTAAATCTTTTATTAGTTTGATTGTTAATTCAAACTTCCTACATCTATCTGTATCTCTGTTTCATTTGAAGCACTTATTTCCTTTACAAAGGCAAATGTGTGAAAGTTTAACACCTTTGCAATTTCTAAACACATATTGTAACTTCTCTCAATACCACATGACAGGAAACCAGAGTTGTGGTAGATGATTTTGATGAGTTTAAGAGAATTATAATAGAGGTAGTGTTTTTCAGGATTGGCACTCATCTACTATTAGAAGAATCTTAGCAAAGCTTAACCATGCTACAATTCACTTCCTATTTTCTTTCAATGATATTCTGAAAGTGGCCGTTGCTTCTGCTTGACATCTTGTTTTGATTTTATAATAATGACAAGAAAAAAATATAATAATGTTGTCTGTCCTGTGACTCAGACATCATATGGTAACACCGGAGTAAACTCATTCACACATTAAAGACATGGAGCACTTCCAGGTAGGAAATGTTGCATTAGTCTCAACATGTTGAAATATAATGTGTTTAGTCAAGAACGTCACGTCATTTTACTACTCTCGTCTGTAATAAGAGATTTCTGGGTGAAATGTGACAGAATATTGTTTAGAATAGATCAAATATATCACTAAACACTTAATGTTTAAAATAAAAGTACATTTAAGCTGTTTTTAAGACGATTAAGCTCACGGTCAGATTTAAATCATTTAAATTTAAATCATTATTTAATAATAATGATGGTAATAGTAATTCATTCCACATTATTATTATTTATATAATTATTATTATTATTATTATTATTATCATCCATTTTCCAAACAGCTTGTCCTAGTTTTTTTTTTTTTTCATGTTCTCATTTTTTGTCACTCATTGATTTCCTCCGTTGCATCATAGTCGTGCCTGAGCTTGAATGTAGTATTTTTCTCCACAGAGCTGATAGTCAGTTGAGCCTGTGTAGAGATGTCGGGTGACACCAGTACGTTGTCATGGAAACCGCCTCCTCCCGGTCATCCGCATGTGTCCGCCGAGACAGGGAATAAATGCAGGGGGTCGGTGAAAATCCTCAAAGTGTGCTTCATAAGCAACAGCGCCAACCTGGGCAAGAACTTCAAACTGGTCAAATGTGAAAGTTCCTGGAATATCAGGGTGAGGAAATGAATGTGCATTTTTACACATTAATGACGAATGCAATGTGAAGCGCATCTTTCTCTTGTAATAATGAGGGATCTGATTTTATTCTGCAGAGAATTATTAAAGCCATCCTGGACAGCGGACGACTTGGTCCCAACATCATGTTCTTAGAATGCTACGGTCTGTTGCTCAAACACCTCAAATCAGACGAGGTTCACTGGCTGCACCCGAACCTCACCATAGCAGAAGTGGAGGTGAAATATGAACACCAGCACGTCGAGGCAGAGTGGAGGTTTGTGTGTGTGTGTGTGTGTGTGTGTGTTTGTCCCATACAGCAAAAATAAGGGTAATTACATTGTTCTTACTCAAATAAGTAGTAACTACATTTACTTACTATACTTGTAATTATGCATAATTTACTATTATTGCTATAGTAAGTACATGTAGTAATGTGTAACTACGTCACCCTAAAATAAAGTGTTAGTGTTTTTCTATTTTTCAATTTTAAAATAAATATGAATAGATATATTTCCATTAACTTTTAGTTCCATTAGCGTCTGCATTAGATGTTTTGCCTATTTTAGTATTTTCAATCTAAGCATAGTATACACTACCATTCAAAAGCTCAATTTATTTGATCAAAAATACAGTAGAAAGAGTATTATTGTGACATATTATTATAATTTGATATAACTGTTTTCTATTTGAATACATTTTAATATTTCGTTTATTTCTGTGATGCAAAGCAGAATTTTCAGCATCATTATTCCAGTCTTCAGTGTCACATAATCCTTCAGAAATCATTCTAATATGCTGATTTGATGCTCATGAAACATTTCTTATTATTATCAATGTTGAAAACAGTGCTGCTTAATATTTTTGTGGAAACCGTGATGCATTTTTTTCAGGATTCTTGGTTGAACAGCATTTATTTGAAATATAAATCCTTTGTAACATTATAAATGTCTTCACTGTTACTTTTGGTCAGTTTAACACATTTGCTGAATAAAAATATAAATTTCTTCTTCAACAACAACTTGCTTTTCACTGGTAATTTATATCTTTGAGCTAAACCCTCAGTCTCACAGTTCTGGAAATCAGTTCTCTATATATATGTTACTAACTCTGTTTCTGTTCTTCTATCATGATCAGATATGATTTGAGGATCCGTTACATTCCTCCTGATTTCCTGGAGAAGTTAAAAGAAGACAAAACCACAATGCTCTACTTCTACCAGCAGGTCAGTACCTGTCATTTGGGGAGTGTTTCTTCAAAATTACCACCCCATATCCTAAAAGAACACACTGAATAGTAAAGGAAACACCATTTGCACTGAAGCATCATGGATGTCTGATGTAGCACAGATTGTATGATGGTGGTTTGAACATCTATAAAGGTGAATAAAGGTGTGTGTTTGATGTTGTTCCGCAGGTTCGCAGTGACTACATGCAGCACAGTGCTAGGAGAGTTAGTGATGGGATGGCACTGCAGTTGGGATGTCTGGAGATCAGGTAAGTTGAACATTATTTCAAGTTGCTTTTTTATATTTTCAACTTTAGTGTGTAATGCTCTGCAAAATTCCAAAGCACAAAGGCACTCCAAAGGGAGTTATTCTCTATATCAGTGCACACTGTTTCTGAACTCCCTGAAACGCCTCCATTGTAGTCTTGAGTTTGAACTATAAAAGGTGGCTGCTGTTTCGGTTGCGTGTTCGGTGACTGACGTGTCTGTCTGATTCTGCATAGCATGAAACGCGCTGATGACATGTGATGTCTGCGCGAGAAGGTGCATGGAGGTATGAAAATACCTACAGGAAAGACATCATATTGGGAAACCATTTCATGGTGTTAAAGGGTCATGAAACCCCCCTCTTTCAGCTCAAGTCTAGCTCACAATCTTTTTGAAAATGTGACTTAAATGGGCATGGATGGCTGTGAGAAGAAGGGAGGGAGTGGGTGTGGTATTGCCATCACTGTCATCGCCAGTGGCCTATGCATATCGACTGTCACTAAAAATCAGTGGTAAAACGTGAGGAAATGCTAGATTTCTTTTTTATAGCTGGCAAAGTTAAAGTCTAATGAAATACACTGACGCTTTATTATTGTCCTTTCAGAAGTAACTGAATGCCCTGCTACATATATTAATATACACATATATATATATATACACACTATAAATGCATATATTTGAAAATAATTAATTTTCCGCTTAAAAAAAAAATCTGTTTTTTAGACACAGACATACCTCTGAAGGGATAGAAAAGTCCTCGGTAGCTACTTGGTTCTGCATCACTCGCAAGACGCAACCTTCAATGGTTGTCAACAAGGCCGAAGTCCACCATTCTCCAAATCTTGAAGCTCTCTTGAGAAAAATGTTTGCGGCACACATATAGTTTAGATGTGTCTGTGGTTGATGTGTCCGTGGTTAAACCAACCGCTCAGAGCCAGAGTCTAGCCCTGGCAGCATCACGGGGAAACATATTCAACCCACTTGGACTTTTGCACCACAAAGACAAACACTTGTGTCCCATTATTGTCTCTCTCATCTACTGCGCAATATCACAGTTTGACATGTCTGTCATTGGAAAGATCCACGTGGTGTCATGAATAATTAAGATACAGTGTCTTCTCATAGGATATGAAAACTCAGTCTCATTAATAATTATGAGACACCGATGAGTCATCAACGCACTAACAGTGCACTGCCACATCACAACCTGTGACGTGGACACGATGAAGATTTTAAACCTGGACGATTTTAAAATTTTACCATTTTCACTCTACTATTAAATATAACAGATGCTAACATTGTGTTCAATGGTGTTCAACACACATACCTCTGTTAAAATCTCGGAAAATTTGGTTTTGGGTTTCGTGACCCTCTAAGTCAAGTCAAGTCATCTTCATTTATATAGCGCTTTTAACGATGTAAATTGTTTCAAAGCAGCTTTACAGAGGTAAACATATAATTTAAGGTAAAAGAGATTGTTTTGGCTTTATAGCGGTTCTTGAATAATGTTATTTTCCAGCTAAAGTTAGTTTTGATTGATTCACTTCCATTGAAATTATCATTTGTTATTAAATTAGGGGCTGCTAAGATGACGCCGTTCTCTCTAAACAGACTTTAAACGCGAACCTGTGATAAATGCTGATGGCGTTTACATGCGCATTAAGAATTGATTCTATATTTTGAATATATGTGTGCAGGTTTGTAATTCCCTACAAACCATCCCTAAAGAAACTACTTGTCTTGCCTATAAATTTGATACAGAATTTTATTTATTTAATTTTAGGTACGCGAACCGAAATTCCCCACAACGCTTT
This sequence comes from Meda fulgida, assembly GCA_030578275.1. Lineage (NCBI taxonomy): Eukaryota > Metazoa > Chordata > Actinopteri > Cypriniformes > Leuciscidae > Meda > Meda fulgida. The sequence goes on along the minus strand of CM060632.1, from coordinate 8,986,494 downwards.
ATCTGTAGAGTGGTAAAGGGATCCTCCATAGGGAGAGGCTATTTGACTTCAGCACTGCATTGTCATCGGGTCCAGGCGAAGGTCCTTCGTCAGATCTCGATATGGCCTGGATCCGGCAGGCTGCGGGAAAACCTTGGGATAAACAAAGACACTAAAATTAGCGTAGATGCCATCCTTATGATGATGTAACGAGTACATCAGGATTTAAGGGAAGTGTTCCCAGTTCCGGCTGACTTAATCTATGCAGCCTAACATTGAATTATAGAAGTCTATAATATATTATGTGAATGCTAGGTCAAAGAGATGTGTTTTTAATCTAGCTTTGAACTGACAGAGTGTGTCTGCTTCACGGACATTGGTAGGAAGATTGTTACAAAGTTTTGGTGCTAAATAGGAATAGGATCTACCGCCCGCAGTCGATTTTGAAATTCTAGGTATTATTAACTGGGCGGAATTTTGAGGTCGCAATACTATAAGAACTATAATTCGTTAAGAGCTCACTCAAGTAATGGGGAGCTAAACACACATTTAGTGCTTTGTAAGTAATCAGCAATATTTTTAAATTTATACGATGTTTAATAGGGAGCCAATGCAGTGTTGACAGAACCGGGCTAATAAGGTCATACTTCCTGGTTCTGGTAAGAACTCGAGCTGCTGCGTTTTGAACTAGCTGTAATTTGTTAATTAAGTGTGCAGGGCAACCACCCAGTAGAGCATTACAATAATCTAGCCTTGATGTTATGAACGCATTAACTAATTGTTCCGCATTTGTCATTGAGAGCATATGGCGTAATTAAGATATATTTTAAAGATGGAAAAATGCGTTTTACAGATACTAGACACGTGACTTTCAAATGAAAGATTGCTATCAAAGAGCACACCCAGGTTCATAACGGACGACGAAGACTTAACAGAGCAGCCATCAAGTTTTAGACAGTATTCTAGGTTTTACGTGTGGAAGCTTTTTGTCCAATAATTAGAATCTCTGTTTTTTCTCCAGAATTTAGTAGTAGGAAATTACTAGTCATCCAATTTTTTATATCAGCTATGCATTCCGTTAATTTTGTGAATTGGTATGTTTCGTCGGGGGCGTGAAGAAATATACAGCTGAGTATCTTTGGCATTACAGTGAAAGCTAATTCCATATGTCCTAATAATATCTCCTAATGGTAGCATGTACAGAGTGAACAGCAGCGGTCCTTGTACTGAGCCTTGTGGTACGCCATACTGAACTTGTGATCGATAAGACATATCTTCATTTACTGCTACAAACTGATAACGGTCTGATAAGTATGATTTGAATCATGCTAGTGCAATTCTACTAATGCCCACATAGTTCCCTTTCGTTCGGGAACTCCTACGTCTCGTCGGAGGAGTTTCCAACGAATTGGGATCACGCTAGGGAGACCAATTGCCTTCGAGTGAACTAAAACGAGCCAATAAGTATTGGCATGCAAGATTTGCATTCCGCGGCCCGCCTACCAGTGCGGGTATAAAGGCGGAAGCAAGCGCATACACAAACGTTTTTAGCTTCGGAGCCGACCGATTGTGTCCTCTCTGAGTGAATGAGCTTTAAGAATGTATTTTTCTTACGAGCTACGAGTCTGCTCTTTCGGGAGGGGATCTCTCTGTGTTGGTGAGATGGCGTTTCAGCGACCGCGCGGTTTCCTGTCTACCGGCTGCATCTATATGCTGTTAATTCAAAAGCTGTTTTCACAGCTGGTAAACGGTTGAGTGCGCACAGCGGGCTTGCAGTTTCCCCGCTGTGTTGCCGCGTTGGGTCCCTGTGTGCTTCAGCACGATAGAGAGTACTTTTTTCCTGAAAGAGCAACACGAGTGAAGATCGCGTCCTTTTCAGGATGACGTTTCACTCGTGTCTTTCTGGATGCGATCGTTTCCTGTCCTTATTTGACGGCCACGTTCATTGTTTCACATGCCTAATCAGTGTGTGAGACTACGTTCGTGGGTGGTTCATGTTCTCTCAGGAGTGCATGACCACGTCGGCACGTTGTTCGTCTCCCCTTTCTCGTAAAGGCTTGAGCCGCTCAGCGTGCCGTGTGCCGTCGAGCGCCGGCTGACAGCGCGGGTTGTCACGGCAACCCAGCGCGCGTCATTCGGCGCTCAAGGTGCGCGGTCAAGATCAAGACTCGTGTGCCTCTGTGAGGTGAGTCCCTTTGCTTATTTCCCGATCTAGTTTCTCTTCTGGTGCACCAGGGGAGGGCTACTTTGGCAAATAGCATTGGTGATCTGAGGGTTCAGTGAGCACGAGCCACTCACTCCTCTAGCGCATCGCAAACATGCTGAGTCTGTGTTCGTGGGTGGTTTATGCTTTCTTGTGAGAGCATGACCACGTCAGCACGTTGTTCGCCTGCCTGTAGGCTTGAGCGCCCAGCGTGCTGTGTGCCATCAAAGCGATGGCCACGTTCACTATCTTGCATGCCTGGTTGACGGCCACGATCACGGTTTCACATGCCTAATCAGTGTGTTGAGACTGCGTTCGTGGGTGGTTCATGTTCTCTCAGAGTGCATGACCACGTCGGCATGTTGTTCGTCTCCCCTTTCTCGTAAAGGCTTGAGCCGCTCAGCGTGCCGTGTGCCGTCTAGGCTTTAGGATGGGTCTCTGGTCCTTCTCATGAGGGATCAGGCATTTCATTCGGGGCCCCAGGGAGGACAGATGTCGATCGCTACATCGGAGAGAGGGCTGTTATACTCTGAATTTGATGCTGAGTTCCCAGTGTTCTCATGCTGAAGATTCAGACTTAACAGCCACACTTTCCTGGGCTGTTCTAAAGTGCCTGGATGTGTGTGAAGAATTTTGGCAGTATGGAAGCATTTTGGTGCCAATATGGCAAGCCAAACATGCCTAAATCTGCAGAAGTTTTTCCTCTCTCACTACCACTGCACGTGCGTAGTTCTAACTCGGGGTTGAGCTGTGCTTAGTGACTGACCGTGATAAGTCACAGCGCTGGCCCTCGGTTAGACGATGTCCACACTGTGGTCCAGAAGCACCTCAAAACCAGCCCGCTCGGAGTTGTTTTCCCCCAGCAAAAGGAAAGGGAAACAACCCTGAGAGGAGCTACTCAGAGTATGTGACGTTCTGCTCTTGGGAGTGCGTGTCATCACCACTCCTTCCCCCGGGGAGGGCCGGGTGGAGAATTCGTTTCTGTTCCGCCGCTGGTTATTCAGAATCAGTGGTACCCAAAGTTTGAGCAGTCCACTTCCTCTGAGTAGTTCACGGGCCCCAGCGCTCAGATGGCAGTGACGCCGCCACGGCCTCGTCACTCTCGTCTCTCGCTGGGTGAGGGGAAATCAGGATTCGATGCCCCCGGGCCTCGTTCCTCGTTTCCCCTCACGGTCGAGACTGGCAGTCAATAAGACCAGTTTCCTCCGTCCGAGCGAGACTGGTAGTCCAGGACGACGCTCCATTGCCTCGCCACTATCAGTCTCCTCCGTCCAAGAGGGTCAGAATGGCAGTGTGCGACGCCACGTTGCCTCGCCGCTCTCATTCCCCTCACCCCAGCGCTCAGACGACAGTGTCGCCGCCACGGCCTCGTCACTCTTGTCTCCCGCTGGGCAAGGAGGTGCGGAAACCTGGACCCGACGCTTCCATGCCTCGCTCCTCGTTTCCCCTCCGTCCTTCGCCTCGGGACAGCCCGCAGTCGAACGCCTCCGGGCCTTCCCTGCCGTCTGCCCCTCGGTGGAAGCAGGTAGGTGTTGCCCTGCACACCCAGACCTCTCTCTCGGCCGCAGCAATGCCTCCGGAGTCAGGTCCCTGCCTTCCACTTCGCTGCCCCTCCGCGGGTGCGCCGGTGGTTCGGGTGGGCTTGCTGGTACGGTCTCTCGAAGCCTGGTTAGCGCTTCCGAGGCCGTTCCGCTGGCTCATCCGCACCATTCGGCTCGGCTATGCAATTCAGTTTGTCCGCCGGCCTCCCAAGTACAGAGGTATCCGCTTCACTCGTGTGCGGAGCGTCGATGCCCCTGTCTTGTGGAAAGAGATTGACGTCCTGCTGGCGAAGGACGCGATCGAGCCGGTCCCTCCAGCCGAGATGAAGTCTGGGTTTTACAGCCCCTACTTCATTGTACCCAAGAAAGGCGGTGGGTTACGACCGATCCTGGACCTGCGAGTTTTGAATCGGGCCCTGCACAAGCTCCCGTTCAAAATGATCACGCAGAAGCGCATCTTCGAATGCATCCGTCCCCAGGATTGGTTTGCAGCGATCGACCTGAAGGACGCGTACTTTCATGTCTCGATTCTTCCTCGACACAGACCCTTTCTTCGGTTTGCTTTCGAGGGTCGAGCATTTCAGTACAAGTCCTACCCTTCGGCCTGGCCCTGTCGCCCCGTGTCTTCACGAAAGTCGTGGAGGCGGCCATTGTTCCCATGAGAGAACATGGCGTTCGCATCCTCAACTATCTCGACGACTGGCTTATAATAGCTCACTCGCGAGATCTGTTGTGCGAACACAGGGACTTGGTGCTCCATCACCTCAGCCGTTTGGGTCTTCAGGTCAACTGGGACAAGAGCAAACTCTGCCCCACGCAGAGGATCTCTTATCTCGGTATGAAGTTGGACTCGGTCGGTCAGACTGCGCGCCTCACAGAGGAGCGCGTCCAGTCAGTGCTCAACTGCCTCAAGTCCTTCCAAGGCAGGTCAGCGGTTCCACTGAAACAGTTTCAGAGGCTCCTGGGGCATATGGCAGCCGCAGCCGCAGTGACGCCGCTCGGCTTGCTTCATATGAGACCGCTTCAGCGCTGGCTTCACGATCGAGTCCCGAGATGGGCGTGGCAGAGCGGCACGTTCCGGGTCAACATTACCCCGTACTGTCGCCAAACCTTCAGTCCCTGGTCGGACCCTGCGTTTCTACGGGCCGGAGTTCCCCTAGTCCAGGTGTCCAGGCATGCTGTTGTGTTCACAGATGCCTCTGCCAGCGGCTGGGGGGCCACGTACAACGGGCATGCAGTTTCAGGTCTGTGGACGGGGCCTCAACTGCATTGGCACATCAACTGCCTAGAGTTGCAAGCAGTACGTCTAGCTCTGTGCCGCTTCAGAGGGCTGCTTCTGCACAGACATGTACTGGTCCGTACGGACAGCACTGCGACCGTTGCGTACATCAACCATCAGGGTGGTCTACGCTCCCGTCATATGTCGCGACTCGCCCGCCATCTCCTCCTATGGAGTCAGAAGAATCTGAGGTCGCTTCGAGCCGTTCACTTCCCGGGTGTGCTCAACCGTGTGGCCGACGAGCTCTCACGGCTGCCGCCTCTTCCGGGAGAATGGCGACTCCATCCCCAGGTGGTCCAACTGATTTGGGGAGTCTTCGGAGCCGCTCAGATAGATCTGTTGCCTCTCCGGACACGACCCATTGCCAGTGGTTTTATTCTCTGACCGAGGGATCTCTCGGCACAGATGCACTGGCACACAGTTGGCCCCGGGGCCTTCGCAAGTATGCGTTTCCCCCTGTGAGCCTTCTTGCACAGACTTTGTGCAAGGTCAGGGAGGACAAGGAGCAGGTCCTGCTCGTTGCGCCGTATTGGCCCAACCGGACTTGGTTCGCGGAACTCATGCTCCTCGCGACAGCCCCTCCTTGGCCGATTCCTCTGAGGAAGGACCTCCTTTCTCAGAGACGGGGCACCCTGTGGCACCCGCGTCCAGACCTCTGGAGACTCCATGTTTGGTCCCTGGACGGGACGCGGAGGTTCTAGGTGGCTTACCACAGGCTGTGGTAGACACCATCACTTCCGCTAGAGCCCCCTCTACGAGGCGCCTCTATGCGTTGAAGTGGAACCTGTTCGTCGATTGGTGTTCTTCCCGCCGGGAAGACCCCCGAACTTGCCCGATCAGAGTCGTGCTTTCCTTCCTGCAAGATGGGTTGGAGCGAAGGCTGTCTCCCTCCACCCTCAAGGTGTATGTTGCCGCAATAGCAGCTTATCACGACACAGTTGAAGGTAAGTCGTTGGGGAAGCACGACCTGGTCATCAGATTCTTTAAGGGTGCTAGGAGACTAAATCCTCCTCGTAATTTGCACCCCATACCCTCTTGGGACTTATCTCTGGTGCTCAGAGCACTCCAGAGTCCCCCTTTTGAGCCCTTGCCTTCAGTGGAATTGAATATCTTGTCTATGAAGACAGCTCTCCTTTTGGCTTTGGCTTCTTTTAAGAGGGTAGGGGATCTGCAGGCTTTTTCGGTCGATGAATCGTGCCTAGAGTTCGGTCCGGGCCTTTCTCACGTTACCCTGAGACCCCGGCTCGGATATGTGCCCAAGGTTCCTACCACTCCCTTCGTGGACCAGGTAGTGAACCTGCAAGCGCTGCCCTTGGAGGAGGCAGACCCAGCCCTAGCTTTTCTCTGTCCCGTCCGCTCCTTGCGGGTTTATGTGGACAGAACGCAAAGCTTCAGGACCTCAGATCAGCTCTTTGTTAGTTACGGAGGCCAGCAGAAGGGGAAGGCTGTCTCCAAGCAGAGGTTAGCCCACTGGTTAGTGGATGCTATTGTCCGGGCTTATGAATCCCAGGACGTGCCTTGCCCACCCAGGTTGACGGCACACTCTACTAGGAGTGTTGCCTCTTCCTGGGCTTTGGCTCAAGGCGCCTCGCTAACAGACATCTGTAGAGCTGCGGGCTGGGCGACACCTAACACGTTCGCTAGGTTTTATAGCCTCCGTGTTGAACCTGTTTCCTCCCGTGTACTCGCTACGGCCAGTAGCGCGAGGAATTAGGTTGTGTCGGCTTGCTACGCCATTCCCGCCCCATGGGCCAGATACGTGCGTCTTTTTGCTCCGTTGGTTCCCCAACAAACGGCTAACCTCGTGAGTTCCTCCATCACCCCTCCGGCACCAGACGAGGCGGATCGCCCGGCGCCAGGTCTATTACCTCTCGTAGGAGTTGTTATTAGACTGGGTGGCCTTAACAGTGGTCCCTTCGGCGACCCATTTCTTCCACGTTCCAGCTACCCTCCGGGTTAGCTCCGTGTCTTCCCCTCGACAGACCCGTTCTGTCGTCCTTGCTGAGTACGCTCCCACCCCCACGGGCTGGGACTACCTCAAGGACTGCCGTATGTTTTACTACCCTACGGGTTAGTACATACGTGTATTCCAGTGCCTCCCTTCGGGCAGGCGGGCTTTCCGCAGCGTTCCCTCCTACGGGTGGGCACGCTTTCCCAGAGTTATCCAATCCACTGAGCGGGTCTTGCGGAACAGCAGTGTGATTCTTCCTAGCTAGCTCCCCTCATATAGGTAAGAAACTGCTATGCCGGGAGCTAAGCTGGGCGCTGGAAGGGGTCAGCACCATGGCGTTTTGTTAGGGATCCCAATTCGTTGGAAACTCCTCCGACGAGACGTAGGAGTTCCCGAACGAAAGGGAACGTCTCGGTTACGTATGGTAACCCTCGTTCCCTGAGTAGGGAACGGAGACGTCTCGTCCCGTCGCCATGCTTGCTGCACCTTCGCGGAGGACTGGACACCGTTCGGCTCCTCAGCGAAAAACGTTTGTGTATGCGCTTGCTTCCGCCTTTATACCCGCACTGGTAGGCGGGCCGCGGAATGCAAATCTTGCATGCCAATACTTATTGGCTCGTTTTAGTTCACTCGAAGGCAATTGGTCTCCCTAGCGTGATCCCAATTCGTTGGAAACTCCTCCGACGAGACGTCTCCGTTCCCTACTCAGGGAACGAGGGTTACCATACGTAACCGAGACGTTTTTTAGTCTATTTAAAAGAATGTTGTGATCAATGGTGTCTTACACCTTCCACAGACGATTTATATATACATTTAGACCACTTAACTTAGTGATTGCTATCCGTATCAGAATGTGAAGAGACTTTCAACCACCATAAAAAAAAGGTTTCTGGAACAAATCACCCACCCTGCCTTTAATTTAATCTCAAACGGATTCATTAAAAAAAGTTATCACTCCACCACCTGCGTGACATCATTAACCAACATGGTTTGAATGACAAATTTGTGACAGTACGGTTTCGGGTCAAACAGTCGTGACTAGCTAGTTGATTTCTTCATCGATGCATCATACTATGGTAGTTAAGCAGCGAGTTTCGAAGTTGTACTGAAAACTGCAACTATGTGAAACTTGAAAAATAATGTTGTTTTTTTTTACATTCAAGCGTGACAACATATTCTCGATGACCCCAAAAACAAAATAAAAGGGCATGATATGTCCCTTTAAACAATCTTGCCAAGAATCAACTGAAAAAATTAATAATTATCAGAATAAATTCTAAGCTTTATTTGTATACAGCTTAAAGTGCTTTACACTAAACATCTTTAGAATAAGTACCAAGCACTTCACATGAAAACAAGTAAAAGAAAATACCATAATTAATATAACTTCAGAATTAACTTAACCCACTTTATAATGATGGTAATTATGGTAATTTAAACCAATTAATAAGGCATTCCTGCAGCTTAAGCAGTTAGCAACGCCAATGGGTTCGATTCCCAGGGAATGCAAGAACTGATAGAAATGTATATACCTTTGGATAAAAGCATCTGCAAAATGCATAACTAAAATGTAATAATAAAAGAAAACATATTATGCTGCAGAAAAGTAATTTTCAAATGACATCCCTTCAATTTTCTTCAATTCTAACAGGAGGTTTTATAAAGACATGAATGCCAGCGGCCTGGAGAAAAAATCAAACTTTGAACTGCTGGAGTAAGTAGTTTGTCTTGTGCTGTAAGATAGTTTTACTCAAGGATATGTATGCACAGTGCATTGATGACATTTCTGCTCCTGTCAGGAAAGATGTCGGCCTGCAATTGTTCTTCCCTCAAGAATTAATCGGCAGTATGAAGGTAAAAACATTTTCTTGACCTCTTTGAGAATAAGGCAGCAAAGCGATCCAAAACAAACTAACAGCGTTTGTGATTTTGATTAATAATGATAAAATGTTGTTCATATATGTCTGGTGGGAAACAGCCGAAGCACCTGAGAAAAATGATCCAGCAAACGTTTCAGCAGTTTGCGTTGCTGAAGGAGGAGCAGTGCATCATGAAGTTCTTTGAGACATTATCTGTCTTTTACAGTTTTGACGAAGAGGTTTTTCCTTGTGAGCTGGTGGTAAGTTTTTTTTTTTAAGTACATCCATGTTAATAATGGTTGATGTGTGAGATTTACTCTGAAATAACATGAGAACTAGTATTGGGTGGATGGATAAATTCAGTCCGAAATGTGTGAAGGTCATTGCATTAGATAACAATCTCGAAGCAAATGTTATTTGCAATTACATGCTGCAAAAATGTCACTTTTGCAATGGCTATGAAATCAGATGAATACTTTTAACTTTATTTTCAACAAAAAATGTTTTATCGTTTTAAACATAATAATCGTCTTTTGCTAAATGTTTTACTTGAAAAATGTGCTTGTGTTATTTTTCTGTAGCATAGATAACATGTTGCTTTGACATTTTGTTATCTTTTCCATCCATGACATTGATTCAAGTATGATTTAAGTGACCAATCAGTAATTGTGATGCCTTAAATGCTGCAAATGTCTGATTGTTCTGTAGCAAGGATGGAGCGTCTCTGTGGATCTGGTCATCGGCCCCAAAGGTATTCGGCAACGCACAGACAAAAGCTCTGTGGTAAGAAGAATATCCCCTAACTTGTTAATCTCACTGCTCAGCGTTTACTCTGAAAAGCAGCACTCGCACATCAAAGCGATAATAACCACTTCTATTTGTCCATTGTAGCCTCATAATCATTGATGTCAAATAGAGTACCCCAAATACACTCGAGATGTCTATATATTATTATCTGTTTTTGATCATGTGTTAGTTTTAGTATCATTGAGATACCTTTATAGTAATATTAATATTTGTAATTTATTTTATTTTATTGTAATGTTAGTTTTAGAAACATTGTTGTTTTTATTAGTGTTTGTTTGTTTGTTTTATTTTAGTAACACACTTAAACTTTAGCTTTAGCTTAAATGAAATAAAACAACATTTGTAACAAATTAGCTCAAAGAGGAAATATTAATTATATTAATCATAACTTGAGATTAACTTGATGTGGCTAAATTAATATTAAAATCAATTTATCAGTTCGTTCAACAAACACTTTTTACTATTCATTAATTCTAAGGAAAGGGTATTTTTCATGGCCACAGAAAAATCATTCTTTCTTAGCATGTACAGCGCTTAGAGCGTGTAACAAGACCAGAAATCGTTAAATTGACTTGCAGCAAGCAGAGAATAAGAACCAAATATGTATTGTGCACAATTTTTATTAACTAAATCACGAACACAACTAATCTAAACAAACACATACACACAATCACACATACGTGGGTAAAATAGTAAGTGACAGAATGAAACCAAAACCGTAAAAAGGGAATGAAGTTAATTTAACTATGAAAATAACCATCAGCTTAATATTTTCAAAGCCTCGTAGATGGGTTTACAGCTTATTACTAAACCTCTGTTTAGTCAGTTAATTGTACGTTAATTGCATTGCAAATGAAGCAGTTTCGTAAAGTTCCTGATTTGATGGTTCTGTGAGTCAATGGCGTTGAAGTTGCAATCGATTTATTCTACATTGAATGAAGAAGATATGATGAACTTTTTAACTGTCCCGGCTATTTTAAACCAGGCCTGCTACAGTAGAATGAGGGGGAAATCAGTCTTGCATCAGGTACTGTGTTAAGGGTACGCATGAATCAACAAAAGACAACTAAATGAAAATCTTCTCTCTTCAAATATATTGAATTTTACACAAAACACTTCATCATACACCCAAACAAACAAAATATCACAGAATGAAAGTCCTAGTGGGAGTGGATAAATGTGAAAGGCCCCATAAAAGATGTTGACGGATAATGAGGTTGATGAAGTGAGCAAGTGAGTCTTATCTAGGAATGGTAGTAACTGATGAAATTAAGTATTTGTCCTTCTGGTTGCAGCCCGGGATTCTTTGAATAAAGTCCTTGGGCAGTTGCCCTCATGCACCCAAGCAAACTCCCAATCCAGCACTCAAGGGCTATGTAAGTCACGGGTAATACAAAAATCCTGGTTGAGCAGCAAACTTAACGTTTCTCAGACCAGGATTACCATTAAGAACAGCAGATACCATGTGGTTACTCAAACTGAATCTACCTCTTACTCTCCTACTTCCTCTTTTATCTATAAGGTAGAGGTGCTACTGGTGCCTGCTAGTGGATGGGATGAACATAGCACTGGAAATTAAAACAAATAAACATGTGGCAGACAGTGACTGTTTCAACTTGCATGGTTAGTTCGACTCGTCATGGTCGGGGAAGTTGCACATGGCTTGATGTGTTGGGCCTGCCAGCCCACGACCTCGTGGTCGAACCAGGTTTCCTGTCCCACACGCACAGCAACCAGCAGAAACAGGAAGAGAGAGGAGGAACTTGAGTGGAGGCTTTTAACCTCTGAGGATGGCTTGTCCTCCTTGGTGTCAGTGAGCCAATCGTACTTAAGCTTTTGGAGGAAAAGTGTTACGGCTCTTTTCTAACAGGGCATTTGCATATGTAACTGGATTCGGTGCTGTTAAAGAAACTATTAAAGATTCTTGTAATACTAATATGTTGCATAGGTATCAACATATGATATACACGATCATGCAGGTCATCAAAGTACAAATTCGTAGATACACAGAATTATATACAGTATATATCTTAGTTATTTGAATAACAATAACTCATTCATTACAGGATTGATACATACAGTAGGCAAAAGCACTATAAAAGAATGTGTGACCACATAGGGAAATGGAATGCATGGTTGTACATGTCTCGAGTGATTATTCGACTGAGTAGGAATACGGTACATTATCTAATAATTCTATCATGAGGCATGCATAGAACAAAATACAATACAAGAGATACCATACCAGACAGTAATAATCATACACACAATATCCTAGGATGCATGTTCATTCATCGATATAAATGATATATTCGTCTATAAATGAATGCAGGAAAGTCTGTTTTAAGGGCTATGGGTCTTTCCTGTGGCCTGATTCAAATAGCTTTGGAGATCTGCATTCTTTTAAGTCATAAAACCATGGCAACCAAAAGCCTGGTTCTATTATTCTGCCCGTTGTCACAGACGCCTTGTTTTGTGGTTGTTGAGGGGTTATAAAGATTATTTGTTAAATATAACAAATAATTGAGTCTGGTTAGTCTCAGTCGTTACATAATCCCCCCTTTCGTTTGCTGTTGTCCCTCCTATGGACAACAGCGAGCGACGTCGAAGGTGCAGAAAGATCAGACACACCTCCGGCATATAAAGCTGGAAGGCCGTGGTGGTCTCGTAGACCGTAGCCAAGTTCAGATCTCTGGGCTTGTGCAGCAGTGCGTCACCTGTCATCCTGAAGTCAGTTCTTTTGGGGCAGGTGTTTGCTTGTGGTTGCAGGAAGTGGTTGGGGGTCTGTGTAGCATGAAGAGGGTTTCAGACTGACCTAGTGCTGGTGGCAGGAGCTGGTTGTTAGCCTCTCAGTCACCAGAAGTCTGAAGGTTGGAGTGCTGCTCTGCTCTTGTGGTGGTGCTGACTTGAGCTTGCTTGAGCTGTGTTTAGCAAGGAGTCAGAAGCTTGTCCTTCGCAGTACTACTTTGGTGAGTCCTGTTCAGGGAGCTGTCTTGCTTGTGCCAGCAGCTCCTGTAACTTTTGAGGCAGGCTTGTCCGGCTGTCCTTGTGCAGCCTCCAATTGACACTGTGTGAAGGATGTGAGGGAGGATTTTGTTGTCGACTGCGGTGGGTCATTCTGTGGTGTTTACAGGTTGAGGGTGCTGTCTTCCAGTGTCTTGGCTGGTACCTGGGCTGTTGCCATGGAGACAGTTCTGCACTCGTCCTGTGCTTGCTCTGTCCAGCTGTTGGTAGTGCCAGAGCCAGAAAGGCTTGTACGTGTCGTCAAACTGCTACTCAAAATACCGATGGTTCTTCTCACAGGTTGTCATTGTGAGGGTAAAAAATAAGTAAAATAAAACAATAAGATAAAATCATTAAGTGAAAGGAAGAAAGGAGGGTTTTACCTATTTAGTTTTAGCTTGGAGAAATGGCTAAGAAGGAGTCACTTGTGGGTGATTCTGCAGTAGACTCATAAACCTAGGGTAGCCTGTTAGCTAAGTTAGCAGGGACACACCAAACATCTCAAGGTCAAAAAGAAAGACAAACAATGGCAAGTGTTTCTAGTTCTACATGAGGACTACAGTTTGTTTATCGGTAGCCCTTCTTCTTGCACTAGGCCTGGCACTAAGGAGTGAGTAGGGGTAGAGAAGAAACAGGTATACGGGTTACTAATAACTGGTATAACTAATTTAAGAAACAACAGTTGCTAAAACTACTGTAATCCTATACAGAGAGGGAAGATTGTGATGGTAAAATAACTAATATAAGGTCAAAGTAAAAAGTAGAAGGTCCTAAAAGGAAGGGTAAATTGACAAATTGATTTAATTAAATTCCAAATTTTAGTTAATAATTAATCATTTTGTTTTCTGTGCGCAAACACCCGAAGCGCGCCCAGAAAGCTGCCCCTCAGACAGCACGTGAATAGCCTATTGAGTTCTCTTTCATGTCTTCTTGAGCTTGAACGGACAAATTTAAACAAAATTGTCAGAATGCCGCATAGTCGGTTATATAAGTGAATGCAAACCGTTGAAAAGAAAACGCGTGTATGTTGGATACACGTTCTTAAAGTGACAGCAGCCTAATAAACCTACTGCTGTCTTTGTCCTAACAACAAACTAACAGCAAAAGACAAAGGGCACATCACTCACTGCTCTTGACTAGTTGAGCCCTGCTGGAGCAGCTCTAAATATTCACTGTGCTATTAAATTAAAGATAAAATATGACACAGCAACAATATGAAAAGTGAAAGTAACAGTAGCTCTTACAATACATTTTAACAGATAATTAGGCATGAAAATAACTGAAGGAAATATCTATTTGCTAAGCCAACTAATTTGATTCAAGTGCGTTTGATTTCTATACCCAATATTTAAAAAAATATATTATTTAAAATATATATTAACATGGTTTTCTTTGTGTCCTCATTAGCCGGTCTGTCTGGCCACATTTGCGCAAATTCGCAGTATTAAATACACCCTTCAGGATGACGGAAAGACACTGCTACATATATCTATAGACGGAGCTAAACAGGTAAATGCATCTAAATGTGTCTGAACATATTTGATCTGTTTACCTTCCTTGACTTTCTTATGAAGATTAAAATAATGCATATTAAAAGATTTGGCCTTTCTGTTTTGTCTTTTTCAGCCTTTGTCCATCAGCACAGCATCTCTGGCCATTGCAGAGAACATGGTGGATTTAATTGATGGCTACTGTCGTTTGGAGCATGGAAACGAGGCGACTTTAATAGAGCGGCCTAATAAAGGTGCAAATGTGTTATTCTTTCATATTACCAGGGCAATTACATGGAATGAAATGTATATACACACAATAAAGCAACAAACAATAAAAGAAAATGAGAAGAGGGTTATAGAAAAAGGGAGAGAGATCACGGAAAGATCACAGAATGGCAGATTACCTGGACAGTTAACCTTTGAGAGACAACAAGGAAACAAATCTTAATGCTCTGAAAGCTCGAAAAACGAATACTTGCTCAATTAGCTCTCTTGTGGTGCTGAGTCAAGAAGGCGCGTGTGTGTGGCTGTCCGTCGGAGCGTCACGTGGTCTGTCGGTGGGTCCGGACCGCGCTTCGTCACAGGTTTAAATGTCCATTGAAAGTAAAGTTTGCCAGCTAATTCAGGCTAGTAGAAATGAACAAAGTAGAATACAAAGCTAACTAAACTAGCTTCCTTTGTCTTGTCTAAGGACTCATCTGCCTAGTTTATGACCTTGTTAAAAAGATGTGGTTTCTAACCAGAAGCTGTTGCACATAGAACAATACATTTTACTGTTCTTTCCTGTATCTGACCAACTCCGTGAGACCAAGAGGATCACAACTATACCAAATAAAACATATACACATAATAGGCATACAAAGATACCCCTCAATGTATAATTACAGCGCTTATAGTTCATTTAATACTATGACATAGATACCCTAATAATGACATGGGCGCATGCAAACACACAGGAATATATTGTATACAGTTGGCAATGGCTCATATTCTGAGTTTAATGTAAAAGTCCGTGTATGTGTGTGTGTGTGTGTGTCGTGGCATCTTCGGGAGAAAGTTCCGTTATCTCCCTTGCTGAGACGGGGGGGAGGGGGTTGGAATTCTATTGAAGCTCGCAAAATGAGTAGCGAAGGAGTGCGCAAGCGTCTCTGGAGAGGATCGTAGAGTCGTAAATGGTGTCAGAAAGCAATCTAATCTCAGACATGTTGGCACAATGCCGGTAATTTAGATTGTCACGAGATCTGGTTGTAAAAGCTTTGGATTTCAGGAGGAATGCATTATTTGTGTTCAGATGAACGAACCATGATTCTTGGCCAATACGCTACAAAACCAATGGAAATAGTTCCTCTGCTTCAACAGTTTTTGACTCACCTCATCAGTGCGTTTCCATCGCTAATATAAAACACATAGTGCACGCTGTCTTTGCCACCATATAAATAACAAACTACCGTTTGTGTTTACCAGATAGAGATGCTCGAATCGTTCTACCTCCTTTACCCTGCAGGTGAGCAGTGATGTTTGGCTTTTTCTGTATTTTGTCCTATATAATTAAATTTGACAGTTTTATAGCTGATTCTGTCTGATTGATCGTGTCTAATATTCTATTTCAAAACAGTATGGGAATATATATATATATATATATATATATATATATATATATACCTTTTTATTTTTTCACCTTTTTTCTATTCTGTCCATATAAAATTTTTATTGTAGTATATAGTATATCTTATTTTATCTAACTTTTTATCTAACTTATTTATTGTATTTATATTTGATAATTCTTATTTAAATTCTGACTCTGTCTCATTGATCCTGTCTAACTTTCTATTGCAAAGCAGTATGGAATACACCAGATCTGACATGGAAAGTACAAGTATGTAAAACAAAACATATATACTGCCACATTTTATAAAAGATTGTTAGATAAATACAGTGTTTTGTTTCATTAGTTTTTTCCCCCTCACAGGTTCAGATATTTATTCAGAGATACCAGAAAATAAACCAGTTGCATGTAAGAAAAAAAATATATTATAAGGGATTGATTAATTGTTTTTTTATTATTATTTATTTATTTGACATCTTTAAATCAATCCCCTTATATTCCAGCATGTAAATTCAGCCTCTCACGGAGCGACGTTGTGCTCGGTCGGATTCTGGGTGAAGGTTTCTTTGGTGAGGTTCATGATGGGATTTATAAAAGCAAGGTTAGTGCATTAGTCACACACCTACAGGCCAAAATATACAGCGGATCCCAAGGATTTAGTAGAAATCGCTAGAAACCTATTCAAGTTCAGCTTTCTGGACAGGAACCTCACAAATCTTGTGTCTTCTTTTAGACAGGGGAGCGAGTGAATGTAGCTGTAAAGACATGCAAGGACTGCACAGCTGAAGTGAAGGAGAAGTTCATGAGTGAAGCTTGTAAGTTGTCATAAAACGGATAATTCCTGTCCCTGAATATGATTGGCTGAGCTGCATTTAAACCTGTTGTAAATTACTCTTCAAACATACACCTGTGACCGCATCACATCAGTATTACTGCACCACTGCGTCTGTGTGTTGCTTGGAAACAATTCCGCTTCTGAAGAACTACATTGCTTGGCGGTTCTAAATTCACTGTAATCCATGGCTTCACTGGGCTTATTTTATCCTCCACCTGTAGAAGCAAATTGATGCCTGAATAGAACAATAAAACTCTTAAAACATTGTTACCATGCAGTGATCATGAAGAAACTGGACCACCCACACATTGTGAGACTCATAGGAGTTATCGAAGAGGATCCGGTGTGGATTGTCATGGAGCTTTACCAGTATGGAGAGGTGAGATTCATTTATTTCATTGATTTCAAGCTTGACAACGGTTTGCTCATTTACAGGAAAATAGTCAAGTCACCTTTATTCAGTTTCACAGAAATAAACAGAAAAATAACAGAATTAATGATGCAAACTTATTCAAATATGAAACAGATTTAAATTCTGCACTCTTAGAAAAGAAGGCTCTCTATAGACCATGTAAACAGTTCTGTCAGACGCTTCATATTTATAACCTTTTATAGGACCATTTTATGGATTTAGTTTTAATTTATTTAGTTTTAATTTATTTTTAATCTTAATTAAAGTTTTTGGGCCTTATTTTAACGATCTAATCCCATGCTCTAAAGCGTA
The DNA here is from genome assembly GCA_030578275.1 of Meda fulgida. NCBI lineage: Eukaryota > Metazoa > Chordata > Actinopteri > Cypriniformes > Leuciscidae > Meda > Meda fulgida. The sequence goes on along the minus strand of CM060632.1, from coordinate 8,969,214 downwards.
CGGTGCAAGTGCACTTAGGTTGTGTCCAATCCACTTTTAACGACGGGAAAAATTGTCGGCACGCCCGGCACATGGTCTAAAAGGGTTGTCCATATTCTCTTGATGAGTTATGGGTGTGTTTTGGGCGTAACGTGCAATAAACTAATCAGAGTCTCATCTCCCATTCCCTTCAAAAGCCAGTTGCGCTCGCGCCATGACGGATTCACTATTTACATTGCCGTATTTGCAAGCGGAAAGACTGAAAGTATTATGCAATCTATTAAGATATTTCTTCTTATAGAACCTTTTTGGCATAAAGGGTTTCTTAAACCCAACGCTTCCCGCGGATGAACTCGAAACCTCATGTAACACGATAGGAGTATCACCAAACCAAGATTAAACCAGATTCAAATGACAGAACCCAGACAACAATAGTATTGTTAAATCACACAATTACACAATTACTCATTAAGGGAATAGGAGTGTTTTCCAGTATATTGACTTCTGAAGATACTTTCTGTTATATCTGTTAACAATTACTCTTCTCCAATGTCACAATAAAGGGTCAATCTGGCACTGCTCATAACAGCACATTATGCAATATTGTTAATCATACTTTAATATCATCCTGTTTTTTTCTGTGATTACTTCAGCTAGGAAATTACCTGACGGAGAACCAGCAGAAACTAACTAATATCACCCTGATCCTGTACAGCGTGCAGATCAGTAAAGCCCTGGCTTACCTAGAGGGTGTTAACATGGTACACAGGTACGCCGATACACTTTCTGACCTGTGTGTCCTAAATTAAACATCTCTTTGCTTAAATATATTATGCTACTATTGTGAATATTAATTATTACCTAGTTAGTTTGAAATTCTGCCCATTTGCTCTGGGTTGGTTATTTATCATTAATCATTATCAATAATTCATTTTTTTAACAGAATGGCTTTTCTAACTTAAGTTTTAACTGTATGTCTTTGATTAGAATCAGGTTTGTTTGACATGCTACACACATATATCTAAGTTTTATTTGTTCTCTAACAATGTGCAATAATAGGTGTACAGTACATGATTATAGAAGAATTCTGTCTTTTTTCGCATTTTAAACTGGAATAAAGACACTGACACCTTTGTCTTGCCAATTCTGTAGCTAAAATTCTAGGTGTTCTAAATACACAAATATTTTAAAACATTGGGAATGACAATAAATTGTTCTGTTCATGGGTGATATTTACTTTTAGATTTTTTTTTACCAATTCTTTAAAAAAAGTCTCTTCTGCCTACCAAGGCTGCATTTATTTGATCAAAAACACAGTAAAGACCATATCAATTATTCTATTTATAATTGACTATATGACTATATTTTAAAATGTAATTTGTTCCTGTGATGAAAAGCTTTACTAATGATGATGATGATAACTTAATTATCAAAGTCTGAAAAATTGTCTTGCGTTACAATGTTCATTCACAAATACAAAACCACACTACAAAAACAAAACCTTTAATTTAACAAATTTTATTTATCTTATTAAACTCTAATACAGCTGAACAGTCTTCAGTATCACATGATCCTTCATAAATCATTATTATTTGATGATTTGCTGCTAAAAAACATTTTATTTATACTTTTTTTGCTGTTTAATATTTTGTAGAAGCTTTGATTCTTTTTTAAGGATTATTTGATGAATAGAAAGTTCAACAGAGCAGCATATATTTAAAATAGAAATATTTGTAACATTTGAAATGTCTTTACTGTCACTTTTGATCCATTTAATGCATCCCTGCTGAATAAAGGTATTAATTTATGAATTTTTTTCACAAAATCAGGACTTGATTTCTCACACCTCACATGTGCATTAAAATAAACAGCGTTTTGTTGTAGGTGTTTTCATATCTCCTTTTGATAATTGTCTATATAGTATCTCATGCGTGTGGTTATACAAAGCCTATTTTAGTGGTGCATAGATAATCAAGTTACTCAGTTCACTGTTTTCCCATCCAGAGACATTGCTGTGAGAAACGTGCTGGTTGCCAAACCAGACTGTGTGAAGCTGGGAGACTTTGGCTTGTCCAGATACATAGAAGAGGAAGAGTATTACAAAGGCAAGTTCTGACTAGATGTCACAGATCTCTGTTTTAATCTAACTCACACTAATATAGCAGTTTCATTTAGCTCTCATTTCTCATGCCGAATGTTGTCAAATGACACTTTGTTCTCTCTCCGTAGCCTCCGTGACTCGATTACCTATCAAATGGATGGCGCCAGAGTCCATCAACTTCAGACGGTTTACCTCGGCCAGTGATGTCTGGATGTTTGGTTAGTGACTTTTGAAGAGTGACGTAGCGTTAGTGAGATGAATGCGTTTAAGGATGCACGACGTGTTGTGTCACGTTCGCAAAGCGCAATGCAGACAATGCAGAAGCTGAATCACTGTTTTGATCATATTAGGCAATGAATCAATGTAATCATCAGGATTTTTCAAGCCATCGTCATGGTGTAAATCCCTATTTCCTGTTGTTATTCTTGCTAACTTGTGATTCTTCAAGAATTCTGATTCTTGTGACGAACCAAACTTTTCACAATCAAAGTTTTGCAATGAACATCTAAAGCAGATCAGAAGACGCATTTGTAGTTCCTGATTCTTGGCGGCTTCCTGTGGTTCTCCTTTCAGCTGTGTGCATGTGGGAGATTATGAGTGGAGGCCAGCAGCCGTTCTTCTGGCTGGAGAACAAGGATGTGATAAACCAGCTGGAGCAGGGCGTCCGTCTACCCAAACCCGAGAGGTGCCCGCCAACCCTCTACTCCCTCATGACCCACTGCTGGGCCTACATCCCCCGTGAGAGACCCAGCTTCGCTGAGCTAGTGTGCAAACTGAGGTACGGCACTGATAGTCATCAAACGCCTAATAAAAATGATACAAACTGACCAACACTTACAGTAAGTGGACATTGAGAGAAAAATGAATATTATATAAAATTATATATTAAAATTATTATAAATAAATATTAAAATTGTAAATAATAATACAAATTCATATAAAAATTATATAAAAAAATAAAAAGCCAAAATGTCAGTCTTAAATGAATGTAAAGAGTTGTGAGAAAATGAGACCCGTTTGAGATCCGTGTCATATGCATCAGCGGCAGGTCTTAAAGTGACAGCAGCCACTAATGCTGTCTGCCATTAATGTTAATCAAAGAACAGAGGGAACCAGGGCCCAAAATTAACACTCGCCAATCGCCAAATGCAAGTAAAAATCGGTGTTGCCGAGTATATGAAACCATGTCAGTCGCTTTATTACACAATGCAATGTTGTAACAACATGAACGTGAACAAACGTGAACGATATAAGTAACAATAAATTATACAAAAATTATTGAAAAATATTAAAATTTAAATGTTAAAAGTTCTATTAAAAATTTAAATAAACATGTAAATCATACTGAATAACACTATAAATGGTCGGGAAAATAATATATACAAAAAATTAAAAATATTACAAGTAATATTTTAAATAAAAAAATATATATAAATACGTATTAAAAAATGATTATTTTATCATTTTTAATACGTATTTATATATTTTTTTATTTAAAATGTTAATGTTAATAATAATATATAATAGAAGTAAAAATGAAAAAAACTGTAACATCAAGTGTTTTCTGTTTGCTTCCCACAGTGATGTTCATAAAATGGAGAAGGAAATGGAGGCGGATGAGCTAAGAGCCAGAACCCGTTCCATAAGCTTAAAGCCGTTTCATGACGCTCCACCGAAGGTGTCTGTCTTTTCACTCTCTATTTCTTTCATACGGTTATTCTTGTACTATTTATCATATCATATAATTTTTCTGTTCATCTCCATCTTGTTTTATGAAAAGCCATCAAGAATGAAACCATCTGGTTTCAACACTCTCAATCCACATCTACATTGGCAGGTGATTTTTCCTCCTATAATGTCTGTAGTTGCTTTAACTGCACAAAACGCTGCAGCCCCTTTGTATTTATGAGTAGATTTGCATTGTAATGTTTGAAATGCAGGCCTAGGTGAACTCAAAACTTTTCTCATCAAATTCTCCCACAATTTATAGCTTTATTTGCATATATTTCAAAGAAATTTTGAGAGAAACATCTGACACAATGTTAATACTGAAATAAAACACAACTTAGAGATCCATTACGTCTCCTGAGCTATAAAAGAGAACAGACTTTTACTCTGTGGATGATGCATTTAAAATTGGTAGACTAACTGAACTATAAACAGCTTTTTGTTAGTCCCGTCTATCTAGGTCAAGTCACACCATTTCCAGTACGTGTGGTTTTGACCTGCTTTTCTGCATTTGTGCTCAAAACCGCCATGTTATGCTTGTCATTGTGTGAATATGTTTTAGCGTGTGGTTTAGTTTCGCTTGTGTGTGTGTGTGTGTTTTCTTGCTCATGCGACCAACTTTCCAGCTACCCGAGTCTCTGCGCATTAGCTCGCCTGTCCTCTCCAGCCCTCCAGACTGGCGTTCCGCGCTCACGCTGACCCTGCCGCTGTGCCCTCGCCGTGGCAGTATGGGGGTAAGAGCGCCACCTGCCTTCAGTACTGCAAACATACTGCTCCGGTGTGTCCTAGATCATCTCAGTGCAAAACAGGATTTTTTTACTCAGTATTTGTGTCTTGTTTTCCAGTACAAATATCCTAACATTCTTAAATCAAGATACATTTACTTGAGAAGCAAAATAACATCCGATATTGCGTCTTGTTTTCTAAAAATTTGAGATTGTTTGTTCATAACTTTGAGAGAATCTTGCCAGAACGTTAGTTCTGAGTTCTGAAGTTCTGAGAACATTCCCTTTTATTTCCCATTCCCATTTTTCTGACCCCATTGGCAGACAATTATTCTTCTTTTAAGTTTAAACTCACTTAATATTGATATATTTTTTAGAAAACAAGACTTAAAATCATGTAATTTTTGCTTACTGAGTAAATGTTTCTTGATTTAAGAAAGTTTAGAAAACGAGAAAAATACTGAGTGAGAAAATCATATTTTGCAGTGTTGCTAGAAGACTTTAAAGTCAATTACCCGCACAGACAACCAAACACTGCCCAATAACCTAAAAGACCCCATGAGATGCTTGATAGGCACAGTTTTCTTTCCTGTGTTGATGTATTTCCTATTAAAACAAGAAATTCAGCTGGGGAGAAAATCATCCTATTTATGTAACAAACTGCCTTTAGTTGATGTCACAGCCTTCAAAAACACCCATGACAGCTTGTGCCATAGAGAGACTTTCACAATGAATCAATTTCAGCCTCTTCCTTATATGAAAGGAAATAAAGTATGAATCTTTCCGCAACAGATGACGCAGAAGAACTATGATTTTCTTCATGCTGATGCTAGTCGGAAGCAGGTGGTATTTATAACTCACTGAGAGGGAGGGACTATTCAGCATTTGATTGGACTTCATTTGCATTTATACTTATGCATTTGGCACATATTATATTGTACACATATATGTTTCTACAAATTGTTGCATTCAATGACTTTGGCGTTGCTAGTTCTATGAACTGTTTGAGCTACAGGAATGCTTATTGACAAAAATTGTTATAGTCCAAGAGAGTGCTACTTTAGAATTGTTTATATACTAGTATAGTGTTTTTCCAATCCACTTTATTTCCATAGCACATTTTACAAACAGAAAGTTACCAAAGTGCTGCACAGAAGATTCAAACATACAAACCAGTTAACATACAATAAAAACAAAATAAGAGCATCTAAATACTAAAATACAGTAAAACAGTAAAACAATAAAAGACATCAGAGGACCACACAACACATGTAGAGTTAAAAGCTAAAGAGTAAAAATGTGTCTTTAGACAAGACTTGTAGAGGCTGTTCGGACATGGAGGGGCAGAGCGTTCCAGAGTTTAGGTCCAACCACAGAAAAGGCCCTGTCCCCTCGAGTTTTGAGTCTTGTCTTGGGGACTGCAAGCTGGAGCTGGCCCTCCGACCTCAGTGACCGCGCTGGTGTATAAATTTGGATGAGGTCCGAAATATATGTTGGGGCCAGTCCATTTACAGCTTTAAAAACAAACAATAAAATCTTAAAATCAATCCTAAAACTAACAGGAAGCCAGCGTGAAAGTGCGTTGTGATTTATACCGGTATAGAGTGCATTACAGTAGTCTAAACGAGAAGAAATAAAAGCATGTGTAGCATGTTCAAAACCTGTTAAAAGAAAAAAACGGTTTAACTTTGGCTAAAAGGCGAAGATGATAAAAACTAGATTTCACAACTGCATTTATTTGTCTATTTAACCCCCAGATTAGTTATAACAGGATGCACAAAGTCATTGAGGGGGCCCAAATCTATCGTGGGGTTTGTGGGGCCAAAAAGCATCTTGGTTTTACTCATATTTAGTTTTAAAAAATGTTGGGCTAACCACGCTTTGACATCATTTAAACAGTCAAGTAGAGGTGTCAGGGGGCTGCCTTCATGCTTTCTGATTGGCAAATAAATTTGACAGTCATCAGCATAAAGATGATAGGAGATGCCATGCTTTTTAAAAATTATTCCAAGTGGAAGGAGGTAAAGTGCAAAAAGAATAGGACCAAGAATTGATCCCTGAGGGACCCCACAGTTAAGAGGCACAGTTGATGAGGGAGAGTCGCCCATTTTAACAGAGAAGCATCTCCCTGAAAAATATGACTGAAACCATTTTAGGGCAATCCCCCTGACTCCCTCACAGTTTTCCATACGAGAAAAAAGAATTGTGTGGTCAACTGTGTCGGAAGCAGTAGTGAGAATGAGTAAATAAGCATGAGTAAACAGTTAATTCATAATTTAAAAATCATTAATAGACATTAATAAGCAGTTTATAAATACAGCTACAAATGATTTTTTCTTGATTTATAAGCATATCTATAAAGTGTTTAATAATTGTATTTTCATACTTTGTTAATGATTAATTAATAATTTCTAAATGAAGTATAGCATTATTTACAAACCAGTTATTTAAGAGTTGTCAGTGGTTCATAAGATCATTTAGGTGGATTGTGGAGGGTTCAAGACAGACCCAATGATTTTAAAAAGAACACGTGGATTGTTGGCATTTTGAGAAACAATTTCTGAAAAATATTGTGTTTGTTTAACTTTAACAATTTTTTGATAGTTTCTCCAACTCTCCTGTAAAATCTGATAAAACACCTGCAGCCCATCCTTTTTCCACCGGCGCTCTGTTTATTGATATTTAGATTATTATTATTTTTTTAAAAGTTTGTTTTATAAATTTTCTTATGTGCTTTTGTCTTTTTTTTACTAGTTTTTTATTTTTATTTAAAAATAATAATAATTTAGGATTAATTTATATTTATTTTAGTTCCCCTTCGTCAGATCACTACAACGTGAGTCAGAAGTGATTCTGACGAATGGGTATCGCTTGCGAGAGCCTATCTACTTCGAGTGAAACTAAATGAGCTAATGCACATTGGCATGCGATAATTGCACCAGCTGCTGTGCATTGCGGTGCGAGCATATAATGAGCAGCAGGTGCCTCGCATCGTTGTCTTTCACTTCGGACTCAGACGGTGAATGCTGTTCCTGTTCTGCAATCTTATTTGAGAGTGTTTTAACTTCAAAAGACGAGTCTGCTTCTTCAGGAGAACGCCTCTTCAAACTGGTGTTGGTGTTACAGCACAGACAGTGCTGGCCGCGATCTCACAAAGAGCAAAACAGCTGTTTTCACAGCTCAGAATGTTTCGCCTTCAATGAAAATGTGAGTGCTCAAAGCAGGCTTGCACTATCATCCTGTTTGTGTAGCCGCGGTCATCCATGGGGGCTTCAGCACGAGAGAGAGCAGTTTCTTCATCAGAATCACTTCTGACTCACGTCTCCATTCCCTCCTCGGGGAACGAGGGTTACCATACGTAACCAAGACGTTTTTATAATTTTTGTTCTTCAACTTATTTGATTTTAGTTAGTTGCCTAATTTCCAATTTTTAGGTTTTCAAGCTTTTTTTAATGTCATATTTCAGCTTTATTTTAATTAAAAACAATTTTTTTATATTAATAATTTTAAAAACAGCACTGGTGCAAGAAGAAATTGTTGGCCCTTTTTCCTTTTGAAAGACTCATCTATTAATGTATAATTTCAACATTTTGAGTACTATTAGCATATTGATGGACTTCATGATAACAGACATGGGATAAAAGATGCAAAACTGAGTGAGTGTTTGTGTGTGTGTTTGTGAAGGATCATGGTTTTCCTGAGCCCAGCAGTAAGGAAGACGCCCAGTGGCTGTGGGAACTGGACAGACAGCGTGTGCAGGAAACTTTAAGGAGGCAGAAACAGGAAATGCTGGAGGACAACAAGTGGCTGGAGAAAGAAGAGAAGCTTCTGGTAAGTCACCAATAGTGTCTCTCGTCAGAGCCGTCCCAGCTAACAGGGAACCTTCTCAGAACTTTGGCTGATGTCCTGGCAAGATTCTCTCAAAGTTATGAACAAATGTTCTTCCAGTTCAACGATTAGAAAGCCAACGATGTTGGACGCTTGTCTTATATTTTTTAAATGCTCCAACTTGTTTCAGAGAACATTCAAATGTTGTCAGGGAAGTCAAGTCAAGTCATCTTCATTTATATAGCGCTTTTAACAATGTAGATTGTTTCAAAGCAGCTTTACAGAGATAAACATGTAATTTAAGGGAACAGAGATTGTTTTGGCTTTATAGCGGTTCTTGAATAATGTTATTTTCCAGCTAAAGTTAGTTTTGATTGATTCACTTCCGTCGAAATTATCATTTGTTATTAAATTAGGGGTCGCTAAATCGACACTGTTCTCTCTAAACACGAACCTGTGAATTAAGAACGAACATGCGCATTAAGAATTGATTCTTTAGTTATGTGTGTTTGAACTAGATGCGCAGGTTTGTAATTCCCTACAAACCATGCCTATGCAAACTACTTGTCTTGCCTATAAATTTTGAGACAGAATTTTATTTCACAAATGGGAATACACAGGAGATCAATAGCAAGTAAAATATAATATTTATTGAGTGAGTCTTGGTAGCTGATGGTGGTAAAGTCCGGTGAAAGAAGCACAAGGCAGCACAGGGACGCCGGGGTCCAACCCGATCTTGATGGTAAGAAGAGGGTGAAGATGATGATGAAGGTGGTGAGCGTTGTACGGAAGATCCAGGAATAGAGTCAAGACTGGATAACAGGAAGCTGACGGAACGAAGTGCAGGAGTGCAGAACCGACGAAACTATGACGATATAAACCGTGACAAAAGTAACATCCACCTCTGGTGAAAATCAAGTTTTAATGTTGTTTTTATGTCTATGTGGTGTTTTTAATATGCTTTAAGATAAAACATGTGTAAATTCATAAGTCAAACACCATTGCTAAGTATTAATCTTTTTAAAACTGCAGTGAATCAAAGACAGTCTCAAAACGCTATTTAAAATCACTGGTGTTTTTGACATCACAAACTACGTTGTAACCAATCACGTCAACGTTTGATCGTCAACGAGTGAATCTCTGAGCTGGTGTGAGTGAGTGGAGGCGGGGCTCATTTGCATATTCATAGAAGAGAATATACTAATTGAGGCAAGGGTGTAGAGTTACTTTCAAGCTATTTTAAGGCATGAATAATTTAAATGCTGTTTAAATAACTTTTAAATATGTAATTGTGGTGATCAAATATGAGTTTTAAGGGATAAAATGATTGACTACGGGGGACTTTTAACATTTGCATAACCAAGAACGTTTTTAAACATTTTTAAAACATAAACATGTTTTTTATGCTGACAGAACATTCAGAAATAACGTTTTCATGTGAATGTTAGCAAAACATTCTTTCTCTCTTAATCTTGTTAACACGTTCTTGATATTATGCACGATTAATAATTATTCTGAAGAAAACATTAGTATTTCTAATATTTCCTAAAAGTCTAACGACTTGCTCTGCCACTGAATTGTTTTTCCTTTTTGACTGACGTTTCTGTTCTGCATGTATTTCTGTGCTATATTTTGTCTCGTTTCACTTGAAATGCGTACATTATGAAAGTTAATCAGGTTGAACAGCATTTCATGTTGACTTTAGGGTCATCTTCATGTTTCTCCGTTTCTCTTTCAGGATCCGTTTGCCAATGATGAGACAAAGGCGAAAGTGGTAGTGTCTTTTTATACTGTCGTCATCACATCATGACCGTTGTTTTCTACTGTTATACACTGCTAACATATTCTTCTATATTTTAGATGTCAGAAAACGAGACAAGCCCAGGTCAGTTCATTTTAATACACGATTACATATATTTTACTTAAGCAGAGATTTAGTCTTCATTAAAACCTGTATGCTAATTTGCGCTCTGTGTTTGAAGTGTTCTGAAATAATATGATAGCCTTGAGTGATGAACAGCAAATTTAAGTTGCATCATGGACATGATTCGAAAAGGTTAAATGGTCCTGAAAAAGTCACACTTGTATTGTTCGTGCTCAAAAATGACTGCATTGGAGATGAATTTCATCTAGGGAAAACATTTGGTACTTCGCTCAAACAAAATTTTAGTGAAAGCTCAACTTGTTTAGATTTATGGCTTTGATTTTCTCTGAGTTTTAGAGTAAAACATGATTTAGAAGTATGTCAAATATATATAGATACAGGACATGTGTGTGTATATATATATATATATATATATATATATATATATATATATATATATACAATTTTTATATTTTAGTATTTTTGTGCATTTTTCAGAATACTATACTTAACTTTTATAACTTTTTGTTTCCTTTTTTTTTATTACTTTTTTCACTTCAGCAATTATCTACCTTCTTTAAAAAGAGACCAAACTTAAGTCTGTGCTCCAAAGCATTCAAGATTTACAACTGTTTAGGTTGGAAGTACATTTTTCAGGTCTATGCCCAAAACGTGGTTAACATGTAATAAATGGATCATAACTATTCCATAAATATAATTTAGTAACATAAAAAAATACAAAATATTATAGAATTAAAATATATTGCATTCATTTCATTGAAATAAAATTAAAAAATTCTGCCAGTTTTTACCGCTACGTGAGCAGCGCCAGAGGGTTAAAGGTGCAGTAAGCAATTTCTGAGAAACACAGTTAAATATATAGAATTAACCCAAACAAACACATCCCTCCCTTCATTGCTCCACCTCCAAAATGCATGAACACACAATGCAAGAGTGAATGTCTCTTTATTATAGCCGGAACGAAGCAAAACAAAGCTTCACGAAAAAATAAAGCGAAGATGATGATCGAATGACAAGGAAGAACAAAAAATGAACACAGTACACAAATATACTTACAAGCAAGAGCAGCAGAGCAGCTCCAGACAAACAATGACACTCAAAACTGTCCTGTTACTATAACTAACATTACAAAAACAGCATTTCTTGGCTCTGTGAAACAGCAAAACCAATGTTACTCACATACAGAGCAGAAACAACAGAACCTCGGAATCCGTTTTCAGGCCTTCGTCTCTCCAGCGCTGAAAAATGTGTTTCTAATATTAACGCAGGTCCTAAAGCTCTTGCCTGATCATAACCCTTCTTTTTCCAGTGATATTCCTGACATTTTCTCTTTTGTAATGTCTCTTAGCCATCTCTCTTTCTACAGTCTTTCTTCAAATCTCCCTCTTGCTCACTCTCTCTCCTCCCCCATCATGACTGGCACACCCCCTAATGCTGATTGACTCACTCTCCCTCCTCCCCGATCATGACTGCCACACCCCCTAATGCTGATTGGCTCACTCTCCCTCCTCCCCGATCATGACTGCCACACCCCCTAATGCTGATTGGCTCACTCTCCCTCCTCCCCGATCATGACTGCCACACCCCCTAATGCTGATTGGCTCACTCTCCCTCCTCCCCGATCATGACTGCCACACCCCCTAATGCTGATTGGCTCTCTCTCTCCTCCCCGATCATGACTGCCACACCCCCTAATGCTGATTGGCTCACTCTCTCTCCTCCCCCATCATGAGTGACATGCCCCCTAATGCTGATTGGCTCACTCTTTCTCCTCCCCGATCATGACTGGCTGTACTGATTGGCTACAAGTGTGTTGTGCTGCTTGGTCCATTCTGCTTCCAACAGCATTTCTCTGAAATCACTTACTTCACTTTTAAACAACAGCAGCGCTTATATTTGGGTGGAGAGCGGGGCATTTGAATCGCGTGTAAGAGCATATTACAAAACTGACGGGAGCAGCTCCGGTGCAGTGACTGGATCTAAAACCCCCGTATCTCCGTCGCTGTAAGTTACCGAAAAACCACACACGAAAACCCACGGAAGACATGCTTTTGTGCAGCGGAGAGCGGGTCTCTCGCACTGCATGATGTAACAGAAAACTACAGTAGTTGTCCAGTGCGGTTCCATTCACACAGCACATTTTCCGAGAATGCGGTTTTGAGTCCTGAAAATTTACATGCATGAGTTCAAATATAGAATGCAGTTGTCACTCCCGTAAATTACTTAACTGTGTGTGAATGAAACTGTATAAGGACTCAAATATAATATGACAACCATGTTTTGCTGCTGTCTGAATGTGGTCTATTCAGTTTGTGTTTGTTTTTCTTGTAATATTGATATTTTATTTTATTTCAGCTTTATTTCTGTTACAGAACAAGATTTTGAATAGTTTTTCGTTTCAGTTTTAGTTAACAATGACAACACTGTTTTTGATGCACCTCTGGTTTGACGTGATTAAGGCTCAATCCCAATTCACCCCTTGCCCCTACCCATTGGCCCTACCCCTCTGTTTTGCGTGTTCACGTCTAAGGGTAGGGTTTCCCGATTCTTGTTGTGATTGAGGGGTAGGGCGAAGGGGCAGGGCTACATAGCCCTTGAAACGGAGATTTTTCAGAGGCACACTCCGAACCGAGGACTACGAGAAAGTTCCCAGAATACATCGTGAATCACCGGCCAGATGGCTTCGCAAACGGTTAAACATTTAAATTTAGCCCCAGATGACAACACCATGCACTTTATTCACTCTTATAATAATAATATAGTCATTTAAATTGAGATATTGTATAATACATTACCTTTCCGAAATAGAAAAGACATACATTTCGAGGAAGGAACGTTATAATCATCTTGTTTCATCAGAGGTAAGAGCAGCGGCGCTCATTGTCAGTGGTTTTCATGGAGAAATCCTGTAAAAACTCGTTGCTTCCGTAATGTCAGAGCCATCATCGACGACTGATGACATATTGGGTTCATGAAGGGTTGTTCCATTTCGTAGGGGAATATTTCAACCCGTTGGCCCTTGTAACTCTGTTTTAAGGGCCAAGGGGTACACTCGAAAACAAGGGGTGAATTGGGATTGAGCCTAAATATGAATCATTAAAGGAATAGATCAGAAATATTTCAGTAGCCAATACTTATACTGTCACAATCTTAATCATAACTTATGGTATCCATAGTAAAGCCTCTTCTATGTTGTCACACTTTTTTTTTTTTTTCTGTTTGGCTCCCAGATCATTTCCAGGGTCCCCCAGAGAAGCCCCCGCGGGTGTCCGCTCAGGTAATTGCTGCCTTAATGCGTTTAGGGAAGGGGTTGAAGGGCAGAAGAGACTTCTGATCTCTTTTTGAAGCCGCTGAGTAAAGGTGTCAGCTGTCCTTTTGGAGTTTCCAGACGAGCAGATGGCAGCAATCAAAGCGGCGGGTTTTACGGGGAGCTCTGTGACTAAAACCTGATGAGCTTTGGGCCTTTTGAGCTCACCTTGATAATGGGTCAGTAGAAAGAGGATGAGGGACGATTCCCTCACCACGTATCTTTAGACATCTTTAGCCTTGGTGAAGTTGAAATGAAACCTATCTCCGAGCTTTGCAGTAGCTTTAGTCAGCGCCACCAAATGAGAATAAGGACTAAATCAAATTGAGAGACTGATGACTTTTTTTTAAAGAAGTGAAATGGGGTTCGGGGTTAATATCGACACGAAAACTAAAACCATAAATAAACATTAATTAAAATAAAATATATACAAATAAAAAAAAACTTAACAAAAACAGACATATTTTATTTCAGCTACTTACCAGTATTTCTCATTTTAATTTAGTTCAACTTAATATCCTAAAAAAAATATTAATAATTAATAAAAAACCTAATTATGAAAAATTACTTAAATTAAAGCTCTATTCGGACGGGACTATTTTTCAAGGGAAATTCTTATGTACTTTGCGATAATCTGCAGTCCGTATCTGCTAAATCTGCTAAAAAAGGTTATTTTGATCACACAACCTCTGTACAAATTCCAGAGCAAATTACCTACTGTTTTTCGGCAAACTCAACGGTCCTCTGAGAAATCTAATCCCGTCCGAATGTGAATGTCTGTGATTGCCGATACAGTATTATACTAACGCTTCTCATGTGTTTTTGACCTACCTGATTTACCGTTTGCACACCAATCTTTCACATGCTTTCATTTCGTTTCAATATAGAAAGAATCTGACAATTTTTTTTATTAACAAATAGAGCCAAATCGTGGAAACTATGAACCCTGCTTATATTAATATCAGTGTCAGGTATACTGTCTAGATTTCTCTCCTCAATTATGTGGGTTTATTATACACAGCCATGTCTATAAACTCGTGAAGTTTACATAAATTGGGTTTTTTATAATAAATAAAAATTATAGAAATAAATAATAAATTAAAAGACATATCATGCACAGCACACAACCACATCTATAAAAAACACATACACTCCCACCTAATAAACACAGATGTTCGTCCCGTCCGAATCAGTACGTTAAAATCTCTAACATCGTTTAGAAAACTAGTCCTATTCAAATAGGGTGTATTTTGTACTTTAATGTAAATTAAAGCTAAATAGAAATATTTAACGACAATAACAAAAACACTATAAAATGACTAAAATGGAAACTGAAAATGAACTAAAATAACACTGACATGGTTTAAACCTTAAACAGGCAAGAGTGGAAAATGCTAAGCAAAAAATAATTTCATTTCATTTTTTATATCATCTGGACTTAAATAAAACATATGCCAATTTTTTTTTTTTTTTTATTGATATATTTTGGATTTTATGAGTTGTTTCTCTAAATTCTTTTAATGGACTCCTCCCCTTTTGGGCATCGTCATGTTTCATAATTTATGATCAAAACCTTTTCTAATCTTGACAAAACACATTGTCAGAAATGTCTGAGTCTCAAGGTTCCATATTTTGTGACAGAAGTGATATTTGGACAGAATTGTATTAATTTATGGCAGAATGCATACAATTAAATTCAATGGAATGTAAGTCACCCGGTGGCTAGTAAAAAATATTTTGTAAAATGCATATTTTATAAAAAAGAATAAATATGAAGTACAGTATATTTGATTTAATGTAAGATTTAAACTTCCTTAACTTTTCCATACTTTCATTTTTTTAAGTGCTTTCACTTCAGCAATAATCTGCTGACTGTTTTCTTTAAAACAAGACAAAAATTAGGTCAATATTCCAAAGAATTCTTGAATTACAATCATTTAAGTTTGAATAGTGCATTTTAAATAGAGCTAGTTTAATCCCTTTTGTATACCCTAAACAGGCAACGTGTCTCAGGAGACACATTTCAAAACGTGCTAAATAATAACATATTACTGAATTTTCTCCTGTTTTCTGGTTAAACCACAATGCAAAAACAATTCTCATAATTTCATCTTGATAAAATCTTTATTAAAAACATTATTTGCAATGATTTGCTACACATATTAACAACGACTCTGACCATCATAGCCGGCTCCCACAGCAGAACTGGATCGCACAGATGACTTGGTCTACGATAACGTCATGGAGATGGTGAAGGTCGTGGTACAGCTGAAGAACGATGTCAACACGTTACCAGCCTCAGAGTACGTCAATGTGGTGAAGGTAGGTCAACTTTGAACATCTTATTTCTGGTCATTTATGCTTAATGTTTGGAGCTGTGTTTCTGTTTGACAAGGTCATTATTGTCTTAGTCGGTAGGAATGACGTTGCGCAGTCTGATCCGCAGTGTGGACGACATCCTCCCGTCTTTACATGAGTCCATCAGAATGGAGGTAAAGGATTTCGAAAATATAGCCATAGTGACTTCCCAGCTAACAGAGAACATTCTCAGAACGTTCTGGATTGGTACAAGCAAGCATTCTTTCAGAGATGGCAATAGAGCATTCAGTAGAAGTTATCTGGTCTTTTTATATTGTTCTGAAAATGTTAGCAGAGAAACATAATTTCAACTTTTAATCTCATAATTACAACTTTTTATATCAAAATATGACGGGATGTAATCATAATCATAATAATGACATTTAATCTTATAATTATTATTTATGAAGCCATAATTTTGACTATATCATAATTATGACTTGTCATCTTGTAATTATGACATTTAATCTTATAATTATGACTTAGTATATCATAATTTCGACTTTATCTCATAATTTTGAATTTTTTTATTTTATTTATTTTTAAATAATTATAATTTTATTTTTAAAAATGTAATTTATTTATACATTCATGGAACTTTTTTTGGAAATGTTTTAGTTTCGGAACATTGTAATGTTCTTATACTTTTTACTAAATGATCAAATTAAAGGGGCTATACTGTATGTAAGAATTTTCATGTATTAATCGCTTTTTGTATTGCCAATGTGTGAACAGCTTGTAACGAAACCTTTCCCAAATTTATAGCTTGTCTATGAAAGCCTCTAGACTGATTTTTATGTGAAGGACTCGGGATGTTTTTGCCGTTTAAGCTTGCTCCCAAGAGCCTCTCTTTCGTTCAATGACACATGAAATGTCATTGCTTATACAATGTTCAAGATAATGCCGAAAGAGACATTCTGTACATGTTATGTGTGCATGAATGCTTGCACGAGTAAGAAGTTGCTGGCTGCAGTTCACTTAACAGCCACCGGTGTCGCTAACAACAAGAGTTTCTGAATTCTACGTATAGCGCCTTTAACTTTTTAAACTTGTTACTTTTTTAACTTTCAGAGAACATAAGTTTTCATAACTTAATGGGAACATTAGCAAAATGCTCATTGAACATATTTTTGTCAGCTGGGTTAGTGAGCTATTTTGAACGAACCCTCATAGATGGTTTTACCCTGAAAGCACTGTATATAGTATAAAATATTGTGCTGGGTCCTCTCTGTTCCTCAGATTGAAGGAACTCAGAAGCTGCTGAATAAAGATCTGGCTGAGCTGATAAGTAAGATGCGTCTGGCTCAGCAGAACGCCGTCACGTCTCTGAAGGACGAGTGTAAGAAACAGATGCTGACGGCCGCTCACACGCTGGCCATGGACTCCAAGAACCTCCTGGACGCTGTGGACCAGGCCAGAGTACGAGCCAATATAGCCAAATCCGCCACACCCTAGATCTGATCCCTGATTGGATGTCAAACTGGGGGTTTTATCCAATGAGAAAGCTAGAGGATGAATTTATTTGTAAATGACCTGGCACAACTTGCTTTATTTATGCTTCCGAAAGGTAATGAAAGCAGTGCTTTCGATGTTGCATGTTTTTTTTTTTTAGATATATTTTCACAAATGTACGATTGCAATCCTTTTTAAAGAGTCAAAGATGTTTAATTTCTGCAGTGTTTGTGGAAGGAAATAAATACAAATGTTTTGCAGTTTTGTCATTTCAAAGCATTAACTTATTTAATTCTCTAAACTTTACAAGTATGTTTATAAATAGGACATCAATATAATTAGCATTTCTATAAAGTACAACTGATTTAGAATCACAAAAGTACTTTTAATTGTTCTGAGTTTTCAGTGCCTCCATAAATTCAGACTCAAATTAAAAATCCAATTTGTAAAATATTTCAAATCATTGAGAGGTCACTTTTTAATCAATTTGGTTTACTAGAAAAATGTGTTAAACTAGTTTCATGTAGATAAGATCAATTAAATATTTTAATATTGTTTTTGCCTTTGATCAAACTGTCTTTTTAAAAATTATTTCTAGGTTTTTCATGACAGTGGGAATCCTGGTGTGTTTTACACAATCATCAGCAGAGGGCGACAACGCTCATGTCTCATTTATCATTAGTCTGTTACTTTTTCACACCTGTAAAATAGAGCTATTAAGGGATATGACTGGCAGATAGTCTCACTTACATTAATTATGAAGTCAATCGAAGGAGACATTTTCATGTCACGATTCATCCTCGATTTCAGCTGATAAAGGCGGATCCCAGTTATTAGTTTGGCTTTAATTGCTCTTCATGTTTGGCAAAATAGTGCTTTAGTTCAGTGGACGAGCAGAATTTCAAATAGTAAATGTCATTTTTCTCCCAGGTCCCATTTGACCCACATGGTCCACAGACCCGTCTTGGATAATAACATGACCTTCGCAATATCAAAACCATTGTGTTTTCAAAGACTTAAAAAAAAAAAGTTATAAATAAATAGTTGCCTTCTGACCTTGGAGATAATTGCTGTTGAAAGCGACACGAAATGTAATCTACGATTCATTGAACAGTTGAATAAAGGGTAAAGAGTGAACTGAATTGAACTGCCACCCATCAGGGTCACATAAGCGTTTGCCTCTTTCCCAAAGGTTAATTTAGCATATTGCGGCGGTGACGGCCCCACTCTTTATGCATTGAAACGACAGGACTCGGGTGCAGTTTGATAGTGCTAAATGTCAGGGCATTCAGTTGTGTTTCCTGCGTTGTAACAATGAATTGCGTCCTCAAATATTCCCTGAACAGGCTTTCATCAAAGTTTTATCAAAGGAAGAGAGAGAGAAAAAAAACGACCTCTAATATATATATTACAATGTCTGCCATCTTTTTAATGGTCCCTGTAAAAGGTCTTGGCTTCAAGTGTTTATCAGAGCTCTTGATGTTGGTGTGTATCACGGCTCTTAGATCATTCCTGATATCCAGGGAGGTAAGAAGAGGCCGACCGTCCCCAGCAGGCACACGATGATGAACATCCACAGAAAGATACGATCAATCACCATTCCCACGTATTTCCAGTCCTCCTTGACCTGTCAAAAAGCAAACACAGTGCGGTTCTAAAGTGCTCAGAGCAGTAAAACTGGACAATGTAATGAGGTCAGTGGGGGATATCTGTTTAGCTGGAAAAACACAGGGTTTTGCACTGTTTCAATCAGCCTGTTTCCACTTTAGACCCTTTTTTAAAAGTTATTTCTCACAAGTACAACTTTATATCTCATAATATAACTTGGGACATCATCATTTTGACATTTTATCTCATTGTCACTTTTTATCTCATTATGACTTTTTGTGTCATCATTTTAACTTTATCTCAAAATTATATTTAGGATGTCTTAATTACTTAGTATCTCACAATTTGAACTTTTTATTAATTTAAACTAAGTCATAATTACAACTTTGTATCTCATATGTCTTCGGCATTTTATCATAATTATGACATTTAATCTCAAAATTATGACTTGGTGTATCATAACTTTATCTCATAATTTTGATGTAAATAAAATGTTTCTCATTTTGACTTTATATTATGACTTATGTCGTAATTTTCACTTTTTATCATAGTTATAACATTTAATCTTATTATGATTTAGTATATCATAGTTTCGACTTTATCTCATAATTTTGACGTCAATTTCCAATTTTCTAATTTTTTTTACTAAATTATAATCATGAATTGGTGTTGTAATTTTCCCTTTTTATCATCATTATGACATTTAATATTATTATTATTTTTATTATTATTATCATAATTTCGATTTTCTCATAATTTTGGGTTAGGGTTAGGGTTTTCTCAATTTCCAATTTTATCTAATTTTATGACTTTATATTATAAGTATGACTAAGCATGTCGTAATTTTGAATGATATCATAATTATGGCATCATTTCAACTTTTTATCTCATAATGACAACATTTTATCTCATAATATGACGGGATGTAATTATTATGACATTTAATCTTATAAGTATGACTTAGTATATCATAATTTTTGATCTCATAACTTTGACTTGTCAATTTCCAATTTTATCTCATTTTATGACTTATCTCATAATTACAACTTTCTATTATGATTCACCAGCGCATGATTTTTTTTTTTATGCGTCAGAAAGGGGCTTCCATAATCCCTCAAGTCTGCATGTCTGAAGACTCACTGAAAAGTCTTCATTCTCTGCGTGCAGGTGATCAGCGATGTAGCGCACCCCGTCCAGGGCCTTCAGGACACACGGTGAGAAGCCAGGACCGGGGTCTGACACGAGGTTCGTGAGCTTTGCCGGACACTGGCACAGGTTCATCACGTGTCCTAACTGCCGGAGCTCGTACTTCTGGAGTAAAGGCTCCGAGTCGGACAGACGCAGATATGTGGCGGATGGGGACGAGATGGACGTGGATATCCCCATCCCCACCCCGAACTCCATGTCCTGACAGTCCTGCCCGTCCACGTTGGTCTCCTGCTGAAGCCAGCTTTTAGATGTGCTGAGGTTGGTCGTGTTGCGCTGCTTCAGCTCGGGTTCTGGGCGTCTCATGAAGAGCCAGCGGGGAATGAGGTCCAGGAACACCGAATGAACCCAACTGGGCATTTTATGGGTGCTGGGCGATCGATGGTGCACATTGAGCACAAAAACGGTAATGACTATGGAGAGGGTGACAAATATCATGGTGAAGAGCAGGTACTCTCCGATGAGTGGAATGACCAGAGACGTCGATGGAATGATTTCAGTGATGAGCAATAGGAAAACGGTGAGGGAGAGAAGGACTGAAATACACAACGTGATCTTTTCTCCACAGTCCGATGGCAGGTAAAACACCAGCACGGTCAAACAAGAAATAAGCAAGCAGGGAATGATGAGGTTGATGGTGTAGAAGAGAGGCAGACGGCGGATGATGAAGAAGTAGGTGATGTCCGGGTAGATCTCGTGACAACAGTCGTATTTCTTGGTGTTGTAGGTTCCCACGGCGTTGATGATTGCCCATTCGCCACTCTCCCAGTAGTCCTTCAAGTCCACGGTGTTCTCGATCTGCTCCAGGTCAATCTTGGCCTTGTCGTAGGTCCAGGAGCCGAACTTCATCTTGCAGTTTTGTTGGTCGAACGGGAAGAAGGTGACGTCAATGCTGCAGGAGCTCTTGTAGATGGCGGGAGGAACCCAACTTACCTTCCCCGTGTGGAAGAGGTGGGCTTTGGTCATGTGGGTCACTGCGAACTCACCATCCGCACTGTAGACAAAACCACACCGGTTTATACTGTTGTTCAAGAGTTTGGAGTCGGAAAGATTTTTTTGTAACACTTTACAATACGGTTCATTAGTTAACATTAGTTAATGTATTAACTAACATGAACTAACATGAGCAATACATTTGTTACTATATTAGTTCATCTTTGTTTATGTTGTTTGTTCATGATAGTTCACACTGCATTAACTAATGTTAACAAATATAACCTTTGATTTTAATAATGTATTAGTAAATGTTGAAATTAATATTAACTGAGATTAATAAATGCTGTAGAAGTATTGTTCATTCTTAGTTCATGTTAACTAAGGTACAGTAGTTAACTAATGTTAACTAATGAACCTTATTGTAGTGTTACCGTGTTTTTTTTTTCTTTTTTTTTTACCAAGGTGGCATCTATTTGATCAAAAATTCAGTAAAACCAGTAATATTGTGAAAAATGATTTCAATGTGAAACGTTTTCTATTTTTGAATATATTTTAAAATGCAATTTATTCCTGTGATCAAAGCTGAATTTTCAGCATCATTACTCCGGTCTTCAGTGTCACATGATCCTTCAGAAATCATTCTAATATGCTGATTTTATACTCAAGAAAAATATATTATCAATGTTTAAAACTTTTTTTTTCAGGATTCCAGTACAAAAGAACAGCATTTATTATAAATAGAAATATTTTGTAACATTATAAGTGTCTTGGCTGTCATTTTTGACCAAGTTTGACCAGAAAGAAAGAAAGAAAGAAAGAAAGAAAGAAAGAAAGAAAGAAAGAAAGAAAGAAAGAAAGAAAGAAAGAAAGAAAGAAAGAAAGAAAGAAGAAAATTGCATGTTGCATTCAAAGGGCCATAAAAAAAACTGAAATATTTACTAACATTATAAGTGAGCCACAGAGAGTATATGAGCCTTTTAAAAGTGCTTTCTTTAAAATATGGATGAATTATAGGAAGTGTCTTTGATGTGTCCGGGGTAGAAACTTTCTTTATGCCTCTAGGAAGATGTTCCATGACAATTGCGATAATTACTTCAAATATCTACATCACTTTTTTTTTTTAGCATTTGCTTCAGGTCTGATGATGCAAGAGGACCTCAATTTCTATTTGTCGAGAACAAATTTGCCTCCTAGATAAAGACAGACCTGGTGTTTCCAAAAATAGACAATAGTCATTTGACATTTTATTAAGAGATTAAAACATGCACCTTTTTTAATCAACTAAAGCAGTGCTTAACATCTTATTTCACGCCACGTCTGTTTGATTTCACATATTAATGTTACAGAAACACCAGAGCGCTGGATCTAGAGCCATAAAGACTTAGACCGCCCTCTTTCTTCCAGAGTTTTAACAGGACACTGCGTTAGTTTAAGCATAACCTTTAATGTCCGAATACCCAGTAGGACCACCTTGACAAAATCTTGTCACAACCTTTTTAGAAATATACATCAGTACTTACTTGTTGTACAAGACGATGTCAGGCACCCAAATCATCTCAGACGGGACTCTAATAGATGTCACATTATCAAACTCGGAGGGGTTCCAGCGCAGTTTATAATCGTTCCATTCCTGCAGGATCCAAAGCAACTTACATTGGATTCAAGATACACATTTTATCAGTTTTGATGTACATTTTACAAAGTGAGGTCAAGTCACATGCCTTCTTATTAGCATGTGTTTGATCACCATTAGGCAAACACGGTTATTTAAAGGAATTGTGTCATCATTTACTCACCCTCAAGTTGTTCCAAACCTGCATGAATTTCTTTCTTCTGCTGAACACACTAGAACATATTTTGAAGAATGTCGGTAACCAAACAGTTGACTTCAATAGTAGGAAAATAAAATACTATGGAAGTCAATGGGGTCCATCAACTGTCTGGTTACCGACATTCTTCTAAATATCTTCTTTTGTGTTTAACAGAAGAAAGAAACTCACACAGGTTTGAAAAAACGTGAGGGTGAGTAAATGATGACAGAATTTACATTTTGAAGTGAACTATTCCTTTAACGTTACCTGTTCATCAGTTGCGTGGTTGATATTGATCTAAATTGACAGTGTGATTGTACATCTGTGAGAACTATGCTTTAAGGTTACCTTTGAGGTGTAGAGAATGTATTTATAGTATTTGGTTTCACCATGAAGGATATTTGAAGGGTTCATCATGAATAATATTAGTTAGTTTGAGCTTTGACCACAATATCATTTATTGATCACTTCAATCAAACATAAAGACTGTCACCTGTTTCAGCCAAACGTTTGTTGTCATCATTTGATTCTTCTCATCCTGTGGAATAACAGAGGGTGAAGTTAGCATCAAAATTCGGTCTGGTAGATGAATAAATCCCACAGATTTCCATTAAAGGAGGGACTGGAAACCAGAATATCACAGAGACCCTAGCAACCACACATTTCCATCAGGATATGTAAAGCTCTTCTTAACATTACTAAATTTATGGCCAAAAATGACTTGCATTTGTAAGATGGTCTTAGACTCTTAGTGCATTGATGATTTGAATTTGCCACTCACCAGGACCGAGACAAGCATCAAGGGTAGTAAACATGCAAAATATCAACGTACCACATCAATAAGCTGGGCAATTGAGAGGCCAAACTTGACGATGACAACATCACTGATGTTCTGCACGGGTCTAGACCACTTATTGTAACCGAGGAAGAGTTTCTTAAAGAGTTTGTCTTCTGCATGCGCATGGATCCAACCATCTGATAGTGCTGCAAGAGATATTCACAAGACAAAGCTGCCAGATCTGCTTATTTTTCAACCCTATTAGAAGAAGATAAACATAATCCTAGGTATTTATTTGAAACAGTGGCTAAACTAACGAAAAAGAAAGCTTCAAGCACAGAAGTTTCCAAGCAACACAGCAGTAATGACTTTATGAACTTCTTCACTTATAAGATTGATAATATCATAGACAAAATTATAACTATGCAACCGTCTACTACAGTATCGCATCAGGGAGTGCATTGTAGTCTCCCTGAGGAAAAATTCTATTCATTTGTTGCTATAGGAGAGGAAGAATTCTGCAAACTCGTTAATTCATCTAAATCGACAACTTGTATGTTAGACCCTATACCGACTAAGCTATTGAAAGAGATGCTTCCAGAGATCATAGATCCTCTTCTAAATATCATTAATTCGTCTTTGTCTCTAGGATACGTACCGAAAAAACCTTTAAGCTGGCTATGATAAAACCGCTTGTTAAAAAAACGCAACTTGATCCTTCAGAATTAGTCAATTACAGGCCGATCTCAAATCTGCCTTTTCTGTCAAAGATATTAGAAAAAGCAGTATCCTCACAACTGTGTTCCTTTCTTGAAAGAAATGATATCTGCGAGGATTTTCAGTCAGGATTTAGACCGCACCATAGTACTGAGACAGCTCTCATTAGAGTTACAAATGATTTACTTTTATCATCCGATTGTGGTTGTATCTCCCTATTAGTGTTACTTGATCTTAGTGCTGCATTTGACACAATTGACCACAACATTCTTTTAAATAGACTAGAAAACTATGTTGGCATTAGTGGAATTACACTAGCATGGTTTAAATCATACTTATCTGACCGTTATCAGTTTGTAGCAGTAAATGAAGAGATGTCTTATCGATCACAAGTTCAGTATGGCGTACCACAAGGCTCAGTACTAGGACCGCTGCTGTTCACTCTGTACATGCTACCATTAGGACATATCATTAGGAAACATGGAATTAGCTTTCATTGTTATGCCGATGATACTCAGCTGTATATTTCTTCCAAACCTAACGAAACTTACCAATTCACAAAATTAACGGAATGCATAGCTGATAAAAAAAATTGGATGACTAGTAATTTCCTACTACTAAACTCTTAAAAAACAGAGATTCTAATTATTGGACAAAAAACTTCCACACGTAATAAGCTAGAATACTGTCTAACACTTGATGGCTGCTCTGTTAAGTCTTCGTCGTCGGTTAGGAACCTGGGTGTGCTCTTTGATAGCAATCTTTCATTTGAAAGTCACGTATCTAGTATCTGTAAAACCGCATTTTTCCATCTTAAAAATATATCTAAATTACGACATATGCTCTCATTAACAAATGCGGAACAATTAGTTCATGCTTTCATGACATTAAGAAAAGATTATTGTAATGCTCTACTGGGTGGTTGCCCTGCACGCTTAATAAATAAACTACAGCTGGTCCAAAACGCTGCAGCTCGAGTTCTTACTAGAACCAGGAAATATGACCATATTAGCCCGGTTCTGTCAACACTGCATTGGCTGCCTATTAAACATCGTATACATTTTAAAATATTGTTGATTACTTACTTAGCACTAAATGGTTTAGCTCTGCAGTACTTGAGCGAGCTCTTAACGCATTATAGTCCTTCACGTCTATTGCGATCTCAAAATTTGGGCCAGTTGATAATACCTAGAATATCAAAATCGACTGCTGGCGGTAGATCCTTTTCCTATTTAGCACCAAAACTTTGGAACAGTCTTCCTACCATTGTCCGGGAAGCAGACACACTCTGTCAGTTCAAAGCTAGACTAAAAACACATCTCTTTGACCTAGCATACACATAATATATTATAGACTTCTATAATTCAATGTTAGGCTGCATAGATTAGGTCAGCCGGAACTGGGAACACTTCCCTGAAATCCTGATGTACTCGTTACATCATCATAAGAAGAATGGCATCTACGCTAATTTTAGTGTCTTTGTTTATCCCGAGGTTTTCCCGCAGCCTACCGGATCCAGGCCGTATCCAGATCTGACTAGGAGCTTTGCCTAGACCCGATGACAACGCAGTGCTGAAGTGCCAACTAGCCTTTCCCTATGGAGGATCCCTTTCCCACTCTACAGATAAAACGTTGTGAATCCGGTTCGCGTACCCACCCCGAAGTGATAAAATAAAACAAAATTCTGTATCAAATTACAGTTACTGTAAATCCGGCCTCTAGTTCATAAACGCCACAGGAGAACTGGCCCCCGACTGAGCCTGGGTTCTCCCAAGGTTTTTTTTTTTCTCCATTAGGTCACCTGATGGAGTTTTAGGACACCAGTAGGTCACTTGATGGAGTTTTTCGGTTCCTTGCCACTGTTGCCTTTGGCTTGCTCAGTTGGGGATATTCAAATTAATTAACCAAGCATTAATACCATTGATCAGCCCTACCAAACGTGGATATTTTTTCACTAAGAAACAAACATTATGTTATTTGATTGATATTGTGAAGCTGCTTTGATGCAATTTATATTGTGAAAAGCGCTATATAAATACACTTGACTTGACTTGACTTGACAAAGAGAGAGATTCTGACAGATCTTGATCATGCACTTTATTTTATTAGTGATAACTGATTAATTCAGCACTGTAATTGATTACAAAGTGTCGGATAAATGTTTCGGAAAGGTACTGGAGGATGAGCTACACTGAATAGGTTGAAGTTATGGCTGGGTAAAAGAAAAGACTGGCCGAGCAAACCCTCCTCCTCACTGTAATTACTATGTGTTCCTTAATCACAGCAGTCAGCTCTAATTAATCCAGCCGTCCAGTGATTTGTGATGTGTGTGTTTTTTTCTTAGTACAGAGGGTGGAAACTTCATATTAGAATCTAAATGGAAAGAAGAGTGAAGTCACACATGGACAGGAAACAATGCAATGCAAACACCGTGTATTGAACAAAGGTAAAAAAAAAACAGAGAGAAAGAATATAATATAAATAATCTGAAAACACGTCTAAAATAAAATAATAATATCCGAATTTCTACTCCCACTGGATATGCATAACTACAGATTTTTTAGCTTGTTTAAAAATATTTCATGCACCTGTCAGATTTTGAGATTTGTGCTTTTTGGCTTTTCATAAAGTCTTTTTTCGGACTGGTTGAAAGAAAACATTCAAAATACACTTTTAAGCATATATTTTAGAGCACTTTATCTATTTGCATGTGGAGTTTTCAATTACAATATCATTAAAGGCTGTTTTCTCAAAATGTGTGTTTTTCTCCTGCAATGAGCCAGAAATCTCCACTTCAGCAGCTTTCGACACCAAACCTTAGTTTTTATTCATTTTCTGAAGGTTTTTACAGAGAGGTTTGTTCATATTTAATTTGCCTGATTTTATACAACTTTTTTTTTCTGGCTTTTGACACTATTTTGACTCTAGTATGTAAAAAAAAGAAAAAAAAAAAGATTTTGAACCTGACTCCATGCCAATTTTCAGATTTGTATTCTAGAAATGTATGCATGTATTCCCTAAAATCAGAGGGAAATGACAGGTGAATAGCACTGATGTAGAAGCACATAACCCTGATAGTAAGCCTAAACTTCACATAAACTGTACACTTGTTCCTCAAATCTGATTGGTTGATTGGAATGTTGTTCCAGGATCAACAAAGATGTTGATGGAAGATGTGCACATAGTGAATTCAGGGTCAGATACTAACACTCATTACTTAATCTACAACTTTCTGATAGCCTAGATATTTTGCATTATAATGTAGGTTAATGTTTCATAAACAAATGCAAATGATTTTAAATACATGATAGACTACATGAACTAGCCTAATTCGATTTCCATATTTATATATGTATTTTAGGCAGTAAAAAATAACTGCACTTACCAGGTTTAACATGTTCCACAATAAGAAACAGCAGCCACAAATTCTTCAAAAATAATTGTAAATGATTTTGCCCCATATCAATAGTCAGAAGTCCTCTGGAAATGTGTGAAATGACTGGTCATGAGTGCTGGATGTGAT
This sequence comes from Meda fulgida, assembly GCA_030578275.1. Classification (NCBI taxonomy): domain Eukaryota; kingdom Metazoa; phylum Chordata; class Actinopteri; order Cypriniformes; family Leuciscidae; genus Meda; species Meda fulgida. The sequence goes on along the minus strand of CM060632.1, from coordinate 8,941,272 downwards.
GATTGCTCGTGCATCAGACTCGCACTGACGGACTGTGAGCCAATGATGACGCTGTGTGGCTCCAGTGGGAGGGGTGAACCTGGTGAAGTAACTGCACGTGCAAATAATGCAATGATTAAGTAAATATTAACTTGACACAATTTGTTTTAGGTTTAGCTAATTTCTAACCATACGAGTATTGATTGTGTCGACTGGGTTTCGGTCTCATCAGCTTCCGTTTATTTTAGTTGTAGCTACAAAACCAATTTGCTTCTTGATATTGCAAACTGTTACTTGTTATCGTGATATTTTAATCTATTATAGTATATATTTTAATGGTAACACTTTATTTTACAGTGTCATTGTTATAGGTTACAGGTTACATGTATGTAGCTAGTAGCTTAATGATTATACATTATGCATAATTACATGCAACTAAAACCAACCCCTCATCCTTACCCCTATGGTGAGTAGGCAACGTGTAGTTCATTATTACTACTCTGTACTTATAATTACACTGTAATAGCCTACTGACACCTTAAAATAAAGTGTAACCATTTTAATGTGAAATAATATAGTCGTTTAGTTACAAACATTTGAAAAAATGTACGATTAATACAAATTTGTTTTGACATTTGATTTGATCCCTTTCAACTACTAGGCTATATCAAAGACTTTAAATACTTTAGTCAAGGCATAACTTATTAATTTTAAATAGGTCCTGCTGACGTTGCTTGATATGATAACCTTTCTGGAGCGTCCAATGACGCTCCAGAAAGGTCGAATCTAATCATATCAATGATTCGCCAAATGATGATCCTCGTGCCTCTTGCGAAGTCTGCCTTTCAGCCAATCAGGTACGCGTATTTGGTGAACGTCAAGTTACGTGATTAATATTTAACTAGTTGTGCCTCCGCTATAGTAGCACTGAATCGTATTTATGCCCAGAGTCCCACTATGAATCGCGGGCGCGGCAGTGCCAATCTTCACATCAGTAGTGCTAGAAGTTGTCACCTGTACTGAGTTTGCGGGAACTCTCCCAGAATCTGCGGGATATCAGGTAAATGTAAGACTTTACTGAACCAGTCTTTACTTTTTGGCCGCAGTGAGCAATGAACTTTGTCCTTGAATTCTGTGTTTTTGTCCTGGCAGAAGCAAGTAGAAAGTTGTATAAAGTTTTCTTCTCTGTGTTACTTTTTTGCACAGTGGCTTGTTAGTTTTGAATAAAAGGAAATAACACTAGTTTCCAATGAAGAAGGCAGTTTTGTTTAGTTTGTGGGGTGGTGTTGTTACCCCTCATCTTGCCCAGACTTTTCAGAAGTTTGAGGAAACCACTGGCGTTTCAAGGTATGTGACTATTATTTATTTATTTAAATTATATAAATAAAACACCTTTTTCCCCGTTTTTATATATTTTTAACAACTTTTAGCATTTTGATTTAAGAGTATATTTTATCAATATAACCATTCAAATAACTGTTTTAAATGTATTGTTTTTTTTCTCTCTAGGGGTTTCATAAAGAATGTGAATGCAAAACTTGGCAGTGAGAATGCCTTGTATCGCTCAGAGAAAGGGAAAATCACCCTAACTCAGGTAATTTTCTTTCATTCATGTTAAGTATGATTCATCATTTTAATCTCTGCAATTCAGTATGTTTTACTACAGCAGAAAATGTATTTGTGTGTCTGGCATGATATATCATGTATCCAGTCTGCTTTAGTGCAACACAAATATTTGCTCATGTGTGTCGCTGATTTCTGTTTACATCTTGCAGATGATTTCTGAGTTTGAAGCTGACTGTCAGAAGATAGCGGCCGATCAGTCTCTGTCTTTACCTGACCAATTCTCAGCTCAGAAGCTTTTCAATGCCATTAGTCAGGTAGAATTCAACAAGCCAGTTCTTGATGCTGCTGCCATCCTTCGTCACCACGGTATGTTGCTTTTGCATTGAGACTTGAGAAGTTCTAAATACATGCCTTTTATTTTTTTCTCCAGGGTTTGTTGATTTATCTCTTAAAGGGATAGTTCACTCAAAAAATGAAAGCTCTGTCATCACTTTCTCACCCTCATGTTGTGACTAACTTTCTTCTGTTGAACACAAAAGAATATATTATAAATAATGTTGGTAATCAAACAATTGACGGTAGCCATTGACTTCCATAGTAGGAAAAAAAAAACATATGGAAGTCAAAGGCTACCGTCAACTTTCTGCTTACCAACATTCTTCAAAATATCGCATTTTGTGTTCAACAGAAGAAAGAAACTCATACAGGTTTGAAACAACATGAGGATGAGTGAATGATGATTCATTTTTGTGTAAATTTCAAGTAAATTTTCAAGTATCTGTACTTTATCAGTGTTTTTCTTTGGAAAACCTTTACTTCATAACATTCTAAAGCATAATGTCATTAAAATAACACTCTGCTTAAGTATATTTTTGGAGTGTCTGTACTTTATCAGAGTAAAAATACCACACTCTTGTCCGCCTCTGCTTTTAAGGCATTGCTACAGGCGTCCTGGCCAATGTCTGGGTGGATGACACCCCTCAGAGAGATGCCATCGCTAGGATTCTGTCCGTTTTGGAAAGCCGCTTTGACCTGGTTTTGCGATCCTGCCATGCTGGTGTCAGAATCCCCGAGCCAGACATCTTCAACAATGCTCTTGAGAAACTTGCTGTTAAACCTGAAGAAGTAGGTGCAGTAACTTATTTCAGAAGCTCTGCAGTTGAAAATTGTCAGCAGATTCAAAGCCTGCTAGTTAAAGATGTAACCAAATGTTCTTTTTAATTTACTTGTTTAAGGCAATCTGGCTGGATGTGGATGAAGAAAGCGTCAAGGCAGCTGAAGGTTTGGGAATAACTTCTGTTCATGTCAAGGACATCACTGTGGTTCTTAAGGAAATCCAGAAGCTTACAGGAATAGAGGTGAGGAATTCTGACCCTAAACCACGTAATTCTTACTATGTTGTTTGTTTAAAGCAATCTTATCGATAACCTCTCTATCTATATTTACTACACATGTGTGAGATGTTCTGCCCAACAGGTCACCAGTGAGCTCCAGCCACCCTTTTGTAATCCTGAAAATGTCTCTCATGGATATGTGAATATTAAGGTAATTTATAATGCTTAAAATGCCAAAAGTTTGCTGACAATGTGCTCTTTGACAGAAAGGGTCATGAAAGGGCGTTCTTCTGTTTTTTAGCCTGGTGTGAAGATCCACTATGTGGACATGGGAGACGGACCACCTGTTCTCCTGTGCCATGGCTTCCCTGAGAGTTGGTTTTCCTGGAGGTATCAGGTGAGGAAGATCAACATTTCCAGCAGATGCAACATGAAATCGGCTTATTGTTGCGAGTCTGGCAAAGCTTAATGGTCAAAGATCATAGGTGGTAACCCCGCACACCAAAAAAGACAATAGTATCATTGTTCAGCTCAAGTCAGTTCAGTTCAATGACTGTTAAGTTCATCAGTTATGAAACTATTTTAAACCATTCTAAATCTCTTGTTTAGGCACATTAGTGCTCATTACTATTTCTCAATATTAGTTCATTTTAGTTGTAATAATGTACTAATGGGACCTTATTGTAAAGTTGCCATTGTTTTTCTTTATTGTTTCTCATCAGATTCCGGCTTTGGCCGATGCTGGTTTCAGGGTTCTGGCTCTTGATATGAAGGGTTACGGTGACTCCACTGCACCATCTGGTCAGTTATAATTCTAATAGAGTGTATCTCATGCTTTGATTTTTCTTGATTTTTGCTCATTGTACATTCAAATTGCATAGTCTTGTGTGTGTGTGTGTGTGGCGTGCGCTGTTTGCTCAAATGTTATGCTTTCACTTTAAAAGCAGCATTTCCAGGTAACTGAAATAAATGCTTTAAGGGTTCTATAGCATTCTTGTTCCCCTTTGATCGCTGCATCATCATACCGAGAGTGAAAACGAGCAGCATTGCTCTTCACCATGTGTGTCGGATCACTTCTGAGATGGGATTTGACGTTAAACTTTAATTGTGTGTGTGGAGTGCATGTTTTAAACGATAAGATACGAAAGGCTCATAAGAAACATGCTCAATATAACAAAATCTCAAGGCCTTATTGCTTTTATAAAGCATTTTATTATGTGTCATCCTTCTGATAGAATATATACTGTAGTCAACATTAACTAACTTTTTATTATTATTATCCTCATATGAGAAGATACAGATCATAGAATAATCTCTGTTTTATTCCCATCTGTCTGTGCAGACATTGAGGAGTACTCTCAAGAACAGATCATGCTGGTAAGCAAATCTTTCCCATTAAAAATTAGATTAATTTAGATTAAATCTGTTATGTTTCATGAAATATATATATATATTTTTTTTTTCTCTCCCTCGTGGCCTTTTAGGATTTGGTGACGTTTCTGGATAAGATGGTATGTACTGTTTTTGCTTTCACACATGCATGTAATCACAAGATTATTGAGGAAGGCTACTTATTATATAACAGAATATTAAAAAACCTTTGGCTTTGAAGGGCAGTGTCATGTTAGACATAGGTTTACGTTAAAGTACGTTAGTGATTCCTGAATGTCTGCAATTCAAAGGAATAAAGTACTAAAATATACTGTATCCTATATACAGTGCCACGGCAAAAGAAATGTTTTAACTGAGTTGTGAGTTTGCAGTCTGAATTGAATAAGAATTCAAACAGCATAAATTGACAGCACATAATGGGGTTGTCCGTGCTGGTCGCACATATCTACGATTCTTGAACAGATTAATCTTAGGCGCCGGTTCTTTTTAATGAATAGAGCGAATGACTCACTCACCGCTAGTAATTTATATATATCAGGATCTCTAATGTGTAATTATATAGGCTACTGTCAAATGCAATTACATTTGTTTTGTAAATGTTTAATCTCACAAAAAAAAGCAGTTTTTTTTTAGCACACATCATGTTCTAAAACTGCTTCTGCTCAGATAACACTGATGGGTTTAGGGGCCATTTACAAGACACTGTTTTAAACTAAAAATGGATTTTTTTTTTTCTGCCCATTGAGTTGCACGACAACTGTTTTGTGAAAACGGTGATGTCGTGCGCATACGCATTACATGTTCAGTTTATAGGCGTGTAATGTTTCTTTACAAAGTGACATTGCCAACTTCTGGCCTGGCATGCATAATACAGCGTTTTTAGTCATTTTCTCAATCATTTTGACGATATTGTTGTCTGTCCACGAAAAACACAAGGGAAAACTTTTCTGTTTTTAGCACATCGTTGTTGTGTAAATGTACCCTTAGCTTTGAAAATGTATAAAGAATATCTGGATATTCACACAGTGTTGCTCATTATCAGATCATTGAGCTCTGCTGTTCTGCACCTCTCAAAATAGAGAGGCTAAATGACAGAAAAAACCCCACAGAGCAGTTCCCCTTTTTCAATCCATTTCATTTAAGTACAGTGTTCTTGCTGACTTCAGCTTAAACGAATGTGTGAGCGCTAAAGTGTTAACCCTATTATTCCCCTATTTTATCAAAAGTATCACAAAGCCATGTGTGGCAGCAGAACTGAGAGACAGAGACCTCAAATGAACGAGGCTCTATCAGGATCTCTACTTTCAGTATGCAAAAGGATTCTCATGTGTAATCATATACTGTCAAATGCAATTGCATGTGTTTTGTAAATGTTTAATCTTGCAAAAAAAACAACAGCAGTTTTTCAGCACATATCATTCATGATATAAAACTGCTTCTGCTCAGATAACACTGAAGGTTTAGGGGCATCTAACTGACTTTATTTGTGAGTTGGTTCACAACAGACCAGTGAATTTGCAAGCTGTAATGCTGATAGCACCTGATTTGCAAGTGTTTGTGCTAAAAACACTGTGTGCAAAAGTGGTCCATCCGTTCAGTGAATTTGTCCTGAAACGTATTCATAAGTTTTGCTGGTCTTTTCTGTGGTTTAAATATTCCTTTTGAATGTGGCCAGTCTTTTTCACTTGACCAGACTATATAAATAATCTATGACATTGTCCTGTAGGCCACATGAACTAAATTCATCACAGTATCTTTGGTCCCATTTGTCTTGAGGTGGCAGCTAAGGACAAAAATATGATGGTTTATGACCTCTAACAGTAAACATGCTACGTGCTAGATCGCTTATTATTATAATTATTATTGTTGCAGTATTTTTGTCTGGACAGTTGCCCTATTCTGCTTTATCGTAGCCGCTGAAATTGTTTGCTATCCAGTGTACTCGGTGCATGAAACACCATACAGCATTTTGAAGAGCTTTTTGAAACTTTATGATTCAGAAAGAAGTGTTTTACTAAATGCATTGAACAAACCTGGAAGTGCACTAGATAGTATGTGAACGCCCCATTCTAACTATAACTTGGCTATAATGGTCATTTTTGTGAAGACAAATGCCTAACAGGGACCATATTGCAGGGAAATATTGTGACCGACTTTTTTTAACCTTTTTGTTGCACTGGTATCCACGTTTCTCAACTGATAAGAGCTGCCATTTCTGGTGCATATGAAAAATATCTAATGGCAAATGAAATGAAACCATGCTTCTCATTTGAGCTGTGCAGTGTGGACAGTTTATCGCTGCAAGATCTAGTGAGAAGCATTGAAATTCAGCGCAGAATTCTCTGTTGTAAACAGACTTCACACTTCAAAGCTCTAAATAGTATCCAATTTAAATAAAAATTGAATGTGATGGCAAAAATAAAAAGGTACATTTTCCCCTTTAAAATGAGGGTTTTACATGTTACTGTTGTTCATAAAAGTACATTTTTATCTACATCTCAACTCAAGCTCAGTGCTTTACTGTCAAATGTGTAAGAAATAAACATGCAATATTATTAGTTACTGCACATATTAATGCAAAACAATAGTAATTTTATGATTAAATTAGCTTTGATTAAAAATCCACCCACCCCTCAGCGCTACCAGATCAGGTGCTGGTGCCACCATCTGTAGAACTTAGTGACACTGGTGCTACTGCTCTCAAATGTTAATCTGGAGCTGAATATTTCTGAATAATTGTGTAATTTCTATTCTATCAATGTCCATATAGAAATGATTTACTGAGTCGTGTGCAGTTATTATTGCAACCTGATACTAAAACTATTAAAAACATTTTTGTTAAAGGGATACTCCACCGTTTTTTCATATTAAACGGTTATTCCCTTAACTAAGACGAGTTGATGCATACCTCTCTCGTCTCAGTGCGTGCACTAAATTGCTCTGTCTTGCAGCGACACTTTGTTAGCACTTAGCTTAGCCCAGTTCATTCAATAGGATCCAAGCAGAGAAGCGACGACATACCTCCACGTTTTCCCTATTTAAATAGTTACTCGAGTAGTGTAACTCGACCAAGAACGGTGACACAAAATAAAACGTTGCGCTTTTCTAAGCTTGTAAAATGGATAACTATATTGTATGGCGGAATACCATAGCAAGTGCTTGGGAGCACTCCGACTCGGCGCAGTAATATCATCACTCGTGAAAAATCCTCTCCCCCGCTCCCTCTCCTCCTCACTCTCATTTCCGCCAATAGAACCAATGTGACTGTGCTATTAGCAAACTGTAAGAGATCATTTGCAATGGCGGACTTTGTAGATGATTATGACTTGTTTGTAGCAGACAGATGAACAGGATTTTTCCTGGGTGGTGCCGACAGACACTGTCATCCTTTCTTGCCCTCTTTTCAAAAAACTGATTAACCAGTGGAGTTCAAAGCTTTGTAAGATAAAAACAAAGTAGTCTCTCTCTGCTCCTTCTCTTTCTCAGTTAACATGCGCCTTGTCACAAGCGCATCAGTCATCACAATGAGGCTTTGGCGGGACAAAAATTTGCTTTGGCAGCCGCCAAAATTTTCAATGCAGGAAAAACCCTGATCTATTTCCAAGACATATGTACTTTTTTCTTCTTCTTTTGTCACGGGATCGCATGTTTTACTATCTATGTGTGCCTTGTCTGACTGTCGTAGTACTGTGAGGAGGTCATTTTCCTTCAATTACCTACTATGGTTGGTGGTCTAATTATGTAAATAAGGCAGAGAGAAACACGAATCATGTGATCTGTGTTTTTGACTCCATATGGGATTGAGACTGAGAGTAGAGGAATAAGGTCTCGAGTGCTCCACTAACCAGCTATGCAGCAGTAACCAGACAGACTCCAGACAATGCCTTTCAATATGCTTTAATCAGGGCTGGGAGGATCTCAAAACTATTTCAGATAGAATCCCCCTGACACAAAGAGTACAAGTTTATAGAGAATAAGTGCATGACAGGTGACATGATTCATTAGATAATTTTTCTCTAATATGATTGGTTTTCATATGTATAATGATCTCTTACTAGGTAAACGTGAATTTGGATTCCTTGATTCTTCAGCTTCTTGCTAGGGTCATGAAGTTAAATATATAAATATTGTCAGTCAGCTGTCTAGTTGTTTCCTCTTTTGTTATATTCAGACACATTTTGGCCCAAGTGTTGGGAACCGCTTCACAACTGCTTCTTCAAGACGGTTTTGCTTTCTTGGTTTAGAATTATGAAAAAAAAAATAAAAAAAAATATATATATATAATATCTTGTTCTTTCTTTCAAATATTCTTTTTTGAACTTCTTTTGAAATATTATGCCTTCTGCAATTTTATTTGTTTATTTATTTAAATATTAAAGTAAAATAAAGTAATCAATGAAAGTACATGTATATGTTACAATGTAAAACATCTTCATAGTTCTAAAAATAGTATTAGTTTCTTTTAATTTTGTACTGAAATATGATTTCTCATGTCATGACATTTCCTTGTGAAATTCACCCAGTTTGATCATTATAGCATAGATCAGTTTATAGTTTAGTCTTTCTGCTCCGCAGGGCATCCCTCAGGTCACTCTGGTGGGCCACGACTGGGGCGGTTCTCTGGTGTGGAACATGGCTCAGTATCATCCTGAGAGAGTGAGGTATTACATTTCAAGCAGAGAATCATTAACAAAATGGTTAAAGAATATGTCATCATATTGTTGTGCACATTAAACGGACATTCACACTTTTGCTTCCCATGCTAATCTTTTACTTTTGACATGCAGGGCTGTGGCGTCTCTCAACACACCCCTTTTTCCTGTGGATCCAAAAACAAATCCAATGGAGAAGCTCAAGGCCATACCAATCTTTGATTACCAGATATATTTTCAGAAGCCTGTGAGTAATATCGCCATTGAATGAACATCACATAATTCAAAGTAATTTGTATATACATTACAAATAATATGTATATTGCATTTCTCAACGAAGTTGTATTTTTATTAACTAACATTAAAAAAGATTAAAAAAAAACGAATTAACTAATAGGACATTACTGTAAAATGATACCATTTATATGTATTTCTGCATATAAATATTCATATATATTATATTTATATAAATATTATATAAATATAAATATATCTTTTGTGTCAGGGTGTTGCAGAGGCTGAATTGGAGAAAAACCTTGAACGAACCTTCAAACTGATGTTCTTTGCAAGTACTGAGATGGTAAGTTTCAGAGTTTAATTCAACATTAAATCCATTTATTTCATTAGAGTTGAGACAAAGCAGAGAAAGAACCTTCATTTATCCAAACAATGACAGTTCATTCATAGTGATCATGTCTGTCAAGCTCCGAACAGGAAAAACTCCTTAAAAGTTTGGTATATGCACTATATTCCTATAAGCCTAATAATGGCATTGTGTGTGTGTGTGTGTGTGTGTGTGTGTGTGTGTAATGATCCTTTAAAAGGGGTTATTGGCTCAAAAATTATGTTCTACCTGTGAGTATTTATGAAATTAAAACTAGATTTCCCCAAGATTATAGTCTTGCCAGTATCTTAATAAGAGGTTCAAAAGAGCGATAATAATTAGTTGCTCTAGCAAACATCTTGCCTGAGCAGGAATCTTGTGCACGAGATCTAAAGTGATAGAGGTATCTGTTCGAAATTTACAATGTTTATCACCGGCATCGAAAAGCCAGTGCTGATGGGGATCAAAGAGCTGAATGACCCAGCATCTTAATGAGGGCAACATAAAGGGCTCTCATCTGGGACTCTGATCCTGGAGTAATGAATCACAAACAGCCGGCCGGCCATCACTCAGGCACAGGTCGCACATGCCGCATCTTAATGACTGCGGTGTCAGGGCAGACGGGGATCTCTCGACACAATCCCCTTCTGCTGCACGTCTCACCCATAATACGTGGAAATCACCGCGGAGGAGGAGAGGTGCACGTCAGTGGAGACACTAAGCCAATATTTGCATTCACACGTATCAATGCCATTTATCCAACAAAGAGCCATGTTTATGCTAAACTGTAAAAAGTGAACACCTTTTTTTTTTTTTTGGTGTGGTCAATGAGTAAAGAGTACACGCCTACGCACATATTCAAACGCGCATACCTATAGACTGACCACATAATACGCATGTGCACGGCGTCATGCGTTTTGAAGCTTTACACTGGTGGTGGTTGAGGAGAGACCCTGACATGATTGTAAAGCGCTTTAGGTGTACAGTAGTACATATGAAAAAGCACTATATAAATGCACCCATTCATTCATTCAAATTTGTTTATTACCATCTGGGTAGGTTTTAAGTGAAAGTAAACTAGCTAGGGTAGCCAATGTTTTTCATATACATTATAAACGTTGTACTAGTTGAAAGGAAACCACCTGCAATTTCTTCTCTTTTATAATCTGCAGGATTTATTTCCCAAGTTTAACACTGCTGGAGTCTGCCAGAGAGGTAAGAAAGTACATCAAACTATGACTAACATTTTGAATTCGTATTAGTTGATTAGTGATTGTGAATTGGCAGCATCATTAGCTCCAGCAATTAAAACCGTTTCTGAAATTCAGTCCGCTTCGGTTTTGGTTTCATGTTTTTGAATTGAGAAATGAATGCAAGTTTGATTCGAGTCGCACTCGAGAAGAATGGTAAAAACTGTTTGTGCACCCTCACAAGCCTGCATGAATGCACTGTCCTTATCGTTGTTTTCCTTGTTCATCAGGTGGATTGTTTGTGGGGTTGTCTGATGATCCGCCCCGCAGTGCTATTCTGAGCGAGTCTGCTCTCCAGTACTACATTCAGCAGTACACCAAGAGCGGCTTCAGGTACACTGAGAAAATGGGCTCCAAAATGGGTATTTGTTTGTCTGTGTTCTTATGTGAACATGATTTACTAAAATAGGACATGTTAGTCCTGGAACAACCCATACCAAACTAACATTACAATAAGTGGCGCTTAAAATCTGATGGAAATGATAGAGGTTATGATTGATATCAATGGTCCAGTAAAGGATATTGTTATTCGTGAACGACCTGATTCTCTTCAATTAACCAGTAAAATCATTTCACAAATCGCACTGAACAATTGATTTATGAGTTGGACCGATCTGACTGCATCTGTTCTTCACAACTCACTGATTCAAATGATCCTCAAAAGTCTTCAGTAGTGGGCTAAAGTGATGTCTAGAGGGGATATTTGCTTTATGACCCATGTTTGATTAAATCACAGCAATAGGCTTACAATATATTTGACAAATTATTAATATTTAAATAAAAGGTGAAGATGTGAGTTTTGGCATCCATCTATCGTCGGTCTGTAGATCTCTGAATGTGTTACAGCAAGTCTAAATATGTTTAGATTTCATGAGATTTTCCACCAAAAATGTTATTTTGTCTATTTTTGGAACTAAGAAGAAAGAAAATCATATGAGTTTGGAAAGACAGAATTTTTATTTCTCTCTGTGAAATTTCAGGCACTGCTAAAATATGCATGCTCATGCACCTTGTGGGTGACATGTCACTGAGGGTCTTGTTTTTTTCCCAGGGGTCCTCTGAACTGGTACCGTAACGGGGAGAGGAACTGGCGTTGGATGAGTTCCAGGCCAAGGGGCAAGGCAAGTGTCCTCACCGTGCTCCGGCGCTCTCTGCCAGCAAACCAGAAACTGACACCATCACTGTCAGAAATACCCCAGTGCCCCTTATTCCAGCAAATACACACCACATCTAGGCCTGAGGGGAGCAGATGGTGTCTGTTCCCTTTGCCCCAAACATCTGCCCCTTGAGCTCAAGTGTTCTAACTCATAAATGCATCACTCATAAATTTGCATCTTTATTAGGCTGGGGAATCAACTGGTTCTTCCTTTTATTTGCATATGCAGCATGAAACAACTTTTAAAAATCAATCAAACTTGATATGAAATTCTTATGAAGTTGTGATAGTCAGCATATACCAGGTGATTTCTAATGATAAAGGATTCATCTGGGTTATATTCCACCCCAAAATCAAAGGGAAAAAACTAAGCCCAAAAAAACCCTTAATGGAGCATAGGCTTATTTTTCGTCATGCATAAAACATAATATATTGCAAAGGTTTTTGAATGAAATTGGTTCATTGTTTTTCATTCAGTTCCTTAAGACATCATTTAAAATGCTTCTGCCATCACAGATCATGATGCCAGCTTTAATGGTGACCGCAGGAAAGGACCCTGTTCTTCTGCCAGTCTTTGCCAAAGGCATGGAGAACCTGGTGAGACGGCTTTAGTTATTCTTTCATTGTTAATTCTGCGTTCACAACATGTCGGAATTAACATAATAACAGATGTTCATGTATGCAGACTCACAAATTATTAGCGTCTATTGCAAGTTCAAAATTACGAGACAAAGACGGAAATTGTGGTAATTCCGACACTTGCCTAAACGCAGTGATGTGTGATGTCATTCAGTAAACTGGATGTCTTGGATGTTTTCTGTCTGAAGGTCCCCAACCTCACCAGAGGCCACATTGAGGAGTGTGGACACTGGACTCAGATGGAGAGGTAAGGGTCACTGGAAACTGATGTTTGTGCCCATGTTTAGCCACAGACTAACAAGATGGAAAATGATATTGAGAACATAGGGAAAAACTATGAATTGATCACCGGTTGAAACATTCCCTAGAATGTTTTGATCAAAACATTTTTATTTAGGATATCAGATGTTAAATATCCAAAGTTCGTTGGGAGTCGCAGAAACTTGATGGTGTGTCTGATTAGAGCAAAGGACTGGTATTTGTCCACGTGTTTTCTTTTATTGTCTTGGGTAATTCACATGACATGAAGATCATAGATTCGCATGGAACTGATTCACATGATGCACATGGACAGATGTTAATGAATGGACAGGATGAACAGGATGGTCTTAAGTCACTACAAACAATACAATAAAGGAGGTCAAACTCATAAATCATCAATACACATATCAACAACATATACTCAATTCAAGCAATACAGTTTAGCAAACAAACTTACTGAACGCATCCAAGGAAAGGACTCAAGGGACGTGGTTGGGTGTCCATTCAATCACCCACACCTCACCAATGCAAAAGAAACAAAGAAAGGAAGTGAGGTCTATTTATAGACCTCGACCAAGGGGTGTATGGGTAATGTAGTGCACTAAGTTTAGTAGTATAGTTTACTTGGAATTGTGGAATATGGAGTACGAATATATATATGGGGGGAAAATAAAATAATAAAAAATAAAGAAAAAGGCTAAATTCGCAACAATTTTATTTGAAAAAAAAAAGAGAAAACCCTGAAAAAGAATATCTTAAAGTTTATTTTAAGAGTAGCATCGCTTTAATTCAAAGTAGTGCAATTGTTAAATATTCACACTTATGATTGCTTGTGAAAAATACTATGATTGGCATCTTTATAATTGGACTTAATTTTATGCACTATGTGAAGGTATTAAATGTGATGAGGATAAAAAAAAAATACTGCATAATAACAATGACTTTTTACAGATATATTGACATTAAAAATAATCAAACACTCGTATAGCAACAAGTTACATGCCTGAACGGCTGTAAAATCACTGGCTGCTGCTGTTTAAATGTCAGCAAGGAATCAGGAATACGTGGTTTACAGTAAACTAGAGAGAACAAAATAATTGACAGGCTGTCTGACCTTTAGTACTTTAGTTCACTCTTGTGTAATAATTGATAGAATAAAAAAGGTTAATACAATGTCAGGTTAGGTTAGCTGGCTCATGTGGGTGATGCATGTTTGAATCGTACATTTTCTGAAACTTCATCCTTCTCCCCATCATTTCTTGTCTGTCTCTCAGATCAAATGCTACACTCATTTGAGTAGTAAATACTTAAAATATCATATGATCATATACTATTATACACCTTGTACCAGGTAATTGTCATGAAAACGGTTATATTTCACCCCAAAAATGTTGAATCATTGAGAGATTATGCTTTGTGACACGGGTATAATAGTAAAAAAAAGTTCTTGCTTGAAATAAAATAAACTTGGTTAAAATTATTTTATTTCAGTTAATGTACAAAAATAACTCAAGCTAAAACATTATTCAAAACTATAGACATTTAAATAAAAACTAATGTTAATAAAATGACTAACGCTCGACAAAATGACTAAACTTTACAACTAAAACAGAAAAAATAACATTCAAAATTAATAAAAACTATAATAGTATCTCAATGATACTAAAATATCAGTGCTGTGACATTTTCACAGAAAATATCCTAAAATAGGCTTATTTGTGTATTGATATTTATTAGTTAATTTGTTATCCTTTTAATGTGGATGAAATATGACCCAGACATGTTTTTGTCATGTTAAAAACTTTGTGTTGCATTGTGCAACTGCATTGTGTTGAAAGCATGTTCAGAATGTCAACTCAACATTATATGACAGATTATTTTCATTATTTATAAACCTTTTAGAGCTTCTTTAGTTGGTGTTACACCAGCCCTGGGCATTTACGACTACTAAAATGAAGGGAGACCAGCACTCTTTACACTTTACCATTCAGTTTTTTTTAGAGGAGAGCGTTTACTATCAGGACTGGTAGGCATTTGGTGTTAAATTAACGATCGATGGAATACAGGGTTTCCATAATTGAACAGGGTCAGGCCAGGTTTAGCGATTGGGTGGTTGACCGAGGTGATGGTGTTTTACAATCACATAAATAACAGTAACGTGAAACATCCAGCTCACCCCAAGGTTAAACAACCATATAGAGAAAAACATTGCTCATTTACCATGATTTAAAGATACAAATCCAAAAACACTAGAAGTCTAATCTAATAATGCAGGACGAATCTCACATAATCTGTCACAAACCCATCCAGGTCACATTTCACCCCATAATAAACAAAGAAATTGTTGCATATTATACATTTACAATAAGGGGCTTCAGTAGAGGAATTTCATTGCTGTTTCTAAATAACTGATCTGTTTCCAATGCATTTCCACAGTCGTTTTTCTGTGAAACCGTTTTACCAAAAATGAGCCAGTGTTGGTCGAAGGGTGAAATGTAACTTACACACTTTGTGAAGTGTGAAAAATGGCTGCTAACAGTTAACAGACACGTCAAAAATGGAAACCAAATCTAACCACCAACTGCTCTTTCCATTCAGGTCATGGTGTGACTGCCCGGTTTAACTAAAAGCTTTAAAACGCAGTTTCAGATCGATTTATCCGATTTTGGTATCTTCTGTTTTTTAACAAATTTAGTCACATGGGCCTACACTTGACTGTGGAAAAACTTGACAGAAAAGAAAGTTATTTTTGCTGTGTGAATGTGTCTTCTGAAACAAAATGTCCTTGTCATGGTTGTTAATGTGCATCTAATTACCTGTCCTAATATCAGAGCAGACCGCCCTCTCCACAGTGACCCGAGGGCTCGATAACTCGACCCCACGCAGCCGTAAATTATTTTAATATCTCTTGACCCGTCCACCTCTCCACCCCCCACTGAACTTCAGCAATCAATAGATGAACGCTGACGTTCTGAACCTGTAAGCTTCATTTTCAAATCAGGACATGTGGTGTGACCTCCGTGACCCCATAAGACAAACACTCTTGTTAAGTGAAGATTCTCTTTTTAAGAGATCTTTTTAAGTCTCTGAACTTGCACATGGAGCAGAGTGTTTTTTTTTTTTCTCTTGTGGAGTTGGTTTGTGGTTAAAATCCTTAACTATTGCAGATCTCATTTAAAAAAAGAAAAGAGAAGCAACAGTTAATTAAACCTTTAGACAAAAAAACCCTTTGCATTTGTTTTTTGTTGAGTATTATATTTGATACTTCAGGCTTTTACAGCTCATATATGATATAAAAGAATATAGATATAAAAGAATATAGAGCTCATACTTGAGGAGAAAACATAGGCAAAATTGGCCATTTAATGGAGTTGCTAAAATTTGAGCAAAAAGTATGATGAAATTCTGATAGCTTGTAATGTAAATCAATGAGATCTTTATAACAGACTACTTGCATAACTGCATATAAATATCAGTTGTCACTCTATATCTCCTAATAATATGATATTTAAGTGCTTAGCTTTATAATCAAAACTCTAGTTAACACATACTGTAATGCAAGACCATGATGATCGAGCGATGAACAAATAAACGGTCCTCAAAAACCTGATGCATGATACATTTTAGCATGATTTTTCTAAATAATGGTGTTGCTTCGGTCCAGTAAGTGTTCACCTTAAAATATTACAATATATAATATATTACAATATAAAAGTTATTTGTCTGTTTACTTAATAAAAATAGTAAAGATTTCACAGCAAAAAGACACGAGCTGAAGCTGGATGTTTTTACACTTAATACTAAAAGGCTTTTTACTTGCTTAAAAAAAAAAAAGTATAAACTAGTATCAACCAGGCAATGTAACTTGTAGCAAACTGAATATGAATATATTTCACATTTTGTGTGCACAGCATCTGTCACTATGGCACAGGTTTTTCATCAATGTTTGTATCATGTTGATAATTAAGAATGTACGTAACAAAAATGATACTTTACAGGGTTAATGATTAGTTTAAATCTCTAGCCTTAGCATGAGCTATAGTAATAAAGCATCACTGACTATGGCATTAAAGTAATTAATCACATGATCAGATTAGTCCAATCTCTTCCCTTTTCTCTCTTCAGGCCTGCAGAGCTCAATAAAATCCTCATCTCCTGGCTGAAGGAAACACACCAGAAAACCTCGATCCCTGTTCATCCCAAGTTATGAGGCGACCGTCCTGATTAACTATACGCGGGTGAATGAACCGACTCGGCTAAAGTGCACTAATGTCCAGGCTTGCTGATTGCATAACAATAATCCATTGTCATTTGAGTGAATTTCAGCAGTCCTGTCTGCTTTACATATGAAGTCTTTTGTAATACACTGTAATAATGAAGCTTTTCTTGAGGCAGTGTCTATTTGGACTGTGCAAATATTTTCACTTGCAAATATATTTCACCTTTTGTACATCATCTGTCACAGTCTAAACAAGATGTTTTTATATTTGATGCAAACAGTATCTGCATCTGTTAAAGCCACTGCCTTTTTTTAACCTAATATTGACAAAAATCTAATTTTATTATAAATAGTTTTTAACATCTTTGCTAACAATAAATAATCCTTTGCTTTGTAAAAAAAAAAAGGAATCAATACTGCTTTCTACAAAAACCATCAATAGTATTTAATGTTTGCTACTAACATATTGATGCTGACTGAAATTTTTTGATTAGCAATGAGATTTTTAATTTGGTGCGCAGTTTACATTGTAGAACAAAACGTCAAAGTATCATCAAGTTAAGTTTACCACAGGCTTTATGGGGGTTTTCGATTCATGAGTAAAATAGAGAAATCTTGAAGGAACCAGCAATGAATTAGACGTCACACCTCTCGAGAACTTCTCTCTTAAGCACTTCTGTGCATGTTATCTGCTATCATTACCATATTTGATATGGGTGTCAGTGAGGTTTTTTTTTAAAAGAAATGAATACTTTATTTAGCAAGGATGCACCAAATTGATCAAAAGTGACGGTAAAAGACATTTATAATGTTACAAAAGAATCTGTTTCAAATAAAGGCTATTCTTTTCAACTTTCTATTCAAAGTATCCTGAAACTATATATAAATACCGTATAATGGTTTCCACAAAAATAAGCATCAAAACTGTTTTTATCATTGATAATATCCTGAGCAATTTCTGAAGGATCATGTGACACTGAAGACTGGAGTAATGATGCTGAAAATGTAGCTTTGCATCACAGGAAAACTTTTTTTTTTTTTTTTTTTTAAATATTCAAATAGAAAACAAGTTATTTTAAATTGTAGCAGTATTATTGTTTTTTTTTTTTAATTAAATAAATGCATTTGATCAGGAACACTGCTCTAAATATCACTTGAGCACTAGTCAATAATAGTTTTAACACATGAATAAACCTAAACTGTAAAAGCGCCCTGTCCGGTCTAGTCTGGTCATTTCCTGAGGCGGAGCTGTGATCACACTCTGTTAAAGCAGACGGATTGCCTTGACCTGAAATTGCGGTCTTAGAGTCTGGAGGAATGCAGAGCGTCGCTGCGACTGCATTTCAGAAAGGAAATCATTTCACAAAGGATTCAGTGTTTTGCAGTTACAAGCGAGTCGCTGTTTTCAAATGGGATAGCCTTAAATGATGTTCTGAATAGCAATGTCTAACTCTCCGAGGACAGAGAATGCATTTATACATCCTTCCTGTTTGCTAAGATTCAACTTAAGTTTCTGCTTTATGTACACTTGTGTAATAGATAATTACACTTTCTTGCTAATGATTATGCACTTTAATTATTCGTCATATTCAGCTTTGGATTTAGGCAATTTCAGCAATGATGGAATATTTTATTGAAGTTTTGGCCAGGAACAAATGTTTCCTAATTAGCATGGATGGACAACAGGACGTATAATGTATTGGTCAGTTTTCAGATAGCCTGCCCTAAATATTATTAAAAAAAAACATGTGCTTTGACCCTTTAACTGTTGAAAGTTCAACCCTAAACTAAACACACCTAAAAGTTGCTTTAGTCTGCTGTTGGAATCTAGATATTGGTTTGATTCCCAGAAAATGCACATGGGAAAGTGTTGTTTTTTTTTTGTAATGCAAGTTGCTTTGGACAAAAGCATCTCCCAAATCTGTAAATGTCACTTTTTTTTGTATATTATTTGCATATGCAGGTTAAATATCAGATGCATTAATTTTGCCAAGCGAAACCATAAAAATGAAAGCCCAACTACTAAATATGTAGTGCACTTCGCTTATAGCTTATGCAGTTCCCAACTGCTTATTTTCTTTATATTGTCACAAAATTTAAACTATATTAATCGCCCAGCCTTATTAAAAGTTAGACAAATAGTACATTCTACTTAACCTGCAAAATTACAGTATACTCTTCTAAAGCAATATATGCTGTAGTAAATCTCAACTTCATGATTGTTTGTATCATTGAAAAATATAAACTATTATCGCCCAGCTCTTACAGTATCTGCTAATGCATGGAGATATTATAGGTATTAACATGATGATTTTCTGTAAAGCTGCTTTGAAACTATTGTGAAATGTGCTGTAAGGTCACAGCATACAGTTCACTTTCAGAATGACGGTTTGTTTGACAGTATCGCTCTAGACTCATCGGGTGAAGGACACGAACAGAGGCTCCATCAGTGAAACTTCTGACGCTCGAAGGTTTAGTGTGCACAAGGGACAATTCACCCCGTCAAAATGCTCAATCCCACAGATGATGCATGAAGATCGCAGGTTTCCGGCAGATTTGGGGGCCACACGTTTCCAAAAATCATTTCTTGGTGAATCGCGTATTCTACGAGCTGCATGCTCAAGACAGTCAAGTCAAATCTATTATTTATATAGCACACGATACACATTGTTTCAAGTCAAGTCACCATTATTTATAGGCTAAATAATGGTGACTTGAAACAATGTGTATCGTGTGCTATATACATTTCAGTAATGCACCATATATTATTAAAGTGCTTTTTACAATACAGAATGTTTCAAAGCAGCTTTACTGGGATAACAGGAAAATTATGCAACAAAGATTGTTTTGGCAGTACAGCAGATCTAGAAGAAAGCCATTGCCCAGTTTAAAGGCCCCCTGAAATCAAAATTTTAGTATGAATATGTTATAAGTTCAACGTTAAAACGCTGATGTCATTGTCCAGCTCAGTTCAGTTCTCATACAATGTTGTCAAAGCAGGCCGTTTCAAAGCAGCTTTAGAAAATCATCACGTTAATGTTTATAATATATCACTGGTGTGCATAATGTTGGGAATCAAAAATCGATTCCAATTCTGAAATCGAAAACTTAAGGTCAGGAATCGGATACTTGTTATACAATTTTAATTTGGATGTCGATTCTTTTGTGTGCATTTTAATGTGACTTTGACTCATTCCAGCGCAAGACCCACGCACAAATAGCCCCTAAAAAAATCTAAATTAAAGTGACAGCAACCTAATATACGTGCTGTTGATTATAATAACGTTAATCAAACAACAAAAGACAAAGAAAAAATGATCTCGCTGTTCTTGACCGAATAGCTTTTGTAACTATTTGTAATGTATTTTTTATTCAAGTGCAGTGTTATTTTACATTTGATACCTGCATACCTGAAAATCAGAACACACTTAATTTTAATCATGTATTTCAGTTGTATTTATTTGTACGACTGCTTATTTGTTCTTTTTTAATTACTGAGTGTTTATTTGTCTTTTAATAATGCTTTTATTAGATAGGCTAGTTGTTTTTGCTGTGGTATTTTCAAACCATAGGCAAAAGTTCCTTATGTGAATGATATCCAAGTTTTTCAAAGTCTTAAGAAAACTTGCACTTGTTCTTTTACCTTATTGGAATCAAAATTAGGAATCGATAAGAACCGCACTAACCAATCATATCCAATCATAGTGCGATAGACTTTCCTCCATTCATTCTCAATTACCCCTCACCCAACCCAGCGCACGCTTTAGGGGGTCTGTTAAAACGCACTGGTCTCAGGGAAGGCAAGAGAGACACGGACTCCCGCTGTAGCTTTACCTGCTGGTAAAAAAAAGTCTATACATCGCTCGCTTTTCTAATTTCACATTTTGTAATATTTGCGTTGTTTTATTTGTGTAACTCTGTGTATCTCCTCAGAGGAAACACCCACACTTAATATCTTCATACCTTATAGTTACGTAGAATAGAGCTGGGTGATATAGTTAACATTATGTGGTGATACAAACAATCAAGCAGTTGAGATTTTTTTATATTGTACATACGGTTTCATGGTGCCGGATGTATGCAGATAAAGTTGGACATACTTATATAACCAACTTTAGATAAAGACCTGGCTGAAAGAGTTACATTTTATGGCTAAATATAGATGTAAAATATATATTGTTTTAAGTGAGTGTACTGTATGTATAAAGGAAAAAGTTGGATTTTAATATAGCCTGTATTCAACTATAGTGCTGAGCAATAGATAATACAGTTTACATTTTTGCTACAATATAAAGAATCATGCATGAGATTTGCTATGTACTATTGCTTTACATAAGTATATTGTATGTATGCAGGTAAAGTTGGATGTACTATATATCCAACTTTTAGCTGAGCAAGTAGTTTACATTTTGCAATGAAAAAAAACAACTATATTCTCATATTCTCTATTTTTACATTGAAATGTGAGCGGTTGCTAGGTAGTCAAATTCAAAAGTAATCCGGCTCAGGCCCTTCGATGCAAGTTTGGGATTTATCAAATCATTATTTTGATCTCTTAGTAAAGTACCAGCACACCTTTCAACAAGAAGCATGATTTGAGGAATAATTCATTTGAGGTGTTTGTACTGAAATGTATTTAGTTTACATTGAGTCTGTGATAGTACTGATTCTGCCCTAGCATTGCACTATAGCTTGTGTCAACTGATCCACGCAAGTCAACAGGTTATCATTCAGGCTGTCATTATATTCCGCTTCAAGCTGTTGGGTCTTTAAAAATACGAGAATGTCATCATGACAGAAAAACACTCTTGGCTCATCATTTCTGTCCATTTATCCTGAAACAAGTCATCATGTCAGAGTAAATTACCATACTATTAGTACTCAAAAACTCAATGCATTATCGGTCTACATTTCTTTTTGATCTGGGTATAAAGCTGATTTATCATCTTTAATTATTTGTGCTTATAGGAGCTATAAGAAGTGCAAGTGATTCGTTCTATTTATATTAATCCAAAAAGTAGTAATAATACTTTTTTCTTTTACGTGTGCTGGTTTAATTATTTCCAGTGACGTGAGAGATTTCTTTGAGCTCTAGCTCTGCTGTTATATGTGTTAATGCTGCTTAGTGAAATAATTATGGGATTCAATCTAGCATTCATATCACAAACAATAGAGAAGAACCTTAACAGATGAAACTGGGGTTCCGGTTCGGTAATTTCCTTTTGCTCTGATAAGCCTTTCTATTCTCAGATGGGTTTCTTACAAAGAACTGATGCATATACCACCAGATGAGTATTTGCCGACTGTTTATTCTTTGCTTTTATTTAACTTTCAAATAATAACCGGAAAGGATTTTCACACAAGTTCTATAATATTTAAAAAGGAAGCTGTCAAAACAGTGAGTGTGAGTAATACAAAATCCCTACCTTTATCAAACTCATTTGTGTGCTTATAAATTGGCTTACTCCATAAACAATTATGTTTCCTTTGATCTGAATGCATGAAGTGGAAAACTTATGATTAAATTAGTTAAATATTAGGCCTACAACTTTTTAATAGAGTATCATACTTAATACAACAAGACAGCTAAATTACACAGAACTCATTGTGACAGACAGTGTATTTTATTTAGAGTTAATTGACTTTATTAAATGGCAATAAGATTCAGAATAATTATGCAAATTATTTTGAAGTGCCTTGTAAGTATCACTAAAGTAACGTGCATCACAATGACTGTGCAAAAGCAGTTAAACGCGAGATGGACAGGAAAGATAGGTCTGCTAAATCATTTTAGTGTTTGCTAATTTATTTAGTAACTATTTCAGTTTTAACCACCAAACATAAAGCCTCCATTCAAAGTCTTGTAGATAATATTTTGCCATTTTTATTACATTTTTGGTAAATTTAGACCACTTAACTTAGTGATTGCAATCTGGATGTGAAGAGACTTTAAACCTGTCCCTCTCACACATACACCTGCATCCTTTTCCGTCATGCCACAGTGAACACCGAGATCATCCAAAAAACAACGAGAGGTTCTTCACTCAACATTGTTTCCATGCATTCTATCCATAAATCAGTCAACATGACGATTATTCGCCCTCTGCTGGGTCTTCAATATAGATATTCTTAGATATTTAATGTGAATTTCTAAATAATAATAATAATAAATGAAGCTTTAATTAAAGTGGGGGAAAGAAAATACAGAAATTACTCAGTTTACGTGGAAGCCATTTTAATAACTTTCTAGTTTTACAAAATGTTTGTTGGCTTTTGTACATGAAACTCTGTAGATTATTCATCACGTTTATAGTATAAATCCATAAGGTCAGAGACATTTAATTTAATTTCTATACTAGTTACAGATGAGACACTAATGGCTGTTGGCTTTTGCACATTATCTGCAGTAAAAAAAAATAATCACATTTACATTAATAAAAGCACAGAGTCATTTTTCAGTTCTATAGTTACAGATGAGACTCAAAAAAAAAATATGTAAAAGATATTTTGCTGGTTAATGAAGACATTTTATCATTCATGTTGTTCAATGCAAATGTAAACTTTTACTGTCTGCCGCCTCCTTGTGGAGACACAAATCTTGAACCAGAAGATTCAATACACATAACAAAACATTCAATACAATCAAGAGTATTGTGGTTTTTCCATTTGTTCAGACTGTATGCAACTTCAAATAATCTTGACATCAGTAGGTTCCAATAGTTTGTTTCATTTAAGAAAGTAAGTATGTTTTTGTATCTTGAACTCTTGTCTTCATGCAGCACAAGTCCCTTAAATCTTTTTCTTCTCAAACAAATCTTTCCAGGTGGGAACTATCTTGGAATAGACTTTTTCAATCTGGAAACAATTTTCAAAAATGTTACTCAACTGCCAGTGATGTTTTCCAGAAAAAATGTAATAATTCACTCAACAATGTAAAACATGATAATCATGTTTAGAATTAGAAAATATTTCTTACCTGCTCTGACTTTTTAATCCCGTATCGAAACATTGTGGCCTGATGTTCACTGTTGTTGAAAAGGATGTCAAAGGTAATGGGTTTCGCCATGATGTCATCGATCTCCGGCTTGATGAGAGAGTAGAAATCTCGGGGTGGATGCTTGTCATCCAAGTAGTTTCTTACCTTGTATCTCTTCCCGACTACATCAAGCGGGTCAAGCTTTATTGCGGCGTTTATAGCTCGGCCGAAAAGGAGGAGTTTGGTGTCTGAATCTTGAAGAGAGATGATGGGAGAATGAGTTATGAGATTTCAGATTTCACACTAACAGATCGCACGCACACTCACCTCTGATGGTCAGATGGGCCACGTAAGGAACTCCGTCCCGTTCACCATAGTAAATTCCAAAATGAGAAAAGTGACTGTTTCCCGGAAACTCAAGAATATCTCCGGGATAAAGCTTCGGATGAGAGTTATGCTGAGAAGGATATATCATCAAACTACACTTTAAAAGCATGATCACATCACACTCTTAGAAAGAAAAGGGTTCAATGGGGATCTATTGTCCCAGTTTAGCTGTAGTGATGAACCAAACAAAGATGCGTCATTCAGAAAGATGATGAAATAACATTTAATAAACACCAGGAACAATTTAGAAATACACACTAGAATGTAACTTCAACACAAGACCTAGAACTGAGGAAGACTGTAGGCTTAAATACATGAGGGAGGTAATTAACAGAACAAGAAACAGGTGAGGACTAATTCAACACTATGACAACTAATGAACGAACTAGAACTAAGGCAAGACAGAAGGTACGTTTACATGACAACGTTGTAATAAAACTTAAAAAAAAGTTTTTCCTTTGCGGTTTTCACATAAAGTTCACACGGATCCGGAAAACGACTAAACTTTATATTCTGTACACTTTGTAAATGTAACTACACTTTTTAAAGAAAAGCTACGCGCCTATAGACTGAACATGTAATAAGCATGCGCACGACATCACCATTTTCACAAATTTGTGTTTCTTTAGTTCACACAGAGACGAACAGCATTGTTTTCCAAAGTTTGCATTTTCAGGCCCCCAAAATGCTGTTGTCGTGTAAATGAATGGCCAAAACCCATAAAAAGTTTGCCTTATTTAATTTTAGGTGCCACCGTTTTCAACTAAAAATGGAAAAGAACTAAGCTTACAGAACCCTAGGGTTCTTGACTCAATGCCAGAAAAGTTCTACGTAGAGAAATGTCTTAACCCGTAAACATGAAAGTATTAAGCAATCATTTATTTAATTTGTTTCTAGTGATAAAGTGTTTACAAGCCATTTAATTCATAACATTTAATATAACTATATGTTTTTATAATGAAAAATTAATGAAAACTAAATCCATAAAATGACAAGAACCCCTATGTAGAATTTTTTTCTAAAAGTGCAGAACAAAAATAATATTTACCAGTCCCATTGGTGTTCACTGCGCGATCGTTGCCTTTACCGTCGAAAACACTAGAGATGTACAGCGAGTCCTTCATTAAAGAGCAGTGAAGCATTAATAACATCTGATATCACAAACCTCAGAGGGGAGATTTATGGGGGAAGCCCATCAGATTATAACCTACAAGAATATGCAATGTGCAGGTTATGCTCTCCTCTCCACACCCAGGAACTATTCTTCAGAGCCTCATGAAAAGACAATCCAAAAAAAGAATGCCTTGATTATCTGTGAACATGTGATTCTTTGGATAGGATATGGATATTTGAAAGTCTGATAGAGTACTAAGTGAAAGGAAAGATAATAATAAATTGCAATTCGAATGCTTTTTATTTTATTTAAGCATTTGTTAGAGGGAATAAGTTTTGAAAGACATCTCAGATTAACTGATGCAACAGATTCTCAAGGGAGAGTTATATGAAAGCCTAACTTCTCTTTTTATCAGGAAACATCTGCTTATCAAGTTGAAGCCAAGTGCAAAATGCAAATTAAGCTGCTAAACGCATCACTCCCATCTCTATCTTAAAAGCTTTTCAACATGTGGTGTAGCCACATGGTCAAAGAAAACAAAACCTGTAACAAGTGACCATGAAATCATCAATCAATCACTTTTCAGCTAAACATTTAGGCTACCTTATTGAAATTAACGTGGTTTGACATTAATGTGGTTGCTAAGGTGTGTTATGCAGTTTATAAGGTGTTAATGTGGTGTTATATGGTGTTATATGGTGATCATCATGCAAACTTTATATTATTTATTATAAGGCAAGGCAAGTTTATTTATATAGCACATTTCATACACAATGGTAATTCAAAGTGCTTTGCATAGAAGAAATTAAAACAAAAGAAATTAGAAAAATTAAAACAGTTTACAATAAAAGATAAAATACAGAAATAATCAAATGAAATCAGAATAATTAAAACATTAAATAAAATACAGTACAAACAGTCGGACGAGCAGTGGCACAGTGCTCATTCAGTAAACGCATGGGTAAACAGAAGTGTTTTGAGTCTGGATTTGAATGTGACTACTGTAGGAGCACATCTGATCTCTTCTGGAAGCTGGTTCCAGCTGCGGCTGGCATAGTAGCTAAAAGCACACTCACCATGCTTAGAGTGAACCCTTGGTATTTCTAGCTGATGCGATCCTAATGATCTGAGTGATCTGTTGGGTTTATATTCAGTGAGCATATCTGCAATGTATTGAGGTCCTAGGCCATTGAATGATTTATATACCAGTAATAATACTTTAAAATCAATTCTATATGTAACTGGCAGCCAGTGTAAAGACCTGAGGACTGGTGTGATGTGTTC
Organism: Meda fulgida; assembly: GCA_030578275.1. Classification (NCBI taxonomy): domain Eukaryota; kingdom Metazoa; phylum Chordata; class Actinopteri; order Cypriniformes; family Leuciscidae; genus Meda; species Meda fulgida. Next base: position 8,914,459 of record CM060632.1, on the reverse strand, counting down.
ATATTTTCTGGTTCTGCTCAGAATCCTGGCAGCAGCGTTATGTATGAGCTGCAACTGTCTTATGGTCTTTTTAGGTAGGCCAGTGAGGAGTCCATTACAATAATCCACCCTGCTGGTGATGAAAGCATGCACAAGTTTCTATAAGTCTTGACTGGAAACAAAGCATCTAATTCTTGCAATATTTTTCAGATGATAGTATGCTGATTTAGTTATTGCTTTGACATGACTACTGAAACTAAGGTCTGACTCTAGAGACACACCCAGATTCCTGACTTGATTTTTAGTTGTTTGACCCCTAGACTGAAGGTATGCGTTCATCTTGAGAACTTCATCTTTGTTTCCAAACGCAATGACTTCAGTTTTGTCTTTGTTTAACTGAAGAAAGTTTTGGCACATCCAATTGTTTACTTCATCAATGCATTGGCAAAGGGAGTCAATGGGGCTGTAATCGTTAGGCGATATGGCTAAGTAGAGCTGGATTGTAGAGTTCATTGGGAGCATGTACAGGTTGAATAGGAGTGGCGCAAGAATTGAACCTTGAGGGACTCCACATGTCATGGATGTCCACTCAGACTTATGCTCTCCTATAGTCACACAATATAACTCTCAGTTTTCACAGCTATCTAACGTTAGCTCTTAATAGTCTGACTTGAGTGGCTAACTAGCGTCAACAATGTTATAATGACCAAATAAAACCAGAAACAACTGTTCAGACTTAAATGTGAAAGGTAATTCCTCGAGATCTGGTTTGGATTGTACGACGGTTTGTAAATCCTCAAAATGATCAGGGATCCAATCCAATCCAACTTTATTTGTTAAGCACATTTAAAACAACCAGGTTGACCAAAGTGCTGGACACAAAATTTCAGACAGATTATAAATACATGAGTAACAAAAACAAACATTTAAAACAAAGGACAAACTAGAAAATAAAAATGCAGAATACAACTCTCAAGAAGGTTTAAAGGCCAATGAATAAAAGTTTTAAGTTGTGATTTAAAAATGTGAAGGCTGGAGGCCAATCTGACATGCAGAAACAAATCATTCCACAGCCTTGGGGCCACAACTGAAAATGCTCGATCTCCCCTATTTTTGAGCCGCATTCTAGGGACAACAAAGAGTAGCTGGCCAGCAGACCTTAATGACCTCAGAGGAGAGTGCGGCTTCAGGAGTTCAGAGATATAAGCTGGGGCTTGACCATAAAGAGATTTAAAAACAAACAACAGAATCTTAAAATGTATTCTAAAGCAAACCAGTAGGCAAGAACAGGCGTAATGTGATCTCGTTTACAAGTTCCAGTAAGGAGTTTAGCGGCAGCATTTTGAACCATTTGTAATCTGGAGAGAGAGGCCTGGTTAATACCTATATATAAAGCATTACAATAATCCAGATGAGTTGTGATAAAAGCATGTACAGGTCCTTCTCAAAAAATTAGCATATTGTGATAAAGTTCATTATTTTCCATAATGTAATGATAAAAATTAAACTTTCATATATTTTAGATTCATTGCACACCAACTGAAATATTTCAGGTCTTTTATTGTTTTAATACTGATGATTTTGGCATACAGCTCATGAAAACCCAAAATTCCTATCTCAAAAAATTAGCATATCATGAAAAGGTTCTCTAAACGAGCTATTAACCTAATCATCTGAATCAACTAATTAACTCTAAACACCTGCAAAAGATTCCTGAGGCTTTTGAAAACTCCCAGCCTGTTTCATTACTCAAAACCGCAATCATGGGTAAGACTGCCGACCTGACTGCTGTCCAGAAGGCCATCATTGACACCCTCAAGCAAGAGGGTAAGACACTGAAAGAAATTTCTGAACAAATAGGCTGTTCCCAGAGTGCTGTATCAAGGCACCTCAGTGGGAAGTCTGTGGGAAGGAAAAAGTGTGGCACAAAACGCTGCACAGCGAGAAGAGGTGACCGGACCCTGAGGAAGATTATGGAGAAGGACCGATTGCGGACGCAGTGGACTGAGTCTGGAGTAGAAACATCCAGAGCCACCGTGCACAGGCATGTGCAGGAAATGGGCTACAGGTGCCGCATTCCCCAGGTCAAGCCACTTTTGAACCAGAAACAGCGGCAGAAGCGCCTGACCTGGGCTACAGAGAAGCAGCACTGGACTGTTGCTCAGTGGTCCAAAGTACTTTTTTCGGATGAAAGCAAATTTTGCATGTCATTCGGAAATCAAGGTGCCAGAGTCTGGAGGAAGACTGGGGAGAAGGAAATGCCAAAATGCCTGAAGTCCAGTGTCAAGTACCCACAGTCAGTGATGGTCTGGGGTGCCATGTCAGCTGCTGATGTTGGTCCACTGTGTTTTATCAAGGGCAGGGTCAATGCAGCTAGCTATCAGGAGATTTTGGAACACTTCATGCTTCCACCTGCTGAAAAGCTTTATGGAGATGACGATTTCATTTTTCAGCACGACCTGGCACTTGCTCCCAGTGCCAAAACCACTGGTAAATGGTTTACTGACCATGGTATTACTGTGCTAAATTGGCCTGCCAACTCTCCTGACCTGAACCCCATAGAGAATCTGTGGGATATTGTGAAGAGAAAGTTGAGAGACGCAAGACCCAACACTCTGGATGAGCTTAAGGCCGCTATCGAAGCATCCTGGGCCTCCATAACACCTCAGCAGTGCCACAGGCTGATTGCCTCCATGCCACGCCACATTGAAGCAGTCATTTCTGCAAAAGGATTCCCGACCAAGTATTGACTGCATAACTGAACAATTATTTGAAGGTTGACTTTTTTTGTATTAAAAACACTTATTTTATTGGTCGGATGAAATATGCTAATTTTTTGAGATAGGAATTTTGGGTTTTCATGAGCTGTATGCCAAAATCATCAGTATTAAAACAATAAAAGACTTGAAATATTTCAGTTGGTGTGCAATGAATCTAAAATATATGAAAGTTTAATTTTTATCATTACATTATGGAAAATAATGAACTTTATCACAATATGCTAATTTTTTTTAGAAGGACCTGTATATAGATTTAAGACCATCGGGAAAATTTCTATTAAACAATTATACAGACTGTACATGATGTATAAGATGTCATATTTACAAAAACAAATCACCACATTTTTCTGACTTTTATTTCAGAAGCATCATACAATACTACATTCTCTTGAATAAATTATTCAATAACAAATACATTTTTTAAAAGTACCTTGTCGCCACTTATTGGCGAAACAATGTAATCGATAAATGCGTTATTTTAAGTACCAAGTTTCTATCAAAAGCTGATTGCTATCGTACACATCATTGTTCATATTTGAACTTTAATTTTTAAACTTTTATCCAAGTACTTGTATGATAATTTTAACTATTGCATCACAGAAATAATGATACTATGAGGTTGAAAAGACTGTTTGTGAAGCTGTTTCATGACAACTCTCTCTGGGGCAGCGCCAACACAGCTTTGAATGTTGCAATATGATTTTGTCAAAGTTTAAAAGACAAAAGAATTGAAAGATCGCGCGTGGGTGTTTGAATCGAGATCACAGTCTTTTAAAGATGAATCGTGCAGCTCTATTGTCTGATCTCTCTCTCAGCATTTGAGTAGCGCGAGGGCTTTTCAGTGCTTTCAGTCTCACGTCTCTTCCACGCGTCCACTTGTTATCTGAGTATTGAGTGACGTAATATCCCAAAACATTTCATCCTCTGTTGGAACGAAAGTGGCTAACTTCGGTCAACCTCATATCTACAAGCAAGGACAAAAATAAAGCAAAAAAATCGATTTTAAAATCGTAAAAAAAAAAAAAAAAAAAAAAAATGGCGATAGCTAGGTGAATTGATTTTTTTTCTCCCATGTAAATATGCACTTTAATGACAAGACAAAGCGATGTAGCTGTTTAGGGGGGGAAAACTAATAAAGAAAATCAGTCACAGAAGCAATCGTTTTCCCCAAGCTCCGCCATATTTTTTTTTTATATATATATTTTTTATATTATAGTTTATGCCATGGCACGCCCAACTCCGAAACTTGGGTATCAAACAGAGAAAACAATCATCAACTCCTACGTTTGTCAATGCAAAATGGGAGGCGAATGCTATTCATTCCCAAACATTCAAGTCCAAAGCACCTCAGTCGAAGAAGCTTGCAAAAAGTGATATAACGGATGACCTAAAGTTAAGTCAGGTACAGCAAAGCATCATTAAAAGAAAAATCAGACAGTCCCCCGAGGAAATAAAAGATATGGTAAAAGAAAATTCGACCAGCATCAAAATGTTGAAATAAGCACTGGAAGTGATGTATTATGAAATATTCAACATTTGGAAGGAGAACGGAGATTTGAAAAACAAAAATGAAGAGATTAAGCGGGTGTCTGACTTGGAGGACATATTAAATGACCAAGATCGCTACTGTGTTTCGAGGATAATGTCAAGCCTTGGGTGATGGAGATCTGCAAAGCAGTGGTTGTCGAGGAAGAGCATAACTTCGTGGCGAACAATGTTGACATTGCTCATCGTGTTGGAGGACATGGTGCAGAGAGCGGCAAAGGAAAGAAACCAGGGCTTGTATTAACAAGATTCGCTTCCAGAACTTCCTTGAGATCTCACATGGAAAGGAGCAAAGGGAAGTGACTTTCTGATGAAGAACAAGATGTACTTCAAAGAAGACCTCACAATCAAAGGCAGAGTTTCGCAGAATCTGCAGAATCTCATATTTTCTTTTAATGCCAGGGGTATACGGGACATGCGAAAAAAAAAAAAAAAGCTTTGTTTTTGTTTTGTAAAGGAAAAGAAGATTAATTTCATTAAAAAAAATTATGCCTGCAAAGATAATGTGTTTTTTGGAAGAATCAGTGGGGTTGTGACATTTGGTTTTCTTTTGGCACTTCAAATACAACAGCAGGTGTCCATATTTAAAAGGACAGGTTTTCAGGGCTGGTACTGTAATAAGTCCCAAATCAGATGATCAACCTTCTTATTGACATAAAATAGGTTAAAATCATCATCATCGAACAATAAAAATCATTATATAAAATACATTCTAAAAAAAAAAAAAACTAATTATTGGACAAAAAAAAAACTCCACACGTAGCCTAGAATACTGTCTAACACTTGATGGCTGCTCTGTCTTCGTCGTCGGTTAGGAACCTGGGTGTGCTCTTTGATACCAATCTTTCATTTGAAAGCCATGTTTCTAGCATCTGTAAAACCACATTCTTCCATCTTAAAAATATATCTAAATTACGATATATGCTTTCAATGAAAAATGCGTAACAGTTAGTTCATGTGTTCATGACCTCAAGGCTAGATTATTGTAATGCTCGTATGGGTGGTTGCCCTAATGCCCTGCCCTGTATTAACCCGGTTCAGTCAACACTACATTGGCTCCCTATTAAACAGGCCAGAGGAGAACTGAAATGATCGAGATTTAACATAATTGAAAGTTGAAGGTATCAAAATCCAGTCACTCTTGTATACATGGAGTAATGGGGACAAATCTCTACAATCACGTATTTATTTTTTGGCTCATTTCAGAAAATTTAAAATATAAAGCTGAATTTGTACCTATTGAACCTTTCCGTTTTAATCTATCACAAAGGCATATCCATTAAGATTAATATTTCAAGGTGTCAGTCAAGTAGGGCTAAGAGAGGATATTGGAAACTAAATAGAAGTCTATTAAAACCATGATTTTTGCAATCAAATTGAGAACTTAATTGTTAATAACAATTGGTTAATAAACACCAGGTGCTCAGGCCCTAAATAGTGGCAACAGGCTTTTAAGACTCAGATTTATGGGACATTCTGGGAACAAACTAAATTAATTAAGGAAATTGGCGATATCCTATGGAAAATCCATTACAAAAGAAAATGAAAACAGGATAATTAATAAAATAATGTAGGCCTTCGTAAAAAAAAAAAAAAAAAAGTAAAAGAAAAAAATAACCAACAAATGAAATTTAGAGGTGCTTTTGTTAGGTGAAGACAAAAATGGATGCAGGAGAAAAAGAAATACAAAAAAAAATGTATCTTTATAAATAAGAAATTGGGAAATAATCTCAGATAATAAACTATTAATAAATGCCGTTACTAATGAGAATTCTATGGACGTGTCAAACTTTGGAACTAAATTTTATAGTAAATTGTATAATTCAAATAATCAACAAATTATGCAGATCTTTTTCTTGTTGACTATAGGTTTCAGAGCTTCATGTGATTAACTAAATCTTAAGGAAATTACAAATTGCATTCATAATATTAAAGACTATAAGCCTCCTGGAAATCACAGCTTGACAGGGGAGTTTTATCAAACTTTCTGTTATGATTTTGCTCCCTTTTTACGTGCCGTTTTCAAATAATCAATTGATTTGGGAGAACTTCCTGTATCATTAAAACAAGGAGTAATTACACATATCAAAGCCTAAAAAAGATAGCTTATACTTAGAAAATTGAAGGGCCAATCAGTTTGGTAAATAATGATTCCAAAATATATTCACTATTATTTGCAGATCGACTAAAGGAAAATCTAAATACAGCAACTTCTCATCAGATTGAGTCTCATTAGTTGCAATCAGGCTTTCTGAAAGGGTATTAATATATTCATTTTAGATTTAATTGACTACAGACATCTTATATCTGACGATTGTTTTATATTATTTATTGATTTCTATAAAGCGTTTGGCACTATTGAACATTCTCTTATGTTCAAAGTCATTGATAATTGTTGGTTTTGGTAGTTTTTATTTTTTTAATGCAATTCATTCACTTTATAATGGTTGTAATAGTTCAGTAAAAATTTTTTATTACCTGTCAGAATATTAATTTTACTCATATTATTGCTGATAATATTTTAATAACAAGTTAATACTTGTTCAAAACAATCACTTTAGCAAAGTTTGTACAATTTTTGGTTTATTTTGATCAATACAATATTTTTTTGTTCAATAAATTTACTGTCATTAAAATGTTCAATATGTTAAAAATACAGAAACAAAATTATTTACAAAAGTAAAGGTTCTGAAAGCATGAGATCCCATAATAATTTAATAAAGCTTTACAGTAGTAATTTTATTATATGATACATATCATATATTTTTTAATGGTTTCATTATAAATATAGTGATTATCTCAAAGATGGACACCCAACTTAAGTTTTTATGCTTTTTACCATCTGAATCTAACCATGTCATGTCAACAAATGGAAAAGTCAGCCAACTGTTTATCATGTTAATTATTGTTAATTATCATTTTTGCTCTTCATAGGAATCCCTAAACAATCAAAGGTCCTGCAGAATGAAGCTTACTGAACAAGTGAGTGCACAATTGTCAAGAAGAACTGCAGGAGGGAGCAGCGGCTGTGACTCACGGTCAGACAGCAGGACTCGCGTGGCACGTCTGCCATTCAGATAATGTGCGAGAAGCACATGCCTTTCTCTCTCGTTCTCCCGGGAACTTAAAGGATGAGAGACAGGGCCTAATCATATCCCAGCTGAATATCCCGGCCTTGGAAAGAGGTGACATTTCTGCCAGAGGAGAAGTTCTCTGGTCAGTGGCACCTGCCGTGTGGCCCATGTGCAGCCCCCACAATGCAGTATGAGGGAAATTCATCAGCTGCTGCTTCAACTGCCTCTGAGGAGCGGCTGGGATTTCACTGGGTTTAGTCTAGAGCAGGGATTCCCTGGGTTTTTTCCACGCAATTGTTAAATCAAAACTATATAGTGTAAAAAGTCAACAAGAATGTCACACATTTAAATGTATCAATATTGCATAGTCAACCCAACTATTTGCAACATTATTACGCTGCAAAAAATGCTTTATAAATCAAGATAATTTACTGGAGATCCAAAATAACAAGATATTGAGGGAGTTTTTTCAACTAACAATTAAATTCTATTTAGAAACTCAAACTGAGCAAAAATATAAAATTAAGTGCGGTTGCTGATATTTGTGACAAAAAAGTCAGTTTAAATTCTGTTAGTTTGTAAATGTAAAAAAATCTAATACAGAAACGCAGTGTAAATACCGAAACGTGACAAATACTCACAACGCAACCAAATACAGCAACACACTGCAAAAACTCAACGTAACCACATTTTACGGAGAGGGAGAAGTGGAGGAGAGCGACCGACGGGGAGGAGGAATTTGCCAATGAACTTGTAGATGAGGATCGCGGTGATGATGATAGTGATGAAAAGGGTAATTCGGTATCACATGATTGCAGTTGTTTTACAGGTAGCCTTCATTCTTTCTTGTTGATGTGTTTTGGGCAACAAGTTCATAGGCTCGATGGATATATTAGCTACCGGTAACTTATATTGTTTAGCCCATGGCTATCACATCGTTTCGTTTTTTTAATGCTGCCAATAATCTAAAGGGGGTCGCACACTGGACGAGAAGCGCCGCGTCTATGACAACTCTAGGTATCGCACACCGGACAGGCACTTTGTCAGTTTATGGCCAGCAATATTGTAATGTTTAAGGACATTATGCAATTAAGATAATGTCTGTACTATGTTATGATTGTACTGTACAATTGAATACAATAGTTGCTAAGTCTGCAGTCTGAACACTTTACTTCACAGCATCCGTTAACTGAATGATTGAGAATATCACCTGAAAATCCAATAACATTAGAAATTTTCATTCAACCAGCTGAATTCTGTAAATTAATATAAAACTAAATGTATTTTGCAGCACAGGATGAAGTCTTTACATACATAACGACGATTTGAGACAAATAAATGTACATTTAATACCAAATACGTCTGCGGCGCGTTGCGGCTGCGACAAGGCTACCGGAGCTGATCGCGCCCACTCTAGTCAATGCTTGTGTTTACACCAGCCACGACGCGGCACGTTTAAGAAGCGCCCCAGCTTCGCTAAAGATAGGTGCCAAGTCTGTTTTTGGCGGATGCCGCGTCCAAGCCGAACCGTAAATACTTTATATAAAGGGGTCAGTGTGACCAATATAACGCGTGAATGCAGCATGATCTGAATGCAGGGAAATACACGGAAGTGAATCGCCATCATTAAGAAATGAGATCGAATTTATGTTTGAATCGAGATCGTGATTTTTTTTCGATTAATCGTGCAGCCCTACTCACAACGCAACAAAATACAGAAACACACTGCAAATACTCACAACGCAACCAAATGGAGAAACATGCTGCAAATATTTAACGCAACCAAATACAGAAACACACTGCAAATCCTCATAACACAACCAAATAGAGAAACGTGCTGCAAATACTCACAACGCAACCAAATACAGAAACGAGCTGCATATACTCACAATGCAACCAAATGCAGAAACACACTGCAAATCCTCATAACACAACCAAATACAGAGACGTGCTGCAAATGCTCAACAAACACGTCTCCATTTGCGCGTGATGACTCCGATCTTCAACCAGATGAACTGCATAATATAATATCCGATCCAATCTGACTTCTGACCTGTAATGCTGGCTGAATCATAATTATACACTGTTCGTTCGTTGCCCAGAGGAGAACTGCCCCCTTGACTGAGCCTAGTTTCTCCCAAGGTTTTTTCTCCATCCTGCCCTGGAGTTTTGGATCCTTGCCACTGTCACCTTTTTCGCCTTTGTCACCATTGGCTTTTGGCTTGCTTAGTTGAGGACATTTAATTTTATATTTAACAATATTACAACAACATTATTTTCCTGTTATCTCTGTAAAGCTGCTTTGAAACAATATGTATTGTAAAATATAATAAGCGCTATATAAATAAAGGTGACTTGACTTGAATCACAACTCAACCAAATACAGAGACATGCTGCAAATACTCACAACTCAAACAAATACATAGACGTGCTAATAGCACAGACCACAACGGAAACGTTTCAAGGGGACCCCAAACTTGGCTGGGACTGCAATTTTAAATTAATTGAATTTTCCAGTGGTATTTTTTTCTATTTGGATGCGTTTTCTTCAGTTGCAGAACATTGAGCTCTCTTAGCCACCATATAAAAGGCCTTTTACTAGCCAAAATATATGAACTATCAATCTGACAACAGAAGGATTGTGAACAACAGGTTTTTTCAGCAAAGTCTGGATCACATTGAAATTGGCATTCAAAATGTGATACAGTATTTATATAGTTAAAATGATCATTTGCATGTATTTGGTCACTATGAGTTGAGTAGCTGTTTTCCACACCTGACAGCTGTCACTTGCTTTTGGAATCTGGATGTCTTCAGCACTTACTTGAGCATGAAGTCAATGTCAATGTCCAGCACTCATGTCCTGTCCTTGCTTTACGTTTCCTCAGCTTTCATCCAACATGTCCAACCTCTCAGAGTAAATATCACTAGGGTTACAGCACAACATTTTGATTTCAGTTGTGTTTCTGCTGACTTTTGTTTCCAGTTCTGATGTTAAAGGGATAGTTCACCAAATAAAGAAAAATGTATTTACTCACTACAAACCTGTATGACTTACTTTCTTCCTTGAAACACAGATGATGTTCAGGACAATGTTAAAGGAACACTCCACCGTTTTTTAAAATAGGGCTTATTCACCGTCTCCCCTACATTAAGATAGGTGGGCAAAAGCATTTTTGTCTCAGTGCATGCATTGTCTTAGTTTGGCAGCACAGACGCTAGCTTAGCTTAGCATAATGCATGGAATCCTATGTTGTCAGGTAGCATGTCGTGAGTAAAAGTATCCATTCATTACGCAAGTGCTTTTTGTGTACGTGTGGTTTCATAAATTGAGAATACACTTTATTATTAATTTTGGGTGAAAATGTGATTTGTTCTTAAAATTGTTCGTATGCATATTTCACGCACACATTTGTGTGTATGCATGCTCAGTGAATTTTCCCTAAGCATTTTCCCTTCAAATTTCTATTATTGTGATGAGTCCAGATGTTTCACTTTTGATATTTAGTAGTAATCATTAGATTCTCATTTATGGGTAAACTGCCCCTTTAAGAGCTGAGAATGGCTCTGCCATGACTGTCACATTCCATGAAATCATTTAATTTCACATACAGTACAATATACAGTATTATAAAAAGCTCTATTGTTTTAAGGGAGATCTAACCCAACTTTACTCAAGATGTCACTATCATTATTCAGCTGATCCTACAACCCTGCAAACAAAGAATCTGTGTCTTCATTGTCATATAAAACAGTCTCGCTGAGGCCAGAGCAGCATTTGCCATCTCCTGTCAGAATCCCCACCTGTTTCTTAACCGTTGATTACGGTACCTTTGACCTCGATGATAGAAACGTACACAATGGCAGGTCTTTCAGGAGTCTGCTCGTGTGGCCCTTATGGAACAGCTGTATCAACCACAGGAACGGCAACTGGCCGGCAAACACAGGCCTCTTACTTTAATGGCTCAGACGCTAATGATTCAGCATGAACATGTGAGGAAGCCATTAGCTGATCCCCCTCAAAACTTCATGTTGGATTTAAATCAGTCAGGGCTGACATAGAAAAGTAATTTGGTAGTTCATGATCTAACATTCTGAAGTAATTATCTATAAAAAGCCTTGATGAATTCCACAGAGATATTTTTAAAATCGAATCTTACATGCACAGAAGGCATTCAACATTATGATGTAGGAATGGTTTTCCAAGCAATGTAATGTTAAATAATTTATAATGCAACAAAGAATATACAATAATAAAGTGGCAACATCTAAATGGATGTACGTAATAGTGTCAAAATTGAAAAACTATACAAAAACTGTACAATGTTTGTGCTTTATTGTATTGTGCTATCTTAAATTAGGCTAATAATTTTACACTTTAAATATTTGTGTATGCACACAACAAACATATAAAAACAGTATTTGCGTGTGTGTGTGTGTGTGTGTGTGTGTGTGTGTGTGTGTCAAACCAAAAATTATTCAGACACCAGATATAATTTGTGGGTGGTTTTTTTTACAAGTGGGTGCAGGACACTACAGTTAATTTATGTAAGTGTGGATAGCAAAATAAAGTAAACTGTGACATCATACCCAAAAATTATTCATACAGTGGACTACCAGTCAAATTGATAAAAAATATGGAACCAAAAATTATTCAGACACTTTGACCTGACCATGTTTTACTTAAGCGTTTTTTCTTTAATTGCTAACGCGACCGTTTTCCAGCACAGACTGAACAAAATGAAGCATTGCTTGGTAATTGTCTGACCTAAATTGGTATTCTCTGTGTACTTAAATTTAACAGCTGACAGATATTCAACCCAGTTCATCTGTGAGACAGTCTAACAGGAGGAAGGCCAAAACCAGTGAAATATCAACTGATTTGATAACTCGGAGTTCTTGTCATATTTTGTTACCAATTTCTAGACTACAGCGAATAAACTGTGATAATGTGAGAAATGTTGAAGGTGTCTGAATAAATTTTGGTTTGACTGTATACATTATATATATAATACACTGTGTGTGTGTGTGTGTGTGTGTGTGTGTATATATATATATATACACACACACACATTGTATATCATTTATTGTATAGATTAATTTCAACATTAGTTAGCCGAAAAAAAATGTTTGGTAATTTTGTTTCCTTTAATTATAGTATTTACATTGATAGTTTTGTTTCATGGTTGTTTTTAGTTTTTTTTTCTCAAAACTTTAATAAAATGCAACAATACAGTATACATATATTGTTTCAAATGAACTGTGGTAATGTTCAGGTTTTTTTAGTGAAGAAAGTTTGCAGCTATTAAAAATAAGAATCTATTGTGTCTATTTTAAATAAATAAACCTTTTTTAATTTATTTTTTGCTGGAGTAAAACTGTGACCGCTAACCCCAGTGTCCCGCATCTACATGTACAGGAAAAAGTGTTGAACTAATCTACACCTTTATGGGTTTTTTAAAAGAATAATCAATAATTCAATGATTAACCAATATAAATAATAATCAATGATTTTGACTGAAACAGAGTCATGAGCGGACCTGCTTACACAATCATATCATGGAGTTTCTATAGCGTTCTGAAGGCACGCACACAAGCAGCCAAGGCTATTTACAGCTTCTGTGTGCAACTGAAATAGACAGAGTTGAATTTCAATAGGAGCCTTACAGCTCAACCGCTCTCTGTCTCTAAATCTATCTATCTCTCTCCACTCCAGCTGATTTTAGAACACAGGTGTTGACCTTAGCCATTATGAGCTTCCACGTCCACATTCCCCAGCAGCTCCTGTTTCTGTCCGAGGAGCAGCAATCTTACATGTGATCCAAGAGTCAAGCAAAAATAGGCAAAGGCATAATAAATGTTTTCAGTGCGTTTCAATGTCAAGACAGAGATGTTCCTAGATCAACATCTCTGTTGGTTGATAGTATTCAGCCAAGACTGTAAGATAGATCTGAGCGGAACAGCATTTCCCTCTGACTGTAGCAGGGGTTAATATTTAGGATTAGTGTTTGACCTGTCATTTGTAACTCTTTTTTCATTTCAATCCACAGCACCAATATTCTACCTTTCAGTAATTTAACATCTGTTGCACTTTAACAATTTCAGCATTTTATTTCTGCCTTGCATATGTCACTTTTTATGGGTCGGTATATAGCCTATATATTTAAATGAATTAGTTCATACTTATGCTGAATGAGATATATATATATATATATTACCTGTCAAAAGTTTGGAAACATCCTTTTTTTTTTTACATCTTTAAAATAAGTCTCTTCTGCTCAACAAGGCCGCTTTCATTTATTTAAAAATACAGTAAAAAACATAATATTGAGAAATATTACTACAATTTAAAACAACTGTTTTCTAGTTAGTAATAAATTAAAGAATAGGATACATTATGTATCATTAAATATATATATATATATATATATATATATATATATATACACACACACACTACCGTTCAAAAGTTTGGGGTCAATTTGGGTTTTTTTTTAAAGAAAGTAATACTTTTCTTCAGAAAGGACGCATGAAATTGATATAAAGTGACAGTAAAGACATTTATAATAATGCAAAATATTTATTTTTTAATGAAATTCTTTTCTCTTGAACTTTCAAAGAATCCTGAAAAAAATGAATCACTGTTTGCACAAAATATGAAGCAGCACAACTGTTGTCAACTGTGATAATAATCATAAATGTTTCTTGAGCATCAAATAATCATATTAGAGTGATTTCTGAAGGATCATGTGACACTGAAGACTGGAGTAATGATGCTGAAAATTCAGCTTTGATCACAGGAATAAATTACATTTTAAAATATATTCACATAGAAAACAGATGTTTTACATTGAAATAATATTTAACAATATTACTGGGTTTGTTTTGTATTCTTAATCAAATAAATGCAGCCTTGGTGAGCAGAAGAGACTTCTTTTAAAAACATAAAAAATCTTACCGACCCCAAACTTTTGAACAGTAGTGTGTGTGTGTATATATATATATATATATATATGTATATATATATATATATATATATATATATATATATAAATAAATAAATATAAGGATATATATTTAATAGATACATTATATATTAAATTTTATTAATAAATGTAATTGTACATAAATGTGTGGTATTCAGGTATTCCCTATGTTATGAGGACAAAATGTCTCCAAAAGATAGCGATATCCAAAATCCATGTCAGGAAATTTGATTTGTCCCCCGTGGAATAAATCAAAGTTATAAATCAAAAAAAGTTTTTTTTTTTTTTTTTTTATCTCTAAAAAAGCAGAAAGTTTTCTGTGCAGGGTAGGGGTTAAAATATACGGTTTGTACAGTATAAAACATATATATATATATATATATATATATATATATATATATATATACATACATATAGAATGTCCCCATAAAACATGAACACAACGTGTGTGTGTATAATTAAATTGAACTGTTAGATCTTAACCACACCTTAACCATAATTCTACTGAACAAGAGAAAATTCTTGTTGTACAGTTGCATGCTAAAATAGCACATTTGGTTCTCTAGTTTAAACCAAAATCTGACGAATTTAATTGTGTGACCAATATAAGTAGGCAATCTGCTAATGCACAATCAATATACAGATATCTAAGATTATAGGTCACATGTCTGTTCTGATGGGTCAAGCTTAGCAGAGAAAACAAATAATACAACACAACTTACAATCCATAAGATAAGAAAAGACATTGGCAGAATTAAATGCTACTCATATCTTTAGTTGCTCACCTCAAAGGTTGTGTCAGGTCTCACAGTTCAGACTGTTTTTCTCAGAATTGTGGGATATAAACTTGCGATTGCAAGAAAAGGCAAAAATTGTGAGATAAAAAGTCACGATTACCTTTTTTTTTAATTCCCTGGCTGAAACAAGCTTCTAGGCTATATATAGACACTGCTGAAATGAAAGACAAAAATTACACGAGCATGTAAAATCTGTCCTGAAGCCTTGCTCTGAGAAGTTTACAGAAAGACCAAATTAATTATGAACATTAACATCACTGATATATTTCTGCACACACCAAAAACACGAACTTCTTTGTCAGCTGTGCACCAGAAAACATTTTCTGTCATGCTGTCGCTATAAAAGATGGTGGCAGTTGTCTTTTTGCCCACCCCATGCTTTTTTTAAGAAGCCATTGACATTCAATGGCAGCTCTCGCTGTGGGTGCAGTGTGAACAGCTGAGAGGTGTGATTTCACAGGCTGCTGGCCCTGTCAGAGCGCTGAGGGCTGCGAACAGGAGGTCTAGGAGAGACCCAGGCCTCTAAAAGACACCAACAGGTGGAAGGCCGCCAACAAGGGGGAGGGCGACCCATAGAAAAGGACGGGAAGCCAAGCCAGGTCTGGACACAATCCAGCAGATGGCAATGGACGAGGATACGCACAGAAGAGAGGAGGACAGAGAGCGCCGGACCTGTGTTTGTCCCGTTTGACGGACTGGCCGCCAAGGGACAGGCAAGTAATGTGGGACACTTGTGCTGAAACTGTCATTGCTGTCGGACTGCAGGGCTTTTCGTTGCAGAACCAGATCTTGGTTGAGTCTCTCTTTACTGCTTTATTCTGATTTAGAGGCTTGGTTTGTTTACT
The DNA here is from genome assembly GCA_030578275.1 of Meda fulgida. NCBI lineage: Eukaryota > Metazoa > Chordata > Actinopteri > Cypriniformes > Leuciscidae > Meda > Meda fulgida. Next base: position 8,898,453 of record CM060632.1, on the reverse strand, counting down.
CAAGCATATTTCAGAACGAAAATGCCATTTTTAACAAGTTTACTTTTTATTAAGGCCATGCAAATGTCAAGACAATAGCCTGTTATTCACTAAATGCTTGCCAGGCCAGAATGGGATATGGCTTGACTTTATGGAAAGTTGACATGTCCTGTGGTGTGACGTGCTGAACACCATCTAAAGTTATTTATAAACTGCTTAAAGTTAGCATTTAACACCATCTAAAATCAATCCAAATGATTTTTAACAGCAAGCATTACGTTTTTTTTTACCTAATATCCAATCGAATATTTGAACGTTTAAATGTTAATTTGTTTCACTGCAGGGATGTTTAAAACTAGCCAGAGAGGGAAAAAGAGTGATTAAATACGTCTTGTCTTGTCTATAGAAAAAGTCCATGTTATGTATCAACTTCCCATATGCCTTAGATATTGGCATAAGTATTGGACTGTTTTATCTGAGTTGTACAAACAAAGTTTTGATGAACTGTGTGTTTAACAGATCCGGCTGTTGCTCGTTGAGACGACATACTTCCTTATATCCCCATATACGGAATCAATCTATGGAATGTAAGGAAGTGTGTGGCCTCAGAGAGACAATATCATCAACATCTACATATCTTCTTAAAACTGTAAGACAATATGACACTACTGAATTATATTACATTTATGGCTTGTAGGGAACATTATCATCCATCATAACTGACATATTGCAGAATTACATATTTATATTTGTTCTATAAAAATAAATGTAAAATGTATCAAATATAAAAACGATAAATTTTAAAGATATTATATATATATATATATATATATATATATATATATATAAAACAAAGAAATAAAAAAAACATTAAGATTAAGACCCATTCATTTTTTCTATAACGTTGAGTTTGTTCTATAAAATACATTTAAAATCATAAAATATTAAATATATTTCTTAATAGTTTAATTATACAATTTTTATATATATATATATATAAATTAATATAGTTAATTTGATCAATTTATTTAAAATGATTTATTTTAGAAATATCTCAAATATCATCTTGGTTGATTTAGCTGATTCTATAGAGCTTACAAACGTTTTTTAACTATTAAAAACTATCTGTCAGTTGGGCAATACAACGTTGCAACAAATACTGAATATTTTAGCAAAATGTTTTAATGGTAGAGATTTGATGATAAAGATTTTCCAGGAATTTTGAGCATTTTATTTGAAAGGGCCCCTGGTTTAGAAAGTTTGACATCTGTTTTAAAGTATGAAATATGATCTCCATAACAACCTTAAAAAAATGTTACAACTGACTTTATAAAGGTTATTTCAAAGTCAAGCACAGGCCATTGTTAAACACTTGTTGATGTTTCTGAGCTCCTCCATGATGACATGAATACTGTAGGGCTCAGAGTGACAGAACACAGCTGCTGTTGGACAGGTGGAGGAGAGCTAATTCTGACCCGACACCCCAGAATGAGGACATACCGGCACATCCATGCACTCTCTGTGTCCTCGTCCTGCAGGAGGAAGATCATGACGTGGATGGACGTCTTCTGCCGACATGATTCTACATGCAACGCAAAAAGTTAGATCTGAGATTAATCAGACGGATGACTGGATAATTGCCCGTGTAAAATGTTGATGTGTGAATAACACTGAGGAAATCGATGCATCTCCTCCTCACCTCTATAAATATGATGATGTATTAAGCTGGAAACTCGTCTGTCCTCAGAAACACGTCTTAGTTGCTGGTAAAACGGAACCAAGTCAGGTGTTTGAGAGAGGTTTGGTCCCTTTCAACCAGCTACTGCGCCGTGAATTCAGCCAGCAACAGCAACAAAACAAATAAACAGATGGATTTGCATCCAACATGAAAAGTATCTTAAATATGTGCTTAATGCATAACTGCCATTTTAACATGCATCACAAAAACACTGGTGATGGTATTTTTATTTTTAACACCAATGATAAAATATGTGCTCTGGTCTGGTTTTCAGTTCTGCTCTCTACAGGAAAGAAGAAAGTAAATGTTAAAACAGTTCATCAGCCAAATGTTTCTTTAATATAGACATTTTCTAAATGCATCAAATCCAGTAACTTTTTTAAACCAGTCCTGTGTTTTCCATCTTGTGTATTCTAATAGAAGCACATTTCAATAAAGAAAAACAAACAAAAAACAACTAAAAGCTAGCATTTGTCTTTATTCTTTCTTTATCAATTTTGTTTTAATTACATATATTTATTTAAAATACAATACGTGAATAGTGTTTTAAAATACTTTATCACTTTATATGTTTTGTTGAAAATCTTAAAATGTCAACCCCATTACACGGTTTTGTAAAGGAAACTACTGATTTGAGAATATATCAGCATTATATTCTTTATCTGAGAGGCAGCTTGTAGTTTTATGTTTAAGGCATACTATGTAATTTTTCGCAACAAGAGGTTGTTACTTCAAAACGAAGGCGAAGCTTGATGACGCTTGCTTTCGCGGAATCGTGGGAGTTGTTGTCTTCACCTCTACAGCCGGTGGAGAATACGACGGGACTCGGGCAGAAATCATATTCATGGATGACCAGTAATGTATTAAAGATTTATTAACGTTATGAAAGCAATTAAGGAACGATTGCTAATGAGAGATGAGTGCGACACACAGTTCAAGAGAAGTTTTTATTATTCCGCAGAGACTTCTGCTTCTTCCGGTCATGCGTGTGTGAGGAAACGCAACGCTGTTTTATCATATTAGATACATTTGAGTTTGTTGATAGTTGTTATAATGCTACTCTATGTGTTCGCTATTCACCGCTATATGAGACACTTGTTGCACTGCAGTGAGCTAGATTGATATTCATGGTAAATATGGTTTTTGCAGTAAATTAAGAAAAGAAGATTTAAACAAAAAGACTAACTTTGTTGTGCTGTATAAAGGGGTTCGCACACCGGACGAGAAGCGCAGCGCCACGTCTTTAATTCCATATTAATGGAATAATGTCCTTAAACATAGAATATTGCTGGCTATAAACTGAGAAAGAGCGTGTCCGGTGTGTGATACCTCGAGTCATCCTAGACGCGGCGCTGCGCTTCTCATCTGGTGTGCGAACCCCCTTAATAATGATTCGTTTTCTGTCAATGAATCCAAACAATTGCTCACCTGTCTAATAAAACACATCATATATATAAGCTTCTTTGTTGTTTCCATGGTTTCTACAAAATAAAACCAGAAATCGAGGGTAACACGGGTATGATGTCATTAATAAGCGACGCACGGACAAGGACCGTATCCTGGTTAAAACTGCTTATTTATCTGGATTTAAACTTTCTCAGGTACATTTGGTATAATGCAAGTACACAAATCAACAAAATGTATAACATTGTTCTAGTGGTTTTTGGAGATTAGGCAAATATCCAATTATTGGATATTTATTATCCAAAAATCGTACATAGTGTGCCTTTAAACTAAACTGTTAAACTGCTACTCAAGCCTGTTAGCGCTCCGAAATAATTATGTCCCAACATATAACAAAATTGATTTAGATGGAGATGGTACAATAAAATTGTGTATCTGGTAGGGCTGGGTTAAAAATATTGATTTCTCGATTTAAATTGAATCTTATTTTGATTAACTATTATCGATTCTTAAATCCAAAGCATCGATCTTTTAGGCTATATTGGTTAGTTGAGGAATGAACCAAATTATTGTAGCTGCCATTGTCGAGGAGAAAAGTATTGTCTATTATAATTATAACAGCATTTTTTGAAGCTGTAACAAATATTTTTATTTAAAATTTATTTTTTAGATATTCTTAATTAAAAATCAGCATTTTTAAGTAAATATTATTCATTTTTTTTTTCCATTTTTTTTTCTGCAGTACACCTTACTGACACTTCAAAAAAAATGCTCAAAAAACTAAAAAAGGTAAAACTTTACCAAATATGATTTTATAATGTCTAAAATATGTATATGAATGCATAGGCTACTGAAGCAACTGAACCCAGGGGAAGTTCATTTGCTCCATATAGATAGCGCCATAAGGCCATCTAGTGGTAAGAGTTATGAAATATGTTTTTTTTTTTTACCCTACGAGAGGTCGGCAGAGACACCCAATGTGAGTTATTTTGTATATTAAGTTAAAGAATGTGCTTAAATTATATTATTAAATTAAAGATACAATATAGTGTATTATAAAACAATAATAAAAATATCTCCCAAAAAAATTGCATTACAAATATCCATTTCTGGACCAAAAATACATAATAATTTTAGGACTTGAATGATTTGTTACAGATACGGGAGGAGAGGACTCTTTGGGTGGACGACTGCTTACTAATCAACAAAAAATATTATTGAGTGATTATTAAATGTTTTTGACTCATTATTTTGAAGGCCACGTGAATCAAAAGAGCAACTTAGTATCAGTGCAGAGATGACAACCGCGAACAACTTCAGCTAAAATCCCATTCTTTCCCGTGTGACTTCCCTCACAGTGGGCTTAACTTAACGTTACTTCTACGATGAATGAAATATTTTAGAAGTAAATTGTGTTACTTTTGATATGTAGCAAAGTCTCAGCTTTCAAATCGTCAGTTGTATTATGAAATTTAAACGATAATTACCGTTTTGGCGCCCTTTACTGACTGAAAACCATAGACGGTAAAGAAACCATGACGTGACAGATCCTTAGACAGAGGACTGCTGTCAGGTCCTCTTAGGAATTAGGACCCCAGGCAAATGCAATTACATTTAATATTAGGCACCCTCTTTCGCGCCTGTTTACAAATCATATGATAAATGCTGTTTAAACTACGTTATAATTACCAATAATGTCTGTATTAGTTAGCTTGTGTACTAACACTGTTCGTCTCTTCCGTTTTAGTACTAGACAGCACGAAATAAACGTGAATAAACACGAGGTATGATGAAAGAAACAGTAACGTTATAACTTACCAAAATCTGTTTCTTGTCTCATATAATCGCCAAATCAGCGTTTCAACCACAGACAGATGTCAATAAAACAACTCGTTACATTTACCCCCCCCCCCCCCAAAAAAAACATAAAATTACCACAAACTTGTTAAAAAATGAACTTTAGAGGCGCATTTTGTTAAACTACAATATTGCATATTCTTTGCATTCGTGAATATTGGATGTTTAAATAAATCTGCTACTTATGACAGACACCATTTAAATGTTTCTATTGAAAAACAAGTAGAAACATAATTGTGATTAGTTATAACAATATTTGTATAAACATTTAATTTTGTGTAATTTAAAGAAAATAGCCTATAGTAATCAGTTAATTTTAACCTTTAATTTTATAGTAATGTAAGCTACCAACAGTTGTTTCTTGTATAGTTTACAGCATTATTTGAGAGATGTTTTTCCTTGAGAATATTTTCCATGTACCTGATTGGCCCCAATTAATTGATATTGAATCGAATCTCAAGCTTGTGAATCGATATAGAATCAAATCGTGAAATGTGTGTCAATATCCAGCCCTAGTATCTATCATAATATGACCAGCAATTCTGTTAACTTTTCCAAACTGTTTTGCATTTGTTGAGAAAAGCAGCAGAATCACACGCTGAAATTATATGTAAACTAGTGGAGTGATACAATGACACAAAACATCAGCATTGTTAGAGCTCTTCTTGTCCAATCAAATTAGTGCACAGTAATTAAGCGTTGTACTAAATATTTATTCTTCGGAACTCCAATTTTGTTCCATTTGTTGTTACAAAATGTCTTAACTCAGCTATTTTAATAAAATGTTATAAACATCTTTATTATGAAACCAAAGGCCACTTGACAGTTCTTCAGACCAACAATTTGTGTACAAAAATCAGAAAGCTAATGAAACCCCAAAAAATACAGTACATAAATAATCATATGGCAAACCAAATGTCATTGGTTTCAGTGCTGTGCTTCTATTTCACTAATTCCCTGATTGCACCGAACAGAGCGACACTGGACAAAAGGGAGGACCAATTAATATCCTATTTGTATCAAAGTGACTGTATACAAAATGTTTAAATGTCTGTTTTGAATGTGATTTGTTCGCTGTTTCAATAAAGAGATGATTAATGTGTGGTCCCCGCCTTCTTACTCCTGAACTGGTTTGCACAACCAAAAGAAATAAGCCAAACAGGGTCTTTTCCACTAAATGTGTGAAAAAAATAAACCTTTACAAGTTTGCATGATTACTTTTCTTAAGAGAAAATCTCACAGTAGGCATCACACTTTAATCTAAATAAAACTGAAGGAAATAGTTTTAAGTCAAACAAAATACGCACTAACGCACACCCACATAATTGTGAATCTCATGAAAACATCGAGTCATTTTCAACATACACTCACACACACAGACTGCATAAAGAAAATGAGGCCTATTTTAAGACCATAATGCATTTTGTACATTTTGTACATTTTTTTGCATTGTGACAATTTCAAGACAGTTAATCATTTATTCTGTAATGCAAAAAATCACTTACTGTAATACAGTAATAAACATATACTACCACAATATATACAATAACTGTACAATTTATATACTTTTTTAATATTACAGTAATGAACATTGTAGAGGGGGACAGTAATGTCACAATGCAAAAAAAGAATACCTTCGTATTCTTCATGCAAAACATTCCCTATATTATGATTTGGGGGTTCAATACGACACTAGCGTTTCTGAACAGTTTTCGTGAGACTCACTCATACGTGTCCCTCTAATGCCCTGGAAAAACTATGAGTGTGCTGGAGGCGGATGAAACCCCCGATCAGTGCAGCATTTTGCAGTGGCACCAAGAAATTCATGTACAGTAAATGAGGGAAGGAGGTGCAGCACCTCCTCAAGACAAGGCAACGTCACTGTCATTGTGCATAAGTGAACATACAGTAGCAGCCAGACATCTTCAGTGTCATCGAATCCCTCATGAAACAACTACAGCTGCTGACTCGGTGGTTTTATTTCATTTCTTTCATTTAGCAATTCAACTAGAATCCAAAACAGCAGAGGTGTGAATCTATGGTGCCCCTAAAGGGACATGGTGATGTGAGGAAAAATATATATTCCAATGCGTTTGCTTTCTCTTGCAAAACTTCTCTGGAGAAACATTGCTTTTCTTGGGGGAAAGGAAACATTTCGCAGGGCGAAAGAAAACTTTCTCTGGGGAAAGCAAAGTTTTTGCAAGACAAGACAATGCAAAAGAATCGAATATAAGTCAAATAAAAATATATGTTTTGCTTCCATCTCATATTTTACTCTGTAGTGAATCTCACAAAATGCATCAAGAATATATTTGATCCCAAATTCAAAAGAAAAAATGAAGAAGTAATATTTTGCATGAAAGAAAATGTTTGGTTTTAGAATTTATTTTTTTGCATTTTTTTGCATTTTCATGACAGCAAACAAAAATCTTTCTCATTACTGTAGTGAAAAAGGCTTGTTATGCTGCACTGAAATTTACACCAATTTATTTTTAATTAGTTTTTACTGCAATACAGTAACTAGAAAAAACAATGCATTACAATTTTAAAAAAGTAAATAATAATAAAAAAAATTGTTAAAAGATATTTTCACAATGCAAAAAAAATCTTAATGGTCCTTAGAAACAGGCCTCATTTTCTTTATGCAAAATATGGGTAACACTTCACAAAAAGGTTTCATTTGTTAACATAACTTAATTATATTAGTAAACAAACTAAAGATAAACAATACTTATACAGCATTTATTAATCTTAGGTAATGTTATTAAAATCAAAAGTGGTATCTGTTAACATTAGTTAATGCACTGTGAACTAACACGAACAATTGTATTTTTAACTAACTAACATCAACAAAGGTTAATAGATGTTGTAAAAACATATTGTTCATAGTTAGTTCAAGTAAACTAATGCATTAACTAATGTAAACAAATGAGACCTTTTAGTAAAGTGTTACCAACATATGATTTATTTGTCCTTTTGTTGTTTTTGTGAAATTCTCCCAGTGATGCATAAATGTGCCCTTTGAGTTTGAGATGATGGTCTTAAAGAACAAACCTGTGATTCTGTTATCAGCTGCTGTAAACAGTTGGACCAAATACAAAATACAATCAAATTCCATGTGGAAAAAAACAAAAAACAAAAAAAAAACAGCAAACCGGCCATGTCATGACGCGACGTTCCCGCACGGATTCCTCTGATAAAAATAAGGCAACTGGAGTTAGACATCAACAGAGAGATCCCGCTACATTTCTCCTTCCTCGTCCTCTTCCTCTTTCTCCGGTAGCTGCATCTTGAGCCACCCTTCGGCGGAGTGGCCGTGCTTCTTCTGGTGGCGTTTGTAATTGTCCCAGTGTCCTGTGGTGTAGCCGCACTCCTGGCATTTAAAGGGCTTCTCGCCGGTGTGCCGCAGCATGTGGCGCTTCAGGTTCATGCTCTGGTTGCAGCTGTAACTGCACACGCTGCACTGGAACGGCTTGGCGCCCGAGTGGATGCGCTCGTGCCGTTTGAGATTGGCCAAGTTCCCGCAGGCGTAGTCGCACACGTGGCATTTGTACGGCTTCTCGCCCGTGTGTACGCGGTGGTGCCGCTTGAGGTTGTCGAAGTGGGCGGACGCGTAGTTGCACTGCGGGCACTTGTAGGGCTTCTCGCCGCTGTGAGTCTTCATGTGGCGGGCGAGATGGTTGGGGTACTGTGTGACGAACAGACACGACGTGCACGAGTACAGCTTGCCGTCTTTCTCCGGGCTGGTGGGCGAGCTTTTGGACAACATGTCTAATGTGCATTTGCTGCAGATTTGCGCCGTCGCGCCCTCCTCGTCCTCTAGAACCGCGCCGCACACGCGACATGTGAAGGGGAATAGCAGCTCGGGAAGAGGGTCTGACTCTTTGGCCAAACTCTCGGTGTGCAGCAGGGCGGGAGGATGCCGGTCCGTTCGTAGGGTGTCGTAGCTTTGGAGGAAGTCGGAGTCGTTGCTGATGTGCAGAGTGAGGTCAGACACCACCGACTCTGAAAGACAAGGAAAAACGAAAAAAAAAAAAAAAAAGCTGAAGGGCTATTTTCCTCTTTTCAGCGAACCCAGTTTTAGGAACCCAACAATTTCTACTTCCCTTTACTTCACACTCAACTTCCTCTTTTTTCTTGCAGCATGAAGTGCAAGGTATCGTAAGCAAGTGGAAATACACCAGAAAGAAACCTGCAGTTTTGAAGGGAACAGGTGCTTCTTTGTTCACTTTGGAAACACTCAAAAGCCGTCAGACTAGCAGAGATGTTTCCTCAAGGAAACCGTATTGCTGTTTAGTACTGATAATCGAATAAAGGCAAATAAATGAGCAGTTAAAGTTAACAAGAAATGGCATTCATAACCCATTTTACTTCTGTAATATGACACATTTGTGAGTGAAACGAGAAAAAAATATTAAGGGTCATACTTATTATCCATCAGGAATTGACAGGAAAAGTGTTCCAAATCAGATCTGAACATGAGTTTGTAGTGGATTGGGGGATCTGTTCTGCTTTCCTGGAACACTACCAACACACACTTTTGTGTAGGTTTTGAACTGGGACTGAGAGTCAGTTTCATCCTCCAGAGAATCTCCATATATGCCAGTGCTAACACTACTTGTTCACATCTGTCCTTATTTAACATTATTATAACTAGTATTTTGTTATATTATGGGCATTTATATTATGAAAGGTCAGTAGAAGTGAGAGGGGAACAGGATCAGGAAAGGACCAAAAGCTGAGACTCGAACTCAAATTTGGGTAAGTGCAAATTTTCTGATAAAATTAAAGTTGTAATTTTAAAAGATGATTAAGAAAAAGCTTCAGTTTTGCTGTGCTTGTTAATAGTATATCTATTGTATATCAATAAATATTACTATAATATTAATAATATTAAAATCAAACATATAACATTATTATTATCATCGTATATTTCACATCATATTTCACAAAATCTAGCATTTAAGAATTTATTTTTATTTTTTTACAAAATTTAGTGATTATATTTCATTAATGCTATTAAATAATAATAATAATTATTATTACTAAATAAAAAGAGTCATTCAATGTCAAATCAATCAAATTTCAGAAACTTCACCAGCTCAAATGTTTAATTTTGTTAATATTTGACAAACATAATAGTGACGAAAGCCAAAATATTAAATGTATCCACTATTTTGTAGAGGATGAGGCCGTTCCAGTGCAAAGTTGAGCTGACACGGAATGACCCAATAAGAAATCACTACTGTTATATTTTAAAGTATTAAAAATACAATCTATATTGTGAAAGCGCTATATAAAATAAACAGTATATACTTGACTTAAAAGGAAAAGAAAAAAGTACTAAGCCAGATTTGATAATCACACTAAGCTATTTCACAATTTCGGTTTTACTTCGATTATTCAAGCAGCCCTGACGTGCACTGGCGAATCATTCACAATCACAGCAGGAGCATTGATTGAAAAGTAAAAACAACGTGGTGGATTAAACAAATACCTTCCGTTAAGGCTGTAGATTTGTCCTCCTTGTGGCTCATCATGTGTTTCTTTAAAGAGTGGCTGTTGTTCCCGCGGAAATCGCACTCGCCGCAGTTGAGCTCTTTCTCCTGCGTGTGCATGCGCTGGTGTCTCTTCAGGTTGCCCAGAGAGTTGCACGCGAACGTGCAGAACTCGCATTTGTACGGCTTCTCGCCCGTGTGTGTGCGCACGTGTCTCTGCAGGTTCACCAGCTGGGCGGAGGCGTACGAGCAGTGCTGGCACTGGTACGGCTTCTCGCCGTTGTGCGTTTTCATGTGCCGCTTCAAGTGATTAGAGTAACGCGAGCTGAAACTGCACAGTTTGCACGCGTATGTTTTACTAGGGCTTTCGTCGGCCGTGGATCTGCCCCGGTGGATCCTCCCCTGCGCGCTGTGGGCCGGGTGGGCCTCCTCTAATGGCCTGTCCTGGCGGTCGGCGTCTCCCCCCTCGGCTCCGCACTGGAGACAGTGCAGGGCGAGGTCCAGCGTCCCGCTCAGGGGGTCGGCGAGCAGCTGCCCGCACTGCCTGCAGGAGAGGTACGGTGTGAACGTGGCGTCGGGGCCCATCTCCTCCCGCTCGCTCTCCGTGTCCCGCTGGTCCTCGAAGTCGCTCTCGATGCCGAGCCGGTTGTAGCTGGAGCAGTCCTCGTCGCTGAAGCCGTACACCGGCATTTCCATGTCAGCGGTGACGGGGTCTGTCGGGAGATCACAAGATGCAGTGTTAAGCAGTGCTTTTCTGTTTTAAAAGCGTTTTCTTTACATGGGAAGTTGAGGCAAAACATATCAAAAGGTTTCATGCTTTAAAAGATATATTAAAATTATAACATAATTAGTGCTAGGCAACGATAAATCGCATCCAAAATAAAAGTTTGTGTTTACATACTATGTGTGTGTGTGTACTGTGTATAATTATTTTGTATTTATAAATACACACATATGCATGTATATATTTAAGAAATATTTTATTTATATATAATATAAATTATATATAAATATACAGTATATACAAATATTTCTTAAATATATACATGCATATGTGTGTATTTATATATACAAAATAATTATACACAGTACACACACACACACACACATATTATGCAAACACAAACTTTTATTTTGGATGCGATTAATCGCAATTTATCGTTGCCTAGCACTAAATATAATGTAATAATAGTAATAAAATATTATTTAATAATAAAAACATTTTTGCAATTTAGTTTGGAATAAAGTACGGAATATTATAGCAAAATACAGAACACTGGTATATAGATGACCTGAGATGAACTATAAGCTGCAATAATTCAATTTTAATTTTAAGAGGTGTTTATTCATAACAAAATTACAGTAAAGTAGAGCTGCACGATTCTGGATAAATCGAGAATCATTTTTTTTGTTTTGTTTTCTTTTTTAAACACGATTCTGAACAGAAAACTAAACAAAATAACATGTCATTTACTAGAGGTTCTGATCAATTCTGTTAATTGCTGTAGTCTAAAAAGTTTAATCAATCTGAATGAATTATTTTGAACATCGTTAAGAAAGAATGATTCAATGACTCTTAAATTCTTCACTTGTTTCATTACTGAATGAATCAGCGTTTTTGAATGAATCTCTTGAATAAGTGATTCAATGACAAATGCATGTTTTCAACGGTATATGTAATTGTTATTTGAAGCGCTAAGTTACTTTCAAAAGTTGATTTGCTCTATTTTGATCGCTATTGTAGACATCAGTGTTTTTATCTGAACTATAAACTTTTATACCAGTGCTTCTGTGATAATATGAATAACAATAATGTGTGTTTAAAAAGACTGCTTGTGAAGCTGTTTCATACCTATATGTTTCAGATAACTGCTCTCTCTGGGTCAGCAGTGCCAACAAAGATTTGAAAGAAGATATTTTGAAGAATGTGGGTAATCAAACAGTTGAGGGACCCCATTGACTTCAATAGTATAGAAAAAGAAATGGTCAATGGAGGTCCATCAACTGTTTGGTTACCGACATTCTTCAAAATGATCTCCGTGTTCAGCAGAAGAAAGAAATTCATTCAGGTTTGGAACAACTTGAGGGTGAGTAAATGATGATGATAATTTAAATTGTTGGGTGAACTAACCTAAACCCTTTAATCTGGCTAGTGCTTGGCTAAACTATGGAATAGTACAGCGAAAATACTGTAATTTAAGCTGAATTAAAGTAATTCATGTACGTCACTGACCTGAGTCCCTCTCAAAATCAACAATCCTGTAGTCATTTTCTCCAAAGCCCAGCTCCTGTCCGAGGAGGAAGTCACTCTCCAGGACGAGGTTTTCCTGATTGCCAACCGCTGCACCATCTTCAGCTCCCGCTGCAAAAAAAACCCCAGTACAACATCACAGCCTGTGCCAACATAGTTATAGCCTACGTCTTTACCATGCTGGCATCAATCTGATAATCGCTTCACTCTTAAACATGAAACTAAAAAGAAAGTATTCATTTTGAGATTCTCACTATTGGGAAAATAACCATGTCCACTTGGATGACTCCTGTGTCATAGTCCACTAAAACGTGCAAACGTGTCAATGGATGCCACACATTTGGTTCCTAACAAGGTTTTGGTGGATTTTTCAGACTTTCAGAGTAAATATTGGGTAAAAAATTCATTGAACCATTGTATTGTACGTCATGTGGCATTTTTTGATTTCGGCATTGGCAATTGAACACTAAATAAAATAAAAAATTTGACTAGCTATAAATATAACATTCTAGAGGATACCTCAGATGCGTTTGTCTGATAATTATTTTCAGTCATATTAAAGGGGATCAGCCAATGATAACAGGATTTAAACAGCGACGAGACTGATGGTTAACAACACTACAGCTACATGAGCTCTGGAAAGAGGACAAAATATGATAGAAATGAATAAAGGATGAAGGAACAGTGAAGAGACACTAGATAAACAGAGGGAATCGGGTCAGAGATGGGTCAAGCCCGAGTCCCGCAGCAGGAACAGGGGGTCTGTCCAGAGGAAACGGAGTAAGGAAAGAATGACGACAGAAAAAGGGGAAGCTGATATGTTTCCACAGAGATAGAAATGAGCTTGGCTGATTCTTAAAGACACGTAAATCAATATAAACAAGAACTTTTGGAAACAGATTCTGCTCACTTGGTCAAGGCATCTCATTTAAACCTTATATAAAAGCTCGAGAGGAAGTAAAAAGAGCTGTGTTTTCTTAACGGACACAGCAAAAGGAAAGACATCCTCAAGGTTAAACTTGTTCATTTAGAAAGAAATGAAAATGAACACTTAGGCTATTTCAACAGAAAGTACCGAAAAAGCAAGTTAACAAGAGCAGAAATACAGTGGACAAAATATAGAAACCAAGGACATGCGACTCAATAACAAAACATATCTACAACAAAAGTGTTTCATAAACATTCTGATCTGACATTACATTATTAAGTCAAAATGTGTGTCAATATTAGAAAAGTACACTAATGTAATGAAAACTACATTATGAGATTACACAGCATTACAGTCAAATAGTTGTATTGTAGACTATGGTTGGCCATGTGAATAGTTATAGTCTCAAAAATGTCCATATAACGTTACACACACACACACAAGACATTTGTATGCTCTTGTTGATTATTATCAACAGAAATAATCACAAACACGCTGATTTCAACAGTAAAATAAATGAAAATCATGCATTACTTTAAATAAATAACAGAAAATAGAGTCAAACTGTGAATTAAGGGGAAATCAAGTGAGATAGAAGTCCAGACTTACATTTGACAGGCTGTGGGTTGGACTGTTTTCTTCTTGGCATTTTTCTTAATGTGTCTGTTAATAATCAGCAGTTCCCTGTTGAGCTGGTCTTCATCACCGTCACCTTCCTCTTCCTCATTTTTCTCTTCCTCCCCCGAACAAAGAGTTCCTCAATTCCCTCATAAACCCCGAGTTAAACACGTTTTATCATATGTATCTCCAAAAATCATATCCAAACAGGCAAACAACTGAAACTCTTGTAATTATTTATGTTAGCGTGAGCTAAAATTAAACTACATACATAATACACAGACAGGACTGTAGAAACACTGTCATTTACGATTATATGACCCTCGCATCGCAAGGCTGACGTCTGTAGTCTGATTTTAATCCACATCGATTAAAAAATGAGGATATTTTTGGCTGTAATTTGTGTGTATCCTGATATCAGTCGAAGGCTAACTAGCATGACTAGCTAGCCCAAGAAGAGAACATACAATAAAAGTCCAGTGTTTATAACCACTGGACAGCCAGCAGCGGGGACATCAACGTCTCTCCATGAGGAATTATTCGTCCACGTCAATTTTTATCCCTGCGAACTGTCCCCACGAGTTGAAGAAGTGAAAGTGTGCAAGTTTCATTGCTGCTGGTGTTGATGGGAATGTGCAGCACAGGAAGTGATTGAAAGAGTTCAGTGTGAAACAGAGAAACCGCGACCTCTACTGGAAGACTAGAGATAGATAGATAGATAGATAGATAGATAGATAGATAGATAGATAGATAGATAGATAGATAGATAGATAGATAGATAGATAGATAGATAGATAGATAGATAGATAGATAGATAGATAGATAGATAGATAGATGGATAGATGGATAGATGGATAGATGGATAGATGGATAGATAGATAGTCTTTTAAAATGTCAATGACGTCATACACGTCGTACGACCAGAGACACTGCTTCACGGCAATCCTTCAGTCACTTTGGTTCTTTCGCGTATGCTTTCGTGCTCTGTACTTTCTTTTCTCTCGAGGCATTGACAACATAGCTGACACAGGTAAATACATGTGCCTTAACATTCTGGTCCCGCTTCGGATGCCACGGTGCCATCAGGCGGTATGTCTGGTCGTAAATCAGTCCTTCACTGACCAATCAGCGTTAATTAGCAGAATGCTAGCGTGTTATGGGCAACAACAACTCAGCCTGTAAGAAATCGAAAGGACATAAGTACTCGTTCATTCAACTTTCGACCTATAACCCATGTTGAACTTGCACTTGGAACGCTGGTGTAACTACAACCAAAATTTGGTACAATAGGACTTAAAGGCACAATATGTAGCATTTTTCGCCAATAGAGGGCACACTTTCCAACAATAACAAAGGCGTATGTTTATGACGCAGTGACGAGCACTGAATGATGGGACTTGCAGTCAAGCTGATAGATCTAATAATGTTTATAGATGAGTGCAAACATTCACGTTTTTTAGCATTACAGTGGCAGGTCGCGATTGCTAAAGAGACAGATTTCGCACGCGAGTCCCGGATATAAAGGAATAAGGACATTTAATTCTACTGATCTACCCACAAGTGCTGGATTACTCACACAGGTCAGTTTATTAGACGAATTAAACTTGTGAGGTAACACAGCGCTGCTTCACTTGGTCAAACGTTACACTATCACACCAAACGGCATTTAAATGTGTGTTGAAAGTTATTATGTTATTCTACGTGTTAGTTAGTTTGCTATACAAAACTAGCAGTAACGTTAAACTAGATCAACATTAGAATAACATACTGACCATATTCTATTTCTAACATTTCTTCATGTTGAGCTAACGTTATACAGGTCCTTCTCAAAAAATTAGCATATTATGATAAACTTCATTATTTTCCATAATGTAATGATAAAAATTCACTTTCATATGTTTTAGATTCATTGCACACCAACTGAAATATTTCAGGTCTTTTATTGTTTTAATACTGATGATTTTGGCATACAGCTCATGAAAACCCAAAATTCCTGTCTCAAAAAATTAGCATATCATGAAAATGTTCTCTAAATGAGCTATTAACCTAATCATCTGAATCAACTAATTAACTCTAAACACCTGCAAAAGATTCCTGAGGCTTTTAAAAACTCCCAGCCTGTTTCATTACTCAAAACCGCAATCATGGGTAAGACTGCTGACCTGACTGCTGTCTAGAAGGCCATCATTGACACCCTCAAGCAAGAGGGTAAGACACAGAAGGAAATTTCTGAACAAATAGGCTGTTCCCAGAGTGCTGTATCAAGGCACCTCAGTGGGAAGTCTGTGGGAAGGAAAAAGTGTGGCAAAAAACGCTGCACAGCGAGAAGAGGTGACCGGACCCTGAGGAAGATTGTGGAGAAGGACCGATTCCAGACCTTGGGGGACCAGCGGAAGCAGTGGACTGAGTCTGGAGTAGAAACATCCAGAGCCACCGTGCACAGGCGTGTGCAGGAAATGGGCTACAGGTGCCGCATTCCCCAGGTCAAGCCACTTTTGAACCAGAAACAGCGGCAGAAGCGCCTGACCTGGGCTACAGAGAAGCAGCACTGGACTGTTGCTCAGTGGTTGCATGTCATTCGGAAATCAAGGTGCCAGAGTCTGGAGGAAGACTGGAGAGAAGGAAATGCCAAAATGCCTGAAGTCCAGTGTCAAGTACCCACAGTCAGTGATGGTCTGGGGTGCCATGTCAGCTGCTGGTGTTGGTCCACTGTGTTTTATCAAGGGCAGGGTCAATGCAGCTAGCTATCAGGAGATTTTGGAGCACTTCATGCTTCCACCTGCTGAAAAGCTTTATGGAGATGAAGATTTCATTTTTCAGCACGACCTGGCACTTGCTCCCAGTGCCAAAACCACTGGTAAATGGTTTACTGACCATGGTATTACTGTGCTCAATTGGCCTGCCAACCCTCCTGACCTGAACCCCATAGAGAATCTGTGGGATATTGTGAAGAGAAAGTTGAGAGACGCAAGACCCAACACTCTGGATGAGCTTAAGGCCGCTATCGAAGCATCCTGGGCCTCCATAACACCTCAGCAGTGCCACAGGCTGATTGCCTCCATGCCACGCCACATTGAAGCAGTCATTTCTGCAAAAGGATTCCCGACCAAGTATTGAGTGCATAACTGAACATAATTATTTGAAGGGTGGCTCTTTTTTGTATTAAAAACACTTCTTTTATTGGTCGGATGAAATATGCTATTTTTTTTAGACAGGAATTTTGGCTTTTCATGAGCTGTATGCCAAAATCATCAGTATTAAAACAATAAAGACCTGAAATATTTCAGTTGGTGTGCAATGAATCTAAAATATATGAAAGTTTAATTTTTATCATTACATTATGGAAAATAATGAATTTTAAAACAATATGCTAATTTTTTTAGAAGGACCTGTATATCATTGATTTGTTTTATGTAGCCTACATTTGCTCACCTGTCTAATAAAGCTGTCAAGTCGTGACTTGTGAAGCTCTGTCAAGTCCAAGTTAGTCGCGGACGTGGAGCTCTCGGCATCTCAAAAACGCCACGCTGATATTGATCCTTATTTTAGTTCTCCTTGTTTGTCCCAAAGTCTGATTGCCATGGTCTATGTTTGAACGAAACAAGAACTGCGTGCCACTAAACGTTACGCACGTAACGTACGCACCTAGTTGTCCAAGTCTGTCGCCATGGTTACGTCATGGCTGTGGCAGTTCGAGGGGAAACAGGATAGCGCGGATATTGCGCCATTGACAGGCAACATTTTTTCCGGGACGTCCACTTGTTTAAAAGTGGAATTTCTCTGAAATAAAAAATCTTTGGAGACTTTTGGGATATTGTAAGTACACAACTGCAGGAAATATATCACACTGTGCAAGTGATTTTCGGATCATTTATTACAAAATTCTCACATATTGGACCTTTAATAGGGAGTGGCCAGGATCTATAGGCACACACACACACACACACACACACACACACACACACACACACACACACACACACACACACACACACACACACACACACACACACACACACATATATTTGTCTGCTTCTATAAGAACCATCAGACAAAACTCATGGTTTTTCCATTTTCCTTTTATTGGAAAGTAGGATTGATAAGAATATTAATAAACTTCTCTTCTAACCTTTGCGGTGAAATACAGTATTTAAACTACATTGTTTATCTATTGGCCAAAACTACAGCAATGTGTAGCTAATTTACTGTATATAACTTCATCAAAACTTCTCACTTAGCGAACAAAGAAGAAAAAAAAAGAGTTTTTTTTTAACACATTACAATATCAGGGCAGACATATGCTTAACAGAAACGTTTGGTATAGAAATGCCACACACCAAACCATTTCTATGAACACAGGTGAACTGATTCGTATGTAAACCCCTCTGTTGAACAATCAACTCTACGAGGGTCTGAAACATTTAATAACACAGTGCTGATACTTAAAGCACAAAACAAGCCATTGATATACAGTTCACTATGGTTAGAAAGTATTAATGCATAATACAAGGCCACTTTTGTGGCTGATGATGAATTTAGTGTGATAATTTACATGTGTTAATAAGAAATGCCACATTTATTATTATTGTTCATCCTCTTTCAATGAAACACATTCACGCAACAAATCCATATACACACATCTTAACCGCTGTATATCTGGCTGCCAGTGTTTGAACTCCACAATCATATTCATAGCACCAATAGCTCCTCCTGTGATTGTAGTTTATGTAATGGGTAAAGAGGTATGCTCATTGTCCAGGACATTGTTCTTTATTGGAGTATACTACTGAATACCCGTATACTACCTTACAATTCCCGATTTGGCTGAGGGAGCTGAGAGGTTTACTTTAATATTGCCTTTAATGCTCGTCTTGAATATCAGAAGATGAGCTGATCAGGGATCAGGGTTCCTGATGATGCCGTGGTTAAACCTTGATGATGCTGAGGGAGGATGATGTCCTTTGGAACTACAAAAGAGTAAAAATGGTCAGAGATTAGAAAAAAATCAATAAAATACTGAGGCAAGATTGAATATCTTTATGGTTGAACTGCACGTATAATAATACTATATTTCTATTTTTACAGCATTCATCTGAGTTTTCCATAACACTTTACAGTAAGGTTACATTTGTTGACAATAAATTGACAATTCAAATATTTCTAAAGCTTTCAACAATTTTAGTCAAAAGTTAATTTCAACATTTACTAATACATCATTCAAATTAAAAGTTGTATCTGTTAATACTATTCATTATTGACCTGAGCTGACATGAACTAACAATGCATGCAGTTTTGTATTTTGTATTTGTATGCTATAACTTCTGCTATAAGATTAATACATATTGTAGCAAATACCAATTGTATTAATAAGTTTAATGCAAACCTTATGCATGAGCTTGCGAGTTGCGACTGGAAGATACTACGATATAGTTTTACAAATAAAATATATAACTTGAAAGTAAATATGCATATAATGTAGGTCTTTTTAAGTGGTTGTTTAAAAACAAAAAAAACAGTTATACTGTGATGAATCTGCATTTTGGAAGATAAAAGGCCAAACAGATGTCTGTTTTAAAGCAGAGGGTGAGTAATTGTTCACTCCTTTATTTGCTTAATAAAAATATAAATAATTTATATATTTTATATGTTCAGCGCAACCCTTACAAATAATATGCATGTGACGCATCTGTTAAAACAACTTCAATATTACATATAAGCTTACACGGAGTGTGAATATGTAGGTTTACTATAGAAAAGCTAAAATGTGATAAAAATGGTGAATGACCAAAGCGAAAGCCCAGATGTCAAGCTATAACCTAATGTTAACTAATGGGACCTTATTGTAAAGTGTTACCAAATTTTGAATATGAAATTCTGCATATGAAATACCTGTATCATCAAATTATGCAGTGTACAGTACTTTATACCACAATGACACATGCAATATTCAAACATACAGTTACAGCATGTTTCTACATTGACGTCCTTTGGAAAGTAGCCGTGTGTTTTGAATTGAGAGAATCAAATATTTTATGTTGTGTACTTATGGACAATGAGAATGAATTTCACAATATTATTATAGACTTCCTTATTTAAATCAAGAGTTATTTGAGGTGCGATTTTTAACATCTCTGCATGACTTGATCAGACTATAGAGTTAAGACATACAGTATTTACATAAAACTGAATTTAAAAATGCAAAATAATTTTATTTGATTAATATTTGCTGAATGCATAACATTTTTTATAACATAAGTATACAGTAATAAAGTACTTACAAATAATTTGCAAACCATTAGCAAGTTGTTAACAACGTATTAACCATATGAGTGATGTACAGTATTTTAATCAAGTAGTAAAGGGAGCTGTTAATGGTTATTAAGTAAATAGAACTTTCTCACTTTAGATTAGGCCACAGAAAATCGGAAAATGTCATTAATTAAGTGATTTAAACCATCCTTTCTTGGATATTAATTACATTAATATTAAGTGTTCCTTAAATTTTTTACAAATACATTAAACATCAGTTAGGGTTAGGATACAAAGCTTAAAGAACATTATCTAACTCTTTGCATGCAAGCTAATTAAACAATAATTTGTAAATTACAGAGACTGAAGAAGAACTGAAGAAGTTTATAGTCTGTATTCAATACTTATATCCCTTAAAACTAATAGTTGATCACCCAAATTAAAATGTTTTAATTTTTTTCCTGTAAAAATAGCTTGAATGTAACTACACCCTTGCTTTATTTACTATCCGCGATGCCATGAATATGCTAATTAGCCCCGCCTCCACTCACTCATGCCAGCTCTTTTTTAGACTGTCTTTGGTTCACTGCAGTTTTAAGGAGAAAATACTCAGCAATGGTGTTGACTTATGAATTTGCACATGGTTTGTCTTAAAGCATAATAAAAACACCACATAGACATATAAACAACATTAAAAACTCAATTTTCACCACAGGGGGACTTTAAGTCCCCCACAACCCCATCAATAAGGTCCCCTTCATCGACACTAAACCAACAAATCAATGTTGTGGGAAAAAAGACTGGACAAAACAAACACATTTTAAATTTTAATATTTTAAATACAACATTTGATGGAAAACAAACACTTATTTAAAAATAAAAAACACATGAAATTACCACTATAACCAGTAGATGGCGACAGAGGAGAATTTATTTCCATTCCCTACTATAGTTTTTTTTGCCTCGTTTTGCTTTTACATTTATATTTAGACATTATAAAACCACGACGTTTAAAAAAAAAAATATCAAAGTTTGTCACTTTTTGTACTGAAGTAGTCTCACAAAGTCTCATGAAAAACAATCACTGTTCTTAAATTGACTGGCAATGAATTGCACAAAGGGTAAAATGAGCTCTCCTTTCATAATCACTGAAGCTGTCAGTCAGTTTAGTGCAAGCTCACTGATTTTGGCACAATTGCGAAAACTCCTCGTTATAATCAATGAAGCTAACTAAAAAGCACAATAAATGTCTAATTCACAATGCATTTATGCTTTGTTTGTTATAATGGGTTAGGTCTGTCAGCATGTAGAATTCAAACTGGCGCTAAACAGAAACTCATTCAGCATTGTGAGGGATATTGGGCGGATTCTCACAACTAGTAACTTAAACACTTATGATTGGACATAACTTTCATTAGATATGCCAGTAATTGGCTACAATACTCAACGCTGCAAAATCACGTTTGTAAATGTACACATTTGCAGTGACTAATGTGCCGGGCTGAGGTGATGTTGGTGATAGGCATATGCCTACCAATGCAGAACAAACCAAGCAAAGTCTAAATCGCGTACCCCCTGGAACCTGCACACGTACCCCACCTAGGGTACACGCACCTGATGTTGGGAATGACTGGTGTAGATAATGCAGTATTCCATTGGAAACAACAGTCAGGGTTGCCAAGTCCCAGAAAAAATTCCAGCCCAAAGCCGACTCAAACCCTGCCCAAAAGGAATGAAAACCAGCCCAATTTTCCACCGTCCAGTTAACAAATGCGGGATTCCCATAAAGGTCCTTAATAAACATTTTGATTTTGTTTATATGGTTTACATCTTATTAGGATGATTTTAGCTAGACATGTTTATATTTATATGTGCATATTTAATGATTAAATCTGTATTTTATTCCTCTTCAGTTATTTAACTTTGGTACTGTTAATTCTTCTTTTACTCTGTCTTTGATTTTAATTTTTTTAGCACTTTGCAAGATAAATTGCTTAAAATGTAAACTATAAATATGAATGACATAGCCATCCATAAAAAGTCAGTTCAAGTCCAATTTGGGCTTTTTATATATAGCTCTTTTCACAATACACATCATCTCAAAGCAGCTTTACAGAAAATCATGATGTTCATAATTTATTTATTCCTTTTTTGTCTTATAGTCGCATTTAGCAGATTAAAATGCTATGTCTATAAGAAAGTCTTTGCCTTAAAACAAGTGGTAACACTTTACAATAAGGTTCATTAGTTAACATTAGTTAAATACGTTAGTTAACATGAACTAAGAATGAACAATACTTCTTCAGCATTTATTAATCTCAGTTAATATTAATTCATCTTAGTTAATATTAATTTCAACATTTACTAATACGTTATTAAAATCAAAGGTTGTATTTGTTAACATTAGTTAATGCCGTGTGAACTATCATGAGCAAACAATGAACAGCAGTATTTTTATTAACTAACATAAACAAAGATTACTAAATACTGTAAATATATGTATACAAATGTATTGCTCATTGTTAGTTCATGTTAGTAAATACATTAACTAATGTTAACTAATGAACCTTATTGTGTTACCAAACACGTATTGTCTGTGCACTTCCCAAATCTTTTAACATATTGTTGTGCATATCTTCATTCAATAAATGAAAAACGTATATTTTCTGATCTCAATCAGTTTATCCATAGTCTACTCTTTACATAGGCTACTCTTGTTTTGTCTACACACGAGCAGCATCAATGTGCAATTATTCGCTCGCTCTTTCAGCGGTCTTTAGGTTGCCAGGTAATCATTCCAAGGATCAACACACTTTCAATAAAAGAATGATTTTCATTTGTCTTTGTCAACAGATAAACATTTGGCGGCCGCGGTACATTATACAAGTACGCGGTACATTTCCTGTGACTGCATTTTCAAAATAACCCAATTGTGCGGGAAAACCGCGACCCTGGCAACACTGACCACAGTGAAAGCCACAGTGTTGGTCAGTGGTGAAGGTCTCACCTTGCTGCCCAGCAGACCTCCGTTATGGTACTCTGGAGTGCTTTGGCCAGACAGCGGCTTGCTTTTCTCTTTACTGTGGTTGTTGGAGTCGTTGTCTTTGATGATATCATACTGCTTACAGAAGAGCACAATCACAGCTGCAGCAAGACAGAGATCAGTTTGATTACGGGGACGCAGATCTGATACGTTTAATTAAAACAAAACACTATCTTCCATCTGGATATCACAATTGAGTTTGAAAGGACAAAAGTTTTCTTAAGGTCACTGTAAAAAAACAACAACAAAGCAATACTTAGGAAAATGTTTGAAATGCAGAACAGAGAAGTTTAAAATATTGTTACAGGCTTGATACTACCCTGTAAAGCCTACTGTTTCATATTTGATATGAAAATTTTTTTTGTAAGTGTTATTTCAAATTGAATGCTTACAGGACCGAACATACTTGATTACTTGATTATCCATAAATCATTTTATAGAAAATTAATCTTAAAATATGAGTATCAAATGTGATAAATCCAGCTTTTGAGGAACAGTTATTAGTGCAATAAAAACCACTGCTTTGATTATAAACTAAGCATTTAAATATCATGCAGCTGCACTAAATTGCATATTTTTTCTCAGTTTGAGCCTCTGAATAATATTGAAATGAGCTCCATATTCTTGTATCTCATACTATATAAGCCATAAAAGCCTGATGAATTAAATCAGACTCTACATGGTTAAATGGAGGGACAAGTCAAATTATTTCCTTTGGTAAACAATATCGCGAATATCATTGCAACCAGAATTTTTTTTTTTTTACTTGTAATAATCATGCATATGTTTAACTAAATCCAAGACAATGTCCTTTACCTGCCCACATTAGTAGTACAGTCATTATGATCAGTATCTCTCCAGTCTGAAGGTGTCTGGAAATGTCTAAACCCTCAACCGCAGGGTCATCTGATCAGGTAAACAAGACAACAACACATGTTAGAGGTTGAAAGAGATCATTGAAGAAATGTCAGAATTAATGATGATGTTATTTATTAACAAACTTGAGAAATTAGACAGTTTTGTGGCTTTTAGTTCATTTCAGTCATGACAACTGGGAGTGTTTGGCATGCTAATGGATATGATGACCATGTTGAGTAGAAAAAGATTCATGCAACGGACTTGCTACTACCAATACACACTCAACACACTGGTGTGAGCAAGTAAGACATGCTGCTGTTGTACAATATAGCGTACATGAATTAGCCGTATAGCAGATACAGGTGGAGCTGGGGAAGGTGGAGGGTTTCTGAAAGGCTTCAAATGCTGACCAAGTATTTGAAGGTTGAGCAGCAAGCTCATTGGCTACTGAAACAGCAGGAACCAATCAGCTGTGCCCTATAGAATGATGTGATTGCAAGCAGACCTAAGGATCAGCCTGTGTATTCTATAGTTTCATGACAGAACTTTGTATGTCTGTGAGCTTTGAGCTCATCATATGCTAATCCCCCTCAAAGATGTAAATAAAACAAAGCTTATTGGATTATGCTATACAAGAAAATTGAATTTAAGTCTTTCTACTACATCAAACGTTCATGTTTGAGTATTATTTGTATAATGTACTAGCACTTTTTGAGAGAAAATGGTTTGAGAGTAAATCCTACAACAATTTTTTTTCCAGTGTCAATGATGACAAAAATTAGCATATACAAATCAATTAAATATGTGCTGGTTGAGTCACTCAATAGGGTCTTTCACAAAAACAAAACAAAAAAAAAAACATGAAATGTGCTTTATTAAATGAATGACATTGGACTAATGCTGATCTAACAGACATGTTTACCTTGATCCATCATGGTGGATTGAAAATGTTCAGACTTTTTAAGCGTCCTGAAGTGAATCTTTTTGCTGGTCAGACTCTCTCCATAGAGTCCGACGGATTGGACCTGGATAATATAGTCTGTGTCTTCATCCAGATCCCAAAGTATACAAGCATGACTGGTCGTGTTCACCTCACGAATGAAACGCTGCATCAACCCGTCCTGGCGCTAAAACACACCCACATACACACGTTTGAAGATTCATTAGAGGGCATATTTATTGCAGATATTAAATGTCAGACTCCCTCGATTGTAATAAAGGCCTTTAGGGCTGAATCTCATTGTAATAACTTTGTTTGACCTGCTGTGAGATGGCAAAGCCAATTACGGTCTCTCCATCCAGAATATTCCAGGACACGGTGGCCGAATCTGCCCGCAGGTGTGTAACAGAGACATTGACAGGAGCAGCAGGGCGGTCTGTGAAACACAAATCACCAGCGTGAATCATTTCTTAGGACAACCCTCTGATGTACATATACAACTGAAATGAAAGCTGAAATATTCAATAAAAGATTCAGGCTCCATGAATGTCATGTTTAAAAAGATTATATTAAACATGTTACGGTTGTTTGCAAATGGATGATGTTTGTGAGATGCTTTGTAGTATTTATAGATTCATCCTGTCTCTGCTTCCCCGAGACATCCAAGGACCAACTTGATACCGGTTCAATGAAGAACTACACTAATGCAGTTCATAAATATGCAACACTTCTGTATTCAGCTTATTCACTCAGCTGGGATATTATGCAAATGAAGTCTAATTTTAATTCTTCTCTTTAATGGGATAAGCGTGACTCTGTTGGTAAAATTACTGCCAATCCACAGTGCTTTGCCAAATCTCTGACTTCATGTGTCAAGGAGAAAAATGTGATTGACTGAAAAAGGACATGCAGAAGGTTTTGTCACACCCAACAACATATTCTTAAAATAAAAATAACAATCCAGACAATCTAGAGCAGTTAAAGACAATGCATTGTGACACATTTAATCATGTTTTTGCTGCATATGTTCAGTATAGGGACTTTAAAACATAAATATTATAAGCATGCCCTTCTGCTACAATACAACGACATGTAAATCTGCTTTATCTGCACTATACAAAAATGGTATGTCTTGACAATCATACAACATACCTTAGAGTCAGATAAATAAGAAATTGTGCTTCAAGTGGTAAATTAGCTATTTTTATTAAAGTCAAAAATATTAAGTCTGAATCAACCTGACAACATTTTGCTAAAAAGTAATGTTGCAATGGTCAGATAAGGTAGAAATAACTGCGCATATTTAATAGGTGTATAGATAACATCAAAAAGAACATTATAATGCAAAAAAGTCAAAAAATTACAGGAAATGGGTTGCGGAGCAAGACTCGTTTGGTCTGTAATTTGCAAACATGTATATTTTTAACATTTGTCATTTTGCTGATACCCAATAATTTCTTATACTGAAATAAAAAGGCCAGACCTGAACCTGTATCCCGCTAATACTGTAAGTCCAGATGCACATCCATAGGCAAAGACATTTTTATTTTCTTAAGTACGCTTTCTAACCAGAGCTCATGCATAAATTGACGAGATAGACAGAGATAGAAAACAATTCAATTACTGAGATGAACTCATGAATAAAACAGGCTAGATTGCTAATGTTACATCCTGGAGCAAAAAAGAAAGAAAAAAGAAAGAAAAGAAAAGTGAGAAAGAGTAATAGTAAGCAACTACATGTACTTAATAGGGTTAGGGTAGGATTGGGTTGAGGGTGAGTTGCATGTAATTATGCATAATTTACTGTTATTACTATGGTAGTGTAAGTACATGTAAGTACATGTAACAAGGACACTGTAAAATAAAATGTGAACGAAACTACTATAGAAACTAACACGTAACAAGAACACTGTGATATAAAGTGCATATTGATCATAAGTACAAATATACACCAGAAATAAATATAAAAATAATTAACCTTTGGGTACAGCTCGAAATGTCATAATAGAGCCCTATTGTAACAGCAATACACTAAACCCAATTGATGTTTCAATTTCAAAGCTAAACACGTCCTTGTAAATAATTTAGTCCCCAATAAGACCATGACTGCAACCCTGGCAGGGCAGTTTAGTGTTTTCGGTTCAAACACAGTCACAGTAATCAGCAAGACAGCAAACATTGCGTCAGCATCCGCACTCATCCTTTTATCTTGTTATTTGCCAAGAAAAGAGAAATTAAGCTCATTGTAATGTGCCAAGGTCAAATGCTTCATGAACATCAGCTTAGAAAGCACGATACGCTTTCTGGTAAGATTGTCTAATTAAGAGTAAGTACTTTGAGGATGCTGCCAGTCTTTCAATTAACTGTGAACTTTGATGTAAGGTTTGGCAGTGCAAGCACTTTAAAAGACTTTTAGTCCATCGAAGGGGAATGAGATCTTCAATGACTGTAATTTATTAAGAAACAAAAATAATAGTTGGATCAAATCATCTTTCATACAAGAAAGCAACAATGCCATTATTGCCCTTAAGAACATACCATATATCGCACTGGCACTTAAATGCCATGAATTGGCATGATCTAGCACAGGTCATTCTCTCAGCACTATCTATTGGCCCATTAAATCGAACACAACGACTAACAGAGTAAAAGGCAATTTCTCTAATGTCTTCCTCTGCTGGCTCGGGAAGGGCTTGCATTAAAACACTGAAAGGATTATATAACACAGCATGCTTATAGACTGTCTGTAGTCATGATGATCAACACATGAGCGCACAGTTATAGAAAGATGCACGTTGCATTTGATCTTTATTATTAGTCATACTGTAGGATATTTATTCGACAGAAGGAACATAAGTTTACTTACTCGCCCCTGCAAAGCAGATGTGGCATCCAAACAGAGATAGAACAAGGCTCACAAAAGTGAATAGGTGAATCATATCTTCCTCAAGAGTTATTCCAGATGTGTGACGCCAATTTCCAAGGAAAAGTAACCTGAAGTTAACATCCCTCCAATTATCACATGATTATCAACAACGCATTTTCTTTGCTACACAGTGACGATGATAAACAATCTAATAAACCAGCAGCATCTTCTTCTTCAGCATCAACGCAGTGATGTCCAACGCACCTCAATCTGTTAGCATCCGCATCATCTGGAGAGAAAGAGCGAGAAAGACGCTTCCTTTTGCGATTATTTTCAGTGATATAAGAGCTAATTAAAAAAAAACACTTTTTATGTTTACTACGGGACTCGAGAATCGTCAGCCTCGCCACCAGTTACATGTTCGCTGCGCGTCTAATGTAACGCGTACGCGCGCATGGCGTCCATCACAAAGCTCGCGTTCGCCTTCCTCACTTTATGCGCTCGCTCGAGTAAGACGCTTTAAGAATACCAATAAATCTGCGCTGCATCGCGGGCACATGACCCACAGGTGGTGGCCAGTTACTGATTGATTCTCAGCAGTCACTCATTCACCTTCTAAAGCCGCATGACGCACGAACCTGCACCGGGATGAATGCAGTAAAAACACCCTCACCAGATCTGTTGGACGCGATTTATGACGCCATTCAAACTTGCACATCGATAGACCACGGCAAACATCAAGATCAGGAGAATCTCTCATAGAATAGAACACCGACCTGTGCGAGCAGAACAGAAGAGGCAACATTTCGACTTGATATTGTCTAAACTAAAGCTATAAACACAAAGCCATTTAAAATAGGCTACTTGAATATTTCACATCAGATGTGAGAAAATAATAGCATTCATGATTAAAGAATAGAATAGATCAGGAATGGAATAGGATACTGCAATAGTGTTATTATATTATGAACACAAAAGAATTTCAGATAGATGGAATAATATGAATAAAATAAAAATGGCTATATATATATATTTAGCTGATTCCCTCTGCTGGGCTTGGGAAATTATGCAAATGAATTGTAATAAAGCATGACTCAGTTGGTCAAAATTAGTGACAATCCAAGGTAATTTGCCAAGTCTCAGATTTTGTGTTTGACAGAAAAAGGTATTTGTTTTTAAACCAACACCCAACAACATATTCGGTAACTCCTTACAATAAGGTTCACAACATCAATAAGGTCAACATTAGTTAACTACTAGTCAACATGAACTAAGAATGAACAATACATCTACAGCATTAATATACAGATCTGCTATTAATCTTAGTTAATAATAATTTCAACATTTACTAATACTTAACTAAAATCAAAGGTTGTATTTTAACATTAGTTAATGCATGTCAACTATAACGAACAAACAATGAACAGCTATTTTTATTAACTAACATTAACAAAGATTAATAAATACTGTAACAAATGTATTGCTCATGGTTAGTTCATATATAAATCAACTAATGTTAACAAATTAACCTTCTTGTAAAGTTTTACCACATATTCTTAATATAAAGCGTGATTCTTTAAGACAAAATTGATCAAATTTGTGAATTAAATAATGGAATAGTCTACTATAATTAAGAATAAAATTCCAAATAAAAATTCCAAAATGAATAAAATAATTGAAAAAAAATGGCTATGTGCCATTAAAATAAACATGAAATAACCAAAATATACAGTATTGAATATACCATAGAATAGAATAGAATAGAATTGAAAACTGCCTTGTCTACTCATCATTATATGCAGTAATCAAACACAACTGAAAATAAAAAAAAACAAATATTCTGGTGTGCATCAATGTCCGTCTTTTAGAGGGGAATCTTTTTTTTTTTTTTTACAGCTGATGAGTCAAAGTTCATTTGGTGAACTTTGCTATGCTCACTTTGTTCTCTGTCACGGCTTTTCCTCTCAGTGCATTGAATTTCATGCTTTTACACTGCATTGTTTGCGCTGAAACGCTGAAGTCCTCATACTGTCTGATAAACATGGATCACTTGAAGGTGAGTGAAAACTGAACACTGTTAACTGCCTGTGCTTTCATTTCAAATGTCCAAATGTCAAATGGCAATAGACCAACAAATCTTCTTCCCTTGTAAGCCTAAATGTAATTAAAGGAGCTCTTGAGTGATGCTGGTAATCTTAAGTGCTCGGTTTTCTGTCTAACACAGCATTCGTGTTACGAGCTCTCTCTACCTGTGACAGAGAAAAGCAACCCCATCAGCAGAGATATTGACAGAGCGCACAGCAAACAGATGGTGCAAATACTGAAACGATGCGACGCTGAGATTTTTGAGAAAAAAATAAATCATGACCCATTTTATCAGGTTTGGCCTATTGGGTATAAACAGTATGTGTGGAATAATTGTGTTTTCTTAAGTCGTTACGCTCCTAACAAGAGTTTCCCATACAATGCTGACCTGTGCATTTTGTTATTTAGAGACTGTATAGTTTACCTGTCATTCAAACGATGGTGGATGTTGCAAAGAGGGTTGAAATGATTCTGAGGGTCAGTATTTATTTATTTGTTGTGTTTGTATTTGTGTATATATATATATATATATATATATATATATATATATATATATATATATATATATATATATATATATATGGTAAATAATTATACACAGTACACACACATATATTATGAAAACATAAACTTTTATTTTGGATGTGATTAATCGTTAGCCAGCACTAATATTTATATACATTGCTTTGCAAAAGTATTTGCACCCCTCAATTTTTATTTTGCAATATATCCTAAAAATTGCTTTATATTTTCAACATCTACACTCCATACACCATGATGTCAAAGCTAAAAACAGATTTGTGGTAATTTTGCAAATTTATTCAAAATAAAAAAAAGTATTCATACCTTTTTCGGGGACACTTGAAATTTATCTCCAATTTCACTGGATCATCTTTGAGATGTTACTACACTTCGAGTGGAGTTACCGGTAATCTGTGGCAAATTCAATGGAATGGGTATGATCTGGAAAGGCACACACCTCTCAATAAAAGGACTAACAGCTGAAAATGTATATCAGAGCAAAAACCAAGCCATGTAGTCAAAAGAACTGCCTGTAGAGCCCAGAGACGGGATTCTGTCAAGACACAGATCTGGGGAAGACTGCAACAAATATATATATATATATATCTGCTGCATTGAAGGTTCACAGAAGCATGTATCCTCCATAATCCTTAATGGATGAATTTCGGGACAACCAGGACTCTTCCTAGAGCTCAGCAAATCGATCCATTGCAAACTGAGCAATCGATAAAGAAGGGCTTTGTTTAGAGTGGTGAACAAGAAGTTGAGGGTCACTTTGGTTGAGCTACATGATTATATATGCAGACGGGAGAAGAACATCACTGCAACACAGATTCAAGCCTTTCAGTGAAGACACATGAAAACAGACTGGAAATTTGCAAATAAGCACCTAAAGGTCTGATGAATCTCAGTTACAAGCATCATGTATGGAGGAAACCAGGCACTGTTCATCACAACACCATATCCCAACAGTAAAGTGGTGGTAGCAGCATCACGTGTATTTTTCAGCGGCAGGGACTGGGGGGGTTATCAGGGTAAAAGGAAAGCTCAACTTAGCAAACTATAGAGATATCCTAAATGAAAACCTTGTCCAGAGCATTCAGAGCCTTGGACTGGGAAGAAGGTTCACCTTCTAACAGGACAATGACCCTAAGCATATAGCTAAGATAATACTGCTCAAATATTACTCCGTAACAAGTAAAAGTTGTAAAGACCAATTTTTAATGAAGTAAAAGTACAGAAGTACTTAAGTATCAAATGTCAATGCATTGTTTTATTATTGTTGCATGTTGTATGTAATACTTACAGTACCTTATGCCTCTGAATCTATGCCTGCCTACCTACCCTCATATCAATATCAAATTTATTTCTAGAACACAGTTCCAATAGTGGGATTAATATTTGAGCAGTAGTATCTGTACTTTCACTCAAGTAAGGAAGTTGTGTACTTTGTGTCACAGTGTCTGGTTGTGTTCCCTTGTCTATCACTAGAGGTCCTCATTCTCACGGTGTCCTTCACATTTAACTTCAATTCCCAGCATTCTGTCTGTCACTGACACTCATCAGTTCATTGCACTCAGCTGTTCCCTGTAATCATTGTTCCCAGCTGTTCTGTGTTAGTCTTGTTAGATATGTGTTTAAATACCCTGCTTGTTTAGTGTTTGTTACGGAGTCCTTGTTTAATGTCACACCACTTCCTGATCTGCGTCCTGGTTCTTGTCCTGGTGTTGTACTTGTGTTTTTGGATTTTGACCCCTGCCTGCTTGACTACATGTTTTTGGATTGCCCTTTAAAATAAATCTACTGCGCTTGGATTCTCTGCCTCCCGTGTGGTTTCCGTGACAGAAGGACTCCGTCACACTGAATCCAGCGGTATGTTTCATGACATCTCTTCCCCAGCCACCGAGCGGGAGAGATGGGAGCTGTTGAAGGGGACCCGATTGGTAAAGTTCCGCGGGACCCGTGGAGGTCGCCGCAGAGGAGGTGATAGGGAGATGTATCACGTCCCGTCGGCACAGTCAGAGACTGTTCACGTTCCGTCTGGCCAGTCAGAGACTGTTCACGTCCCGTCTGGCCAGTCAGAGACTGTTCACGTTCCGTCTGGCCAGTCAGAGACTGTTCACGTCCCGTCTGCCCAGTCAGAGACTGTTCACGTTCTGTCTCCCCAGTCAGAGATTGTTCAGGTCACGTCTGCCCAGCGAGAGACTGTTCACGTCACGTCTGCCCAGCGAGAGACTGTTCACGTCACGTCTGCCCAGCGAGAGACTGTTCACGTCACGTCTGCCCAGCGAGAGACTGTTCACGTCACGTCTGCCCAGCGAGAGACTGTTCACGTTCCGTCCGCCTTCCTGGACCTGGACTATCTGGAGCGTCTGGCTCGGATCCTGGACACGCCCGCGCCTGCTGTTCCAGAGCCGGAACCAGTGTCTGCTGTCCAAGAGCCGGAGGCAGAGCCAGTGCCCGTTCCAGAGCCGGAGGCAGAGCCAGTGCCCGTTCCAGAGCCGGAGGCAGAGCCTGTGCCCGTTCCAGAGCCGGAGGCAGAGCCTGCGCCCGTTCCAGAGCCGGAGGCAGAGCCTGCGCCCGTTCCAGAGCCGGAGGCAGAGCCTGCGCCCGTTCCAGAGCCGGAGGCAGAGCCTGCGCCCGTTCCAGAGCCGGAGGCAGAGCCTGCGCCCGTTCCAGAGCCGGAGGCAGAGCCTGCGCCCGTTCCAGAGCCGGAGGCAGAGCCTGCGCCCGTTCCAGAGCCGGAGGCAGAGCCTGCGCCCGTTCCAGAGCCGGAGGCAGAGCCTGCGCCCGTTCCAGAGCCGGAGGCAGAGCCTGCGCCCGTTCCAGAGCCGGAGGCAGAGCCTGCGCCCGTTCCAGAGCCGGAGGCAGAGCCTGCGCCCGTTCCAGAGCCGGAAACAGAAAATTAGTTCATGCGTTCATGACATCGCGGCTTGATTATTGTCATGCTCTACTGGGTGGTTGCCCTGCACGCTTAATAAACAAATTACAGCTGGTCCAAAACGCAGCAGCTCAAGTTCTTACCAGAACCAGGAAGTATGACCATATTAGCCCGGTTCTGTCAACACTGCATTGGCAAGTAGTTTGTTGAGGGTTGGTTTTTTAGGGAAGGACTACATGCCTGTGCACACATATTCAAATGCTCATACCTATAGAATGAACTCTTAATACGCATGTGCACGCCATCAGCGTTCTCACAGGTTTGCGTTTTTTAAAGTTTGCGTAGAGAGAACTTAAGAGTTTTCTGTTAAAACTGTGTCATGTTAGCGAACCCTAAGTTAATAACTAATGATCATTGCGACAGAAGTGAATCAATTAAAACTAACTTTAGCTGGAAATTAACTTTATTTCTATAACTGCTGAGGTGGACAAAGTGTCACGGAAACCACACGGGAGGCAGAGAATCCAAGCGCAGTAGATTTATTTTAAAGGGCAATTCAAAAACACGTAGTCAAGCAGGCAGGGGTCAAAATCCAAAAACACAAGTACAACACCAGGACAAGAACCAGGACGCGGATCAGGAAGTGGTGACATTAAACAAGGACTCCGTAACAAACACTAAACAAGCAGGGTATTTAAACACATATCTAACAAGACTAACACAGAACAGCTGGGAACAATGATTACAGGGAACAGCTGAGTGCAATGAACTGATGAGTGGCAGTGACAGACAGAATGCTGGGAATTGAAGTTAAATGTGAAGGACACCGTGAGAATGAGGACCTCTAGTGATAGACAAGGGAACACAACTAGACACTGTGACATAACCCCCCCTCTACGGAGCGGCTACCAGACGCTCCACGACAACACTAAAACATGACACGAGCTCAGGAGGGAGGTGGAACGTTGGAGGATCAGGGGGAGTGATGGTGGGCCAGGTCCGTGAAGGGAGACAGGAACAAGGGGTGAGGGCTTAACCGGGAACCAGGGCAAAACAGAAAGTCTATCGGGCGGCCAGGGCGAAGCAGACGACCCATCGGGGGCCAGGGCGAAGCAGACGACCCATCGGGCGGCCAGGGCGAAGCAGACGACCCATCGGGTGGCCAGGGCGAAGCAGACGACCCATCGGGCGGCCAGGGCGGAGCAGACGACCCATCGGGCGGCCAGGGCGGAGCAGACGACCCATCGGGCGGCCAGGGCGGAGCAGACGACCCATCGGGCGGCCAGGGCGGAGCAGACGACCCATCGGGCGGCCGGGGCGGAGCAGACGACCCATCGGGGAGGCAGAGCCAGTGTGTAAGTGTGTGGGTCGTCTGCTTCGCCCTGGCCGCCCGATGGGTCGTCTGCTTCGCCCTGGCCGCCCGATGGGTCGTCTGCTTCGCCCTGGCCGCCCGATGGGTTGTCTGCTCCGCCCTGGCCGCCAGATGGGTCTTCTGCTCCGCCCTGGCCACCCGATGGGTCGTCTGCTCCGCCCTGGCCGCCCGATGGGTCGTCTGCTGACATAGTTGCTCACCTCCCTCCTGAGCTCGTGTCGTGTTTTAGTGTTGTCGTGGAGCGTCTGGTAGCCGCTCCGTAGAGGGGGGGTTATGTCACAGTGTCTGGTTGTGTTCCCTTGTCTATCACTAGAGGTCCTCATTCTCACGGTGTCCTTCACATTTAACTTCAATTCCCAGCATTCTGTCTTTCACTGCCACTCATCAGTTCATTGCACTCAGCTGTTCCCTGTAATCATTGTTCCCAGCTGTTTTGTGTTAGTCTTGTTAGATATGTGTTTAAATACCCTGCTTGTTTAGTGTTTGTTACGGAGTCCTTGATTAATGTCACCACTTCCTGATCTGCGTCCTGGTTCTTGTCCTGGTGTTGTACTTGTGTTTTTGGATTTTGACCCCTGCCTGCTTGACTACGTGTTTTTGAATTGCCCTTTAAAATAAATCTACTGCGCTTGGATTCTCTGCCTCCCGTGTGGTTTCCGTGACACTTTGTCCACCTCAGCAGTTATAGAAATAAAGTTAATTTCCAGCTAAAGTTAGTTTTAATTGATTCACTTCCGTCGCAATGATCATTAGTTATTAACTTAGGGTTCGCTAACATGACACCGTTTTAACAGAAAACTCTTAAGTTCTCTCTACGCAAACTTTAAAAAACGCGAACCTGTGAGAACGCTGATGGCGTGCACATGCGTATTAAGAGTTCATTCTATAGGTACGAGCATTTGAATATGTGTGCACAGGCATGTAGTCCTTCCCTAAAAAAACAACCCTCAACAAACTACTTGCCAATGCAGTGTTGACAGAACCGGGCTAATATGGTCATACTTCCTGGTTCTGGCAAGAACTCGAGCTGCTGCGTTTTGGACCAGCTGTAATTTGTTTATTAAGCATGCAGGGCAACCACCCAGTAGAGCATGACAATAATCAAGCCTTGATGTCATGAACGCATGAACTAATTTTCTGCCTCCGACTCTGGAACAGGCACTGGCTCTGCCTCCGGCTCTGGAACAGGCACTGGCTCTGCCTCAGGCTGTCCGACAAAGGATGTTGACTTCAATCTGACGTCGGGTTCTGACGTCAACCCGACTTTCATTTCCAACCAAACTGCAACCTTTGCCACCAAAATCATCCCCATACTGACGTTACTTTCTACTCAAGGACCTTGATAGAAATGTAGTGGAGTAAAAAGTACGATATTTGTCTTTCAAATGTAGTGAAGTTAAAGTAAAAGGTTTCCAGAAAAAAATAATACTCAAGTAAAGTACATATACTCAAAAAGTGTACTTAAGTACAGTATTCAAGTAAATGTACGTTGTTACTGTCCACTTCTGCAGCTGAGGCAATGCTAGGCTTATGGACAACTCTGTTAATGTCCTTGAGTGACCCTGTCAGATCCTGGGCTTGAACCCAAATGAACATCTCTGGAGAAACCTGAAAATGACCGTCCTTATCCAACCTGAAAGAGCTTGAGAGGATCTGTGTAGAAGAATGGCAGAAAATCCCCAAATGCAGATGTGCAAAGCTTGTCGCATCATACCTAAAAAGACTTGAGGCTATAAAGGTACTTTAACTAAGTACTGAGTTAAAGGTTTTAATACTTATGCAATATACTTGTTTCAGATTTTGTTTTTTTATTATTGGCAAAGTTGTCACAAACCTTTTTTTCTTCATTATGCAATATGGAGTGTAGATTGATGTGAAAAAAGTCATTTAAAGCAGTTTAACATAAGGCAGTAACATAAAATGTGAAAAATTAAGGGGTACGAATACTTTCTTAAGGCACCGTACATATCTCACATTATATTTTTCATTTTAATAATCTTATTTTTGTCTTTTAATTAATTTAAGAAACTTTCTTTAAAAATATTAAAACATCATGACTGATTTGTCTTTGCAGGATCCAGAGGAGAGTTTGATTGTATTAAGTGGTTGTGGAACATCAGGCCGTATTGCATTTCTTTTGGTGGTATAGAGTTTAAGAAAGATATATTGATTTAAAAAAATAAAACAATAATAATAAAAAAAAAAACGTAGTAATTTGAATAATACAATATGTATATAATTATATACATATTGTATATATATATATATATATATATACAATATATATATAATTAGAAACCATTCAGACATTTACCTCTCTGTGTTAAATATTACTAAATACTTTATATTCGTCATAATCAATTTCTATTTTCTATCACCTCAGACGTCCTTTAATGAGATGTTGGAGGCCCAAAGACAGAAACAGATCTGTTCGTACATCATAGCTGGAGGTGACAGGTGAATAAACAGTCTGTCTGTTTGATGCATTAGATGAGACTCCAGAGTGACACTGCAGTATTTCAGCTCTCTGTTTTTAAAGGGCCCTGCTGACATCACAGGAGGCTCCAGAGGACGACCCGGGGCTTGGAGCTCGCATGCTGGAGAAGGTGAGCGCAGGAGCAGAGAGCCAAGACAAACAATGCAATGCAGCTTTACCATAGTAATAAATCAGTTTCCCCCTGGAGAGACAATAGGCTATTCTTTCATATTTTCAGAAGAAGACTGAAGTGTTCTAAGTGGTTATTAACAAATTGCTCACCTCAATCCCTCCTTCAATTTAAGTCTTTATTTTTTCACCCATTGATCACCATCTGTTAGTTGAAAATCAAGTCTAATCGATTAGAAAAGTAGTGAGGTACGTTACTTTTAGATATTAAATAATTTGTATTTACTGTATATCTGAATAATGATATTAATAGTGATGCTTGCCTTAACAAAAACAACATTTATGACACAATTAAACATACTTCTCGAAATTTTCTAAATTCTCTTAACAGGTTTGTGCAGGAAAGAAGGACGTGCTGTTTATTGGAATATCCTGTGGCATGTCGGTATGAAGTCTGTTTTTTCAAATCTCATTCCATTTAGAAGAAAAGGACAATATTCATGACAATAGAAAGTGAAATAAACAATCTCCCATTTGTCGATTCATTGAATTAATTATAACTAAAAATCTGATAGTCCACACCAACTAGCGATAACTGATAACAATAAAGATATAGTTCTAAAACATTTTGGTCACGGCTCTCGCACTTCTTCAAGAGGCTGAGAGTATCCTCAGCTGACCCCTGTCCTCTAAAAGGCCTCAGTGGTGAGTACTGAGAGCAATCTGAGGGCTACAATGAGAGAGCTGCCGCCGGGCCAGTACCAGCGAGCCTCTCAATCCCCCCAGGCGAGTTTTTGGATGAGTTTGCTGCTCGCCCTGGGGCAAACTTGATTTCTCATTTGGGGCTCGAGAGGATGTCACAAAAGTGCGGACTCGTAGGAAGACCTCAGGTACGGGTGCCAGTTGGGAAAGGGCCTATATGCCCCCTGGGCTACGAAGGTGACAGGCTCTTGGTTGGGCGATATCCACGTTACTGGTCTGGGAGCGCCACTCTTGGCTCAACCATGCGGAGATGCTTGATACAGAGAGAGTGCACTTTCTAAATGCCCCCATCTCTCAAGGTGGCCTGTTCACAATTCAATTCTTCAGGCGCCCACCTAGGTACAGTGGAGTGCATGTGTTGAAAATCAAGATAGCGGCGATAAACCTACGGTTCGCTTTCGAAAGGTCAAGCATTAAGGTAGTTGATGCTTTATCAAAGGCTGCGACCTTAGTAAAGACGCAAGGAGATGGGGACAGCCCGAAGGGGAGGTTCTCTGCTCTTGACTGAACAGCTTTTGTTACTATATTTGTAATGTATATTTTATTTATAAAGTTCAGTGTTATTTTAAATTCCATTACAGTTTCTGTACCCGAATAGACCTAGACCTATACATAAAAATCCAAAAAACACTGTTTATTTCATTTGTTTGTGCTTTTGCTGCTATGTTTATTTGTTCTTATTTAATTACTGTTCACTTGTCCTTTAATAATGCTTGAAATTTATATTAGGTAATTATTTTTTCTGTGGTATTTTTGTTTAAAACAGTAGGCAAAAGTTCCTTGTGGAAAAGTTCTTTAGCCTGTTTTTGTTCATGGAATTCAGCTGCAACTAAATGTTTTACAAAAAGACTTGTTGTTCACTTATTGGAATCAAAACTAGGAATCGATGAGAATTGGAATTGATAATCAGAATCGAAATCGCTAAATTTCAAACAATACCCAACCCAACATATAATGCATGGTCATATCAAACCTGCAGGTAACCTGTGAGTGTGCTTCATGATGCTCTTCTATTTCAAAGGCACCATTTGTTGCTGGGCAACTGGATTTATGTCTGAACAACTTAGACATCTTCACCCCAGTGCTTCTGGGATTCAATCCCGTACATATGGCGAGGTAAGCCAAATCAAGACAAAAACAAATGCCTTTCTGTTTATCACAAACTTATAATTTTTTTTTTAATCAATAACAACAACAGATTGCTAACACTCATGCTATCCTTACAGGAGTGAGCTAATGCAGGACTGTTCATTTCACTTTAAAGATGTTGCAGAGAGAATGGTTGCAGAGCAGAGACATAAAAAAGCATACACGCTAAATCCTGTTTTGGGGGTATGAGATATTGCATTGACATAATTATTTAAATGAACACATAAACAATATGTTCTTACTGCTGTTTAAGGAGCGTCCACCCGTCATAAGCAGTAATGATGCTGTTGTCGTTGTTGAAGAACCTCTGTTTTCTCTTTAGGCTGAGGCCATCAGTGGATCGTCCAGGATGAAAGGAGGCAGTGCAACTAAAATCATTCTGGAAATGATTCTTCTGGCCGGACATGAAGCTGCATTTAGAGACAAGATGATGACACCTGAGTATGTTTTCAATTTCAGTTACGTTTTAATTTCATGTACGCATATATATGTAAAATATGAAAATATGTACAGTATTATTTTGTTTTGTAAGTCAAGACAACATGTTTTTGCTTTACTTTATATCATCAAAATAATTGTACTTTTTTTTACTTTAAAAAAAATATATTTACTCTAAAAATGCTATAAAATCAAAGACGAACTGAGAACTAAGTTATGTTCCAAATTTAAAGTTGATATCACAAAAATGTAAGTTCCTATGAGATTGTTTTTTTTTTTTTTTTGCCGCTTTACCAAAAATAGCCACAGGGTGACACCTACATTACATTGAATTCTTTTTGATGCATTCTCCTCTAACAAATTAATAGGCTACATTTCTGTCACAATTTCACTTCTATCACAAAACAGTAACGATACATTCACCATAATGTACCTCAAACTGAGTAGCGTATCACTGAGAAACGTCCTGCTCAAATCGTCCTTTCGAAAGAGGTTCGCGCTGAATGACTAGTTCTTCCAATGTATTGTTACTGTCTTTACAGTGTGTACAATCGCTGAGGACTGAGGAAGCCTCCTGAGCTGAAGTTCAGTTCTGTCAGGACCACTATCGTCAAATACGATTGACAATTAGCTTCTGGGCAATAACTCCCTGCGCATTCAATGCAGCCTAGCATGGATGAGAACAGGGAGAGCAGCAATAACCCCAGAACAGAACAAAACCATATGAATGTATTGCAGAAATCATTAATTCAAGATTTTGAAGTACAACATATTTCGAGAATTTATTCTGATTCAAGGGGAATCAGAATGCCATACTGACTGACGACAGGAGGAGCTGGGGATGGAGGAGGGTAATTAGCTCCTGAGAAACGCGATAGTTGCTGATAATACTGAAGGAGCTTATACAGTGATAGGCGTCGTATTCCTAGTAGACGTGGATCAGCTGAGAGTCAGCGAGCTTGACTAACGTGCCCTGCCAGAACTAACGCTACGCTTAATTTATGGTAATGGTCATTTACCTTCAGACAGCTCTGTAAGCGGTAGACCAATCGTAACAGACTGGGCCATCTGACCAATCATAGCAGAGCAGGCTCGTGGAAAGAAGGGGTTTAGAGAGACTGATTCATCCGCTGAGTCATTTGAGAATCATTGGACAATGT
This sequence comes from Meda fulgida, assembly GCA_030578275.1. Lineage (NCBI taxonomy): Eukaryota > Metazoa > Chordata > Actinopteri > Cypriniformes > Leuciscidae > Meda > Meda fulgida. The sequence goes on along the minus strand of CM060632.1, from coordinate 8,857,250 downwards.
GGTGATGTGCAATGTATATTTGACCTTTGATGCATGTAAACCCAGGAAAACAAAATTAGGAACCTTTAAAATGGCATAATAGGAGAAAAAATAGCACTTTAAGGGGTTTGTCAGTATAATATAATTTAAGTTGAAAGAACTTGTACAGTCAATTTGATTATACTTAAAAAATGGCACTAACTGAACTGAGTAGGTGAAATTGTTTTTCTGTGTATATATTGCACATATTAAGCATATAGCATATCAGTATACTATAATATATTGATAATATTAATATATATGTGTGTGTGTGTGTGTGTGTGTGTGTGTGTGTGTATGTGTGTGAGATACATATCCCTCATGAGTAATACTACAATTAAACGTGTCATCCAGATATATGTCTGCCTGGATCACAGCGAGTGAGATGGTTTATGAAACTACTTACTCACACAGTGATGAGCTTGCAGCCCTTATTCACAAAGCAGGAGAGAGGTAGAACCAACATTTCTCTGCTTTCTAACACATAAACCTAGTTTTCCTATGCACATGAATAGGCTGAACTTCAGGTGCATGTAGTGAAAAGTGAAGCATTTATCTCAATAATAATGAAGGTTTCATCATAATGAAAGGCTCACTTATGATTTATTTCTGTAAATGTTTCAACAGCCTTCAAATGAAAGCACATGTGTACTATCTTGGATGGAAAACTCTTGGCATTATAGGAATGACTGATGCCAGTGAATGTATCCCAACATATGGAGCAGGTGCTGTTTACAGTGTCATTTTATTATATGATATGTTATTTCAATTTGTTAATTTGACAAATGGCTAAATTAATAACAGCGCAAGCATACTGTTATTGGAAAATGTTTTAACCCCAGAACCACATTTAATTCTCAGATTTTAGTGACATCAGAGGTTTCATCGACAACGGTTTCAGCGAGATGAAAAACAAAGAAGGAGATCTATCTTGTTTGGTGAGCTCAAGCAATCGATAAAAGACCTTGGGGATTGATTGTGCAAAAATGAAAAATTTGTCATAATTTACTCATTCCCTTGTCGTTTCAAACCTGTATGTATTTTTGCAAGCATATTGCAAAACCCTTTAAATGTGAAACAATTGCAGTAATCGGACACCATTGGTAATATATTATATGAATATTATAATAACATTTATTAACATCTGTTAATATAATAATAACTATTTTTAGGGACCAGAATTCATAATTGGTCACAAGGATTTTGTGGACACCATCTTACATAGCCTGAGTCAAAATGACATGATCTTATTTCTGTTTACAGTGAATGGTGAGTAAACATGAATAGATTCCGATTTAAATGCATTTGACAATTATGGTCAAATTGGAATATGAGCAGTTCCTTGAATATGTTTTAAATATATTTTAATGTCTCTCTCTCTCTCTCTCTCTCTCTCTCTGGAGATGACCTACATGAGGTGATGGCGCTGGCTAATCAACTAAGGCAAAGGACATCTAATTTGCATGCAATTGCTCATGACCTTGAGAAATTCACCATTCCTGTGAGTATAATGAGTGAGTAGAAAAAACTCACTTCTTAACAAAATTCCCTTCCACTTCATTTCTTACAAATGCACAAGGCTATTTATGTAATCAGGTAATATTTGCATGGACTTTGCATTTTATTTTTGAGTACAAATAACTTAGTAATAAACAAAGTAATAAACTTAGTAATAAAGGTTGGAATATATATACACAAATATACACAAAGTAGGATCAGTAGGATTTCAGTACAATAAGCATAAGGCCCGGCTCGATCGATCCAATGGCGGCATTCGATCAGCAGGGAAGGCCTCTGTGCGTTACTGTCTTTCCACGTGGCAAGGCGATTTTGATTAAATGCAATACATTTTCTCATGTATTAACTCATTATTTCATCTGACTCCATTTTATCACGACCTCGAATTTAGGTTAGATTGCCCAATTGGTTATTTATATTTATGGTCAGTTATATAATAGTTTAGCAATATGTTTGATTATTCTATTTAACTCTTTACTTTATATGTTACTCGTTCATTAGGAAGCTATGTCGCCCGCCCAGAGAGTCTGGCGCCGCCCGTTTACGTGGATCATATGGTCACAAACTCGCCAGTCTAAAGTGATTCAACAATGCCACATACACACTTACTATTGTTAAAAAGCACACATGTAGACCCCTGCAGTCGCCCATATAACAACTTAGTTAAAGCCCAAACAATAACCAGAGTTATTGACTAGTATAACCTGACTAGTACATTAAGATAATGCTGCTTTAACGCTTGCTATTACCTTAATAGTATTTTTATTTGCAACTGCATAACAACTTGGTTAAAATCAAGCAGTTAGTCAGGAATCTAGAATCCCACCAGATGTGCCTCACACTCCCTCTACTCTGGGATGTAGTATGTAGCCTACTTAGCCTAATCAGTTCAAAGATAATCAATACAATAACATTTAATGCTCTAGAATAAAGAGAAGAGATACGAACCCGACATTAAGAAATACAAGAGGCTGAGAGTCTCGGCCGCTCTCAGCCTCACGGCTAATCTGAAATACAGAAGGCCCGAACCCTTTGCTGCATTTCATTATATAGACAGAACCAATTTCACATGGAAACGTGCTAACAATGGAAATTTGCATTCAGAGGTTACACCTTTTGGGGGTAGGAGACCGCCTTCCTTCATGTGCCAGTTATCTCTAAACTCTAAAAAACTTGATTACCTTTTGTTTTACTTATGTGGAAATGAGACATTTGTACCAATCACCCTGAGACATTTCGAATGACACTAAATATGTAAAATACTGTATGATAATAATTCACATTAAACCATATCAATTCTTGGGTGAACTTTGGTGATCTCGCATGAAGGGGAAGGAGTGGGGGATGAGGGGGAGAAATGTAGATTAGGAAGATTCAGAGGAGAGACTTTTAGTCCAGTTTCTCTGGTCTTACACATTCAGATTTAAGTTTTTCAAAGAAAACTTTTGTTTTATTTCTCATATCTTTTTAGATATCAATGTCAGAGAGGTTTGTGAAGTAGTTTGCCAGGTCTTCTTAGATAAGTGGAAAACCTATTAAAGAGGATGTTCCATAATATTGAGCACAGTCCTCATGCAACATGGGGAGGAAGAAACATCTTTCTGAAGATGAAAAGCATGAAATGGTGCAATGTCAAAAGGATGAAAACAACTAATATTTTGTAAAAACTGAATAGAAATTATCGAAGTGTCAAAAGATTTGTGAGTGATAGAGCACAGAAGAACTCGGTCAGATATAGGCTTATTAAGGAAAGTTTCTGTCAAACAAATGAATTGTATTAAAAGTGTGTCATTATTCAAGTCAAGTCAAGTCAAGTGTATTTATATAGCGCTTTTCACAATATAAATTGCATCAAAGCAGCTTCACAATATCAATCAAATAACATAACAATGTTTGTTTCTTAGTGAAAAAACATCCACGTTTGGTAGGGCTGATCAATGGTATTGTTATCATGTGCTTTTGTGTCCTGTCGTGTTTGGTGGTTCCCTGTCTTGTCATTTGGTTGTCCCAGGTGTTTCTTGTTGGTTCCGCCCCCTTGTTATCCTGTTAGCTCGTTTGTCCTCATTATTTAAGCCCTGTGTTTCTGGACTGTGTTTGTGAGTTCTTGTCGATGTTACAAGTGAGTGTGGGTTGTACCTGTTCGAGTTCATGTTCCTATCTTTGAATCTTGTATCCTGTTTCCTGAATGTTAAATAAAAGTGTGCTGCAGTTGGATCCAGCCTCTTGTCTGCCTCAACCACGCCATTTGTGACAGAAGAACTCACCAGCATCGTGATCCAGCAGCCATGTCTTTCTGGAGTCCAGACGTCCAGATTATCCGTCTCCGTCAGGAGAACCGCTCGATTGAAGAGTACGTGATAGAGTTTATCAGGCTGGCACCCTTCACCTCGATGAGCGAGGAGAGCCTGATAATCTTCTTTCGAGGAGGGCTATCAGAACCGCTTAGCACATCAATGCCCTGGCATGAGCCTCACGAAACCCTGGAGAGCTATATTGACCGGGCTCTTCGGTTAAGCGGTTCAGTGTATACGGTGGTAGAGGAGGAACCCTGTGAAACCACTGTATCCGTCCAGCCAGAGACCGTCCAGCCAGAGACCGTCCAGCCAGAGGCCGTCCAGCCAGAGGCCGTCCAGCCAGAGGCCGTCCAGCCAGAGGCCGTCCAGCCAGAGACCGTCCAGCCAGAGACCGTCCAGCCAGAGACCGTCCAGCCAGAGCTTCACGTCTGCCACGTCCAGCCAGAGCTTCACGTCTGCCACGTCCAGCCAGAGCTTCACGTCTGCCACGTCCAGCCAGAGCTTCACGTCTGCCACGTCCAGCCAGAGCTTCACGTCTGCCACGTCCAGCCAGAGCTTCACGTCTGCCACGTCCAGCCAGAGCTTCACGTCTGCCACGTCGAGCCTGAGTCTGCTCCGCCTGTTCCCGAGCCTGAGTCTGCTCCGCCTGTTCCCGAGCCTGAGTCTGCTCCGCCTGTTCCAGAGCCTGAGTCTGCTCCGCCTGTTGCCGAGCCTGAGTCTGCTCCGCCTGTTGCCGAGCCTGAGTCTGCTCCGCCTGTTGCCGAGCCTGAGTCTGCTCCGCCTGTTGCCGAGCCTGAGTCTGCTCCGCCTGTTGCCGAGCCTGAGTCTGCTCCGCCTGTTGCCGAGCCTGAGTCTGCTCCGCCTGTTGCCGAGCCTGAGTCTGCTCCGCCTGTTCCCGAGCCTGAGTCTGCTCCGCCTGTTGCCGAGCCTGAGTCTGCTCCGCCTGTTGCCGAGCCTGAGTCTGCTCCGCCTGTTGCCGAGCCTGAGTCTGCTCCGCCTGTTGCCGAGCCTGAGTCTGCTCCGCCTGTTGCCGCGCCTGAGTCTGCTCCGCCTGTTGCCGCGCCTGAGTCTGCTCCGCCTGTTGCCGCGCCTGAGTCTGCTCCGCCTGTTGCCGAGCCTGAGTCTGCTCCGCCTGTTGCCGAGCCTGAGTCTGCTCCGCCTGTTGCCGAGCCTGAGTCTGCTCCGCCTGTTGCCGAGCCTGAGTCTGCTCCGCCTGTTGCCGAGCCTGAGTCTGCTCCGCCTGTTGCCGAGCCTGAGTCTGCTCCGCCTGTTGCCGAGCCTGAGTCTGCTCCGCCTGTTGCCGAGCCTGAGTCTGCTCCGCCTGTTGCCGAGCCTGAGTCTGCTCCGCCTGTTGCCGAGCCTGAGTCTGCTCCGCCTGTTGCCGAGCCTGAGTCTGCTCCGCCTGTTGCCGAGCCTGAGTCTGCTCCGCCTGTTGCCGAGCCTGAGTCTGCTCCGCCTGTTGCCGAGCCTGAGTCTGCTCCGCCTGTTGCCGAGCCTGAGTCTGCTCCGCCTGTTGCCGAGCCTGAGTCTGCTCCGCCTGTTGCCGAGCCTGAGTCTGCTCCGCCTGTTGCCGAGCCTGAGTCTGCTCCGCCTGTTGCCGAGCCTGAGTCTGCTCCGCCTGTTGCCGAGCCTGAGTCTGCTCCGCCTGTTGCCGAGCCTGAGTCTGCTCCGCCTGTTGCCGAGCCTGAGTCTGCTCCGCCTGTTGCCGAGCCTGAGTCTGCTCCGCCTGTTGCCGAGCCTGAGTCTGCTCCGCCTGTTGCCGAGCCTGAGTCTGCTCCGCCTGTTGCCGAGCCTGAGTCTGCTCCGCCTGTTGCCGAGCCTGAGTCTGCTCCGCCTGTTGCCGAGCCTGAGTCTGCTCCGCCTGTTGCCGAGCCTGCGTCTGCCCCGCCTGTTGCCGAGCCAGCGTCTGCCCCGCCTGTTCCCGAGCCAGCGTCTGCCCCGCCTGTTCCCGAGCCAGCGTCTGCCCCGCCTGTTCCCGAGCCAGCGTCTGCCCCGCCTGTTCCCGAGCCAGCGTCTGCCCCGCCTGTTCCCGAGCCAGCGTCTGCCCCGCCTGTTCCCGAGCCAGCGTCTGCCCCGCCTGTTCCCGAGCCAGCGTCTGCCCCGCCTGTTCCCGAGCCAGCGTCTGCCCCGCCTGTTCCCGAGCCAGCGTGTGTGTCGCCTGTCCTCGAGCAAATGAGTGTGTTATCCGTTCCTGAGCCGGTGAGTGTGTCGTTTGTCCCTGAGCCGGAGAGTGTGTTATCCGTTCCTGAGCCAGTGAGTGTTATCCGTTCCTGAGCCAGTGAGTGTGTTATCCGTTCCTGAGCCAGTGAGTGTGTCGTCCGAACCAGTGAGAGTGTCGTTCGTTTCCGAGCCAGCGAGTGTGTATTCTGTTCCCGAGCCAGTGTGTGTGTCATCTGTCTCCGAGTCAGTGTGTGTGTCGTTTGTCCCCGAGCCAGAGAGTATGTCGTTCGTCCTCGAGCCAATGAGTGTGTTATCCATTTCTGAGCCAGTGAGTGTGTTGTTTGTCCCCGAGCCAGAGAGTGTGTCGTTTGTCCTCCAGCCTGTGAGTGTGTCGTCTGTCCCCGAGTCAGTGTGTGTGTTGTTAGTCCCCGAGCCAGTGAGTGTGTTTTCTGTTCCCGAGCCAGTGTGTGTGTCGTCTGTCTCCGAGCCTGTGTCGTTGTTCTCCGTGCCTGTGTGTGTGTCGACTGAACCCGAACCTGTGAGTGTGCTGTCTGTCTCCGAGCCAGAGTGTGCGTCGTCTGTCTCCGAGCCTGTGTGTGCGTCGTCTGTCTCCGAGCCTGTGTGTGTGTCGTCTGTCTCCGAGCCTGTGTGTGCGTCGTCTGTCACCGAGCCAGTGTGTGTGTCGTCTGTCTTCGAGTCAGTGTGTGTGTCGTTTGTCCCCGAGCTAGAGAGTGTGTCGTTTGTCCTCGAGCCAATGAGTGTGTTATCCATTCCTGAGCCAGTGAGTGTGTTGTTTGTCCCCGAGCCAGAGAGTGTGTCGTTTGTCCTCGAGTCTGTGAGTGTGTCGTCTGTCTCCGAGCCTGTGTGTGCGCCGTCTGTCACCGAGCCTGTGTGTGTGTCATCTGTCTCCGAACCTGTGTGTGTGTCGTCTGTCTCCGAACCTGTGTGTGTGTCGTCTGTCTCCGTGCTTGTGTGCGTGTCATCTGTTCCCGAACCAGTGAGTGTGTCGTCTGTCTCCGAACCAGTGAGTGTGTCTTCTGTGTCTTCTATGTTATCATGTGCTTTTGTGTCCTGTCGTGTTTGGTGGTTCCCTGTCTTGTCATTTGGTTGTCCCAGGTGTTTCTTGTTGGTTCCGCCCTCTTGTTATCCTGTTAGCTCGTTTGTCCTCATTATTTAAGCCCTGTGTTTCTGGCCTGTGTTTGTGAGTTCTTGTCGATGTTACAAGTGAGTGTAGGTTGTACCTGTTCGAGTTCATGTTCCTATCTTTGAATCTTGTATCCTGTTTCCTGAATGTTAAATAAAAGTGTGCTGCAGTTGGACCAGCCTCTTGTCTGCCTCAACCACGCCATTTGTGACAGGTATTAATGCTTGGTTAATTATTTTGAATATCCCCAACTGAACAAGCCAAAGGCAACAGTGGCAAGGAACCGAAAAACTCCATCAAGTGACCTACTGGTGTCCTAAAACTCCATCAGGTGACCTAATGGAGAAAAAAAAAACCTTGGGAGAACCCAGGCTCAGTCGGGGGCCAGTTCTCCTCTGGCGTTTATGAACTAGAGGCCGGATTTACAGTAACTGTAATTTGATACAGAATTTTGTTTTATTTTATCACTTCGGGGTGGGTACGCGAACCGGAATCACAACATTTTATCTGTAGAGTGGGAAAGGGATCCTCCATAGGGAGAGGCTAGTTGGCACTTCAGCACTGCGTTGTCATCGGGTCCAGGCAAAGCTCCTAGTCAGATCTGGATACGGCCTGGATCCGGTCGGCTGCGGGAAAACCTCGGGATAAACAAAGACACTAAAATTAGCGTAGATGCCATTCTTCTTATGATGATGTAACGAGTACATCAGGATTTAAGGGAAGTGTTCCCAGTTCCGGCTGACCTAATCTATGCAGCCTAACATTGAGTTATAGAAGTCTATAATATATTATGTGTATGCTAGGTCAAAGAGATGTGTTTTTAGTCTAGCTTTGAACTGACAGAGTGTGTCTGCTTCCCGGACAATGGTAGGAAGACTGTTCCAAAGTTTTGGTGCTAAATAGGAAAAGGATCTACCGCCCGCAGTCGATTTTGATATTCTAGGTATTATTAACTGGCCCGAATTTTGAGATCGCAATAGACGTGAAGGACTATAATGCGTTAAGAGCTCGCTCAAGTACTGCGGAGCTAAACCATTTAGTGCTTTGTAAGTAATCAACAATATTTTAAAATTTATACGATGTTTAATAGGCAGCCAATGCAGTGTTGACAGAACCGGGCTAATATGGTCATATTTCCTGGTTCTAGTAAGAACTCGAGCGGCTGCGTTTTGGACCAGCTGTAGTTTATTTATTAAGCGTGCAGGGCAACCACCCAGTAGAGCATTACAATAATCTAGTCTTGTTGTCATGAAAGCATGAACTAATTGTTCCGCATTTGTTAATGAGAGCATATGTCATAATTTAGATATATTTTTAAGATGGAAAAATGCGGTTTTACAGATACTAGACACGTGACTTTCAAATGAAAGATTGCTATCAAAGAGCACACCCAGGTTCCTAACCGACGACGAAGACTTAACAGAGCAGCCATCAAGTGTTAGACAGTATTCTAGGTTATTACGTGTGGAAGTTTTTTGTCCAATAATTAGAATCTCTGTTTTTTCAGAGTTTAGTAGTAGGAAATTACTTGTCATCCAATTTTATATATCAGCTATGCATTCCGTTAATTTTGTGAATTGGTAAGTTTCGTTAGGTTTTGAAGAAATATACAGCTGAGTATCATCGGCATAACAATGAAAGCTAATTCCATGTTTCCTAATGATATGTCCTAATGGTAGCATGTACAGAGTGAACAGCAGCGGTCCTAGTACTGAGCCTTGTGGTACGCCATACTGAACTTGTGATCGATAAGACATCTCTTCATTTACTGCTACAAACTGATAACGGTCAGATAAGTATGATTTAAACCATGCTAGTGCAATTCCACTAATGCCAACATAGTTTTCCAGTCTATTTAAAAGAATGTTGTGGTCAATTGTGTCAAATGCAGCACTAAGATCAAGTAACACTAATAGAGAGATACAACCACGATCGGATGATAAATGTAAATCATTTGTAACTCTAATGAGAGCTGTCTCAGTACTATGGTGCGGTCTAAATCCTGACTGAAAATCCTCGCAGATATCATTTCTTTCAAGAAAGGAACACAGTTGTGAGGATACTGCTTTTTCTAATATCTTTGACAGAAAAGGCAGATTTGAGATCGGCCTGTAATTGACTAATTCTGAAGGATCAAGTTGCGTTTTTTTAACAAGCGGTTTTATCATAGCCAGCTTAAAGGTTTTTGGTACATATCCTAGAGACAAAGACGAATTAATGATATTAGGAAGAGGATCTATGATCTCTGGAAGCATCTCTTTCAGTAGCTTAGTCGGTATAGGGTCTAACATACAAGTTGTCGATTTAGATGAATTAACGAGTTTGCAGAATTCTTCCTCTCCTATAGCAACAAATGAAAACAATTTTTCCTCAGGGAGACTACAATGCACTCCCTGATGCGATACTGTAGTAGACGGTTGCATAGTTATAATTTTGTCCCTGATATTATCAATCTTATAAGTGAAGAAGTTCATAAAGTCATTACTGCTGTGTTCCTTGGAAACTTCTGTGCTTAAAGCTTTCTTTTTCGTTAGTTTAGCCACTGTTTCAAATAAATACCTAGGATTATGTTTATTTTCTTCTAATAGGGTTGAAAAATAAGCAGATCTAGCAGCTTTTAAAGCCTCTCTGTAAGCAATCGAGCTCTCTTTCCATGAAATCCGAAATACCTCTAGTTTTGTTTTCTTCCAGTTGCGCTCCATTTTTCTGGCTGCTCTCTTAAGGGCCTGAGTGTGCTCGTTGTACCACGGCGTTGGACTATTTTCTTTAATCTTCTTTAAGCGCAACGGAGCAACTGCGTCTAAAGTGCTGGAAAAGAGAGAGTTAAAAGTTTCTGTTGCAATATCGAGTTCTTCTAAGCTATCCGGGATGCTGAGATGATGAAACTTATTAGGAAGATTATTGATAAAGCAATCTTTAGTGGCAGAAGTTATGGGTCTAACATATTTATAACATGGAGTCAGCTTTGCAGCCTTGGCTAAATGTAATTTACATGAGACTAGATAATGGTCTGAGATGTCATCGCTCTGCTGCAGAATTTCAACGGCATCAACATCTATTCCATATGATAATATTAGATCTAGAGTATGATTACGACAATGAGTGGGTCCTGACACGTATTCTAGTCTGCTCCCCATTATGTTTAGTGTTTATTAGTCTCCCCAGGTGTTTCCTATCAGCCACTCTCTCTTGTTATCTTGTTTAGCTTGTCTGCCTCTGTATTTAAGCCCTGTGTCTAGTTTCAGTTTTTGTCAGTTCATAACATTGTTTGTTGGTTGTTCTGTCCCTGAGTCTATATTTGTGTAGTTTTCAGTTTATTTAATAAAAGAATGCTTTACGTGGATCCTGCGTCCTCCTCTGCGTCAACCAACCGTGACAAAGGCCAGCTATAAAAAAGCCACTGTTGAGCAGCAAACAGGTATTTGAAGCTGGAGTCTCAAGAACCTCTACATGGTGCGTTGTCCTGCATGAAAATCGTTTTACTTCAGAAGGTGCTATCCTTCTTTTTACACCATAGCAGAAAAAGGTCAGTCATGAACTCAACATATCTTGCATCTTGCAAGTAATTTCGACACCCTCAGGGACCCTAAAGGGACCGACCTTGGGACCTTCCCAATATTTCAGTCGAAATAATCACCCGTCACATCCTTGTTGACGTCAGTCTTGTTGGAATAGGGTGGCCATTCACCAACCATCCAGAAATCCATCCATCCTGACCACCCATTGCAGCACAGCCTTAGTCAGTAAATACAACTAATTAAAAATGAGTTTTCATGTATTTCTAAACTCACTGTAAACGTGTCTCTTTGTGATCTTTGGTTAGGGGTGGCTGAAATGCAACTGTATGTACAGTACAACTGCCAGCCTGCAAGGAGAGGTTCTTGAGACTCCAGCTTCAAAAACCTGTTTGTTGCTCAACATTGGCTTTTTGTTTTGTTTGTTGTCCTTTTAATACAATTAATTTGCTTGTTTGACATGTACTTACATTTATTGTTTCAGGAAACAGTTTGCCACATGTTTGAAACAGTCCTGAATATCACATGGCCTTTTTCTTCAGCGAAGGACAACTCTGTTGTAATGGTAATATTTAGTTGACATACATATATTGTAAAACCTAGCTGTATAAGTAAAGATTTCAATCCTTTTATTTAACAGAGACAGCACTGGGAGCTTTCAACCAAATTGTGTCTTAATGCAATCAGCACAGGAGCTCATGTACTAAAGGGAAAAGTCTACATGAATTACATGATAGATCTCAGAGTAACGAACAGCAAGTTGTACAGGAGAGCCATCAACATTTTACAGGTAATAATGAATTTTCTGAACTGCTCTCTTAAAGAAACTATATATTGAATGTCTTGCCCTAGCAACCACAATGCAACATGCTAAAACTATTTCCTGGAAAATACCTTGGTAACCACATACCAAAACCCTGACATGGTAACAAAGAGTTATGCATGAGCAAAGACCAAATTATATTTTCCTCAGATTAGTTGTCTGGTGAATTTTAGCTTTCAGTTTTGAAAAGTAATTGAGCTGGAACTGTAATATGACCCCTTTGTATGCTTTCTGCATGGTTGTTTAATTCTACACCATCACTGTCAGCGGTTCACAGGCTGCTCCAAAACCGAGTGTGAAAGTGCTCTACTGAGAGCCGTCTACAGCACAGATGATCTGAGAGAAGACATGACAGCAGCAGACGTCCACACACACACAGATGCAGCTAACACACGCGAGCGAGTAAGACTGGTTTATTTATCTTGAACATCTGTGGAGGCAGACAGAAGTTCTAAAGATTAAAAAAACAGTCAGGTTACGTATCCTAACTTACTTTTAAAGTTTTTTTTTTGTTTGTTTTTTTACACAAACAAAGAATATAGGTAACATTTTACAATAAAGTCTTATTAGTTGCCTTATTCTGCATGTCATCCTAGGTGTATATGACATTCTTCTTTCAGACGAATACAATCTGAGTTATATTAAAAAATGTCCTGGCTCTTCCAAGCTTTATAATGGCAGTGAATTGCTGTTTCTGTTTTGAAGTCCATAAAAGTGCATCTATCCATTAAAGTGCATCTATCCATCATTAAAGTGCTCCACACGGCTCCGGGGGGTTAATAAAGGCCTTCTGAAGCGAAGCGATGCGTTTGTGTAAGAAAAGCCATTATAAAGCTTGGAAGAGCTAGGACATTTTTTTAATATCTGATTGTATTCGTCTGAAAGAAGAATGTCATATACTGTACACCTAGGATGACTTGAGGGTGAGAAAATCATGGGCTAATTTTCATATTTGGGTGAACTATCACTTTAAGGATACTCAACCCAAGCTGTCAAAATTGACGTCATCAGAGAAGGAAAACTCTTCCAGAGCAGACACAAAATTTTCATATTTTGATTTATCACGACAAACTATTTTTTTCAGTGTATGAACTTGCAGGTTTTAATTGTTCACCACTAGACTATTAATGTGCGCTGACAAAGTAAATAGGGTAAATTTGGAACGGGTCACTGGTGTGATGATGATTTTTTTTTTCAGTAATTTCAGTGGCCTTGAAAAAACTGTATACAGTAAAGGTGATTATCCAGGCAGCAACATAGTGTCGGCCCAGATCTGGCCCACATCCGGGCCGTGTGGAATGTACCAGATGTGGGCCTTAGACAACACTGTTGCTGTCTGGGTACAAACAACCAACAAGACATCAACATGGTGACATCGAGTGATTAAAGATTAAAGCCACTAGAGTCACCATGCAGAGTTGCAAAAAAATGTAAAAAAATGTAAAATCCCACATACTATTGCCAGCCAAACAAATCGCCCCGCCCCAAACATACACCACTGGCTAAGTAGAGCAGAGGTTTAATGGAACCACATTGTTTACACTTTTGCTCCGATTGGCTTAGTTGTCTTTGCATATTAAATGATTGGAGAATGTAGATTATTATAACGTTTAATAAAAGCAATGTTATTCATAAAGGCAGATTTAACTGTTATACCTGATATGTCGTGCACTGGCAGGTGGTCCCGACTGCACTGGTGATGATCCAGAGTGGCTGCACTTATGCTGAAGCAGAGCGTCATTTGGACTGTCATCCTGTGATTCGAGATGCAGTGAGCGCCTGCCTCAACTCCTCAAAAACAGACCACTGTGGACCGAACACAGGATTAAATGATGCATAAATGTTACAATTATGTATGGTTTCATTTATTCTTTACAAATGTGTGAATTTAGTAATAAATGTAAAAAAATTATGATCCAGATTTTTTTTCTGTGAGGTTTACCTGTAATTGTTTACTTTATCCCGTGATTCGAAATGATGCATTCTCACAATGAAGCGCCTTTTTTTTAAGATACAGTGTTTTAAGTTGCTTGACTTTTGTGTAACTGGTAACACTTTACAATGAGGTCTCATTTGTTAACATTAGTTAATGTGTTAACTAACATGAACTAACCTTGAGCAATACATTTGTTACTGTATTTGTTAATCTTTGTTAATGTTAGTTAATAAAAATACAGCTGTTTATTGTTTGTTCATGTTAGTTCACAATGCATTAACTAATGTTAACAAGATTTTAATAAAATATTAGTAAATGTTGAATTTAACATTAACAAAGATGAATAAATGCTGTATAAGTGCAGTTCATTATTAGTTCATACTAATGAACCTTATTGTAAAGTGTTACCGTGTAACAAAGTATCTACACCTTATCTTACAAATGAAAAGCTGCATGCGTACTACAGCCTTTTGTTTTTGCTTAAGAAAAACCCAACTGGATGACATCAGGGAAATTCTGATCATTTTTTCACCAATTATTTCCTTAACCTAACTAACCAATAGGAACTTGCCTGGCTACAGTGAGTTTGTATCATAGTGAGCTAGCCATGCCAATGTACCATTATTCTGCTCTTATGCACACGGCATGAGAAGACATGACTGGTGAACATGGGGAATTCTTCCTGTAAACGCTGCTGCCGGTGTTGCCAAACGAAGAAAGAACAGCCGTCCATCAACCGTAACAGGGTCTTCAAGTCAATACACAACTATCCCTCACGCACAATATGGGATCTAAATCTGAAGAAAGGAGATGTTCTGGAAGTGATATCAGAGACTGACAACTGGTTGTACGTGAAGAGACAAACAGCTAAGGGTGAGGGATCTAAAGTGCAGGAACTTGGATATGTGCCTAAAGACTTTGTCAAGCCGCTGGATAGCGTAGAGGCCGAGTTGTAAGTCCTTGAGTTTTGATCATTTTGAACTTGTGTGAATGAATAATATACAGAGTAATCTCATGCTTCGTGTTTTGAATCCCTGCCCTGACTGAAACTAGAATCCCATCTTTCCAGTTTCACAAGTATTGGTGAAACAGCTACAGTGCTGTGATTGCTCAGTTTGTGTTACTCTTTAGAAATGACTCATGAGAATGATCACAGAGATGGGGTTTGAAAATTACTGATAGAATGCTAAGATATATGTTATTAGGATGAATCTCATGAAAACTGTCATGAGACAAGTATGAGAAATAATAAAATAAAGATCATGTAACATTATTCAATTATCAAATAAACACATTTCCTCCATAAAAATTGCATATATAAAATTGTACATGTATATCAGTATGTGACTTTTTTTTTTCATCGAGATTCATCCATTAAATTGTTTACTTTATTGTTCAGTTAATCTGTGGTAGTACAATTTTGTTACACCACATACATTGGACACAAATAGAAATTAATGTCATAAAAACTAGTATCATTCGATTTTCAGATGGTATTTTGAGAATGTTAAAATGTGTATAGAGGCCAGGAGATGTCTGCTGAGACCCCAGAATCATGAGGGTGCATTTCTCATCTGGAAGTGTTATGAGAATAACAATTACTACTTATCAGGTACATGTGATTCACACACACACACCTCCACTGCTTTTCATTTAACTGTATTTTTGGCACTCTAACTACATTGAAAAGAGATCAATTAAAAATGAACCAGCCTTAATCTTAACTTTCAGAGCAGCTGAATAACATTTTCTGTAATGATTTATTTTAAAGTGAGGAATGGACCTCATGTACAACATTACCGGATCAAGCAGAGGGAAAACGGAAAGCAGTTTTTCCTTGTTCGTCATTCAACTTTCCAGACCTTGCATGAGCTGGTAGAGTTTTACTCTAAAAATGAAGGCAGACTCTGCACAAAGCTTCATGAACCCTGTGTGAAGGTCAGAAAGAGTTTGAACCTACAGATTATTGAAAGCAAAAATAAGTTTTCTCACTTTCAATCTGTTCATTACTCTTCTAGCTGGACCAGCCCGCTCCTCTTACTCTGTCATTTGACTCCAAATGGGAGGTTGAGAGAAGTTCACTAAACAAAATAAAGAAGATTGGCAGTGGGGAGTTTGCCAATGTGTGGCAGGGGCTCTGGAACAAGACAACAGATGTTGCCATCAAAGAGTTCAAAGGTAATCAATAAATCGATTAATTCAGTGGCTCTCGACGGGTTTTACTTCAGGTCCCATATTTTACGTTGGATATTGAGTGGATATTGAGTCAACAGTGTTTATCATACAAAAGCAAACAAAATGCACAACTTGATTAGACATAAACATGAAATTCCATCATTTTTTCACCCTTTTCATTTATCTGTTAAGGGTAAATAAATAATCAGTTTAAAGGGATAGTTCATCCAAAAATGTAAATTATGTCATTACTTATCCTCAAGTTGTTTCAAACCTGTTTGAGTTTATTTCTTCTGTTGAACACAAAAGAAGATATTTCAAAGAATGTTGGTGACCAGACATTGACTTCCATAGTAAGTATACTATATGCCTAGTTCTGTCATGAAACTATATATGGCGCCGACTGATGGGTCCTTAAACGCAAACTGTTATTTACAGCGTCAACTACTTGGCACAAGCTGATTGGTTCATGTCGCATCTGCAGCCAATGAGCTTGTTGCGCAACATTTAAATGGCTGGTTATCATTCACGATAGCAGTTTGCAGCATGCTTTCAGAGTTCGTCTAAAACCCTCCACCTTCCCCAGCTCCACCTGTAAAGATCTGCTAAGGGTGATTGATATATGCTATTTATGCTGCAGCATATCAGATATGTAGCAGCAGCAGCAGCAATAATCTACAACAACAGCAGCAATTCAGCAGCCAAGACCAAATACATTAACATAGTCATATCCATTACCATGCTAAAAATCTTCAGAGAGTTGTCATGATAGAACTTCTTTTGTGTTCAACAGAAGAAAGAAACTCCTACAGGTGTGACCACCTGCCTAATTTGCTGTTGGTCCTCCGCATGAGGCCAAATCAGCGCAGACCCACCAAGGCATCGACTATACAAGAGCCCTGAATGTGTCCTGTAGTATCTAACACCAAGCTGTAAACAGCAGATCCTTCAAGTCCTGTAGGTTATGAGGCGGAGGATTGAACTTGTTGGTCCAGCACATCCCACATATGCTCGATTGGATTGAGACTGGGGAATTTTTAGACCAAGGAAACACCTTGAGTTCTTCATCATATTCCTCAAACCATTCCTGAACAATGTGTGTAGTGTGGCAGGTGTATTATCCTGCTGAAAGAGGCCACTATTGTCATGAAGGGGTGTACCTGGTCTGCAACAATGTTTAGGTAGGTGGCACCTGTCAAAGTGAAATCCACATGAATGGCTGGACCAAGGGTTTCCCAGAAGAGCATTTCCCAGAGCATCACACTCCCTCCACCGGCTTGTTGTCGTCCCATGGTGCATCCTGATGCCATCACTTCTTCAGGTAAACAGCGCAGACGTACACGTCCGTCCACATGATGTAAAAGAAAATAGGATTCATCGGAACAGGCGACCTTCTTCCACCTCACCAAGTTCCAGTTCCAACGCTCGCGTGCCCATTGTAGGCTCTTTCAACGGTGGCCAGGGGTCGTCATAGGCACTCTGATTACTCTGGTTTGTGTCTACACGGAAGAATGATGCACTGTGTTGTGACATTCCTACGTAACCATCATTTCATTTTTGTGCGACTTGTGCCACAGTAGACATTCTGTTGGCTCGGACCGGACGTCATAGCCTTCCTGGGAGCTCTGGGCGCCCAACACACCTGTAACTGGTTTATGGTTTGTCCCTCTTTGGATAACATTTGGTAAATTCTCACCACTACTGACCGGGAGCAACACACAAGGCTTGCTGTTTCAGAGATACTCTGACCCATTCACCTTGCAATAACAATTTGGCTCTTGTCAAAGTCGCTCAGATCTTTATTCCTGCCCATTTCTCCTGCATCAACACATTGATTATGAGAACTGATTGTTTGCTTACTATTTACTCTACCCAGACCTTAACATGTGGCTTTGTTAGGAGATTATTAATGATATTCGCTTCATCTGTGACTGGTCATAATGTTTTGGCTCATAAATAATTTTTCTTGGTTTGTTTTATGATGCAACTTTTTGTCTGTACCATTTTCTTGCAGTTGTCAATTATCCATATTTCAAAACAGAGATTGACATCATGAAAGAGCTGCATCATGAGCGTTTGCTGAGGCTCTACGCTGTGTGTACCACTAGTGAACCCATCTGTTTAGTGACAGAGCTCATGAAAAATGGCTCTTTAAAGACATTTCTTATCAGTAAGTGAACAAATATCAACTTGTATGCAGATAATAAACACCACATATACATTTACCTTAATCTTGATCTTAATTGACACATTGTTTTTACAGAAAAAAACGATATAATTTAGATATTCACAGAAGCTTATTTCTTTCCCCAGGCCACAAAGAGAAAAAAGATCTAGAGTTTTCACTCATGATGGATTTTGCTGTCCAGGTAACTTGATTTAATTGAGAGTAATTGAGATCTGGGGAATTTTTTAGACTAGGGAAAATATAAAATATCAAAAATTTAAAGTGATTGTTCACCAAAAAATTTAAATTCTGTCATTAATTAATCACCCTCATAGTTCCAAACCCATTAGTCTTTCATTGATCTTCAGAACACAAATGTAAACCTGAAAGCTTTCTGTCCCTCCATTGACAACTACGCAACTACCACTTCATTCTCGTAATACGCAGCACGTTTAAGCTTCTGCAAGAACCAATGAGGTCCATATTCTCGTGTTACGCAGCACGTTTGAGTTTCCTCAAAAAGGTTTGTTCTTATACGTCAAGAAGGTTCTGTTAAACGTATTTTTAATGTAAATAAAAGTCTAAATTCAATCTGTTCATCATTTAAAATGATCATGGAAATCTGGGCTAAACTGCTCAATTCATATGGATTAGTTTTCTGATCTCCTAATGAACTTTTTGAAGCATCAAAGTGGTAGTTGTGTAGCTGTCAATGGAGAGTAAAAAACTGGCTTAGATTTCAACTTCATTTGTGTTACGAAGATGAACGAAAGTCATACGGGTTTGGAACGGCATGAGGGGGAGTAATTACTGACAGAATTTTCATTTTGGGGTGAACTATCCCTTTAAAAAAAATTAAGCTTAACAGGAAACTCCCACAATAGGATTTATTTAAAAGTTGGGGGAAATGTAGGGCAGGATTTTATTGATTAGGATTGTGAAAAGTGTCTTTTGACAAATAAGAGGGAGGAAAAGGGTTACATATAACCAATATTTATCAATATAATATTTGTATTTCTTTAAGTAAGCAGTTCATAGACTTGTTGCTCTGTTGGTTTAGGCGTCCCGACACAGCAACATTGATATTGATGTTAGGTAGAGAGATGGCGTGTTCATTATTTTTGCAATTCCGTTCGGTGCTGCTGTCATGCAAGATTGGCTGCTCCTCAATATTCATATTGATGTTTCCTCATTTCCTCGCTCCTCCGTCCTTCAACCCATGACCCGAAAATCGATCATCATGAAGGACATATCAATTCTCTAAACGCACTTATGGAGGTGAAGAGCGAGGAAAGAGGAAGCCATCATCATAAACAAGCATTAACACTTATGAACATCTGGCACAACAACAGCAGTGCATCTTGCTTTATAAAGGCTGATTTAACTATAGCATGATAAAACAGCAGCACAAAGACTAGTCTCTTTTTTCATCATGGATTTTATTTTTTAGTTGATGCTAAACCAAGGCCATGCCTACAGTATGTCTTGAACACTAGGAGAGGGATTCGAGAGCTTCTCAAGCAAGGAAAAATGTTGGGCGGGACTTGATTTTGATTGGATGGTTGTGGTTTGCTATTGGTGGATCTCATGTGAGTGACAGGTTATCCCGCCCTCAGGCCAGTAAACACTCATCAGAGAAGAGAAGTCGCTGCAAATTATTTTAATTTAAGATTATGAGTATTTATGCATAAAGATTATGCATAAATACTGCAATACTCTTTATATTTTTGACAATGATGAGTACTGTAAAACCAACTAAAAATTTTACTTTTAAAACTTTTTGTCAAATTTTGGCAAGTATAAGAAATTTAGGGAAACAGTTTAGCCATATCTAATTAATGGGGTGGACTTTTCCCCTCAATGTCTATGGTGATTAAGGCTCTGTGGTAAACTAAGTCTTTATTTTTCTGAATCTCTCAGATTACAGAAGGAATGGCTTACATTGAAAACAAAATAGTTCACAGGGATCTGAGAGCTGAGAACATTCTGCTTACCGATATGCAATGCTGCAAAATAGCCGATTTTGGACTCGCACAAATTAATCTACCTGGAAACAGGATTTCATCAGGTGAGATATTTGATACGTATATTCATGCAAACAAATATTAAGACAAACAAAAACTACAACAGTTCTTTCTCATGTACCTGCAGATGTTAGGGTCCCTGTAAAATGGATGGCCCCTGAGATTTTCGATAAACAGGAGTACACAAGCAAAAGTGACGTCTGGTCTTTCGGCATCCTTTTAATGGAAATTATCACGTATGGAGATGACCCGTACCCTGGTAAACATGCTTAATACATAAATATTAAAGTAAAAAAAACACTAAACATAATACATAAATATTCTATGAATGCTCTGATAATACTCCCACTAGGTTATGAAAACATTATTTCGGTTCAAAACATCCCGATTTTAAAAACTTTTTTTTTATGTGAATATTAAAGAAAACATTCAGTGAACGTTCCATTTTATCATTTTGCAAACGTGGGAACGTAACTTTTGAATGTTCCCTGAAGGTTCTGAAACTAGTTATAACGTGCAACGTTTGATGTATACATTTTTGTGCTGATGTTCTGCAAATGGTATTAAAAACCACAAATATTCTATTAATGTTACTGACCGAACGTTTGTTCATAACTTTGAGAGAACCTTGCCAGAACGTTAGCTAAAGTTCCGAGAACATTCCCTGTTTGATGGGATTGCATCTCACCCAACTCTGGTATATTTCTTCCTTCTACAATCTCAGGTCAAGACAAAATGACATGCGTTCGAAGCATTCAGAGAGGAGAGCGTATGCAGCGACCGCCTGACTGCCCTGAAGCGCTCTACAACATTATGCTGCTGTGCTGGAGGCCAAACCCTGAAGAGAGGCCAACATTTACTGAGCTGCAGGTGAAGCTGATGGCTCTTATACATGAGCCTGTTACTGAACTGGAGTAGACTGTAGATATGAGAGAGTTGAGAATCTTTTGAGCATGTAGTAGCTTATAAAGTATGTAAGCAACATGTAATCACACAATTTCTTTTTTACTGAAATGCATTATAAAGCATTACATATATATATAACACATTCTCACCCCAAGGCGTCATTTAATTTACACTTTTGACCATGCGTCAACTAACTCACGCTAAAGGGTGCCTTTAGCGTCAGTTAGATGACGCTTCCGTTATGGCTAGGTTTAGGTATGGGGTAGGGTAGGCGCGTCTTATGTTGACGCTAAAGGGTGCCATGTGCGTCGGATGTAGACGCATGGTCAAAAGCGTCAGTTACATGACGCCCGAGGATGAGCGTCATCTAACTGACGCTAAAGGCACCCTTTAGCGTCAGTTAGTTGACGCATGGTCAAAAGTCTCAATTAAATGACGCCTTGGGATGAGAACGGGCTGTATATATATATATACTAGCGTCAACATAAGACGCGCCTACCCTACCCCATACCTAAACCTACCCATATATATATATATACCACCGTTCAAGAGTTTGGGGTCGGTAAGATTTTTTATGTTTTTAAAAGAAGTCTCTTCTGCTCACCAAGGCTGCATTTATTTGATTAAAAATACAAAACAAACCCAGTAATATTGTTAAATATTATTTCAATGTAAAACATCTGTTTTCTATGTGAATATATTTTAAAATGTAATTTATTCCTGTGATCAAAGCTGAATTTTCAGCATCATTACTCCAGTCTTCAGTGTCACATGATCCTTCAGAAATCACTCTAATATGATTATTTGATGCTCAAGAAACATTTATGATTATTATCACAGTTGACAACAGTTGTGCTGCTTCATATTTTTGTGCAAACAGTGATTCATTTTTTTCAGGATTCTTTGAAAGTTCAAGAGAAAAGCATTTCATTAAAAAATAAATATTTTGCATTATTATAAATGTCTTTACTGTCACTTCATATCAATTTCATGCGTCTTTTCTGAAGAAAAGTATTAATTTCTTTAAAAAAAACAAAAAAAAACAAAAAAAAACAAATTGACCCCAAACTTTTGAACGGTAGTGTACATGTACATGTATATATATATATATATATATATATATATATATATATATACATGTACATATATATATATATATACATATATACATATATATATATATACATATACATATATATATATATATACATATATATATATATATATACATATATATATATATATATATATATATATATATATATATATATATATATATATATATATTGTTACGTCTCCCTTTTAAAGAGGGGTTAATAGGGTAAGTAACATATAAGTGTTAAATTTAGATAAATAAAAAGAAAAGAAAACAGGTTCAGTTACTGATAATTAGGTGAATCAGACAGAGACAGAAATGGTTGAATACTTTTTAGTAGGCCAAAATAATAATACACCCCATTGTTTTACAGTGTAATATACACAAGTAATAAGACAAAACGCAGAATACAGGAAAGAGGGACAATGAGCGGTGCTAAAGCAAAGAAATAAACATAACAAAACACACTAACTTAACCACTTCAATATTACTAAACTAACAAAGAAATAATACATGAAAATAAACAATTCTTCAGCAACGGATCGCCCATTAGACTAAATAACAAACATAAATACATGAGGTAGCATCCGCTCCTTACCTGGTGTGTATAAACAAACTCAAACTCTAACGTGCATTATGTAGGTCACGTGACAGACTAGCTATCCCTCCTCACTGAGTCTGGGAAGATTGATGAATGAACAGCAGATAGTCTAGGCAGAATTTCTGAAAATATACGACTTTGTTGTACTGCATGATCAGCCTTGAAATGAACCTCGTACTGTCTTTCTTCCATCCAAATACCGGCATATTCCAGTATCAACAATGTTGAATGATGACATGAATGTTGACTCCAATATTCATAGAGTTATTCCTATACATTCAAACATAAGGATCAAGATATGTTCCTGAACATGGTCCATGTGGCATTTCAAATCCGAAGAGATATGACCTCACATCCAAAACAAGAGAGGATAGACATTAGTGAAAACACAGCAATAGACAGCATACCCAACAGCCTGTACATGTTCCCCAACTTGTTACTAGGTTGTCAGCGCGTGCTGGAGGATGACGTTGAAGATTATGATAAGAACACAGCCAAACGACAGCTTAGAGTCCTCAGCATTGCACAGGATCTTATGTACACAGCTAGTGGAGACAAGTTCCTCACTCCGAAGAACATAGGACTGGCCAACCCTTCATCAAGCTACACGTTTGAAGGAGTTGGTGAACATGTTTCACCAGGCAGGTCATGATTTGAGTTACCCGCGAAGTAATCAAACTTGACACTGAACTGGCTAAGACGACCTTGGAGACCATGGGGGATGGGGGATGTTCCAGAAAATCTGGTAAAAGGTCGCTTTGTTCATTTCTCAGCGGACAATGTTGACATCAACGAATACACTCTGGATGGAAAAGGGACATTCCATGCCACTTAAGTGGCTGCCTGGCAACGTGGTCCACCTAAAGGTGATCTCCTTGAAAGAGTTGATCTTTACTACAGGTCAGACACCCTCAACATCCCCAAGGCAATGACTGATATCATACCTGCACCAAAGAGAGGAATCACAGAGCGGCCAATCAGTGGTGTATTAGCAGCAGACTGTTTCACACAGTCATCTGAACAATGTTCCGCAGTACAGAAAGCACAAGCTACAGACATGGCCTTCTTCATGTCCAGGACATCTAAAAAAAAACAAAGCCTTCCTGGGCATTGTATAATCAAAAGGCAAGCACAGTCAACCCAGAGAAAACTACAGTAGGGTACCTACCTATCATCCTGGCTCCTGCATCTGAACTCGATACACTGAACACAGTCGTCAAGTGAGTGCTCCATGTCTCCAAATCAATGGAACAACAGCATGTGAATCTGACATTGGATGAGGCACGTTATCCGAAGTTGCTAGAACTGAAGTGGTCAGTAGAAGAATACAAGGACGTGCTTATACCTTACATATCTGGATGAGGTTGATGTTACACTGAGAGCTGAACTCACAGATCTCTGTCAGTCCATAGATGCTGTTCACATCGCACAAATGGTCGACAAACTGACTAAAGACCGATTCCAGCAGCCCATGAAAGAGTTTTCTGCATCACTTGCAATTGATGACCCGAATGCTGCATTCTAGTGGGACTATATGACTATGGTCAGCATCCTACTCTGTTTCACAAGAGTGCAACGTGATGGATTGTGGGATCTCCACCTGTATGTTTTCAAACGTATGCTGCCCTTCTTCTTCAGGTACGATCATATTAACTACGCCAGATGAGGTACTGTGTACCTGGCTGAGATGTCTGCTCTCCCACCAGAAATCCTCTTTGAGTTTCAGAAAGGCAACTTCGTGGTAAAACGCAGTGATCGACGCTTCAATCAGGTTTCAGCGGATCAAAGTACAGAGTGGCTAAACGCTACAGGAAAAAAGAGTGGAGGCCTAGTAGGTATCACCAGGATACCAACATCCCTCAATAGATGGACATTGTCGTATAATCTGAGAACAGTCATAGCTTCTCCGACAACAGCGATGCTGAGACTGACAACAGATGATGAAGACGATGACTACACACACACAGAGTGCACAAAGAGTAGAAGGCAGAAAATGTCTATCATTAAAAGAGCACAGTGTGTTTCAAGATGGTGGGGACACACTCAAGAACATAATCAACAAGAACGTGGTCACACCCCAGATTCAGCAATCTCTGCTTGGTGCAGAACACCTTGGACAGGCACAAATGAAAGTGTTTGTGGACTGACGTCTATGTGAACCTCCAGATAGTGAATAGCACTTGGATCTGAAGACAACACTTGCCAGAACATTGAAGGAGGACTACGAATAAGCTGTCACTGTAACTTCTACTGGGATATAGTTCAATGAATATCACCATGACCCATGGATCTTCCTGCTTTTGGATCTTATTTGATTGACAACTTCTTTATCACTAATGACCACCTTTTTCTCTATACTTGTGGGATTTTCAAGCTGATTATTGACACTTGAGCTAAATCAGGACAGGATGTTATATACCCCATGTGTGAAAACCTGTGAACATTTAATTAAAGTTTGTAACTTTTTGTATTTGTTTGTACAATTGACCTCAAAACAAAATACAAACTAAGTAAAAGTAGCCTGATACTATAAATAAAAATAACTTTTATTTGTGAAAATTGACCCTGTCAAAGAGTCACGCACCACCATACTCAAACAATACAAACTTAAAGAAATAAAAGAAAACAATCGAGGAGGCTACAAATCAAACGAGAGAAAACACGCCCCTCCTTTCCTCTCATCACTTAGGTCTCTATATGGAGAAGGTGAGTTCGAATTGGTTCTTCAGGGGGATGTCGTCACGTTGATTAATCATGATGGACACGAGGACCAACCAATCGTGCGACCTAAGAATAAGGACAGCCCAGAACAAAAGAAAGGGGGGAAAGAAAACACAACCAAAATACGACATAGGCGTAACATATACAGTATATATATATAATTTGAGTATTATAAAAAAAAAGCACAATTGTTTTTGCATTGTGACACTAGTTCATGAAAATTAGGAACATTTAAGTCACAAATGTATGTGTGTAATACAATGTTCTTAATTGTCATGAAAATAGTTTCACAATGCAAAAACAATATTATTGAATTTTGGGGTGATGTGACATCTTGAAAGGTTTTAATGAGATTCATCCTATATCACTATATCAAGACTGTTACATAAATCTCTCATGCACATGATTTTGAATGACTATTACTATAACTAAAGGTGATTCTAAAGTTTCTTGGTTTCAATATTCCATTGCTGACTGACATTTTTGACCCATGTTGCTGAACTAAAACAAATAATGGCTGTTCTGATGCTGTGAAATGGCATGTCAACTTTCATCATTTGGTGACAGCAGAGCTTTTGCAAATGAATGTTCGATTTTTAAACTTTTATGTTGACTCTGTAAACTATATTGTTGGAGCATATCTTCTGTGACCTGATAAAGAACATTTTAATGTAATGTGAATATTTAAAATGTCTGAGCTGTTGCTATTACTGTATATGCACTTTTTAAAAGGTTTCCTTATACTGAGAACATTTCTAATGACTGTTACATTACAAATTTTTTTTAAATAATGCTTTAATGTTTTAAATGCTCTAAATACTTTGTTGAACGATTCCTAATCTAGAATTCCACACTGTGACTATTTAGTACTGTTATTCTAAGTAGGCCTATAGTCTACACTATTTTCTTTATGTTCAGCATATTAGAATGATTCCTTAAGGATCATGTGACACTGAAGACTGCAGTAATGATGATGAAAATGCAGCTTTGCATCACAGGAATAAATTACATTTAAAATAAAATAGAAAACAGTTATTTTAAATTGTAATATTCACAATTTTAAAGAGTTGGTTCTGCCAAAAAAATAGCTGGAACACAAATGTAGATCTTTTTAATGAAATCTGAGAGCTTTCTGTCCCTCCGTTGACAGCTATGCAACCGCCTCTTTCAAGCCCCAGAAAGATAGTAAAGACTTCATTAAATGAATGCGGCTCCAGTGGTTTAACCTCGATTTTATGAAGCGATGTGAGTGCTTTGTTTGCTAATAAAAAACCCACATATTGCTTTATCAATCTCCAACACGCATGCGTTGTGGTGCTTTCGTGATTTTTATTTTTTCAAAGCAAAAAAATTTAGGTTAAACCACTGGAGTCACATGGATTACTTTTATGGTGTCTTTAGTACCTTTCTGGAGCTTGAAAGTGGTGGTGGTTATATCAACAGAGGGACAGAAAGCTCTCTGATTTCATTAAAAAAGATCTTCATTTGTGTTCCAAAGATGAATGAAAGTCTTACAGGTTTGAAACAACATGAAGTTGTGTAATTAATGACAGAATTTTGCATTTTTTTGGGTGAACTAACCATTTAATGTATTTTGATCAAATAAATTCAGCCTTGGCAAGCATAAGGACTTTCAAAAACATCTTAATTATTCCAAACTGACACTTAATGTTAATGTTTCCAACACAACACAAGGGGGCGTTACATTGGGAATTAAGTGTATATATGGCAAGCCGTTTTAACATTTAATCATTTAAACCTACTAGTCTCTATTATCATGCTACTAGTACTTATTTTTTAGATACTAGTATCTATTCCATTAAGTTCTAGTACTTATTTATTAGGTACTAGTGCTTATTCTTGAGGTACTAGTACTTATTATTTAGATACTAGTGCTTATTCTTTAGGTGCTAGTACCTTTTTAAAGATACTAGTACTTATTCATTATATACTAGTCCTTATTTATTAGATACTGGTGCCTATTCATTAGTTACTAGTACTTATTCATTAGATTCTAGTGCCTATTAAAGGGGCTATATGTAGTTTTCATTTGCCTCTAGCGGTGATGTTTCATATTGCAACCAATACGTTAACAGCAGATACAATTTTTTTTTTTTTTTATCATTATGTGGAGTTTGTGTTGGAGTCTGTGCTGTGCTGGGAACAGGTCGTTTCTTAGTGTTAGCAGACTCCATGTCATAAGTTGGAGTGTTGAGTACAAAGTCAGCAGTCGAGGCGAGAGGCTCGGGAACGCGCATGCAGGTCTCAGTTACGTCACTGGATTTCGCGGTAAATCTGACCCGGAGCCTTCACGAAGAAATAGGAATACTTGCTTTCAGAGGTAATAACAAAACCCGCCAGGTGTATCATTTTAATGTAAGATTACAACCCCTTCACACACAGGCAATAAAAAAAGGATTCATTGTAGTAGAAAAACTACATATTGCCCCTTTAAATTGGTACTAGTACTTATTCATTAGATACTAGTACCTATTAAATAGATACTAGTACTTGTTTCAATAGTGAGTAACTTTTCTTTTTTAACATTAATTTTCTAACTATTCTTTTTATTCTAACAAATATAAAAAATTTGCCATTGATTTTTTTGCCATTTGCCATTGACATTTGGAATAAATACTAGTATATAATGAATAGGTACTAGTACTATTGAATAAGTACTAGTACTATTGACTATTTAATAAGTACTAGTATCTAATGAATAAGTACTAATTTCTAATGAATAAGTACTATATAATGAATAAGTACTAGTATCTATTCAATAGGTACTAGTATCTAATGAATAAGTACTAGTATTGAATGAATAAGTACTAATTTCTAATGAATAAGTACTATCTAATGAATAAGTACTAGTATCTAATAAATAAGTACTAGTATCTAATAATAAGTACTAGTAACTAATGAATATACTAGTATCTAATGAATAAGTACTAGTACCAATTTAATAAGCACTAGAATCTAATGAATAAGTACTATTAACTAAGCACTAGTATCTAATAAATAAGGACTAGTATCTTTAAAAAGGTAGTACCTAAAGAATAAGCACTAGTATGTAAAGAATAGGCAATAGTACCTAAAGAATAAGCACTAGTAGCTAATGAATAAGTACTTAATGGAATAGATACTAGTATCTAAAAATAAGTACTAGTATGGCTTGAAAATAGAGACTAGTAGGTTTAAATGATTAAATGTTAAGTTGGCTTGCCATAGTGTATAAACACACATAGGCTATGTGAGATTAAAGGTTTCCTGTAAATTTGCTGAAAAGTGCAGGCCAGTGTGACAGCCTATGCACACTGCTGAATTATAGCTTATATTTACACGCTATTGACTAATAGCTGTACTAGATTAATGACTGATGTAAATCAACCTCAATCCTCTCACCCAGCTAAAGAGACTCCCAATGCAAATGCAATGAGATTAGAATGACGCAAGAACTATTCAAGCTGCTGGACTCAAACTCAGCAGCAAGTATTTGTGCTCAAGTGTGTGTACCCACCGATGAGGAAGCACGTTTGATAATAAAGAACATCTTCATAATAATAAAAATAAAAAATAATTAAGAAACATGTTATAGTGGTGCTTACCAGTGCAAAACTCACATGTTAATCAACATCGATTAACACATGAAATGTCCCACCACGCTTTCAGTTAAAAAAAAAAAAAACAGCCAGAGGAACAATAAAGAAAATCTTGCTGAGCAAGTCAGTTAGTTTAATTGTTGACATGTTTATAGACAGATACCAGCAGCTTAATGACGTTTGATGACATTGAAGGGTTTGTTACACAATTGTTCAAGTGTTCTGCATTTACATACTGAGCATCTTTCTGGCCTTATGGATGGGAGTTTAGAATAAACCCCTAATCCTAAACATGTGCACCAATAACATTATACTGCTGTTTAATTTACTGTCGACATTGGCCTGTTATGAACACAACAAATTACATTTTCAGAATTGAGTATTTATTAAATGATACAATACAATAGCAACATACAACAAACCTTGGTCAAGGATGCTTTAAGTACCACATATGTCAAGGTGTTTCACGGTGTAAAATGCAGCATTAAGCACCACTTAGCAGCATTAGAAAAACTTTTCACTTCATGAATAAATAAATCATTTCAAAATATACAGTCACGGTTGCTGCTAAACTGAACGTCTCTCATACTAATTTGGGTAATAGGCCATTCTTACATCTGCAATTATATATTTTGAAATTTAATTGTGCCATTTAGCATATGAAATTATTGTAATGCAACACTCAAACTGGTTGAGGTTTGGTTGGACAATGCATGTAAATAATAATACTTTTAACATTCAGCACCCTGAGAATTTAAAATTGATCTATCAGTATAATGTTCTGACTGTAAGACTGTTTATAAAGTATTTCACTGCCTGTGTATATGATTCCATAGGTTAAATAGAAGTCAATAAAATACCTTGACTACATGGAAATATACAGAATTGTACAATAAATAGAATTGATGTCTCTTCAAAGTTTCTCTTTAGTTGTTTTGATGTTTTCGAAGACAGATTCATCATCTTAAATATTAAAGTCCCATCTAAAGGAACATTAGCAATCAAAAGTGCTTTATTTGAAATATTAAAGTTCTTTATTGTTCACCATGACATCAATCCTTCGTATTCTTTTGTTTATTGGCCCTGTTGCTTATTTTAGGAGACACTTGCCATTCAGTCAAGCCATTGCACATGTCCTTTAGGTTTCCTGGTCCATGTGGCTCTTTGTATGGTGGTTGTTTAGTAATCACAACCATGTTGTCTCCTTGACTTTCAAAACTCTCCATGAAACTCTGAAGATCTTTCAGTTTTGCTTGCTCTGTCTGATTTGTGCAGTTCTCCACGGATCCTGGTTGAGATTCCATTGACGTTCTTGTTACCTGTTTTGCTAGTGTGCTCTCACAGATAACAGCAACAGTTTCATCAGATTGATCATACTTTTTAAAATCTTCCTCAACAGAGCTACATTTGTCCATTTCATTTTCTGTGTCTCCTTCGACCTCAACCTCGATCTTCACCTTTGGGACATTGGCTTTTTCCTCAGGCTGGTCCTCGTCCTGTCCTGTGTTTGATGTCCCATCTTCCTCGGCATCGTCTTTTGCAGATCCATCTTGGCTTCCATCAGTATTCTTCTCACTGGCAGACTCTTCATTTGGTGTCTCATCTGACTTTTCACCATCAGTAGTTTCAGGAGTATTATCTTTATTTGATTCTCTACCATCTTCTGCAGACTTGTCTTCTGTACTCTCTTCCCGAGTCTCAGTTTCTGCTCCGTTGTCACCTGATTCGGTTTCCTCACCAGTTTCTGTCATCTCATTCTCTTTTTCCACCACCACATCCATATAACTGTTTTCTGAATTTGTTGCATCTCCTTTAAGACTGTCTTTCTCCTCACCATCCTCTTCTGTATCTTCTTTTTCAGTCTCTTCCTCAACAAACTCTACTTCCTCTTTCCCCTCAGTGTCACCATTTACCACTTCTATTGCATGCTCACCTTCTTTCTGCTCCTTATCTTCACCACCTTCCAGATCACCACTTTTGTCATTTGTTTCCTCTTCAATTTGATCTCTTTTCTCAGAGTCTAAAAATACATATTTTATGTTGTTTGTGTTTTCACCATCTACTGCATTGAGAGCACCATCTGGCTCTTCTTGATCTGCCGTCTCAACATCATGGCCTCTGGTATCATCATTCGTATCTTCTACCTCTTCATTAACTACATCTAAGTTGTTTTCTTCAATCAAGTTGGTTGTGCGTTGTTCTTCCAGCTTCAATTCTAAAGGTTTGGCTGGATCCTTTTTCATTTGTAAAATTTTCCGAAGATCAAATTCCATCATAACTGGAGCCAAACTCAAAGCCTGAGCTTGCTGGACAGCCCTTGACACCATTTTCTTTTTCATGCATACATCGCATGGACAGTATTCATCGTCACTGCGTTGCTCACTGTATTCAGTACCAGACGCAGTGTAATCTTCCTCATTCCTTGACATGGTGATGGATTTATTGCGCATGACCCGAAGACGCTTGCGTCGCTGCTCAGTCTGGACCGTAGACTCTCTCGATAGAGCATTTCCCGGAGGTCTCGGACCCCTACCTGCCCGACTTTGAATTTTTTGCAATTCTCTGTGAATAATCGATTGAATCCGTTTGTGTACTTCCTCTTTCAGTTCGCTGATCATTGTATCGAGCATCTCGTTGTCATCCAAATCCCACCTCACTTTGAACTCTGCCATGGCATCTGCATAATGTAACATGAACTGCTTTTCTAGCTTTTTTAATAAGTTCAGTACCCAAACAGGATCTGGGTCCTGTGAAACTCTTTTAATAAGCGGAACTCTCTGAACAGACGGTGGAGTTCCTGAGCTTGTATTTTCTTGAGATTTCATTGTGTTACTCTCATTCCCAGAGCTTGTTTGTGGTGTTTGATCTGATTCTTTCTTATTATCACTGCTTTCAACATCTTCGTGTAATATGCCATTTTCTTTGTCATCATCCAGTTGTGTATTCACTGGACTCCCCTGTACTCGCTCTGCAATGTCTGGAGTTACTGGATCTGAGAGACCTTCGGATGGATCTAAACATTCACATGCAGGAGCTGTAGACTTTTCCTCATTTTCTTCTTCATCTTTATTTTCTACTGATGCCTCTTGTTCGGCAATTGGTGGTATTGTGCCATGAGTGGTCTCTATTTTTGTGCCATGAGTGGTCTCTATTTTTCCTACTACGCCATTCATGCTACCTTTAACTGAGCCGGTGGAGCCGCTGCTAACATCAACACCAGATGAAGACCGTGGATTAAATTCATCCTCGGCGAAGTGATGTTCCTTTGTGTTCTGCTTATTCTGTTCATCCTCAGAGGGCTTTTGGAGCCAGAGCGACTGTAGGATCATCATGATTTCATTATATTTACGTTGCTTTTCATTTTTAGAGTCTGAGTCAATCAATCGTAAATTTGCAAGGCAGTCCAACAGCCCTTGAGCAGACTGGGTTAATTTTCTGCCATAAACAGGGGAGACTTCAGGTAAACTACTGGATCTGTCTAGTTTTGGACCCAGTAAAACCTTCATGACCTGAACCGAAGAATGGCACTGCTTTTGTAAACCGTCTTGTTTGATTAATGCTTCAGGGTCAGGATACATTTCATGAGTTTCCAATTTTTCACCGCAACTGTCGTTGGTCTCCTGTTGAATATAATTCTCACCTGCTTGATCCTCCTGAGGTTCCTCAACCTCAATTATGCTCTCTGGTGCATATTTTTTTTCCCTTTGAGAAGTGTCCTCATCACCTTGAGCCAGGTTCATGTATTCAGTGAGTTCGACATCCATTTCATAAACATGGCCTTCAATGGGAATCTTCCTAAGCCAGTCATTCACAACTTCTGTAGAGGAAGTGTTCGGTAGGAATGATGGCATCAGTTCCTTGTTGTTGCACTCCAATGAGATGCTGACTTCCTCGTGCTTGCTCCTGCTGTTTTTTTGGCTTTTATTTTCTACCTTGTCAAAACTTTTGCTGGAGGCAACTGACTTTGATCCTATACTCACTGGTCTTGCATTACCAATAATATCTCTCAACAAATCTGCTGCTGAAAGTACCTG
The DNA here is from genome assembly GCA_030578275.1 of Meda fulgida. Lineage (NCBI taxonomy): Eukaryota > Metazoa > Chordata > Actinopteri > Cypriniformes > Leuciscidae > Meda > Meda fulgida. The sequence continues at coordinate 8,824,519 of CM060632.1, read as the reverse complement.
AGATAAAACACTGTTGCTTGAGGAATCAGGATGCTTTACTGATGTTTTTTTCTTGTTTGGTATCTCTTGTGGTAGACTTCTACAATTTTGGGAAATATCAGACATTACCGTTGAATTTGGCCTGGATGTATTTTTTTTCACAGATCTTCTGTCTGATGAGGAGGATTTAAGAGACTTAACCATGCCCCTATCATTATCACAATTATATTTTATATTCAGTCCGTTTATTTCCAAACATTGGGAAGAACATTTAGATCTTTTATCATTCTCTCTAGTACTTTGGCCATTTTTGGACTTCATCGAATGTTCAGAGGCTTTTGAAGAATGTAAACAGTCACTTGCTGGTGTAGCTTTTCCAGATTCTGTTTCACTTTGGTCATGTTTTGAGGATGTTTTAGTCATTTCTGCATGGTTGGTGTTGTTGAGAGCTTCACAATCTCTTTCTTTCATAACTGTATTTTTAGCACTTACCTGTGAAACTCTGGAGGGTGTCTTACTTTGTAAAGATGACAGTGACAAAGTGGAGGGCACTCTGATGTTGTTTTCATTTAACTGGCTTCCAGACTTGCTTTTCTTCAGTTCTGCTGACATTATACTTTCAGCTGAGACAGGAGAGAGGGCTTGAACAGGAGTCTTGTAGTTCATGTGATGGGACTTTTTGGGTCTGTCTGAAATTGCAGAATTCACAGACACTTCTGTATTTGGCCTTTCCTCAGCATCCACTCCATTTACATTCTCTATCTTATGTCCACCGTCCTCTGTGGTGGCTGACATGGCACTGATTGATCGTTCATCAAAGTCATCACCCTTGTGCTCTTCTCCTAGTCCGATAGAAACAGACACTGTTGAGGTTGGGCTTAGAGGCTCATCAAACTGGTTGCCTGAAAACTTAATGTTATTGATAAGAGGTTTAGCTGACAGTTTTGATTTTCCTGACAAGCTCTCTTCAGATTCATCTTTGGGATCCTCTTTTTGCTTCTCAGGATTTGTCTCTCTCAAATTACCACTTGAGGAGCTGTGACAATTACATTTACTGGATCTTTGGGATTGCGAGGATACATTAGAGCTTACTGACATCCCACTTGTTGCTCGGCTATTAGTCTTAATTTTAGTGTCACGGTTTGATCTAGGAGATGAAGACCTCTTTGTCCTAGGCAATGGAGTGGTCATAGTTAAGGCATTTTGTGTCATGCTTTTGCCATTATCCACTTCCTGGAAGGCAGGGCTCTTTGTACCAGATTTGACAGATCTTTCAGAGCAGGCATTAGACTTTTCTGAGGTCTGAGACATTGTGCTGGTAGCTCTCTTTGACTCACTTTTTGGAGCTGCACATTCATCAGGTGTTACATAATTTGGTACTGAGGTAACTGTGTTTTCTGAAAAGTTGTGGTTTGATTTGCAGGATCTACAAGACATTGCACTGTTAACTCTTTCCTTAGATTTAGACTCTGTGTGTGAATGCTTTGAGGATGCATTGGACTTTACAGAAGTTTTTGAGCATTTGGACAGTGAACTGCATAGTCTTTCCTCTGTGGTTACTTCAGTGTCCGGCTCAAACTGAACATCAAAACTGATGGACTTCAGAGTAGCTTTGTCTTGTACGTCGCAACAAGATTTGACAGACCTAGTTGTTTGCTCTGATGTATGTGATGGATGTTCAGAAGATCGGTCTGATTTGTTAGACATGGCACTAGTTGATCTCACTTGAAGAAACTCTGTGTCTTGTTCACAATGATTATCTGACGTAGTATGATTTTGAGTAGCAGTACTTTCTGATTTATCACCCTGAGAATTAAGTAACTTTAATGGCACTTCCTCGAAATCATTTGGACTACAAGATCTAGGCGTTTTAGCTTTCTCTGAATGTGCAGATTTTGTATTGTGGGATGTTTTCGATGCAGCTGATAAATTTGAATGGGCAGACATTGGACTGACAGCTCTTTCTTGGCTTTTTTCTCCAGCCTCATCGGTTTCTGTCTGGACTAAGGCTGGTGTGGGCTCTCTCTCTGAAATAATAAAGTCTGACCTGGCTGACATTGCTGACGTGGCACTTTTGGTTCTTTCTTCAACACTTTCTGTTTCATTATGTTCATATTTCAATGATTTCCCAACATAACACATTTCATGAGCAGAGCGGTTGGACCTTTTGGAGGTTTTTGAAGTAGAAGAGGCATTTGAATTTTTAGACAGTGCAGACTCAGAGCGTTCCCGTGTGGCTTCCACTTCCAATGTATTATTAACAGGTTCACAGTTTTCATAAGCATTTGAAATGGATGCAGCAGATTTGTTTGACTTCAACAATATGGAATCAGCTTTCTCTGGTTCACTCCCCTCTAGATTCTCAGTCAATATTTTATTCACACAACAACATGAACATACAGCTGACTTGCCAGATCTTCTTGACACACCTGACGTTGCACTCAAAGACCTGTTTTCAGCGTCACCATCACATACCTCCAGAGCATCTGATGCATTGGATTCAGGGTTGTTTGTTTTGTCTCTAGATTTACAAGATGCTTGGCTATGTCTAGAATTTGTAATACAAGCCCTCCCCTCATGCCTGTGCTGCCAAGCAGATGAAACTGAACTTGGGGTTATGGCTCCACAGTGACTTGAATGGGATCTGGAGGAGACTTTTGAAACTGGAGATGTTGTACTCATCCCGTCTTGCTCTACTGGTCCTGCAAAAGTGGTTTTATACTTTTTTAGCTTCAGTGAGTGAACAACACTACTTGATTCTTTACTGGGAGGTCTGGGGGACAAATAAGATTTTGGTAAAGTCTGGCTGCCACAACAATGAACACAATTGGGTTGATCATCTCTCTCAAGATGGTCACTTTGAGACCAGTGTGATACTCTTGAGATGCTTGGAGGCAGCTCATCATAATCATCATCCTGATCTTCCTTCAAAGACTCAAGCACTTTGGACGAATTGCTGACTGCAGAAATTGGACGCTCTTCCATGTCTTTAATGACCGCACAATGTGGCGTAGGAGAGATTTCAGGTTCTGTATGAGAACAACTACTTTTAATGTGACTCTGACAGCTGTCCTCACAAGATCTCTTGCTCTTTGCTGTGATTCCAGCAGATGATACTTCACTTCTATTGCAGCAATGACTTACAGCACAGTATTCTACTCTGGTGTCCCCTTCCTCCATTGCCTGCTGAAAGCACAAGGCCTTTTCCACCACATGCTCAGTGTATTCTCCACTGGAGCGAGAAATTGTGTGCGTACTATCCACCGATGACTTTTTGCTTACAACTCTGTGAGTTGATCCACTGGAACTGGGTGATTTGCAGGCCCCCGGGTCTTTGTGCATGGGGTTTTTCCAGATGTCGTACTTTTGGCAGTGGTTGCAACAGTTCTGACAAAGTGACTCCTCAATATGCTTCTGATACAGCTTTGTTGCAAAGGCTTCATCAGTCTCCTTAGATGCAGAGATGGAGTCTGGGTCTGAATACTCAGCTTTAGCTTGAAGATAATCACCGTCTTTTACAAAGCCAGAGTCATTCACTTTTTTTGATGACTTCTTGATCTCGGTGGACCACTGGAGAGTCTCATCATTGAAAAGCCGAAAGCGAACTTTCATCTCCACAGAAAGGCTGCCGTCTTTGTTAACAAGCACTCTCTTCTCAATGTCATCATTCACTATGGCTTCTTTAACATAAGGACAGGTGCTGACACAGCCAGACTGTCCTGGTGTCATGCATAATCCATTCTGATAGGACTTTTCTGAAGAAAGAGAGAATCTTGTAGATCTATTACTGGAGTCGGATCTTGGATGGATAATGCTTTTCTTTGTCTCCAGGCCAAAGTTAACTGTTAAAACAAAATAATAGAAACAAATATTAATATATTAATATTGTGGCGAACAGGACGGCCGAGGGACGTGAGAGAACGGCGCGAGGCCGGTGGTGCGATTGCTAATGAGCAACACCTGTGAAGCACACCGGTCTTGCATCTCTCACGGAGGAGCGGAAGCATAAAGGAGGAGCGACGACGTTGATGATCGAGAGAGGAACAGGCCTGTGTTTTAGTTTTTGTATTTGTATTTTATTTTAGCCAGCAGCCCCTCGCGGACGACTGCTGGCTAAAATAAAATACAAATACAAAAACACCGGCCTCGCGCCGTTCTCTCACGTCCCTCGGCCGTCCTGTTCGCCACATGCCCCCATCGCCCCTCACAGGCCGGGGGGTACCCACGAGCCAGTGCCTACTCCCCCCCGGCGGCGATCCCTGGGGAGTATGGACAGACAAACCGAGGGAAACGGAGACGGAAGCATGAGGAGCGACAGATCGAGAGAGGGGAGAGAGGAAAAAAAAAAAAAAAAAACTTGGTCTGGTTCCCACAACGCGCTGCCATCTGGTCCCCCACCAGCTAGGCGATCTCCTCCGCGGTGCCTGGCGGTGACGCTGGGTAGCCCTCGGTGGACGGCTTGACGCTCCTCCGCCGCCCGGTGGACGGCGACGGCTCCTCGGGTGCCTTGGGCAGACGGCAGGAGTCCCCCGCTCCCTGCCTCTCCCCTTCACTGGTGGACGCCAGCAGGCTCCGGCCCACGGTGAGCGGCGGCGACTCCTCCTCTCCCTCCCGGATGGCAGCCGCCCCTCCAATACCCAGGCGGCCGGCAGCGAGCTCGACCGCCCCACCGGCAACTTACTCCAGCGCACCGCCTCGAGCGTCCGTGGCCGCGAGTCCCCCGCTCCCTGCTCCTCCCCTCGTTCGGCGGATGGCAGCAGGCTCCGGCCCACGGCGAGCGGCGGCGACTCGCGCACCATGCTCGATGGCACCGTGGATTCCCCACATCGGCGAGGACTCTCTGACAGCGAGTTCCTCCTTCTTCCCGGGTTTCGGCACCAGTGTAACAATGTTCAGGGAAGAAGGAGGCGGGAACCGGCGAACAATCAAATAAACTTTATTAAAACAAAACAAACAAACCAAAATACCGCCAGCAGCCCCTCGCGGACGACTGCTGGCTACCGGAAATAAACATAACGAACTGCCAGCAGCCCCTCGCGGACGACTGCTGGCTAAAATAAAATACAAATACAAAAACTAAAACACAGGCCTGTTCCTCTCTCTTCCCGGGTTTCGGCACCAGTGTAACAATGTTCAGGGAAGAAGGAGGCGGGAACCGGCGAACAATCAAATAAACTTTATTAAAACAAAACAAACAAACCAAAATACCGCCAGCAGCCCCTCGCGGACGACTGCTGGCTAAAATAAAATACAAAAACTAAAACACAGGCCTGTTCCTCTCTCGATCATCAACGTCGTCGCTCCTCCTTTATGCTTCGGCTCTCCGTGAGAGATGCGAGACTGGTGTGCTTCACAGGTGTTGCTCATTAGCAATCGCACCACCGGCCTCACGCCGTTCTCTCACGTCCCTCGGCCGTCCTGTTCGCCACAAATATATATATGATATAATAAGAATAATCACATCTTTTCAACACGCAACTATATCGACGCATATTTGAAACATGCTCTTGATTCACAAGTGCTGATAATACATTAACTGCATTCGAGTTGGTGGTGGATGGTTGTTTCACCTTCAGTCTATTATTAGACGTGCATGGGCAGATGAGTTGTTAATCACTATGATGATTCACCTAAAGCAAATAAATATAAACGATAGTTATCCCGAACTGTGTACACAATAAGATAAAATATTTACCATTCTTTTTGCTTTCATGACCTTCACTGCAGATACTAGAGTGAGACCTTGTGCGCATTCCTGGAAGCTTTTCATCTGAGAGCATCTTTAAGCTTTCCATAAGCAACGGTCTGAATGGTTCTCGACCCACACAGACCAGCACACTAGGACACTGCATCAGACTCTGAATATTGTCAATCTATGGAGAGCAGTAAATAAACATAAGACAAAATACATAATGAGTCAAATCCACTTAGAGACAAATACTTACTATCACTGTCTATATAGGCTTCTAACATCAACATTTTATCTGAAATTTTTCTGAAACCTTATTTGTGATCTAAAATGCTTAACACGGTTTCACTAATAGATTCATTTTAGAATTGTGAACCCTAAATCATAAAAACTCAAAGATAATGGTTCTCTCCAAAGACAATAACAGCATATTAATTTATGCAAATATGTAAATTAACCAATTAAACACAAAATGCTGACTTTAAATGGTATAGGAAATACCATTTTACCACGCAAAAAAACACTGACAACTGGTGTCATTGCCATCAATACAGAATATGTGCATGCATGAAAAATAGTTTAGAGCTATGGTGGAGGGCAAGTTTTTCAGTAAATAATAACTTTTTAATAAAATTTTATTCCGTTCCTCAGAACACTAGCAAACAAGTCTTATGGATCGTTTTTATCCTTTATAGCGTCGATTGTCACTATATGGAAGAACAATGTAAACATACTATAATTTCTCCTTTTGTGTTTCACAGAAGAAAGAAAATCATATGTGTGGGAAACAAAATGAGAGTTCACAAATGTTTTGTTTGGGTGAACTACCCCTTAAAGATACATTTAGTTACTGCAAGTAGCTAGAACAACTTTTATTCCCAGGGCTTGCAGTTCTGTCCTGACCTGACACCTGCCTCCTAAAATACTTGACCCGGCTAATTAAAGAATGGATGAAGAAATGAAATCCTCACTGACCTTGCGTCCCTCCAGAGTGTAAAGTTTCTTGACGTGACACTGCATTAGCTCTGAAATCTCGTCCATGAAGACACGAAGACTTCGAGCAGTTCGTCTGCTCAGAATGATGGATCGCCTAATAGCAGGGTCATTGTTTTTCACTAGAACAATCCTTTTGGGATGCCGATGGTGCTGCTGATGTCCCGAGGGGGGTTCCTCAGGTCGGGAGGGCTTCCGACGAGTATTATGTGGGTTGCTGTTGTGGTGCCAGACTGCGGGCCTTTTCCCTGCAGCTTCTATGTTGATTGGCTTGACGTAGCGGCGGTCAGAGCACAAGTAACAGCCTCCGTCCTCAAACTGCTCTAAATGTTTAATGCTGTGGGTGCCCCTGGGGGTCGTGATAGTACGCACACCAAAAGGCAGAGGAACCTTTTGGGAAAGGTCATCCAATAAGGCATCAAAGCATTTGAAACTGCGTTTATGGATGGCCATCTTGACCCCTTTGAACTGAGCGTCGCCACTCTTGTAGAAGGTAATTCTCTTGGCTGGGCTGGCCAATTTCACGCTGGAACCAAGAGACGACACTGGAGGATGAGGAAAGTGTTCATTCTGAAAATGGGTATCCGCGTCGAAGGAGCCTGGGGCCGCCCTCTGCATCTCTCCTCCACGTCAGTTCAAACTGTGGGGAAGAGTTTGGAAATGTGAATGACATTATCTGTAACTCACAATCTAATTCAAGCCCATACATTTAGAAAGAAATTTGATTAAATGGAGACCCTAGTAATGTCTCAAATTGTGCTCAGATTTGCGAAGAAACCAGTCTGTAATCAGAATATATTTAATCTAAACTCAAACATTTCTCATCAAAATCTCCCAAGACAAAATCCACATTAATTTCATGGCTCTAGTCTTGCCACATGTCAACAATTAATCAATGTCCCTATTCTATTTGATTCTATTATCTATTCTGCCAAGGAATAGGAGAAACGTGAGACAAAGTGAGATACTTAAATAAAACAGAACACCAAGATCAAGCCAAAAGCCCTGTTCACACTAAGAATGATAACTTTAGCCTAGGGGGGGTACAATTCTCACAATTAACTAACTATTAACTACGACTTTTGCCTCAAACTCCTAATTACTGCTTATTAATTATTAGTATGGTAGTTGTTTAATTTTAGGTTTTGGGTAGGATTAAGGATGTAGAATATGGCCAGGCAGAATAAGGTATTAATATGTGCTTTATAAGTACTAATAAATAGCCAATACCCTAGTAATATGCCTAAAAATAAGCAACTTGTTAATAGTGAGAATTGGACCCTAAACTAAAGTGTTAGCAGTTAGCAGAACTATATTAGTGTCCACACTAGTGGACGATATCATTCAGTTTATTATAACTTAAGCGTCCTCTTCTTCTTTTAAAAGCTCGAGTTCTTTCAAGTCTGGTGGATTCTGATTGGCTGTTATGTTTTTATCATTCATCAGCTGAAAAAATCTTTCTGAAAGGGATATCAAAAATATAATTTCTCTGTTCTGTAATCGTTAAAGATGTGGTGTGAACTCTGCTATTCTTTTACTTTTTAGAATTTTTTTTAGAACGGTGTCTTACTGTCATTATTGTTATCATTATAGCTATCTTTAGTGTGAAAGGGCATTCAAATATGTTGTGTATCTCAAGCTATAAGACAGGTATTCAGTCTCCAAACTCTCATTCAAAAATATAGTTAATAAAATATCACTATTGGATAGTTTAAGTATGGGATAATCCACGGCTAGCTGTTCATTTAATGACTTTACAGCACGATGTGGAGGCAAAGAACCACACTTAAGACATCAGCATCACAAAATAATCTGGGAGTACCATGGTACTTTGATCTATACACTACTATGGAACAGATTAGCATATTCATACAATAAAACATGGCGTTATCATTGTACTCAGTGAGGACTCAGTCAAACTTGTATTAAACTATTACAATTTAGATGACATGTGATGTTATGTAGTATAAGCAACAGTAAAACTAGGCCCCAGTTCAGAGGTTAATCTCATGCACGTTGAGAAACAGTTACAGACTATTTTAAATTGCATTTAGTACTTAGTCCTTAATAGGCAACTTTAATCCAACATTTAAAGATGTTCAAGCACATCATCTCTGAGCAAAGTTTGTGTATCAAACTGAGAGCAAAGATAGTTTGACCAGATTTCTTATAACAAAATTTTGAAAAATAAAAGTGTACCTGCAGGAAAAAAATAAATAAAATAATGACAGTATATCTTGACATAGTCTGTTCTAATTTTATTTGTATAAAATGTAGATATTTTATCTATATTTGACCACAAAAGCCATGGCATACTGCCTAAAACTCATGTTTTCACTAAACAATTTGCTTTATCAATAATATATATATATATATATATATATATATATATATATATATATATATTGATGATTAAAATAGCATTAGTTCTGTAGCCCAGCTCAATATAAAAAAGTATAGTATATGAAATAAAAAATATAATATATATATATATAAAATGAACAATATACTTACATTTACAGAATACATTATCATATCTGATGCTAAAAAAACTGTATAAAAATGAAAAATAACAGTAAAATCTGATTATACAGAGCAGCGTTCCAGGTAGCATCCAAGCACACGACTGCTACAGTGACACAAGTTTTCAAGCCCTCCCACAAGCAGTCTGGCCACTAATCAGGGCCTTTGACAGCTAAGGATAGAACGAAAAGCTTCTTTAATTATCTTGAGATTTCACTGAACTCTAGGGGAGTGAGACACATGACAGCGACACCAGGATTGCATAAACAGAGATGTGCAGAGGAATGAGACGTCTGCTTTTTGACCCCAGATGGCAGGCTGTTTTATTCCACAAACACAGAGGTGGAAAATACATCTGCTGTCAAATTCACTCCAGTTCTCTATTGCTTATATCTGATGACTGGCATAACACGCCACTCCTGTTAGTATATTCATTTGAAACAACTACAAACAATCACAAGACACTATACTTATTGGTGAATCTCACAAATATCCATGTTACACTTTTATATAATTTTATGTAACTTAATTATATAACAATTACATAATGACATATAAAAAACTACATAAAACAGTTCAATTATATTGGTGCCTTCAAATCAATACACACAGTATATATATATATATATATATATATACATATATATATATATATATATATATATATATATATATATATATATATATATATATATATATATATATACATATATATAAACTCACCTAAAGGATTATTAGGAACACCATACTAATACTGTGTTTGACCCCCTTTCGCCTTCAGAACTGCCTTAATTCTACGTGGCATTGATTCAACAAGGTGCTGAAAGCATTCTTTAGATATGTTGGCCCATACAGATAGGATAGCTTCTTGCAGTTGATGGAGATTTGTGGGATGCATATCCAGGGCACGAAGCTCCCGTTCCACCCCATCCCAAAGATGCTCTATTGGGTTGAGATCTGGTGACTGTGGGGGCCATTTTAGTACAGTGAACTCATTGTCATGTTCAAGAAACCAATTTGAAATGATTTGAGCTTTGTGACATGGTGCATTATCCTGCTGGAAGTAGTCATCAGAGGATGGGTACATGGTGGCCATAAAGGGATGGACATGGTCAGAAACAATGCTCAGGTAGGCCGTGGCATGTAAACGATGCCCAATTGGCACTAAGGGGCCTAAAGTGTGCCAAGAAAACATCCCCCACAGCATTACACCACCACCACCAGCCTGCACAGTGGTAACAAGGCATGAAGGATCCATGTTCTCATTCTGTTTACGCCAAATTCTGACTCTAGCATCTGAATGTCTCAACAGAAATCGAGACTCATCAGACCAGGCGACATTTTTCCAGTCTTCAACTGGCCGATTTTGGTGAGCTCTTGCAAATTGTAGCCTCTTTTTCCTATTTGTAGTGGAGATGAGTGGTACCCGGTGGGGTCTTCTGCTGTTGTAGTCCATCCACCTCAAGGTTGTACATGTTGTGGCTTCACAAATGCTTTGCTGCATACCTCGGTTGTAACGAGTGGTCATTTCAGTCAAAGTTGCTCTTCTATCAGCTTGAATCAGTCGGCCCATTCTCCTCTGACCTCTAGCATCAACAAGGCATTTTCGCCCACAGGACTGCCGCATACTGGATGTTTTTCCCTTTTCACACCATTCTTTGTAAACCCTAGAAATGGTTGTGCGTGAAAATCCCAGTAACTGAGTAGATTGTGAAATACTCAGACCTGCCCGTCTGGCACCAACAACCATGCCACGCTCAAAATTGCTTAAATCAACTTTCTTTCCCATTCTGACATTCAGTTTGGAGTTCAGGAGATTGTCTTGACCAGGACCACACCCCTAAATGCATTGAAGCAACTGCCATGTGATTGGTTGTTTAGATAATTGCATTAATGAGAAATTGAACAGGTGTTCCTAATAATCCTTTAGGTGAGTGTATATATATATATATATATATATATATAGTACATATATAGTACATATACACAAACACACACATATGTATTTTTTTACAAACTTTTATGTTAGATGCGATTAATCTCTTTGAATCTCTCTCTCAGCACTGAATTATATAATTATATTTTAAATTATCTTTCATTATATTTGGGGGTGAAATATACCCTGATATGTTTTTATCATGCTTCATGAAATTCTGATTTGACATACACATCAGGCAATTTTATTTAAATATAGAATCTGTAATGACAACATAGCAGGTTTGAACTCTTCATAGAATAACTGACTGCATAGTGAATATTCCGTGTGAACCCTCATAGTTTAAAAATGAATGCTCCTAATAATATCAAACTGGTACTTAATTCGAACTGATTTATTTTGAATGTGAATGTAAATAGTGACTATGGCTGCTTACTGCACTTTGAATATTTTATGCAGTTTTTAACTTGTAACAGAAGTGCTTTGCTAGACATTTAAAACTAGAAATTTTCTGTATAAAGTGCTATAGAGTTGCTAAGGTGTTCAGAGTGGTTACCAAGGCATTGCTAGGGTGTTCCAGGCTATTGCTTACTGGCCAAAAGTAATTTAAAAACTAAATTTTACCATAGTGTAACAGCAGGACATGAGTGATTATTGCTCACTCTAGTACTGCCAAAGCACAGGCTTATTGTAATCTCAGGAAAAGACAGCACATCCTCTGTACTCTTAAGTGACCCATTATTACGCGCAAGCTGAGGGAACATTAATACGGGTGTTTTAACGTTCTATGTTTGATTTTGACGCTGGCAATTCTTGCAATGGCACATCAAACACAGAGCTCATTTAGAGCTAATTAATTACTAAACACCACTGAGAGGTGTATATTTTTGACACTAATTATAAATCTCTAAAGGTTAAATTAACGGGTGAAAGTGCTACACATAATTTCCACAATTAGTAAGTGAGAACTTGGCAGCCCATTGGGAGAAACCTGCAACGCTGTCAGATTACTGAGACACGTTTAAGACTCATGGGATATGTAGGAGAAGAGGGAGGGCACACGAAAACAACTTTAACAGATCTGTTCAGGATCATTTAAATTATTAGCAAAAAATTTAAACTGTGTAAAATGATTTCTATAATGCCTATAAAAGGCTTATAATAACCAAGATCGTTAACGCTTAATTAATATACTTAACAGCCTTAGATATTAGTAACTTTTCAACATTTTCTAAACAATTCTGTAATGAGAATTGTAAATATGACTACATAATAAGAAATGCTTTATATAATGCAATAGTAAGCCTGCACTCATAGCATTTGTAACCACTGACATTCAAAGCAATGCATCAGTTCATCTGCTAACATCTTTGTGAAACCTATTATCAGCTCTCACACAAATAATATTTCAGTCTGTAATCCATATTGCATTTTCCCATTTTAGCGTAGACTCTTACTTCACACTGTCTTCTTCAGTATTTGTATCTTCAGTACAGCTTCTAAACATTCTTAAATCAAGGTACATTTACTAGAGATGCAAAATCACTTGTATTGGGTTTTTAATCAAATCACTTGTTTTGAGTTCAAAATTAAATGAGTTTGAGCTTAACAAAAAAACAAATATCTGCCAATGGGGTCATAGAAATAAACTTAAAGGGTTAATTAACCCCAAAGAAATGAAAAAAATTGAGGAAAACATTCCATGATTTTTCTCCATATAGTGGACTTCAACGTTTATCAACAGGTTGAATGATCCAATTGCACTATATGGAGAAAAATCCTGGAATTTTTTCCTCAAATACCTTAATTTCTTTTCGACTGAAGAAAAAAAGTCATGAACATCTTGGATCATGTGGGGGTGAGTAAAAAAATCTTCAGAACACAAATGAAGATCTCTTTGATGAAATCTACATTCTGACCCCAGATAGACTGCACTGTTATTATCACTTTCAAGGTAAAAGGTAAAGGTAATAAAGACATAAACATTCAAATAGTCCATGTGACTCCAGTGGTACAACCTTAATATTCTGAAGCGACGAGAATACTTTTTGTGCGCAAAAAAAAACAAAAACAAGAATAACGACTTTATTCCACAATTTATTCAATTTATTTGAAGAGTCAAATTGTCTGTTGCGTAGCTGTCAATGGAAGGACAGAAAGCTCTCGGATTTCTTCCAAAAGATCTTCATTTGTGTTCCAAAGATTAACAAAAGTCTTACAGATTTGGAACGACATTAAGGTGAGTAATTAATGCCAGAATTTTCATTTTCGGGTGAACTATCCCTTTAATTCAAAGGGGAAACAAGAGTATTTTTCTTCATAAACTCACTTAATTTAGATTTTTCTTGTAAATGTATTGATTTAACTCATCTGAATATTTGTATAGGAAAACAAGACAAAACTACTAAGTAAGAAAATCCTTTTTTTTTTTGCATGTTCCACTAAAACCATTAAGCTAAAACAGACCTTTTTATAAACCAAACATAGAGCCATCTTGATTCTCTTTCCACCCTGTAGGCACAGGTTAATTTGCCTCAACTGCCAAAACCTCCGACACCAAACCTCCAAGCTGTGTCGATACTTTTAAAGTAATCCATTTAGAAAATTCAACAGTTTTTCTTACAAAAAGGAGTGCTCCTTCCTCCGGCTCACGCAGGTGAGGATGACAGCATGGCGTTCCCTCCTGTGAAAAAAGCCACTTTTCACCCACGACAACGAACCACAACATGCCACAGCTGCATATTGTCTATTCACAGTCATTCATTCCATTAGGCTAATTATCACAGGCAGACCTTCATCCAGAGAAGAGGAGGAGGAGGAGGAGGAGAAGTGGGACTCCTCTGAAAGAGGATTATACTGTGTGGCCATCTGTGCCAAACGGAATTAACTCTTAGATCTCAGAATATGAGCTGTTGTTAATGGTTTAGGCATAGAAATGCACAACTATTGGCCTACGCTGACCAACAAAAAGTTACACTGATGTTGACAATATACGTTGTCATGTTCGCAATGTTTCTTATAAAAAAAAACTACCAAGGCAAATAGCATGCAATTAATCACATTATTACAAAAAAAATTTAAATATTGTTCTTAGCAAAATATCAAAAAACATTAATTATTATTATGATTAATAATAATAATAATTTTACATTATAATAAAATATTCACATACATATAAATGTAGCAAATTATTACAATAAAACAAATACAACATCATTACCACACAAAACCATTATTTAAAAAATTATATGTTGGGTTATATATTATGGAAAAATGACATCAATGATGATATATTCTTATATTGTATGCCTTTATGGGGGGCAAACATGTCAATTAAATTTCAATGAAATATATTATTATATATTAATCAAATGTATTAAATTCTGAATATTATACCTCAAGTGTAATTTATTCATGATGATAATAATAAGCATATTATAGCTATACAATGTCAATATCAAATGATATTGAGTCTAATATGTGCAGTATTATTAAATAATTAATATTAATATCACAATATTGTTATGTCTAAAGTTTACAAATAAGCTCGAGTGTGTCTCGAGTGTGAATCTTCTGGGTTTCCCTGGCAACAAACACAACAGCAGTCGTCTCATGATGGCCTCCATACACGCATTACAAGAGATATCGAGGATGAAGGTAAACCTGCAGCTATTTGCCTTTGCCATTCTCACACAAATAAACACAATTTATTCTTAAAATAAACAGCGCGAGATATAAAATCGATGGCTCTTACCTGCTCGCGCACTTGTTGATAGAGGCGATAAGCACGAAGCAGATGCGCGTGATGCATCCGAAGTCACGATACAGTAACGTACATCCGTGAAGGACGATTGTGCGCATTAACACACACACACAGACCTGTTTTAGACCTGTTGTCTAAAACCTCATATCTGATATGTGTTGTTTCAGAGAGATGACGGTCTTGAATGTCTGAGCAGCTGTTTTTACTGGACAGAGTTTGATGGTGACGAAAAACGACAGTATTTACATCAAGAGTTTGTGTATGAGAATGTGATGTTAGCAATTACACGAGGACTGTCGTGGTCAACAGTAGCACAAGTGGCAAACATCACCAAAGATCTCCTGCCGAAACTCAAAGGTGGGTCATTTGGTAATGTCCCTTTTGGTCCCCACTGCTATGATTTTGATGACAGCAAAATACTTATCACGTGATCACAGGGACGCCCAGAAGTCCATGCGTTTTGTAGTGTGAAATAAATATTACGCGAATACTTTTATTATTAATATGTTTTCGAATTAATTATTGAGATTAGTATATATATATATATATATATATATATATATAACAAAAAACAAAAAACCTCCTGTACAATTCTGCACATGGAGAAAAACATGGATTATCAAGCGACTTAAACTTGCAGTGCTTTTAGAGATGGAGCAGCATTTACTGATCATAAAGCCACTCTTCACTAACACATGCATTTATTAATTAATTAATTAAAAGTTGCGATTTCGGTTTAATTTCGATTAACCGTGCAGCCCTAGATAGTTAGATAAATTTATAGAGAGAGACAGGGGCGTGGTACTGGGGGGATAAAGGGTACCGAGTACCCAGGGCCCGAGGTGGGGGGGGGGCCTTAAAAGTTGCAGGACGGGGGTCCTTAGAAGTCGCCGAGCTCAAGTCAAAAGTCCGTCTCCACCCCCCCATGTTGGAGAAGTCGCCGAGCTGAAATCACCGAGCTCAAGTCAAAAGTCCGTCTCCACCGCCCGTTGGAGAAGTCGCTCAGTCAAAAGTCCATCTCCACCTGCGTCCGCCCTTCTCCTCCTCACCTAAAACTCACTGAAAACCTATGCAATGTTAAGTGTGTTCAAAAAGTATACATGTTTGGTATCATTTAAAGGTCTCATTCTCCCAGCCATAATGCAAAGCTAAAAGAAGTTCTAGAAAATGAGAAATGTGGTGTGCCCCATAAAGGGTTAGTTCACCCAAAAATTAAAACTCTGTCAGTAATTCCAACCCCGTAAGACTTTCGTTCATCTTCGGAACACAAATTAAGATATTTGATGAAATCTGAGAGCTGGCTCACTCCTTCATAGGCTGCTTGGTAATTGATATCTGCCAGGCCAGAAAAGTTAGTAAAGACATCGTTAAAATAATCCAAGTGACTACAGTGGCTCTGTCAGGTTGAGTGCAGGTGGCTGAAGACGAGGACAAGAGGACTTCCAAAAATAGCTGATTTATTTACAAAATAAACTTCTATAAACATACAGGAACAAAATAACAACCTCCAGGAACTTCAGGGAAAACACAACCATACAAGAACGACGACCAACAAACACTGAGGGAAAACACAAGGCTTAAAAGAACTGGGACTAATGGGATAATTAACTGAACACAGGTGAAGAAACTGAACACAAACGAGGAGCGGGAAAAACTAACAGGACTGAACCAAAATCACAAAAGACGGGGGGGAAACAAGTTTTGATCATCTCAAAACTGAACTCAAACACATTGAAACGTGACAGTACCTCCCCCCTCCCCGAAGGCGCGTCCTTGCGCCGTATAACATCCAAAGGGGTGGGAGGGTGGGCATCCTGGACTCCAGGACGGTCCAGGCGGAGCAGGCTGGTCAGGGGACCAGGACGGAGCAGGCTGTGGGCGTGGCCACGACGGAGCAAGCTGTGGGACCCTCGGGCGTCCAGGGCGGAGCTGTGGGACCCTCGGGCGGCCATGGCGGTGAGGACCCTTCGGGCGGCCACGGAGGTGAGGACCCCTCGGGCGGCCACGGCGGTGTTATTTTTTCAGGCCTCCGTGGGCCTTTGGCCGACCACGGCGCAGGCGTATAGCCCCCCCCCCCCCCCCCCCCCCCCCCCCAAATTTTCTTTGGGAGAAGGACAGGCTCAGGATCGGGGACAGACACTGGCTCAGGAACAGACACGGCTCAGGAACATGCACCGGCTCAGGAACAGACACCGGCTCAGGAACAGACACTAGAACAATAACGGCCACAAAGACTGACACAAACACAGAAACAAACACTGGCTCGGGAACGGGAACCGTCTCTGGATCAGCAGACGTGGATGGGACCGGCTGGGCGGGCTCTAGCGCTGGTGCAAAAAACAAACAACATTTATAATGTGTTTAGAATTTTTTTTTAGAATTGCCTTTACTGGGACTTTAAAACTTTTTTCATTTATGAAGTCAGATGAAATAACGAGGTAATACATATTAGAAAATGTAGGCTATTTTATTTAATCTTGTTGTGCTGTGTGAAAGGAAAGACAGTAACACGTAGTAACCTTCACCCGGTTACACACCTGAAAAACAAACAACCCCACACCATAATTTACACTTGGCACAATGCAGTCAGGCAAGTACCGTTCTCCTGGCAACTGCCAAACCCAGACTCGTCCATCAGATTGCCTGACAAAGAAGCGTGATTCGTCACTCCAGAGAATACGTCTCCACTGCTCTAGAGTCCAGTGGCGGCATGCTTTACACCACCAGGCGCGGATTTATCGGTGAGCCTGGGTGGGCACTTGCACACCCAGATTGACAGGTGGCCCACCCAATCAAATTAATAAAAACTATTAAAAAAAATAATTTTAACAATAATAATAATGAATGAATACATTTAATTTCAATTGTTTCCTGAGAAATTTTAAAATGAAAAATATGTACAGTAACTACGAAAAATAGCTACAAAATAAGAATATTATGTCGGCATATCACGTGTCAGTCCAGTGATCCTATCACGCAACACCGCGTTAGTTTCGAAAGTGGCACCAGTTTTCCGTAACCGTTAGGTAGCAGCGCAACCTACCTGAGCTATGGCTAAACAGCTATCATTGACACACTTTTTTTTTTTTTTTTAAACACGTCTAGATGATGATATACTTTTGGACCATGTCATACCTGAGGAGGAGAAGGATGGTCGCGAGACACTTAGTGGCTATGGGAATGCCAGTGAAACAACCGAATTTTCATCAAGTCATACTAGCGTTAATGTTAGCATGAAGGCTGATACTGCACTCCACCGCCACAGACCGCCACCAGTATCCAAAGAGACAACCTCTACGCCATCGGATCTATCGGAATTGGAGGAACCTGCCACTCAGCCAAAGCTGTCAACATTTCCGGTTACTGTCATAAGTGGAAAACCACGCTCATTCAACAGCAACTGGTATGACAAATTCAAATGGATTGAATACAGAAAAGAACGGGACGCAGTGTTTTGCAAGGCGTGTAAACATTTTCCAGAGATGCACACAGAGTTTACCTTTATTAAAGATGGCTGCAAGAACTGGAAACGTCTCAGAGAAGCCTGCGACAAACATGAAGCAAGCAAGCCCCATGCTATGGCACTAACTAAGCAAAAATCGCAAATAGTTAGTCAGGCACCGCAAAGCCGCGGGACAGTTTTGAACCAGCTGCACGGTGACACCCCGTCATTTGTGGAGCGAAACAGGGAGCATATTAAAGTTTTGTTGGACATTGCCATGTTATGTGCCAAACTGGAAATACCACTCAGAGGCCACAGAGAAACCAAGGATGCACTTAATAAAGGTAATTTCTCAGAGCTCTTCAAGATCACGTCAAAATATGCTCCAGAAATTGAAATAGACTGAATGAGCTACCCTGAAATGCCACATTCATGAGCCACCTCATCCAGGATGAGCTGCTTGAAGCTGCAGCATCGATCCTACTGCGTAAAATAAAGACTGAACTGCATGGCCAATATTTTGCCATACTTGCAGATGAGTATAAGGATTTAGCTAAACGTGAGCTGGTGTGTGCGATTCAATCGTGTGTGCTATTCATACATGGAGGAATCATCAAAGAGCGGGCAGTGGGCTTTGTTGAGGCCGCAGATCTGTCAGCGCAAGGGATATCACAGAAAATCCAGGAGCCCCTTCAACCACTCGAACTGGATCCTGTTCTCTGCGTCGGGTTCTGTTTCGTTGGAGCGTCGGTCATGTCGGGGCACAAGGGAGGGGTACAGTTTATTTTGAAAGGAACATTTCCAAAGCCATCTATGTGCATTGCAACTCCCATCGGCTAAACTTAGTGCTTTGCACTGCCGCTTAAGCGTCCGGACCTGTGAGTACTTTTTTTGACACTGTGAATCAAATACACAGCTTCTTTACCGGAGCCCATCGGCACTCTTGTTTAATGGAGGTACAAAAGGAGATGCATCCCAACCGCCAGGTTATGGAGCTGGAGTGTTCGTGTGATACCAGATGGAGCTCAAAATCAGGGTCAGTGCATAAGATTTTGCAGTTGCTTGATATACTGCTGGAGACTATGGCTGGATTTTCCGAAAAAAGTGGACAAAGTAAAATCGAAGCAGACCAGCTGTTGCAACAGGTGCAAACGAAAAAGTTTGTTTTCGTGCTTTTAACGTTTTGCAAACTGTTTGAAAAAAGCAATTTTGCCACTAAGGGGCTGCAGAGCTCAACGCTATGTGTGACGGACTGTATTTCACTCATTGAAACACTTAAAGCTACATATGCAACTTTCCGAGAGGATTCAAAGGGTGACTTTGTTGAAGTGCTCAGGCTGACAGAAGAGCTGATGGAAAAGCATGAGATAGCTGACTGGGATGTGGTTGCTTCTCGTGAACACAAGCTGCCTTCAAAGTTTCATGACTCTGTTGTCACCACAATGCTGGGAGAGACCTCGGCTGTCAGAAGCAATGAGGATTTAAAGGCCCTGTGGAACTGCATCATTCATCATCAAGACGACACCTACAGTGTAATGAGAGCCTCGGCCTCATTCGCACCTGGATCTGCCACTTTTGGAGTGAAAAACATTTTAAATGATCCGTGTCCTTTGTATGGCATTGACATTGCTGATGCTGAACACGCTGTATTCATCCAGCACATCAGACGAACTTACACATTAATGGAAGTGCTGGATAGCGGCCCTGACGACATTTTCCCCAACATTAATGGTTTGTTGAGGGCCATCATAACACTGCCTTCAACATCCTGCAGTGTAAAGAGACTTTTCTCCGCAACAAACAGGATCCAAACGCGCCTGAGATCATCCATGCTGACTGGACGCCTAAACAACTTGGCACTTCTGTCTTTTGTAAGAGAACTTATTCTGAAAGGATGGTCTGATTCGATTTATTTTTATTAATAGGCTATTAAAAGCCTATTCATGTTCAGTTTGGGTGTAGCAACTCTATTAATGAGTTTTATGCAATGTTAGACCTGTTGTTGTTTCTTATTTTATGTGTAGCGTCATCTGACAGGCTGTTATCTGTGTTATTCTGCCCACTTTTTGTATAATGTTCACTGCCTAACACTCGCGTGTAATGACAGACAGATGACCTTCAGGTTTAAAGCAGGCGGGAGGGCTGAATGACATGAGTACTAGGCATAAGCCTATTTAAATTCACTACTGAAGTGCCGATCTGCTATAGTTGACAATATTTATCAGGCGTGTATATAAGCTTAAAAAACCGAGGCCCCTCCATTATTCACCAGGCCCACCTATTAATGACGTTCTGTATCCGCCACTGTACACCACTGCATCCGATGCTTTGCATTGCACTTGGTGATTTAAGGCTTGGATGCAGCTGCTTGGCCATTGGAACCCATTCCATGAAGTTAGATGAGTAGATACAGTATCTAGATATATCTTTTACTCATTTTCGTCCTAATCTTAAAAAAAAGAGGTTGCTTTGTAGAATAACTACTCTTAAGATGATCTGTTCATGATCATTTGGAGTCTTTAATTAATAAATGAGATATTATTTGCTTTTAATACTCCTATTAGGTTTGAAGCCATCAGATGTCATTTGCCTCATCAAGGATCATTTATCACAGATAGAGCCTCGTCTCTCCGCTGCTCATCATGCTGTTCTCTTGGACTTCATTGTGAAAACATATGTTCCTCATCAGCGGCTTTATCAGGCATTTTTAAACGGTGAGACGAATCTGAAACACATCAGCTGCAAGCTTGAGATTGAAAGCCCACCTCTTCCGCAGCCCCTCTGTGAAGGTTTAGATGCTGTGGAGTGGGAACAGCAGCGGACTCTGAAAGACCTGCGTTTGGCTCAGTCCGAAATAGAAGCAGAAATCAATGGACTCAAAGAGAAGGCTGAAGCTCAGATGATGGCAACATTGCAGGCCAGTTTAAACGGTCTTCCATTTGAAGGCCGGATGAGCAAACAGGTAAAACATATCAGTTATTTACAGTATAAAGACCCAAATTTGCTTGGATGTTCTGAATGATTATGAGCTGGTTTCTTACTGGTCTCTGTTATAGGCCTATATTCTCATATCTTGAAATTCTTTCAGTGTTAAGTCTGTGATTTTTCCACCTGGTTTATCATCATCCACCAAAAATGTGCATGTTTCTTTGGAAAGTAAATAGTAATAGACTGCAGAAGTGTCCGCCCACTTTTTCATCACCATTGGTTCCGGAAGTATTTTTTCCATGAAATTCTCCCATAGGGATTTCAAAAAAGTCTTCACTAAAGGATTATAAGCCATGAACTTATCCAATCAGCTACGAGGTGAATCATAACATTACAAACTTTGATTTGAAGCAAAAAAGTATTTGAAAATTGGACAAAAATACAAATACAAGACTGTACACGGCTCTAGTGAGGGAACAGCATAATCTAATTAAAAATTAAAAAATGCTGATTATATATAAAAACAATATATTTTAAGTTTATTGTACAATATGCATACATATTTAAATATTGAAGTATTTTGAGTGTAGGAAGAGCGATTTGATTACATCATTCACAGTGCTTCATTGGAGTGGGCGGGGCTAAAGAGATCTTTTGGTGCATTTCGCTTTTTCCGACTCTCTGGTAGAACTTTCTGTACGAAATCATGGGTCATGTAGTTTTTCACCACAAATTCCTCTGTTAAACACTATTATTTTAAAACTCAAAAGTAATGCGGGCTGACGGCTTCAGGGCTGAAGTACTATCAATTAACAACCCCGTGGCTCACAGTAAGGCTGTCTTTAAAGGTTTATAAGTTATTGTTTAAAATCAATTTCCCTGAGAAAATGAATGAAGTTTTTACTTCTGGAACCAGACTGTCGCTCTCTCAAGTGATGGTTGACATAATATACACCACAAACTGATGATTTATGATAAGAAGCAGAAATCGAGGAAAGAGTTGATGGCAACATTGCAGGCCAAAACAGTGTCCCATATGAAGGCCGGATGAGCAAACAGCAACAAACTCAAAAATTCTTGGTGATTACTTGGTGGTTTCTTACCGGTCAAGCCCAAAGTCTCTGTTAAATTCTCATATTTAGAAATGGCTCTAGAAATGTTACTCTATGGGATTTTGTTTTTACTGGCCTTCATCCACCAGTTCACGAGTTCACACTTACATATAATTTTGAGACAGTAAGATTTAATGCGTATTTGGCGTGCTGTCCGGAGGGAGGACTCCGAGCTCGGAATTCAGCCCGAACCCAGAGTACGTAATGTATGTGATTTTTAGAACTAAGAGTGTGGAGAACTAGGAGTGTGGAGAAGGGGTGGAGGGGGGATGCTGCAAACTGTCAATGGATCGAGGTAAGACTGCTGAGTCTATATGTACCCTCTTATCATTGATTGCTGATTGCTGTCCACTCATGTTAATTATCTGAACGTGCTCCTCCTGAACTTAGTTAATAAAACTTCATTTAAAAATAAGTATGATTGCTTTGAAAAGTAATGGTAATGGCTTACCTCTGTACACATTTCATTGGCATGTTTATCAAAAGGAATAAATATCAAGTAGGCGTATTGTTTGGACAGTGTCTCCGAAGCAACCTGAAATGTTGTTTCTTGCTCAGTGATGATATAAAACAGGATTATGATCCTAAGCTGCCCAGTAGCTGTTGGCACACTATTACCTTTTGAGAAACCATCAAAGTAAATCTCCAAGCTATTGGCAAAGAGGCTCTGATGCGTATCCGCAGGGCTTTCACCAGCACTGACCTAAAAAGCTTGTTTTGCAAAGTTTGCCATTTTATTGCACAATGTGAAATGTGAAGGCTGTAATAATTCATACTGAAGTAACAGGATTATTTCTGTTGCGCATTGTCCTATGGTTATCACCCTCATACTGAAAACCACTTCTTGCTTATTATCTTCAGGAGCTGCAGGCTGTCAGCAGTTAGATGGATTAAAGGAGCATCGCTCTGTTATTTAACCCAGTTGAGCACAACTGCTTTGGCCACTTTTTCACCAGCTTTGATTTTTCTTATAAAAATGAACACGGACCAAGATTACAGTTTCTACAGAAGCATATATCATTGTTTAACAGCCTCAGAGCTTGTGGTAGGTCTGCCTTGAAAGGTTTATACGTTGTCGATGAAAATCAATTTCTCTGGGGAGAAAATAAATGGGATATTTACTTCTGAGACCCAGCATTTTTCTCTCTATTCTCTCACTAGAAAATAATGTTGTTGTGCTATGTGTAATTGTGCTAGAGGGCGCTCATGATTGAAAGAGCGAAAAGGAGAACGAAAAAACAAAATATAAGGGAAGAATGTAATAGGAGAAATAAGCAAATGTAGTACGTCCAGATTCCATTCATACTATAACGTTTTTAGAAGTCAAAATGAAAGTACCTACACGAGAGTATGCGATTTCCGACAAAGCCCCAGTCATGGTTAAATTAGTTTATATACGAGTAAAAAAATAAAAGGAGTTACATTGTGATTCTACTTCCCTCATACTATTATCCCTGAGGTGCTACCTTGCTACTATTAAATATAAAAAATGAACTTTAGTAACTAATTACACAAATGTTCCATTATCTTATTTTGTAGATCAGACTTCAGTGCTTAAAGTCCCCCTGTAGTCAATCATTTTAAAATTCAAACTAATCTTTGATCACAAAATGATCAAAAAACATTTAAACGTACTTTCCTTGAATTTTTTTCATCATGCTTTAAAATAGCTTGAATATAAATCTAAAAGCTTGCCTCATTAATATACATGGTTCTATGAATATGCAACTTAGTCCCACCTCCACTCACTCACACCAGCTCAGAGATCCACTCATGGATGATCACACGCTGATGTGATTTACAAGGTAGTTCATAACGTTCGGCACTTTCAAACCACGTTTTTGGGTCTGTCTTTGGTTCACTGCAGTTTTAAGGAGAAAATACTCAGCAATGGTGTTGAGTTATGAATTTGCACATGGTTTGACTTAGAGCATATTAATAAAAAAAAACATAACAACATTAAAAGGTTGTTTTTTTCACAGGGGGACTTTAATGATCTCATTGTGAATCAAATGAAAGATGGGATCAAAGAATTAATCGCAAAAAAACCCTTTTCTCATATGCTCTTAGGAGGTAGAAGAGCTGCTGCGCAGTTTTCTGCAGTCGCAAGGAGAAATTATAATGGAGTCTCTGATGAAGGAAGCCTGCCTCACCGAGAATCTGCTGCAGATGAAACTGAGGCACTTCGCAAATCAACCAGTTTCCCCTGAAAAGCACAGTGTGGCAACTCCTACAAAATCAAAGAAGAAGTGAATTAATTGAAATACAGTTCTATAAAAGTTGTATATTTTGAGATATTCATGAAATATAATAAAAATAGATGAATTCCTTCTTTATGTATGTTGTGTGTACTGTGTGTAGAGGGCATATCCACAATGCAGCTAATATGGTTGATTTCTACAACCCAATTCACTCATGTTTATCAAATGGAGTGATAAATTAGGAGATTCATGCCCACAAACGAGTTCCTTAAAATAAGCAGTGGCCATAGAAAACCAGCGGCAGCTCTGGTTTTATTGACTGCATTTCATTAAGCATATGAACAGTTTGGCAGTCACTTTTCACTAAAATGAACATTTTTATGTGCAATTTCTTTAGACCAAAATCAAGCCAAATTTGTTTTATACAGCTTACAGGAAAAGTTGACCCCACAATAAATATTCTGTCAATCACCTTTATGTTGTTCAAAACCTGTATGACTTTCTTTCTTCTGTAAGACACAAAAGAAAAACATTGCCCATACAATGGAAGTCAATGGGGAGTCATTTTGGACACCAGCGTTCTTCAAAATATCTTCTTTTGTAATGAAAGAAAGTCAAACAGGTTTGGAATAACATTTTTTTATGAACTTATCACATATACTAATGAAGAAGACAGTGATTCTCAAATGCTACTAATGCTAATGCTTCTAATGCTAGCTCAACATTAAAAACTAAAATCAACCATCAAAGATACATAAATATATATTCTGGAGTCAAGTGTGTATAATTAAATGAAATGTTCAAGAACAAAAAAAAAAAAAAAATATATATATATATATATATATATATATTCAGCTACATTATACAGTAAGTACCATGATGAGGATATTTTAATAAAACTAAGAGGCTAATAATGCCTTTTAGAAATAGCACCATAATTAGGATTGTTGTTTTTATACTATGGAATTGCATTTCTTTCACACAAGCTTACATCATCTCATAAGTATAGAATACACTCTTAAAAATAAAGGTTCCAAAATAGGGGTCATAGAAGAACTTTTTTGGTTCCCAAAAAACCTTTTAGTGAATCGTTCGAATTTTTCTAGATGATCTGGCCGCTCATTCCACCTAGTGTCAGTTCAAAAATCCAAAAGTCAATTTTTTATTAACTTTGAGAAAGGTTTGTGTAAGATAAATAATCTTTCTGTTTATTTCAATGTAATGGTTCTTTATCTGCATCATTGACTCCATAAAGAACCATTTTGTTCCACAAAAGTTTATTTAGTATAGTGGAAAAAGGTTATTTAGATTATTAATATGTTCAAAAAAATGGTTCTTTTTAGAACGATTCACTAAAAGTTTTTTTGGGAAACAAAAGGGTTCTTCTATGACCCCTATTTTGGAACCTTTATTTTTAAGAGTGTACCATTCAAAAGTTTGGGGTTGGTACAATTTTTATGTTTTTCAAAGAAGTCTCTTATGCTTACCAAGACTGTATTTATTGAATAAAAAAATACAGTAATATTATTACAATTTACAATAACTGTTTTGATATATTTGTAATTTATATCTGTGATGCAAAGCTGAATTTTCAGGATTAGTCTTCAGTCACATGATCCTTCAGAAATCACTCTTATATGCTGATTTGATGCTCAAGAAACATTTTATTATTATCAATGTTTTGAAGACTAGAAAGTTCAAAAGAACAGCATTTATTTTAAACAGTCTTTACAATTTTATCAAATGTGTCCTTTCTGAATAAAAGTATACATTTACTGACCCCAAACTTCAAAATGGTAGTGTAAATAATTCTATCAGTACAAATAAAGAATATATTGTCCAGAGTTCAGTATATCATAAAAGATCGAAAGCTAATTTTTTCACACTGCTTGCAACAGAACAAATAGTCCACAAAACAAATTTAAGGCTTAAATAATATAAAATACTGTATCTATGATCAGTAAGATTTGTAATTATGAAGCTGATTGGGGAGGTTAAGGATATAATTGAGCCATGTAAATCTTTGGTTTACTGTAACAGGAAAACTGTTCAAATACATGCTACATGTGAAAAAAGGCAGACATTTTGACCTTCAGTAATCTCAGTTGCAGAGCCCAATTACCATTCCTTCAAATAGGCCCCAAAAACTTCAAACACATGATGGCAGATGGAGATTAGTTTGCTTGAGACATTCTGGAGTCTGATCCAGTGAAGTTAAGCATCGCCTGAACCAGCTCTGGCAAACCATGCTTCCAGCCCCAGTCACTGCAGGCACTAGTGTCATCGAAGACCTCTGGCCAGCTATCAGCTAGAAGAAATAACAGAAACACAGATGTCACACTGACCTGTGTTTAGTTTGGAAAGATAAAAAGGGACAAAATTGCATTGTCTGCTGAATGTGTTTTTTTAATGTCCACCAAATATCATGATGCTTGCTTAAAGTGCCACTATTATGCTATTTTAAATGTTCCTAATTTAGTTTTCAAGTCTCCTACAATACGTTTACATGCATCCAAGGTCAAAAAACACTTTAACTTTCTAATAATACACATTTTCTCACTGTCTGAAACGGTTTAATTAAGGATTTGGTCTTAAACCCCTCCTTTCCTCCTTTTGTGTTTGAGCGCGTGTCAAGTCGATGTTGTTTGTGGGCAGCCAATGAAGCTGCCATTATGCAAATTTGTTACAAATCTATGTAGGTTCATGCAGGAATTAAGACTGAAATTACTGACAACTTTTTTCAGGCAGTTCAGAATCGATTCTTTCATTTAGGAGACAATAACTCTATTTGTCGAGCTCTTTAAAACATGGCAGACCTTTTATATTTTGCAAACTACATAAAAGGTAATATTCAAAACTTTAAAAAATGCAACCACAATTGATATTTAAGAGGATTTTAAATTGGATTTCGACTGATGTGTCAGACCCTTACCAATGGCCTGTCGAACTGGGTCAATCTTATATGTGACCTGCAGGTCTGGCAGGTGCCTCCTGATTTCTCGTACCAGTTCCTCTGGAGTGAAGCTCATGGCGCTGATGTTGTATGTGCGCATACCAAGTACCTCAGCAGGAGCTTCTAGAACTTCCAGTGTGGCTCTTAGACAATCCTCAATGAACATCATGGGGTGGCTTGTGTCAGGCCTCAGATTGCACATAAATTTGCCCATTTTCACAGCATCGTGGAAGATCTGGACAGCATAGTCTGAGAGAAGAGACAGAAAAAATGTAGTGTTTACATAGACGCATTAGTCTTCCACACCAGTAATCATAATACTGTTATACCATGTATATTATAAGTTAGCATAAAACCAAAGTTGGCTTCTCCAACAAAAAAAAATGTAGGGCAGGACTTGATTTTGTCATCAGAGAAGAGACACCGCAAGAGGGAGGGAAAGTTATTTTGATTAAAGATTATGAGGGTGTCTGTGGCGAACAGGACGGCCGAGGGGCGTGAGAGAACGGCGCGAGGCCGGTGGTGCGATTGCTAATGAGCAGCACCTGTGAAGCACACCGGTCTCGCATCTCTCACGGAGGAGCGGGACCGGTGTGCTTCACAGGTGCTGCTCATTAGCAATCGCACCACCGGCCTCGCGCCGTTCTCTCACGCCCCTCGGCCGTCCTGTTCGCCACAGTGTCACAGTGGCTGCTTCCGAAAATTGATAATTACTGCCTTCTGAGGATGCATTCCAAGGTCAGAAGGCATTAAAGGCACGTCCAAATGCAATCTTAGTTGCACTTCCTGTCTCCTGAGATACCTTCATCTGATCGATTTTTGAAGGCAGCATAGATGTATTTGAAACAGTGGCTAAATTAACGAAAAAATAAAGCTTCAACCACAGACGTTTCCAAGCAACACACCAGTAATGACTTAATGAACTTCTTTACTTACAAGATTGATAATATCAGGGAGAAAATTAAAACTATGCAACTGTCTACTACAGTATCGCACCATTGTATTTTCCCTGTGGAAAAATTTAATTCATTCATTACTATAGGAGAGGAAGCATTTTCTAAACTCGTTAAATCATCTAAATCGACAACATGTATGTTAGACCCTATACCAGGGTTCCCCAAACTTGGTCCTCTGTCACTGGGCCACTGTCCCTGCAGAGTTTAGCTCCAACCCTGATCAAACACACCTGAGCAAGCTAATCAAGGTCTTCAGGATCAGTAGAAACTCACAGGTAGGTGTGTTTGATCAGGGTTGGAGCTAAACTCTGCAGGGACAGTGGCCCTCCAGGACTGAGTTTGGGGAACCCTGCCCTATACCGACTAAGCTATTGAAAGAGATGCTTCCAGAGGTCAAAGATCCTATTCTTAATATCATTAATTCATCTTTGTCATTGGGATACGTACCAAAAACTTTTACACTAGTTATGATTAAACCGCTTGAAAAGATGAATGATGAAAAGGGGAGCTAGGTCGGTGCTGTTCTTCCTGAAGTCAACAATGATCTGCTTAGTTTACTTGGTGTTCAGAGCCAGGTTTCATCGAGGTGCAAACCCAAGCGAAGCCGACGAGCCAATGAGACCAAGTGACACCGATAGATCTGGATGCTGAGGACCAAGTTGGAGCCAGAGGGAAGGCAGAGCCTGACGGAGCAGAAGGGGTGGAGGGACGAAGTGCAGCTGAAGGCCTGGAAGTCCGTGGCATAGGTAGAGTGATGAATGACCAAGGCAGAGACGGAGGGACAAAGGAGCCCAGTGGAGCCATAAGGATGATGGCCCCAGTTAGAGCCCAGGGAGGGAGGTGCCAAGGTGGAGCCAACTGGTCGACGAACCAAGGTGGAGTGACAAGCTCGGCAGCTGAAGGCGGAGGTCAGGAGATACCCTTGCCAAGGTGGAGATAGAGACAGGAAGACCCGAGGCAGATCCACGCAGCGGAATAAAGTCAACAGCGGGGGAGCCGAGGGATTGAAGGGAGCCAGTGGAGGCAGGGCCGCAGGACTGGCCGTCTTTCATAGAGGAGGTGGGAGAGGGAAGCTAGGTGGAGATCATTGGAGATGCAGGAGACTTTGAGCTGGACGGGATCAATGGAGACTCAGGAGACTTGGAGCTGGGCGGGACCAGTGTCGGGCTCGGGGTCCAAGTTGATGATTGGCTCAGACATTGTCTCTGGCACTGGCATAGCGGCAAGCTCTGGCTCTTTCTCTTTGTTGGGCTCTGGTATAGGTTCTGTGCAGTGTGGAAGGCAGCTGGCTTGGCTCTGGATCCGGAGTGGGGCTATTTCTACTGATCTTTAATTTATTTTTATTTCAATTTTAATAATTATAATACTTTAGTAGTAATTACTATATTTCAGTTAGTTGCGAAGGCAACATTTCTAATTTTCTTAAAGTTTTATCTTTGATCACCAAAATTACATATTTAAGCGTCAATATTTTTAATATTTAATATTTAAGCGTCAATATAATTTAAGCGACTTCATGCCTTAAAATAGCTTGAATGTAACTCTACACCCTTGATTTTCACCAAAGGGGGACTTTCCATCTAATTTCCATCATCTAATATTTTCTATTTTATGTCAGCTTTTTTTAAAAGTGTTAGTTTACAACAACAACACTGTTAGAAAGGAGATACGCTCACCTGTAGTTCCTCCACCAGGTTGAGAGTCTGCAGAAATGATTCCTGGGTATCTGAGACAGCGGAAGTCAAGACCTAAGCTGTGATGGTAATACTGTAAAATACGATAAAGAAATGTGAATTGAATAATGCAGTGTGAATAATAACCAAAGCAAAATATACATTACACTCATGTGCATTAAGACCTTATGAAATGCATAGGCTTGTACTCTTTCTTTTCTCATTCTCTTTTAATATCATGCTAAAATTAAAATCCCCCCAAAATTTTAGGATTTTCAGGTGTTCTTAAATATGTACTGACCTCCCCCATTAGCTCAGCATGAACCTTGGACACTCCGTAAATGGTTCGTGGTCGTTGGATGCACAGATCAGGGGTGGGCTTACGAGGGGAGGAGGGCCCAAAGGCTCCAATAGTGCTGGGGATGAAAAGACAGAGCCCATGTTCTCCGGCAATGTCAAGAACGTTGTGCAACTCTAAAGATGAGGAAGTTGGACAAGAAAACTATATGTACCTTACCACTGAAAAGTGATTGAAGGTGAAAATTATACAAATAAAACAGATGTTAAACCCCTCGGCGACTAACCAGTGATGTTGACGTTACGAGCAAGGGACACATTGGCCTCTCCGACTGCACTCAGAAGGGAGCTGTAGTGTATCAACCAAGTGAAGCGGTTGTTTACAACAATCTAACGAGTTTTTGTAGTCCAAAATGTCGGAATATATAAAGGGACCAGAAGTCAATTTTTACAATTAAAAGCCTAAAATCATTGTAATTAAAATAAATATATAATAATTTGATATATATACATATATATATATATATATATATATATAAATATTTCTAAAAAAGAGTGTGTTAAATTTTAAAATACAACTCAAAATGGAGAAGAATTGATGCTTCCCACAGTAAGTGAATATATTATATATAAGTGAACACTCACCGGTTTGGTAAACATGATTTGGGGGTTTCCTGATATCAGACAGAATTACATTATATTTTCCAAACTCCTTCCTGTAACAAAAGATAAACAAAAATCCCATATTTAACAATTTAATATTACCAAAATCAAGGAGTGCAGTAAACAAGGGGAGTACTACTCATTTCCTATTTGAGCATCCTCGTTTCCTTTCCTCACTTCCTTTCATTGCATCTTAGCTCCACCCCCTTAGGATGCGAGGGAAGGCTACACTTGTGTATCCTCACTCATGAATTCACAGGAAACTGTAGTTTGTTTTTATTCCTCACACTTGTTTCCTTGTCTGTGTTTCCCGCCATCGATCAGTCACCATGGACACTCGCCTTCTCACGGCGCAATTAGAGAATTGAAATGTCTTTCAAGATGGCTGAGTTTGATTGGTTTCCGAGTCACAGACTGGAGGACGGAGGAGCGAGGAAACGAGGATGTATCAATTTGAATTTCAAAACCCAAGATTTTTTTCTGGAATACCACGAATAACAAGTTACTACCTGACAGATGTTACTGAAATCAGGTTTGCCGAAATCAATCTTATTAGACAAACATAGACAGCAAATGAAGAGTCTTGCACTTTTTTATCCAATCAGAAACACTCTCTGCCTGTCAGCCTATTACATGTCCAGGTTTGCTGACATCGGGTTGGTTAACATGGGGGCATGGTTTCAGAAGCTGGGGTGGTCTAAATCTAAAGGGCGGAATTCACCACAGAACATTTAAAATCTGAACATATTTTAAAACACTAGGCATCAAACACTTTGAAAATGATTAGAGGGAAAAACTGGGCATCATACTAAACTGAGGATTATTCACACACTACCAGACAACTTCATTCCGAACACAACAAACTCACAGATTGCTAGGAGACAGATAACAAATAAAAACAACAAACTAATGGTCTCCTCCCACTGTATGGAATCACTTTCTAAAGCTTTTTTAAAATGTTTTAATACAAACTGTTCCCATCAAACACTACAAGATTTTCTATAAAATCTGTCAACTGATGACTCAACTCAACCCTGTAGACTTTTGGCAACTGGCATTGACTGACTTAAAATCAGGGGGCAAATCTAGGCAAAAGTCGTGTAGTCCATTCCAGCCTGAAGTCTAGTGAACATTATCAAAATTTCTGAAAGATTTTTTTTATAATTATTTTGGTAATCGAGTAATCGGTCGATATTAATTAATTGGATCTTTTTAGTTTTTTTGTGGTGATAAAAATAGACCTAAGTGAACAACACTTGCTTAGTGAAATTGCTTAAAATGCATATATAATAATATATATATCATATTAATTGGTAAAAAAAGGTAATCAGATGGTTTTATTGAACAACGCTGTTAAAATATATAATGTAATACACACAGATGCCTGCAGAGGGCGCCAACAACCCAGGTGATTATTGTTGTTACACTTTACAGCATAATCAAATAATTGTTTATTATTGGCAAAACAACATTTAATTCAAATGTCCATTTAAATATTTAATATTTGGCCTTTATGATAGAAATGCTGCAGCCACTGTAATTTCATGAAAACTCGCAAACTCAAGAGCGAGGGTGTAAACTTTTATTTTGAAATCGTGATGAACAACAATTCTCGTATTTGTATAAATCGAGCTGCTGAGACGCGCATCCACATGTAAATGATAACAGTGCTAACAATTCGCTATGAAATGCAAAGTGCATCAGATTTTATAAGCACAAATGCACGTCACTGGAAACCCAAACAAACAGCACATGTAGAGACTGAGTTTGTGTGTGGAGCAGCATTACTGTGAACGGAGCCGCTCTGAGACATGGGAAAAAACACAAACTGCACTCATGTTAATATATTTATTTAACCGAATCGCAGTCTTCGTGATTTCACAATAGCACTCTGCTATATTATGATATTTAAATGGTTTTAATATATTGTGAAGCCTTAAAAAATGGTCTAATAATGCGGTTCAGGGATTCTCGTCTGTGGAATGCACCACTTCCGGTATTGTACCAGTTAATCGACACAGGTAAATTGCAATGGAGGGTCTTTTATAATCGAGCTGTAGGAGCATAATGTGGTGTTTGTGCATTTTGATATTGGGTGTTGTTCCTTGTTTGTACAGTGGGTGTCACTCTAATATCACCTGGGGTCAAAGGTATAAAGGAAGGATCCAAACTGCCAACAGGAGGGGGGGTTTTGTCCCGGAAGGGCAAAAGGTTTTGACCGCTGTGGCGCATTGGCGCTGAAACGTATTGTTTACATTCTATTGTATGTGTAAATGTATATGGATATGGTTTACCGTTGAAACTGGATAAATGGACATTTACCTCTGCACGGTCAAACAAATAAACTGAATAATCATCAACACAACAAAGTCTGGAGACTCTTAAAACGAGACGGTATGGTAATAGAATAACAAAGGTAAAGCGCGTCAGCCATACTCCTGGGCTAAACCACCTCAGTAGCCGTCAGTATTAGACTGAGCGTTTACTTTAGTCAAAACCTGCTCATTTGGAACTTTGTTTGAACCGGACCGTTTGGGAAACAACGAGACGCAAAGAGGATAAGCTAAGGACGCGGAGGAGCTACGAGGCGAAAGCCGGCTGTCAGGCAGGCGGATCACCGGATCATCGCAAGGTGCCCAACGCAAGAGGTATGTGTAGCGCTACACTTTTTGGCCATTTAAATTGTGTGCACACATAAAAGGGCATAAACCCAATGCATTGGTTGCCAGATAAGGCGGACAATAGACTTTTCACTGACTGTTACGGCGAACTTTGAGTGACTGTTTTTGTTATGGAGACTCGCGACGCAGCGTCGGACATTAGCGGGACTGGTGTGCTTAAAGTTACAGCTGGTAAACCCAGTAGCGTGACTAGTGGTTTTCAAGCACAAACTGAAAAGCGGGTAGTGAAGCTCACTGCAAAAGCACTTGCTGATAAATTGGACCGGTTGCAAAAAGACAGAAAGGCTAAGCTCAATTAAGCCAGTGTGTTAAGAAAATCAATGCAATCTCTGATATTAAAGGGTGATAAAACACAGGTACTTAATGCTCTTGGAGAATTGATTGAGGTATGTGATGAATCAAAATGCATGCATGAATCTTTGTTGGGTTTACTGCCACATGAGGAAAAGGAAAAACATGAAATATGGTTTAAAGCAAAAATGCTGTTTAACGATGAGTGTATTGCTGATACAAAAGGTTGGGTTTCAATCAATGAAGGTTATGACTTGGCAAATGTAAATGTTGGTGGTACTGATGTTAATCCTAATGACAGCGTTTCCTAGGTTAGTAAACGCTCAAATCAGAGGAGTGTCAACAGTGGTAAATTAAGTACCACGTCCTCTGCACGGATTAAAGCGGAGGCAAATAGAGCTGCACTGGAAGCTCGTGTGGCAGCTTTAAAGGGGCAACATGTTTTAGAGGAACAGGAGCAGCAGTTGAGGAGGAAAAGAGAGCAGCTTGGTTTAGAAGCTGAACTGGCTGCATCCGATGCTATGCTGGCAGTATTACAGGCCGCTGATCTGAAAGGTTCTTCTCAGGCATTGTCAAATGGTATGAAAAGGAGAAAAGGAATAAAACAACTGTTAATCTCCTAAACCCTATGGCAAAGGAATATCAGTCTGGAGCAGGAAAATCAAAACCACAAAATGACATGACAAAGTTGTCATTTCCACCGCATAAACAACTATCAATGGATGTGCGATGAAAGGAAACCGATCAATGGGTTGAAAGCAATACGTTGGGAACAGTGCATTATTCCCAATGCCAACCAACAACTGCTCAAACAAGGGATATGGAAGGAACACAATCCAAATTTCAGATCCGTCCAAATCCGCCTGGAGACATACTTGATATCATGCACAGGCAAAATGAAATATCAGCCACTTCAGTTCAACAGCAGCGTTCATTATCTCTACCACCACGAGCTATTCCTATCTTTGAAGGTGACCCTCTCCAATACAGAGCATTTATTAAGGCTTTTGAGCAAGGAGTGGAGGTAAAAGCAGGAAAAGCGGATTGTTTGTACTATTTGGAACAATTTACAAGAGGACCGCCACAAGAACTGGTGCGTAGCTGCCAACATATGGAGCATGGGCGTGGCTATGTAGTGGCAAAGGGTCTTCTACAGGAGCACTTTGGCAATCAGTATAAAATTGCAACAGCTTATATTGAAAGGGCTTTGACCTAGCGACCAATACGAGCTGAGGATGTAAAGGCACTTCAAAACTACTCCTTGTTCTTGCGTGGCTGCTGTAACGTAATGGAGGAGCTCCAGTATATGCAGGAACTGGATATGCCTGTTAACATGAGAGCCATTATTGCAAAGCTGCCATTCAAAATGAGAGAGCAATGGAGGACCAAGGCTCATGACATAATGGAAAGAACTAACGATAGAGCTCATTTTGAGGATATGGTCATATTCATTGAGTGTCGTGTTAGTATTCTTTCTGACCCCTTGTTTGGCAACATACAGGATTCACCACCAGGTGTAACTGGTATGAAGAATCTTACCAGGTTTAAATCTCAGCCCTGGAACAAAGTAACTGGAAATATTGTTGCCACCACAGTAACATCTAGGAACTTGTCGGAGGGAGAAAAGGAGCCAATATTGCCTCCAGGGAAGGAAAAGAAAGTTGGATGCCTTTGCTGTGCTCGTAGTCACCTGTTGGAAGAGTGCAAACAGTTCAGTGGAAAGAAGCACAAGGAAAAGATTACATTTTTGAGGGAAAAGGGAGTTTGCTTCGCATGTTTGGGTCATGGTCACATGAGTAGGGATTGCGATAGGTGCTTGACATGCAAAGTTTGTGGCCAAACTCATCCCACCATGCTGCATATTAAAAGGCAAACAGCAGCTATGGTACAGTCAGAGGAGCAATATAATAACCAGCCAACTTCGAAGGAAACATGTGGACATACAGGGGCCGGTAAGGACCAGTGCGTTCTGTCCATTCTCCCTGTAAAGGTGAAATCTGCGAAGGGAAATTGCATCATAAACACCTATGCTTTTCTGGATCCTGGATGTTCAGCCACTTTCTGCACGGAAGATCTAATGCAGAAGCTGAATATTACAAGCAGAAGAACTAATTTCTTATTGTGCACCATGGGGCAAGAAACTGTTGTTCCAGCCTTTTCGTTGACTGGTTTGGAGGTATCTGATCTCGACAGCAATTGCTTCTATAGGCTCCCGGAGGTTCTCACACAAATGAAAATGCCAGTTACTTTGGATAACATGGTTATCCACGCCTGAAGAACTGGCTTACTGGCCGTACTTGTCAAAGGTACACATCCCAAGCATAAAAGCAAACGTTGATCTCTTAATTGGGACCAATGCTCCCAAGGTATTAGAACCTTGGGAGGTCATCAACAGCTGCGGGAATGGCCCGTATGCTGTTAGGACGGTGCTGGGATGGGTGGTTAGTGGTCCGCTGAATGGTAACAGTGGGGCGCTGGAGGAGGAGCTTCCTGCTGCTATGGTGAACAGGATATCTGTGGGCAAACTGGAAGAGATGCTGACCATTCAATACAATCCCGATTTCAATGAAAGGAATATGGAAAAGAAGGAAATGTCCAGAGAAGATCGTAAGTTTCTTGAAATTATGGGGCACTCTGCAGTACTTCAAGAAGGTAAATATTGTTTGAAATTGCCCTTCAGGAACAAGGAAGTCTACCTCCCCAACAATTTTGCAGTGGCTAAGCAGAGGATGAATGGTTTGAAGAAAAGGTTTCTTAAAGATAGACACTTGCACCAGGAGTATACAGGATATATGAAAAAACTCATTGGTAATACTTATGCGGAGCAAGTACCTCAGCAGCAACAGCATTGTGAGAGAGGCAAGGTGTGGTATATTCCTCACCATGGTGTCCACCATTCGAGAAAAGGTTCCCTTCGTGTGGTGTTCGACTGTGGAGCCACCTGTAAGGGGGTCTCACTAAATAGTGAGCTCTTGCAGGGTCCTAACCTCACCAGCTCGCTGTTAGGAGTTCTAACCCGTTTCAGACGGGAACCCGTGGCTTTCATGGGTGATATTCAAGCCATGTTCCACCAGGTGAGGGTTGCTGAGGGAGACAGAGACTTTCTGCGCTTTCTCTGGTGGCCAGATGGGGACATCAGTAAGGGTTTTGTGGAGTTTAGAATGACTGTACACCTGTTTGGCGCTGTTTCATCCCCCAGTTCTGCAAGCTACGCACTGAGAAGAACTGCTGATGATAATAGTTTTGAGTTTTCAGCTGAAGTTCTTCAATGTATTAAGCATAATTTGTATGTGGATGACTGTTTGAAGAGCTCAGCCACAGATGAAGAAGCTATCCAGATGGTAAGAGATCTAATTGCTCTGTGTCGAAAGGGAGGCTTCATCTTAGAGAAATGGATAAGTAACAGTCGTATTGTCTTGCAAGCCATGGCAGAAGATCAGAGGGCTAAAGACCTTAAGGAGTTGGATCTAGACCGAGATACACTTCCTGTAGAAAGAGCTTTGGGTCTACAATGGTGTGTGGAGACTGACTCTTTCAGGTTTAAAATGGAGATAAAACAACAGCCTCTGACCAGACGGGGTATGTTGTCAGTTAACAGCTCGGTGTACGATCCGCTTGGGTTACTGGCACCTGTTACCTTGATTGCTAAATTGATGCAGCAAGAACTCTGTCGGAGACTTTGGTCATGGGATGATGCTCTGCCACAGGACATCTTGCGCAAATGGAGAAAGGTGGTTGAAAGGTGGTTACATCCGGATGTTAAATCAGGAGAACAACATCCAGCTCACATTTCTGCTCGGTAAAGCTAGAGTCACACCACTGAAAGCTGTAACTATTCCCCGACTGGAGTTGACAGCGGCTGTCCTTGCTGTCAGAGTGGATTCAATGTTAAAGGTAGAATTGGATTTCCAGTTGGAGCAGTCAATATTCTGGACTGACAGCACTTCAGTGTTAAAGTACCTAAACAACGAGGACAGGCGCTTCCACACATTTGTGGCCAACAGAATCTCGACCATCAGAGAAATATCTGAACCCTCACAGTGGAGACACGTTGGTTCTAAAGATAATCCAGCGGATGATGCAAGTCAAGTCAAGTGTATTTATATAGCGCTTTTCACAATATAAATTGCATCAAAGCAGCTTCACAATATCAATCAAATAACATAACAATGTTTGTTTCTTAGTGGAAAAAAAAACATCCACGTTTGGTAGGGCTGATCAATGGTATTAATGCTTGGTTAATTAATTTGAATATCCCC
Organism: Meda fulgida; assembly: GCA_030578275.1. Classification (NCBI taxonomy): domain Eukaryota; kingdom Metazoa; phylum Chordata; class Actinopteri; order Cypriniformes; family Leuciscidae; genus Meda; species Meda fulgida. Next base: position 8,786,180 of record CM060632.1, on the reverse strand, counting down.
AACTGAGCAAGCCAAAGGCAACAGTGGCAAGGAACCGGAAAACTCCATCAAGTGACCTACTGGTGTCCTAAAACTCCATCAGGTGATCTAATGGAGAGAAAAAAAAACCTTGGGAGAACCCAGGCTCAGTCGGGGGCTGGTTCTCCTCTGGCGTTTATAAACTAGAGGCCGGATTTACAGTAACTGTAATTTGATACAGAATTTTGTTTTATTTTATCACTTCGGGGTGGATACGCGAACCGGAATCACAACGTTTTATCTGTAGAGTGGGAAAGGGATCCTCCATAGGGAGAGGCTAGTTGGCACTTCAGCACTGCGTTGTCATCGGGTCCAGGCAAAGCTCCTAGTCAGATCTGGATACGGCCTGGATCCGGTAGGCTGCGGGAAAACCTCGGGATAAACAAAGACACTAAAATTAGCGTAGATGCCATTCTTCTTATGATGAGGTAACGAGTACATCAGGATTTAAGGGAAGTGTTCCCAGTTCTGGCTGACCTAATCTATGCAGCCTAACATTGAATTATAGAAGTCTATAATATATTATGTGTATGCTAGGTCAAAGAGATGTGTTTTTAGTCTAGCTTTGAACTGACAGAGTGTGTCTGCTTTCTAGGACAATGGTAGGAAGACTGTTCCAAAGTTTTGGTGCTAAATAGGAAAAGGATCTACCGCCAGCAGTCGATTTTGATATTCTAGGTATTATCAACTGGCCCGAATTTTGAGATCACAATAGACGTGAAGGACTATAATGCGCTCAAGTACTGCGGAGCTAAACCATTTAGTGCTTTGTAAGTAATCAACAATATTTTAAAATTTATACGATGTTTAATAGGCAGCCAATGCAGTGTTGACAGAACCGGGCTAATATGGTCATATTTCCTGGTTCTAGTAAGAACTCGAGCTGCAGCGTTTTGGACCAGCTGTAGTTTATTTATTAAGCGTGCAGGGCAACCACCCAGTAGAGCATTACAATAATCTAGTCTTGATGTCATGAAAGCATGAACTAATTGTTCCGCATTTGTTAATGAGAGCATATGTCGTAATTAAGATATATTTTTAAGATGGAAAAATGCGGTTTTACAGATACTAGACACGTGACTTTCAAATGAAAGATTGCTATCAAGAGCACACCCAGGTTCCTAACCGACGACGAAGACTTAACAGAGCAGCCATCAAGTGTTAGACAGTATTCTAGGTTATTACGTGTGGAAGTTTTTTGTCCAATAATTAGAATCTCTGTTTTTTCAGAGTTTAGTAGTAGGAAATTACTAGTCATCCAATTTTTTAAATCAGCTATGCATTCCGTTAATTTTGTGAATTGTTAAGTTTCGTTAGGTTTTGAAGAAATATACAGCCGAGTATCATCGGCATAACAGTGAAAGCTAATTCCATGTTTCCTAATGATATGTCCTAATGGTAGCATGTACAGAGTGAACAGCAGCGGTCCTAGTACTGAGCCTTGTGGTACGCCATACTGAACTTGTGATCGATAAGACATCTCTTCATTTACTGCTACAAACTGATAACGGTCAGATAAGTATGATTTAAACCATGCTAGTGCAATTCCACTAATGCCAACATAGTTTTCTAGTCTATTTAAAAGAATGTTGTGGTCAATTGTGTAGATCAGATCAAGTAAGATCAAGTAACACTAATAGAGAGATACAACCACGATCAGATGATAAAAGTAAATCAAATAAGCAGATCTAGCAGCTTAAAGGTTTTTGGTACGTATCCTAGAGACAAAGACGAATTAATGATATTAAGAAGAGGATCTATGATCTCTGGAAGCATCTCTTTCAATAGCTTAGTAGGTATAGGGTCTAACATAGAAGTTGTCGATTTAGATGAATTAATGAGTTTGCAGAATTCTTCCTCTCCTATAGCAACAAATGAATAAATTTTTTCCTCAGGGAGACTACAATGCACTTCCTGATGCCATACTGTAGTAGACGGTTGCATAGTTATAATTTTGTCCCTGATATTATCAATCTTATAAGTGAAGTTCATAAAGTCAGTACTGTGTTGGCCTGAAACTTCTGTGCTTGAAGCTTTCTTTTTCGTTAGTTTAGCCACTGTTTCAAATAAATACCTAGGATTATGTTTATTTTCTTCTAATAGGGTTGAAAAATAAGCAGATCTAGCAGCTTTTAAAGCCTCTCTGTAAGCAATCGAGCTCTCTTTCCATGAAATCCGAAATACCTCTAGTTTTGTTTTCTTCCAGTTGCGCTCAATTTTTCTGGCTGTTCTCTTAAGGGCCTGAGTGTGCTCGTTGTACCACGGCGTTGGACTATTTTCTTTAATCTTCTTTAAGCGCAACGGAGCAACTGCGTCTAAAGTGCTGGAAAAGAGAGAGTTAAAAGTTTCTGTTGCAATATCAAGTTCTTCTAAGCTATCCGGGATGCTGAGATGATGAAACTGATTAGGAAGATTATTGATAAAGCAATCTTTAGTGGCAGAAGTTATAGGTCTAACATATTTATAACACGGAGTCGGCTTTGCAGCCTTGGCTAAATGTAACTTACATGAGACTAGATAATGGTCTGAGATGTCATCGCTCTGCTGCAGAATTTCAACGGCATCAACATCTATTCCATGTGATAATATTAGATCTAGAGTATGATTACGACAATGAGTGGGTCCTGACACGTGTTGTCTAACTCCAATTGAGTTTACAATGTCTTTAAGTGCCAATCCCAATGCATCTTTTTCATTATCTACATGTATATTAAAATCACCAACAATTAGTACTTTATCGTTAGCCAATACTAATTCTGATAGAAAGTCCGCAAATTCTTTGATAAAATCTTTATGGTGCCCTGGTGGCCTGTATACAGTAGCCAGCAGAAATCTCAAACGTGATTTATCGTTTACACTATATATTTTTACATTAAGCACCAACACTTCAAAAGAAGTATATTTAAAAATAGATTTCTTAGTGGTTTTGAAAATATTACTATAAATTACAGCAACACCTCCCCCTTTGCGTTTTAGACGAGGTTCATGTTTATAACAGTAATCTTGTGGGGTTGACTCATTTAAAGTAATGTAATCGTTTGGTTTTAGCCAGGTTTCTGTCAAACACAGCACATCTAGATTATAATCTGAAATCATATCATTAACTATGAGCGATTTTGAAGTAAGGGATCGAATATTCAGCAACCCAAGCTTTATCATTTGTTCATCTGTATTATATCTGTTTTTTATTTGTTGAACATCAATTCAATTTTTTACCTGACGTTTTTTGGATTTCCAAATTCGGGGAACAGACACAGTCTCTATATGATGATATATAGGTGAAAGAGGCTCTATGTGATGGGATTTATCTGACCTTGGTGACGCGAGGCCGCTAGCAGACGGTCGGTTTAGCCAGTCTGTCTGCTTCCTGACCTGAGCCCCAGATTGTCATGTTTTAGCTCTAAGACTATGTGCCATATTACTAGAGAGAAGAGCAGCACCATCCCAGGAGGGATGAACACCATCTCTTTTCAACAGGTCAGGCTTGCCCCAAAAACTTTTCCAATTGTCTATGAATTCTATATTATTCAACGGACACCACTTAGACAACCAACCATTGAGTGAGGCCAATCTGCTAACTATCTCATCACTCCTGCGAACAGGAAGGGGGCCAGAGAAAATTACAGTGCCTGACATCGTACTTGCGAGTTTACACACCTCTTTAATATTTGTTTTGGTGATCTCCGACTGGCGGAGTCGAACATCATTAGTCCCGACATGAATAATGATCTTGGAGAATTTACGATTAGCATTAGCCAGCACTTTTAAATTTGCTTTGATGTCAGGCGCTCTGGCTCCCGGCAAACATGTGACTATGGTGGCTGGTGTCTCTATTTTCACGTTCCGTGTGATCGAATCACCAGTTACCAGGGCACAATCAAGAGAATTCTCAGTGGGTGTTTCACTGAGTGGGGCAAATCGATTTGTTATGGTAATCGGAACGGAAGAGTGTTTTTTTTAATTCGCGACTAGAGCGATCTCTCACGGTCACCCATCTGCCCTGCTGCGTGGGTTCTACTTCAGCCGGAACCGAATCATGTACAGAGTTCACTATGCTAGGGGCATCCAAAATAGTATCTAAAGCTCTAGTACTATCCTTACTATCCTAAATTAAAGTTTGGATGCGTGTCTCTAGCTCTGAAATCTTCTCCGTCAGCCTGACTGTCTCCTTGCATTTATCACAAATAAATCCTATATTGCCATCGGAGAAGGCTATACTAAACATATGACATGTGACACAGGTGACAATAACAGGACAAGACATTACTCACCGTTTGTGCTGACTGATTCTTACTTACCTGGGCTTTTATGAACTCAAAGGCGCGGGCGGGCGAGAGAAAATAAATAATAAATGAATGAGCGCGGGTGGCGCGTAAACACTAGCGTGCGGTGCTAACAATAACGGGAAGCTAGCGATGTAAGGTTAATCTGAGATGGTGGGTAAACTATATTTAGTAATATAAACAACTAGAAATGATAGTAAATGATGGTTCAAAACAGAAAGAAATACAAAGCTAATACGAGGCGTAGAGCTTACAGCCTCGACGCAAACAAACTCACAGCAGGCAGGAAGGCAGACAGGAGCAATCGATCAGTGAACAGCAGAGCAGCAAGTAGCCAGGAGCAGCAAGTAGCCAGGAGGGGTCTGAATGTCTCTGACTTTCTGAAGAAAAGCACGTGGTTCTGGAGGTCCTTTATTTCTTTGGCAGCAGGAGGAAGACTGGCCTAAACCTGTGTCTGAATTGTCATTGGACTTAAATGACCCAGAGGTGAGGAAAAAGACTACAGTAAATGCCATCAATGTGTGTGTCGTGTCAAGTCCTACTGACCAGCTCATTGCCTACTTTTCTGACTGGAGGAGGCTGAAAACAGCAGTTGCCTGGTTCCTCAGGTTAAAGGTCATGCTGCTAGCAAAGGTTCGCCTGAGGGGGCAGTTGGAGGCTGCTGTGGCCGACCATCCAAAGGAAACCAGTCAGGACAGAATGAATAATGCTAAAGGACAACGGGGCGCAGTGACATCTAGGAGTAGAATCCTGACACTGGAAGATCAACAAGAAGCAGAGCTTGCCATCATTCGCTATTGTCAGCAACAGAGATTCAAGGAGGAGATTTCTGTTCTGTTATCTGGGAAAGCAGCAGTGAGTAGACAGAGTTCCATATATAGATTGGATCCAATGGTGGAAGAGGGACTCTTAAGAGTTGGAGGAAGGTTGAACAGAGGAGCGATGCCTGAGGAAGTCAAACATCCCCTCATTCTCGCCAAGGATCAGTATGTCTCCATACTTAAGCATGTTCATCAGACTCTGGGCCATGGTGGACGGACTCATACACTGTCTAAAGTGAGGAAGAGGTTTTGGATTACCAAGGCCAATTCAGCAGTTAGGAAGGTTATTGCTAAATGCAGCTTTTGTAGACGGTACAACGAAAGAGCAGTGGAACAAAAAATGGCAGACCTCCCAAAGGTGAGAATCCTTCCTGATTTACCGCCATTTACGAACACAGGAGTAGATTACTTTGGACCAGTTGAAGTAAGGAGGGGACGATCGACCTGTAAGCGATACGGAGTTATATTTACCTGTATGGCGAGCAGGGCCATCCATCTGGAAGTGGCAGTATCCCTGGAAACGGATGCATGCATCAATGCTTTGCGGCGTTTCATCAGCAGGAGAGGACAAGTGGGACATTTGAGGTCAGACAACGGTACCAACTTCATTGGGGCGGAAAGGGAACTCAAGAAGGCTCTTGTTGCTTTGAACCAGGATATGATTCAAGGAGCCATGTCGCAGGTTGGAATCTGTTGGAGTTTTAATCCACCAGCTGGTTCACACCATGGTGGTGTGTGGGAACGGATGATCCGCCTGGTGCGAAGGGTTCTGACTTCTGTCCTACGTCAGCAGACATTGGATGATGATGGACTTCATACTGTGTTCTGTGAAGTGGAGGCCATTTTGAATGATCGGCCTATTACTAAGCTCTCAGATGATCCCAGCGACTTGGAACCTCTTACTCCTAATCATCTTCTTCTTCTGAAGGGTAAACCAGCTTTGCCACCTGGAGTGTTCAATTCTCACGATCAATATGGGAGAAGACGTTGGAGACAGGTACAGTACCTCTCGGATCTTTTTTGGAGGAGATGGATGCGAGAGTACTTGCCCTTACTTCAAGAGAGGCAAAAGTGGAATCAGAGGAAGAGGAGTTTGATTGCTGGAGACATTGTGGTAATAATGGATTCTTCAGCTCCTCGTGGCTCTTGGACACTCTGCAAGGTTCTGGAGGTTTTTCCAGACAAACATGGGCTTGTGCGGTCTGTAAGATTACAGACTAAAACTAACATCATGGAAAGGCCAGTGACAAAGCTCTGTTTGCTGCATGGAGTATAAATATGTTTGTCAATCCTGGGCTTGACTGTATTTTGATGAATTGTAACATTTTGGCTCTTTGTTTTTGTTTGAATTGTAATGGCTGCTGGTCATTAACAATTGGGGGCCGGTGTGTAGGAGCCAAATGTGGTGTTTGTGCATTTTGATATTGGGTGTTGTTCCTTGTTTGTACAGTTGGTGTCACTCTAATATCACCTGGGGTCAAAGGTATAAAGGAAGGATCCAAACTGCCAACAGGAGGGGGGGTTTTGTCCCGGAAGGGCAAAAGGTTTTGACTGCTGTGGCGCATTGGCGCTGAAACGTATTGTTTACATTCTATTGTATGTGTATATGTATATGGATATGGTTTACCGTTGAAACTGGATAAATGGACATTTACCTCTGCACGGTCAAACAAATAAACTGAATAATCATCAACACAACAAAGTCTGGAGACTCTTAAAACGAGACGGAATGGTAATAGACTAATAAAGGTAAAGCGCGTCAGCCATACTCCTGGGCTAAACCACCTCAGTAGCCGTCAGTATTAGACTGAGCGTTTACACGAGCACTCGAATTTAATCGAGGAATCATGACAGCGGTATTTCAGTCTCACCTGAGCAGTTTGGCTAGACCCACTCCCAACTGACCCAGACCCCTTAAAATCAAAAACAGAGAGAAAAAATATGATTAAAAATCATCATTAGTCATATGTTACCATGGAGACTACATTTCATGCTTCAGAATGTGGTAACCAGGGAAACGTGACATCTAAAGGTTTATATAACATCCATTTATGCCTCAAAGCTTAAACACACACACAGTCACACACACAAAATCTTTTAAACAAATGAACATTAGTCAAGTCAAGTCAAGTGTATTTATATAGCGCTTTTCACAATATAAATTGCATCAAAGCAGCTTCACAATATCAATCAAATAACATAACAATGTTTGTTTCTTAGTGAAAAAAACATCCACGTTTGGTAAGGCTGATCAATGGTATTAATGCTTGGTTAATTATTTTGAATATCCCCAACTGAACAAGCCAAAGGCAACAGTGGCAAGGAACCGAAAAACTCCATCAAGTGACCTACTGGTGTCCTAAAACTCCATCAGGTGACCTAATGGAGAAAAAAAAACCTTGGGAGAACCCAGGCTCAGTCGGGGGCCAGTTCTCCTCTGGCGTTTATGAACTAGAGGCCGGTTATTATTACACAATAACTGGTCTAGCCACTTGTCTCCTGCACTCGTACCGGTAATAAGAACTCTGGGATGATCTGATCCAGAGGACACTGAGTGAAAACTGACATCGGATGTGACTTGGCACGGAGAGGAACTGAGACTGCGAGCTACAACAGCGAGAGGCTGAAAGCCACAGACTGGAGCCACGTGAAGCCGCTGGGCCGTCCCACTCACAGCTCTTACACAGGACCGCATCTCCTACTCACTGCCAACACACACAAATAAAGCACATCAGAAATGCACATCCAAAAGAGTCACAAAATCAGTGTCAATGTTTGATTTTTCAAACATTTTCTCCTTTTGTATTTTTCAAAAGCTTTTAAAATCATAATTTCTTTGTCTTGCTAAGGGTCATTTTACAGCGGCATTATAGGCTATGCCTCCTAAAAACATATGATTAAATAATACAGAGGGACAGGCATACTTTTATATATAACTATAAGGCTAACGTTCATACAAGAAGTACTGAAACAGTATTTATCTTAAATCGTCAGGTTTTAAGCATGTAATTAATTATATTCATAGTTTTAGACTGAATGTCTAGGAAAAGAATACAGCAATCAAATCTATTCATAAAAGGAATAAATAATAAAGAGTTTTAATGTGGCCTTCATACATGAATAAAAAAAAACTAGGCTACTACTAATCTGTTAGTTTTACTAAAAATCAACCCCTGGGTCATAAAAGCACCTGTGGCGGAAGAAGGCGAACGTGGTTTCACCCATAGGTTTCACCAAGTCCAACGTATTCATGGAACAAATCCAATCAACCAATCAGATTTGAGGGACAATTTACAATTTATGTGAAGTTTAGGCTTACAACCAGGGTTAGGTGCTTCTACATCAGAGTTATAAATGCACCTATCATTTCCCTCTCATTTTAGGGTCTTTATCTATGAGTAGGTTTATGTTTAAAGGTAGGGATAGGGTTAGGACTACATTTTCGGACAGGAATGTTGTTCTAGTATCAACAAAATATAGTGATCCAGGAATATGTCTTGGCAAAATCAAACACCCCGGTGCTGCCACCTTCTGGTCATGGGTATAACAGCCTCACAAAAACAAGACCAAAGTCAAATCCATTAGATTATTATTTAGTTCATAAACTTAATTGATCACCAATTCAAAAGTCACATTATTCCCTTTCGTAGTCTAAAATTTCATCTTAAATAACTTACATTAAATTCAAATGAATTCCGTTGTATGAAGGTTACCTGTTGGTCCCTGTTGTCAAAAGAACTTCACCGTGGAAATTATTTAAATCCCTGGACAGATTCTTCTTTATTTCTTTTCTTTGTTCAGTTTACAACTTTTATTAATTATACTTAGTTTTGTAGTTTGACTCACATCTCTGTTTCCTTACACTATATACAGTGCACTTTGCAACCTAACGTGCCTCATGAACACAAACTGGGAGGAGACTGACAATCTCTATTTACCAATCAACACCAGTATCTACAAACTGCTTCTGTTGTAACAACACACAGCCGGTGATCTGATGATGGACGCATTTCAATTTTGGTTGCTACACGATGTATCGCTTAAATTGTTACAATGTCTCAGTTCGGCGGAATGATCAACATTTAGCGCGCGTTACAATAAAACACATTCCTCCCGTAAATCACGTCAGTCGTCCATTTATGGGATCAAGTGACGAAAACATCGATAAGAGAAACTTTGATTTACTCACCTTTTATACCACCGCCCTAATCCTCTAGAATAAATGGGAAAGAAACAAGCAAGGGAACAGTTTGCTCCTAAAACTACACCAGAGTTCAACAGAAGCAGGTGTAGATAAGTCTTTCACTGGACAGACAACTTCAAGTTCATCCACCATCAACTACAGGTCTTAGACTCGTGGAGAGTCTGCTGTGATTGGTCAGTCCACCCGAGACACACCCACTTTACACTGTATGCATTCTAAGATGACATTACCAAATTATCTTAGCTTTATAATTACAGTGGACCTAAAACTTGTTAAAAGCCACACACAAATATCAAATAAAAAATAAATAAAATAAAAATAATCAAAACAAACTTTTCACTATTATACATTCATAATTTTATTAGTAACATATTTTTGGCAAACATATAGGCCAGAATGGTCAGATGATCAAACACAAAACCTTTTTGCTTCCATAATAATATATCCATAATTTTCTCTCTCTCTCTCTCTCTCTCTCTCTCTCTCTCTCTCTCTCTCTCTCTCTCTCTCTCTCTCTCTCTCTCTCTCTCTCTCTCTCTCTCTCTCTCTCTCTCTCTCTCTCGACCACCATTTCTGCCTGTTGTTTTCCCTCTGCAAACTTCACCCTGTCAATGAAGTGTTTGACTTGCTGATCTCTCCAGTCTGTGTGTCCTGACAGACCTTTATCTTTCTGATATTAGCCTGTTTGTTATGCGATGTAAACACGTTGTTCTGTTACATATTCTTTAGGCAAATATTAATTACAAATGTTAACTAGATGTGTTCACTACCTGTCTAGTGATGTTTATGCTGACATATATATATATATTTTAAAAAGTGTCTTTTCAAATTCTCTATCGCGTGTCATTCTATTTATTGAGAAATGTGCTTCATATATGTGACGTAGGCCTAATTTACGTGAAGGGAGCATATTGAGCATTGAAGTTCCTTGTTTTTTGCGGTGCGTTGTGGGATTTGTTTTTTAAGCAAATGTTCCAGTGTTCTGGAAGGGTTTTGCAATTGAGACAGCTCTTTTAATGGCTGATTCCCTTATCAGTCCCCTGACTACTGAACACCCATTGGGTGAGCATTGACTCACTCCCCTGGTCAAAATCAAGGGGTCGAGGATCTGTCCAAATAAATGTCCCTCGCCCACTTGATGAAGTTGAATGCACTTCAAAATGGTGGCGGGGATTCCCCCGAGGGGAAGTGCTTGGGGAGGTTTGTGAGTGTACGTCTATAAGTGGAGCTAAACGTAGGTGTGTTTGACTTGAAGTGGCGCTGCATATATCGATCACTTGCTTTCGATTCGCTCTCGCTGTACTTTGATGTCATTCATCGATCAATCTGCGCAGCGCCGCTTTAAGTCCAACACACCTAATGACTTTGCCAATTGCTGATTGGCCTTTTATTTTAGAAGGTGGGACTTATTCTGCAGTTTTGTGTGTTGCACATTCTCCCATAATATGAGTGCATCGTCTTTAAATAGATCTAAATGTTTATATGTTGAATATGTCGTTTTATTTCTACAAATAACAGGGATGATGTTTTTCTACCTCCTGCATAGACAGTTGACAATCTGTTAATGGACTTGACCCAATATATGAACTTTAGTACTTGAATTTAGCATTATAATGTAAACCAGAGCACTAATGAATGCAAATAATCTTCTTTATGAATGACTGATCATTATATTTTCTCTCCGCAGACTGAAGACTCAGAGAGGCTTTATTTAGTCTAAGTGAATCAAGTCCAAGACTTCCACAAGGAGCCAGAGGAAATGTCTTCTGTGTGTTTTGTAATGAACTTGGCTACTATAGAACCTGAACATCCATTATTATTAAAGGGTTTATTAATATAAATTGTTGAACTCCGTGAACCCATGAAAACAAACTGTGTGTGTCACTTTTCCCACTCCTAAATGACATTTATCACCTGGGAGTCTTATTCTTTATTCTTTCTCTGTTCACTCGCAAAGGAGTAATATCTTTGAAACAAAAATACAAACTATATCATGCTAATAAAACAATTTGTAATAAAATATTTTATATTAATAATGAGTTCACTATACTCAAAGTGCCTCCACAGTCACCAGATCTCAGAATCAGAATCAGAATGAGCTTTACTTGCCAAGTGTGCGCAAACACACAGGGAATATGTTGTGGTTTCCAGGAGCTCTGTACATATATACATACATACATACACATATATATACACAAAATGGAAGTAACATTTAATTAAGTAAAAATAAAAATTATGTAATATACATTTAGATCAGAAGACTTATACATGTGTGCATTGTACAACTATAAAAAAAAATATTACAAAGTAAGGATCTATTTAATGCCTAACTCTCAGGTGGCATAAACACCATACGAGCACTGAATTATGAATTAAAATAAATAAATAGATACATAAAAATGAGCTATTTACGGTGGAAATAAACTGTTTTATGCCTAGATGTTCTAGTACACAGAGATGACGGGAGAAGTGAAACAGGCTGTGGCCGGGGTGAGAGGAGTGTGTGAGGATACCTGCCCGTTTCACACTTCACACTGCCCTAACAGTCCGTTGCAGTCTCCTCATGTCTGATTTGCTGGCTGACCCAAACCAGACAGAAGCGCACAGAACTGACTCAATAACAGCTGAGTAAAACTCTGTCAATTGACGAAGGAAGTACAGCTTCTGTTGGGCTTTTTCACTATGGATTCTATGCGCGTGTCCCACTTCAGGTCCTGAGAGATGGTGTTGCCCAGGAACCTGAATGACTCATGATGGGGTGTTGGTTAACATTAGTAAACTACATTAGTTCCCATGAACTAATAATGAACTGCACGTATACAGCATTTATAAATCTTTGTTAATGTTAATTTCAACATTTACTAATGCTTTATTAAAATCTTGTTAACATTAGTTAATGCACTGTGAACCAACAATGAACAACTGTATTTTTATTAAGCGTTAACAAAGATGAACAAGTACAGTAACAAATGTATTGTTAGTTTATACATTTGTTCTTGTTCCAGAAGCCATTTGAATCTGATATATACGTCACAATAGGGAAGAAAAGACTATCACAACTTGCATCCAATTTATTTTCAATAAGTGAAAATGTTTTATATATATATATATATATATATATATATATATATATATATATATATATATATATATATATATATATATATATATATATATTTATATGCTAGATGAAATTATGGGACGTGTTTTGTCTGTGTCTCAAGAATATGTTTTTCCAGCCTTATTCCATATCGACGGATGTGTCAGTCCTAGCGGAGGTCAAATGTCTTGTGCACATGGAATCAGTGGTGTGTCTTTCATGGCATGAGCCTTTGTGTGCAGTAGTCATGCAAGAAATATATATTTATCGTCTGCTTCAATAGCACAAATGAAAGGGATCTGTAGGCAATTATCTCACTTGTAGTATTCACTGCCACAACAGTCATTAGCATTAGCTTTCATAAAAATGTCATGCCCTTGTGCTTATGCAGTTCTTTCAAATCATATTTTGTTTGAATGAGTTTTGCTTTTGCAGTCAGGCAGAACGCTGGACACTAATTTCTCGTCTACACTAGTTCTCTCAAAACTGAATTGTGTTGTATTTGTCATTCTTTCTCAGATTCTTTTTGTTTTACATTTGCATTTATTCCTTTGCGAAGCAACATTTTGAAAACATGGTGTCTACATATAACTCACAATCCAATGCTCTTGACTCGACCTTCCATTTCCAATGTGATGAATGACCTGGAACTGAATCTCTTTTTAAATCGTTATTATTATCGTGATTGGAACATAATGCCAGTTAAGTCTTTTTACTCAAAATGTATTTAACATTTATTTAAAAAAAATGATTCACCACAAGATTTCAAGATTGACATGGTTACATTGTCGACTTTTTAAGTAAATAAACATTTTCTTTTGTGGTTTAATAATTCATTAGAGGGTTAAATATAGTCATGCATCACACGTTTTGGTATTTCTTCCTGTTGCTGAAAATGAGGTTTCCACATCTACTCCTCTCATGTTATCGTGACAGTTTAATTAGTGAAGAGCACTTCAGCCGCCCAGTATCTCTGTCAGATGCGGCGCGGTGTCTGTTTGAAGATTTGGACTCTCTCCATTGGGAAGGAACTAAAGACGGGGCTTTTGTCATATTCCTGTGGCAGAGGGTTTTGCATGTGCTGTGCTAATCTAGGAAATTCCCCATGTGCTGAAAGCAACAGCAGTGGATTTTATGGAGCTCACGGATTGTGTTCAAGAAGGCTGTTTTTTCTTATCAGTGTTATCTGTGTTTGACTGGTTTAAAGGGATATTCACCCAAAAATTGGTCCAAACCTGTATGATTTTTTTTCTTTTGCTTAACATAAAAGAAGATATTTTTGAAGAATATGGGAAACCAAACAGCTGATGGGTTCCAAAGACTTCTATAGTATGGAAAAAATACTACGGGAGTCAATGGGGTCCATCAACTGTTTGGTTCCCAACATTCTTCAAAATATATATATTTTTTGTGTTCAACAGAAGAAAGAAATTTATACAGGTTTGGAACAACTTCAGGGTGAGTAAATGATAACAGCATTTTTATCTTTGGGTGAACTATCCCTTTAAATATACTGTATGAATAGAGCAATAATACAATGCTGTTTTAAATAGAACATTAATAGAAATGCACAGGAACTCAAAAATATGCTGTCCAAAAATATGTATGCCAGGATCTGTCTTAAGATGAAAATAAACATTAAACAATTGTTTTGTTTAGTTTATGTTTAAATTTAGCTGAAAACCCAATAACAGGCAGTTTCCATTGACATAAAAGGTCAACATGTTAAATTAACGGTATGGTTTTTCATTTATTGATTTATTTAAAAAAAAAAAAAAAAAAAAAAAATTACCTTGAGAAATATTTATTGTGACAAATAAACTATAGGTTTTCCTGGACAATAATGGCGGAATCAAACTTCATTTATATAATGTTAATATATAAAATGTATACAATATTTATTTATTTAGTTAGTAGGCTATAAGATGCTGAAATGTTTGTATACAAAAATATTCACAAAATGTTAAATGTATTTGAAATTGTCTTAAAATCATTATCTATTATAAAGTCACTACATAAAATATATTTCCAACAATTGCAAAATGTGAAAATGGGCATAACAAAATATGCGTCCAGACTTTTGCCAGCATTGTCAAACACACACACACACACACACACACACACACACACACACACACACACACACACACACACACACACACACACACACACACACACACACACACACACACACACACACACACACACACAGGTATCACGGAAGTGGCGTCACAGAGCACGGAAAGAGTAGGGAGGAGGGGGTTTGGGATGAAGCGTTTCAGAGAGCAAGATGGCAGCAAAATCCGATGGCGCGGGTGTCGTTACCGGTTTCGCGCAGCTGCACAACCTGGACGAGGCGCTCGGCGACGACGAGGGGCTGGACAGCTCGGCCATACACATCTGCCACTGCTGCAACACCTCGTCGTGTTACTGGGGCTGCAGGAGCGCGTGTCTCCAGACGCTTCTGGGCGAACGCGACGCTGGAGAGCGCGGGCGGCCGACGCATCAGCAGCCGCCGGAGGAGCGCCTGTGGCTGGACTGCCTCTGGATCATCCTCGCGCTGCTCGTCTTCTTCTGGGACGTCGGAACGGACTTGTGGCTGGCTATGGACTACTACTCCAAACGGGACTATCTGTGGTTCGGGCTCACCCTGTTCTTCGTGCTGGTGCCGTCGGTGCTGGTCCAGATTCTGAGCTTCAGGTGGTTCGTCCAGGACTGCACGGGCGGTGGGCTCGGGGCCGCGGAGGGGCTCAGCAGAAAAGCCACGGCCGATCTCAGCTCGCGCATCTACGGCAGGGACAGGTGCTGTGTGATCTCCATATGGATATGGCATGCCTGTGTGCACATCCTTCAGATGGGACAAGTATGGAGGTAAGAGGCTGACGTGATGATGATGAGGATAGAAAGTCCATTGAAATGCTTTTAGGATGCACACACCCAGAAGAATGAGATGATTTATAGCCTATTGGGATAACCTGCTTGTTTTGATCAGATGAACAGGATGGTTTATGGTTGTTTTGACTGGTGCATGACATCCCATCACTGTGCACACACTCCAGAGATGATGCACATTGAACACACACATCAAGAGAGCTATTGCATGCAGATGCATCAGATTTTAGCATCAGTGCTCGGTTGAAACACTAATGTTTTTCTTTCTCTTGCTTTATGGCTCGTTCTGTGTCCTCTAACCATCTGTGTAAAGATGGCAAACAGTTCATTTCAGCAGAATGACGGGCTCACTTCGGGCTTGAGAGTGTGGAATCGATAGAGCTTGTAATTAATTTACTTGAATGACCTCTGCTAGAGGAAAACAAACCTCGGTATGGTTGGGTTGTTTTTGCTGCATCCCACATGGGCTTGATCATGTAGGATGATGCTTGTACATTCAGTCTTGTATAGCAGGCTTGTCTTCAGGATGTTTTAGGTTCCAAGGTCACATTTTATGCTGATTGTGTGTTCTGGTGAGGGGTTTGTATTAGCCTGATGTGGGGACACTGATGTGTCTCGTCCATGAGTGGCTGTTTTTCACTCTCGAGTTTGTGAGAAGCATGAAACAAGACTGGGCGTCACTAAGATTTGCATTCAGATGCTTTTAAATGCAGAATAACTTTAACATATCAGCAAGACCGCATGAGGGAAGGATATTGGTTCTTTGTTATTCTCTTGAAACTACTGCTGATTTTTTTTCACTATAGTAAAATACATAAAGATAAACTTATTTTAGTTTTGCAGTGTGATATTTTAATGAAAAATGATCTCAATTTAATCGCACATTGTCATTACTTATTCTCATTGTTTCTCTTTAAATTTTCGGTAACACTTTACAAAAAGGTTTCATTTACATAGGCCTAAGTTATTCGTTAACATGAACTAAGAATGAACAATACTTGGACAACATTTATTGATCTTAGTTAATGTTAATTTCAATATTTATAAATACATTATTAAAATCAAATGTTGTGTTTTGTTAACATACGTTAATGCACTGAAGTAATGAACAAACAATGAACAACTGCATTTTTATTAACAAACATTAACCAAGATTAATAAATACTGTAACAAATGTATTGCTCATGTTAATACAGTAACTAAAGTTCACAAACAAGACCTTATTATAAAGTGTTACCTATTTTTCTTAGATTATTTTAAGGTAAAATGTAAATACAGTAAAATTGTACCATCAAAATCTATGAATACTTTACAATTTTAGTGATACATTTTTATTTCTTGGAATAAAATAATGAGAATTAAATTATTGTGGGGATTTTGATGGGTAAATGTGCTTTATTTGTCATTAAATAAGTATCACAATGTTAATAATTATAATACTAATAATACTAAATATAGGCTTCAGTTTAATAATCTTCATTTATTAATCTTAGTTCATGTTAATTTCAACATTTACTAGTACATTATAAAAGTAAAAATTAGCTATAGATTAGCTAATGCACTGTGAACTAACATGAACAAACAATGAACATCTGTATTTTTTATTAACTAACATTAACAAAGATGAATAAATACAGTAATAAATGTATTGCTCATTGTTAGTTCATGTTATAGTTAATACATTAACTAATTTTGACAAATTCAACCTTAAGGCAGTGTTTACCGATATTTGTTTCAGTTTAGGTAATGGATTAGACAAAGACTGATTTTCCAGACAATCCGATTGTCAGATTACAGCATTTCCAAATAATTCATGCTGTTATGTTCAGTATCTATAAATGCCTAGTCCCATACAGCGCTGTAACCAGTTTACTGAGAGTATCCAGTGGTAAGAATAGATTGTTATTGATGCTTTGCTTCTTCAGCAGGACGGAAATGCAGTCGTTGTCTCCAGGCCTGAATAAGACAATTAGTTGACTGTCACGCCATTTAAGATCATCTGTCGAGCTCAGGGGTGACCAGAAGCTGGCAAGCAAAGGCAGAAAATGTGTTCCCCGTCAGCAGCGCCCGCTCACACTCTCTGGATGCACATATGCTCCCCCTGGCAGAGATCTAACATTGATGAGGGCTGATTGCAGTGTTAAGAGTGTAAGACCCCAGCTTGACTCAGAGTTCGCACAGCATGGAAAACCTTTCAGCCCTTCCTTGCTTTTAGTTTACAAATGCAGATCATGTGCAGTTTATTCTGTGACATTTGGGCTTGTAGGATCAAGCAAATTACCAAGAGGTTTTTTGGACCCCATTGACGACCTAAGACTTTATTAAAATAAAAATTATATAAATAATTTCTGATGTTTTCATAGAGTTGTTGATATATGTGTGAGGGATAATTAAGTATACTGTCATGGTAATGAATCTCGTATCACCCTGAAGGGACCTGTTCATGATTAATGACGGACTTTTTCCTAATATATTTTGATGTTTTCATAGAGAATGTAATTGGTGCTGTTTTGTAAGGCATGATTATGGAATCTTGTTTACGCCACAGAATAAAAAATAAATAAAGGTAATGTGAGTTATGAAGTCAGAATTGCGTGTTATAAAGTCAGAATTGTGAGATATAAACTCCCGATTGCGAGAAATAAACTCGCAATTTTGCCTTTTTTCCCTCAGAATCGCATGTTTATAATCTTGCAGTTGTGACTTATACCACGCAATTGGGAGATATAAAGTCAGAATTGCATGATGTAAAGTCGCAATTGCATGTTAGTTAGTCAGAATTGTGAGATATAGCTAAACTCGCAATCCTGAGAAATTTTTTTTTCCCTTAGACTGACTTTATAACTCGCAATTGCAAGTTTATGTCACAATTCTGAGAAAAGATGTGTCATAAACTCGCAATTACGAGAAAAAAAGTCAGATTCTGACTTTATAACTCTCAATTGCGAGATTATATACTCACAATTGCGGGATATTAAAAGTCACAATTATCTTTTAAAATGTTTTATTCTTCGGAAACAAGCTTCCATACATGATAGGTATTGCGTATACAATAAAAAAAATGGTGTAAGATCTACAGTACTTTAAGACATCAGAAATGGCTTGTAAATAATTAGAAAGAAACTGCAAGTAACTAAACATGAAATTTTGAAGTATAGAAAGACTTGAATAGTATTTTCTTGTAAAACATACTCCAATAATCTTTATTTACTTGAGAAGCAAATTTACATAAGATGTATCAATTTAACAGTTTTTTTTCCTTAAAGCAAGAAGATAATCTTGTTTTCCCTTTGAATTCATTTTATTTGATCTGACCCCACTAGCAGATATTTTTTCATGGTACATTGATAGATTTTTTTTTTTTTTTTAGAAAACAGACTTTTTGATTCTTAAGTTATTGTATCTTAATTTAAGAATGTATACATATTTGTACCACAAAACAAGACTTATGCAGTGAGATCCAGGCAGAAGAGCAATGATTATGTCAGAGATCAAATTTGAATAAGGAATAACACATTAATTAATTAAATTATAAAGACAACAAATAGTAAATCTGAAGTATTTGCAGAATAAAAGGAGAGGTAGAAGAGAAGAAGCAGAAAAAATATATATGCAGGAAACTTACATCCTCCTACACTTGTGTTTTGGTCTTATAGGAATAGGTCATGCAGACTTAGCCTATATATTATGTCATAGTTGGTGTAACCGGTTGGAGTGACCGGTCAAATGCTACGGTTGCAAAGATAGACGAAATGGATTGACGAGGTGTGGTTTTGACACCTTTAAGAGAATATCGGAGATCTTGCATTATCTCATGTCTACAGAGATGGAAACAGACTTATTTCAATACATCATGTTATCAATTCTGATGGAAAATACACCCACTCATTCTTACAGCACAGAAGAGAACACCAAAGATCTCACATTTGGATATCAGATCATATTGTAGAAAATAAATAAATGATTAAAGAAATCAAGAACATGTAAAAGAATAATAACGCAACATGAAGAATGTAACGATTTATTAATGATGATTAAATTAATACATAGCTATCAGTGTTTCCTCAAATCATGTGGCTTGTTATTGAGCGTTAACGCTTCTCACTTACTTTGAATGGTGACGTTGCATCTTAGTTTTGCTTGCTTCCGGCAGAAGTTTTTCAACTTTCAAATTTTCAACTTTTCAAGTACCAAAGCAGGTGTCAGCCAATCAGGGGTGCGTGTCCCGTACAAGCGTGCCGCACAAGCGCTGAAAAGTGAGGCCAAAACGTCTCGATCGCCCCCCGGTGGCCGGTCCTAGTATAGGTCATAAACCCCGCCTCCCCATGTTATTCAACGGCATGTGAGACCAACTAAACAATTCAATTACACTATACACTTCAAATATCGTTTTCCCAAAGATGATTTCTGTCATTAGCGGTAGTTTTTATCACGCTGATGTAATTTCAAGAGTTTGTTTTTAAAATAAGTTTGTTTTTAGTTAGTTATTTGATGCGGTGGTGTGATGTCATGATTGACAGCTGTGATTGACAGGTTCTCTGAGCGAAGTAGTGACTGAAGCACCAACAGACTTTTTTTCGGGATCTTTGGAGGACTGAGGAGATTGGAGCTTTAAATTTAATATATAAATTTATATAATTAATTAAAAAAAAGTGCAGGAGCGTGTTCTTGCGATTGATTCTGCGAGAGTGAGGGCGGGGCGTTGATTTCGCTTTTCAAGCTTTACTTCCTGCTCACGACTGCGCATGTCTGGTCCTGAAATCGCTTCTGCACAGACTCAAGTCCCAAGATGTCAGCGCCATATCGGGACACTGGCGGCTTCACTTCTGACCAATGGAAGAGAGCGAAGGGGCGTCGTCCATCTTTTTGTACAACGACGTAACTCGCAGCTTAACTACCATAGTACGATGAATCTATGAAGAAATCATCTAGCTAGTCACGACTGTTTCCCGAAACCATAGTCGCAAATTTGTTGTTCAACCACATTGTTTAATGATGTCATGCGAGGGGTGGAGTAATAGCTTCTTTTAATTAATCTGATCTGAGATCGAATTAATGCTAGATGTTTTGCTATAAATTACAGACATGGCATCTGAGGACTATTTCTCATTTTTCTCAGTTATATTGCTTTATTTCCATATTCAATCATAGGCTCGTTCTTCCATACTAGAGCACGTTCCTTCGCACATGTGCACTCTTCAAACAAACAAAAACTAAACAACAAGTTCATTGGAACTATGGTTTGGGGAAACACAGACTCGTTGAAGTATGCTGATAACGACAGAACTTTCGAGGATAGTTGGCTTTTGGGAAATACACACCTGGTCGCCTTATGCAAATTCCCTAGCGCAGACGCTAGCCAATTGCGTTCGTGTAACATCATAAAGTAATGTGAATGGATGTTCTCGCTATGATGGTCGCGTTAGCAGCCTCAGCACTAAGCTTCAGACGTCGACTCCCCGTGTGATGCGGCGTAAGAAACAACCTAGCAACCTGAAATTGACCTATTAAGAAAATGCAAAAATCTAATTTGCATTCAAGCATCTGTTATTAAAGCCCCTGGGCAACATCCTTATGAAAACAGTGAGCTCTGGGTTCATGCGGGCCTATTATGCAAACATGATCTCTAAAGCGCAGCACAGACCAGACCAGCAGTTGGTGTGGCTGTAGATGTTGGCATTGACACACTGACCTGAATTCTCCTCTATCTCTTCAGTGCACTTTCAGTAACCCCAGAGCTCACACCTTTCATCGTCCTGTTACAGGGCTTTTACTGCCTCCACTTAACCGCAGCACGAGCGGCTCCTGGGACGCGAATCCATCTCTCAAGCCTCCACCCACTCATGCAAACTTAACCTTGTTTATGTTTCGCATTTATGCAATTGATTTATATACTTCGAGCTCTTTCTGTAGAATGACTTGAGAAATACAACTCTCCAATATCAGTCCCTATATGGAAAATTGCATTGCTCTCTCATATAGCATAAGACTTTTAGTGATGTGTGTAATGTTTTCCTTGCCTTATTCCAGTTTACGTGTACATTCATGCATTTAGCAGACACTTTTATCCAAAGTAACTTACAATAGAGGAACATAAGTAACTCATCACTGATCCAAGCAATATTCATAGTGTAGTGTACAATGTCAGGTTTTTTAGAAAGCTAGAGCAGAGGTGAAATGCAAAGAAGAGGAGGATTTTTTTAATATGAAGTAACCATTTGTATTGTAAATTATCATTGGTATACTATTATCATTTTTTATTATTAGTTTGATTTAGGTGTTATTTTATATATATATTTTTTGTTTTTATTTACATTTTTGTTAGATATTTTTTCATTTTGTTTAGATTTTTAGTTTTTGTTTAAATGTCTGTACAGTGTAACAACATTTAGTTTTACATTAAATTAGCTCAAATTATATATAGGGAATTTTAATAATTAATCTTGAATATGATTAATATATTGCATATTACAGTTAAATTATCGAAGTTGAAAATAGATTGATTGTACACACGAATGATCAATCACAACGAATTATAATTCCTCATTCATATGTCAATGGTCCATTTTCAGATCGATTATATGAGATAACCTTTAATGGAGTTAATTTAGCTATCGAACTGTTTGTCCAGCAAACGGCCGTAAGATTAACTTATCACTTCTCAACAAAGTTATCCCTTCTTATAAACTCCAAGAAATATCAATTTTCTGGCCGTGAACATTAATTTTCCTGTGTTTATAAAATTAGACTACGCAACGTAGTCAATAATGAAAGCTTTGTAGCTATGATCGAAATTTCATTGACTCTGTAAAATGAGCATTTTAGACAGAAGGCAATCAAGAATATAATGGTTTTAATAGTTGGACTAATAATACATCGAACTACGATTCACACAGAATATATGTATATACACCCGAAACAAACAAAACGAAAAACATTACAAACACGAATTAAAATAGGATGAGAGAGAAAGATAAAAATGAGAGGGAGAGAGAGTTGGGAAGAGAGAGAGAGATCCGTAGGATCACAGCTTGGCAAAATTCACCTGGACATTTAAACCTTTAAGAGACAACACGGAAAAACAGTCTTAATGCTCTAAAATCTTGGTAACTCAAATATACTTGCATATAGTTCTCATGTGTCTGAGCCCTGCGGCGTGTGTGAGCTGCTGGTCTTTGTGTGTTCCGTTGGAGCGTCACGTGGTTTGCTGCGGTCTGGAGCGCGCAGTTTCAAAGAAGGCTTAAAGGTCTTTGACGTAAATTACCAAATAAATAATTCAGACTAAGTTCATTTCTGGTGAAATAAACAAAGGAAAAACAAACTTAAACAAAAGAAAAGAAGAGGAAAGATCCCCCAGGGCGGGGATCACGAGTATGATGGTTACATCGGATCGAAGGAGAGGGAAGAGTCCAGACCGAAGTCGAAGTTCCCTCGAAGAAGGGAGTTCCCCCAAAGATGCAGTTCTTTCTCCCCCCTCCTTACTTCTCACTACTCCTCAAAGATTCCAAAACTAAAACTAAACCAAACTAAAGATGAGGTGCTTGGTGGTCTTCTTTAAAGACACTTCTGTTTACGCCTCCTCTGGCGTGAATGCACCAATCAGCTGGGAGGAAAGTGTGCGGATAAGTGTTCCTTTGTTCCCTCGAGATCGACTTTGCATGTTTCAAATGCGTTCAATATTACTCCAGAGATGATAAAACATAGTAACATACATTTTACGGTTTGCACCCATATATATATGGTTTGGTCAGATCAAGAGGATTCTAAAGGTGTGAAGAACGACATACAAACATTATAGGAAAACACAGTTACATTAAAAATGCATCTAAAAGCACCTCTGTTCATTTAGAATTATAATACGATCACATCTAACCCCAGTGGAACATGGGCAAACATAAAAACATATCGAATATATCATAGTACAAGTCTCTCAATTGAGGAGATTGGAGAAAAAGTCCTTGTGTGTGTGTGTGTGTGTGTGTACTGTGAACGTGGCTGGGTCATTCGTTGGTGAAGATGTGGTGAACTTTTGCTCACCCCCCTCCCGGGCAATGATATGTGTGTGCGTATTCTTTGAATTGATGAGTTTTAAGTCTGGTTACAATGACCAGTGTGGTTCATCACACAAGGTTGTCTGTGTTTGTGAGGTGTCCTGAAGAGGGGACACCACGGGATCTCCGGCCAGAGAGGCGCTCCTGTTGGGTCACATGTGGTAAGACAGAGGACCCTGTGATTACTTATCAGCGAAAAACGCCGCGGGGGCACTTCTGGCATCGGTCATTTAATTAAGTCCCATCGCCATTTGCTTGTGTGTGAATCAGTAACTTAAAAAGTCTCATGACATCTCCATTCTTCAGATTGTGAAAGAAACAGGAGTGTTTACTTAATTGGAGACTTAGTTGATTAAAACCACATGATTGCGCTGATCATCTGATTATTGCTACAGTCCCCCCTTGATGGTTCGGCAGGACCCGTGTGGGTGGGCCTCGTTGAACCATCACGACCGCATTGGTCAGGTGGCAGGTAAATCATGGAGGTTGGACGCTGCAGATGATGGTTAGGGCTGAGGGCTCAGCTCTATGAGGTTTTCCGCGTTCTCTAGTGGGGAGTCTTCTTTCCGAGGGCCCCTACGGAACCCTCCGGACATGGCTTGGGTGAGCCTGGCTGTTGAGGCTCTCATCTCGTTGAGTCGTCGGTACAGGACGTAGGCCAAACCCAGGGTTAGGGTGTGGCTGATGATTGTCGAAATGCAAAGTGCCGTGTCAGCGGCGGACCATGCTTGAACAACAGGTGAAGTGTTCAGGGTGGGCAATCTGGACAATGCTTGTAAGGCTGTGTCAAGGGCAGCAATGTCTATGATCTGTGACCCCCCCCCCCCCCCCCCCCTTCCTCAATCCATTTTTCCAGTTCGGATTGGTATTCTTCACTCGGAAGGTGGTACAGGGCTAGGTCGTCCAGGTGAAGGATGGTGCCGTGAGTTCAGCTGTGCCCACAGGAGTGTTAGCGAGCCACCTGTCACCTACAATCTCTGCTTGGGTCTCGATGCCTTGAGTGCGAGGCTTTGCTTCGGCAGGGCAGCGGGTGTCGCTGATCTGCAGCCTGCAGATTCCGTCAGTGTTGTCTCTGAGGAAGGGTCTGTTAAGGCAGAGATAGTGAGTGTCTTTGGTCAATGTGCACATGTGCAGGTTCGGGGCCAGGTACAGCTGTGTGTTGCTGTCGTGGTAGGCCACCACGTCTAGAGTGCGAATCTTGATGTGAGTGTCACTTTTCAAAAATCCGACCTTGACAATGTCTTTTACTTGGTAGAGTCGGCTTGACTCTATGATGGGTAGGTTCAGGAGAAAACCCACTTTCCTCTGCTCGGAGTCGACGCGGAGTGGGATGGCGTTACCCAGAGAGTAGGTAAGGTGTGCTTGTAGAGGGTCAGTTGGCGTGGTGATGGCAGGAGCCAGCATGGTTTGCACCAGGCTTAAGGGTATCAGGTACGGTGGAATTCTACCCATGGCTAGGCTGTCAATGGAGGAGCTCACCTCCCGCAGCAGGTCTGTCATCCGGGCTGTGACCAGCTGAGTTTGAGCAAAGTCATTCTGGGAGACAGTAAATAGCTGTTTCGTGGAGTTCACTGTCTGGTTCAGCAGAACGCTGTGAGTGTTGAGAATTACCACTGTTCCCTTAAATGTCTTGTGGGTGATTGCAGGGAGGCACTCTGTGTCGTAAGTTGCTCTTTTAGCAGTGGGATCTCAGTTTGAATTTCAGTCACATGCCGTCTCACGGTGGCTAGGTTCACTGCGTTGACACTGGATATGTCAACGTTAAACAGAGTTCCGACAGCAGCGGCGGCTCTGAGCAAAGCTCCTAGGATCCGTTTGGCACGGCGGTTGTGTCCACTTAAGTCCGCTTGTGTGACAGTCGTTTTATCAAGTTGGTTGAGCATGTGCTCAACATTGGCCTCAGCGTGAGCGAGGGAGTCCTCTGTCCATCGGGCACTGGCCCAGCTGAATTGGGCTACTGTGCTGGGGTAGGGTTTTAGGTACACGTTGCGGGGGTCCACTTGAACATACACTTTCTGGGTGTGTGTGCGGCAGTTGGTTATCAGGAATCCCATTTGTTCTTTTAGGACGATGCCTGATGCCGGACCCGGTGAGATGCTGTCCGTTTGCGGCTGCCCTCTGGTTGGCTGAAGGCTCAGAATGGCAAACCACGGCAGCATCCTGGTAAAGGCAAAAAGAAGAGAGAGAAAGGTAGGAAACATTTCAGCGAGTGTCGTCCTTCTTTGGCTAGGACAGTCTTTTCGCTTCAAGGACAACGGTGTGTCACTTGCTTCGGTGTCTTGTAAGTGGTTCTGGTGCTGCAGTGTGCAGCACGTGATGCGTCATGGGCATACATTGGCATGACCCCCCTTCTGCTTTGTGGCACCACAAGCCTTGGCGCTGTGATGGCATCAGGTGCATAACGTAGAATGTTGTCCTGTGCACGCATCTTGGTTTGGTGACCTGCAGTTGTCTGGGGCACCGGTTATCGGTGGTTGCAGACGGCGTGCTTGGGTGGTTGGAGGGGTCTGAGAGGTGGTTTCTCATATTGTCCATTGTTTTGTCATAGTCTTTGGTAAGCTGGAAGGTTAAGGTCAGGTGAATGGGAGCTACCTGTTCGAGCCGGATGTCGTTCTGGCTGTACGACTGCACATTCAGCTCACACGATTCGGATATAAGAGTTCGATTTTGTCTCATAGCTTTAGCTCTGAGTTTTCCAAAAAGTTCAGCTGATATCAAAGTAAGGTCTGCGCCGGTGTCTACCAGTGCTTCAAGTCTCACGTCATTTTCCAAAGTGATGGCTAGGTAGGGTTTCCGGGCCACCCCCTTTTCGATCAGGTTCCCCAGGAGCTTTGGCGTCCGGGTTGGTGTGGTGATCGATGGGCGGTTAGGGGCGGTCTTGTGTTGTTCGCTGTGGAGGCAGGTAGACAAAGCAGCATTTCCTGGGTCTTTGTGATGTTGGACCCAGTCGTGGGAAACTGTGCTGTCATGCTTAGGCTGTGCAGCTGTCAGCTGTGGTGGCTGGGTGATGCTGTCACTTTGTGGTGTGACAGTAAGCTCTGTGGTCTGATGCTCATGAGCAGTGTTCTGGGTGCCTGTTTCAGGCCTTACGCTTAGACGTAGGATGTCTGGGTTTGAGTCTCTTGGTGATGGGGGTTGGCTATTTCTGGGTCGCCGGCTGGCTTCCCAGAATCTTTCAGAGCGCTCGCTCTGGTGCCTTGGATGAGCACCGTCACGGCTGTGCTGCCTTCTGCTGGCCTGGAACGGTCTTGACTCTCTGTAAAAAGGGCTGTGGTGTTGTGGGGCGCCCTCTAGAGGCAGCTCTGAGTAGTGTTCAGAGACAGAGTAGATTGTGGGGTCTTTAAAAGTCTTTTCGTACACAGTCTTTTGCTTAATGTGAGCTTTGTGGGCCAAGTCTCGTATCTGTTGGGTAGACATGCTACGGGGACAGGCCAGGATGCCTAAGTAATGACTCACTGTGGGATGCAGATTTCGAAGGAACAGAGTTCTGAAATTGACATCCTCTTCCATACCTGGCTGGTTCCGTGCTCCGAAGTAGGCTTGTCGGAGTCGGCTGTAGTAGGTCTGTGGGGTTTCAAGTCGGGCCTGCTTGAGGTCCATGGCGGTGAATAACCCTTGGTCTGATTCTGGATCAGAGAATTCACGGATCAAAGCTTGTTGCAGCTGCTGGTAGTCCGTTTTGATAGTCTCTGGTTGACGGTCAAGGAAGCTGTGCACCTCACGACTGGAAGTAATTCTTAGCAGGTACAATCTGTTCCATGCGGTCGCGTTAGTAACAGTTTGTAAGTGAAAGTCAATGTCTTGCAGGTATGCGTGCACATTGTGGCCTCCTGCAGGGTTCAGAGTGAACGTCGGGATGTTTCTGGCCAGCTTGTCAAGTTCTTTGGGAGCCATGCCGTGGTTAGTGGCAGGGGTTCTTTGGAAAGGCTCTCCCCCCCTCGCTGCTGACGGGGATTCTTGTGGGCTGGCTGGTGGTGTTTTGAACAGCGGGTTTTCGCCCTTCTTTTCAGCTCTGGGTTGTTGGCTGAAAGGTGCGGACCGGTTGGTCAGGAGAAACTTTGTGGTGTGTGTTTCCCCTTCCCGGTCACTCTGCAGTCTATATGAGTGTTTCAGCTCTCTGTGAACAATGTCAAGTTCGTCTTTGAGATCGTGTCTCTGCTGAACACGCTCGTGGATTTTAGCTTGGGCCGCTTGCAAGTGTTTTTCGCAGGCCTTGGCTTTATTGTCTCTTTCTTTTAGTTCAGTCTCTGCTCTTGCAAGGAGAGCTTCACCTTCTCGGAGTTTCTTGTTGAGTTCCTCTCTGGTTCCTTTCTCTGACTGCTCTTTTCGGTCTGTTTGTATACGAAGATCACACAGGGCAGTTTGAAGTCTTTCCACTTCCTTCTGTAGCTCGGGGTCGGTGTCATCCTCTTCCTTGGTTTCGAGGAGTAGTTGTTCTAGGCGACTGTGGATCTGGGCCTCCTCCGCTTGCATCTTTAGCGTTGCTACTTCATGCTCCAGGGCGATGCGGCTCCTTTCGTGGAGGCGTGCTTGTGCAATGAGCTTGTGAGCGAGGTTTCCGACGTGTCGGGCCCAGTCTTTGTCGTTGTAGCTTTGACTCGGTTCGTGAGCCGTCAGCTTGTCCAAGTCGGCGTCCAGCTGCTCTTGGCTCGGGGGCTCTGAGTCACTGGCGACCTTGGGCAGGAAGGTAGTCGTCATGGCTTTCAGCCATGTCTCGAGGTTGTCCCAGTGGACTGCGGGGCTGGAAGACCGGAACATACTGGCTCACTGTGGGCGAGAGGAACACAGCACACACAAAGAGACCAATGCAAGTTCGTTTACGAGCTATAATACTAATACGGGCGATGCCGTCTACAAGAATTTCGGCTAACTGATGCAGGCAGTTAGAGTTATGTGGGGACAATTTGCATAGGTCAGCGTTGGGCCTAAATAAAGATTTTGACAGGGCAGTAGCCTAGTGGGTCATCTGTTGATGCTAACGGCTTGGTTGTCAACCTGTTATTTAGCTTTCCTTGGTGTCTCTCGTAGGTTCAGTCTCCAGGTGAACTGAAAGGAACAGATCACAACAGAACAGAAAAATAGCAAGATGGGAAAGATTGAAGTAAAATGAAACAATAAAAGTGAATAGGTCTGTAATGAAATGGAGTGAATAATAACACAGGAAGTGTTACAGGGGATAAGGAGGCCTGAGCCTGCTATGTATGGCTTGGAGAAAAGGGGATGGGCCAAACACTTAAATGACCAGGGGAATATCTAATATTCTGTGGCCTATACTAAGTGGATGGGTTTTACCTTATGTTAGCTTGCCTGGGATGATTTGAGGTCCTCCCTGGTCGGAGCCAGCGTCGCGGTCGATCTTTCCGTCGTCCCTAAACACTCGACCGCAGTGTCCCCGGGCCCTTCCGTTCATCTGTACCATGGTGCGCCCTCTCAAACAACTTGACTTTAAACACAACCGGCAATACCAAGGTGTCAACCTGCCAGACGGCACAGCAAAGTGGATTTTCCCCAGAACCCTCAAAAAGAGTGGCCCCTCTTTGGGCCTTGGTTTGAGTAATTATTCCAAAATTGCCTTGTGTGTCGACTAGTGTGGTTGACTTCCCTTTGGAGTGCCAAATTGCTGAGTCTTATTGCGTGCCGCACCAATGGAAAGAAACAGAATAGGTCCGAGACTCACGCACGGCAGGCGTCGGTAACGCCGGTCAGACGACCCCGCTCGCTGGAAACCAACCAGGGATGACTGTCAAATCACCACAGCATAAGAGAGTGTTCTACCTATGAATACAAAACAGGATGAAGAACAAGTGAAACTTAAAGTGAATTAAGGCTTTCTTTGTCTAAACCAAATTGAGTACTTATGTAGAAAATAAAAAGCAAAGGCTTTACTAAATAATGGTAAAAACAAAAGGGAATTATGACAATGTTAATTATCAGAATCACCTAATCCCTAAAAGAAGAGATATCAATAACTAACGCAGGATGACACAGGAGGAGGCAAGCTGTAGTAGTGGGTTTGTGCCACAAGGGGGCGTACTTCCTCTCAGTGGTCAACCTGGTTGAAAAGGCAGCTTAATTTAAATTGCAATTCAAACTGGTTTAAACTCAATTTAAATAAGTAAATAAAGAGATGTTAAGTAACATCTAATCTAGTAAGGATACAGTTGTGATGATGTATCAATACGAAGAATAAGTTAAAAAAATTGAACTCAGAAACTTAATTCAAATTTAAATTCGAAATTTATTTGTTTCAAACCAAAATTTGAATAAGTGTAAGAAAAGTAAAGGTCAAAATTATATCTGATGATGATCACGATTACTGTAAGGTATCAGTGATAAATAAAATAAAGCCAATGAAAAACTGGAAAAATACCACTTCAAAACAGAATGAAAGGAGGAAAAAGTGATACACCGTCTTAGCAGGGGATGCCACAAGTGTGCGTGTCCCTCTAAGTGGATATCAGTGACTGACAGGCAAACACGATATAAATTTAAATTCAAAATGGTATAAAACCAAATTTAATTAAGCGTGTAAGGGAATTGAAAAATCAGGATAATATTTTATAATAATTAACGATAACAGCAAAGTATCATCAATAACTATAAAACAATCGAAAGAGAAAAGTAGAGATAGGCAATTCAAAACGGAATTTGAAAAGAGAGAAAAGGAGAGTTGAGTGAGCCGACTTAGAAGGCGGCCACTAGGTGGTGGACTTTTAGCAGTAAGAGAGCATTATCTGAAACGGCCCTCGTGTAATAGCACTCATGCATGCCGAAGTTAGAAGGCGGGGCGTAATTTGAGACTTCTAAACTCCCTCTAGTGTTTAGTAAGCGGAATTACAACCACTTTTTAATGTGATTCAAAAGCTAAGAGCTTTCAGCTCGCGTCACGCACTGATTTTCTGGAATAAATCACAAGTATACAGTTAAGATCTCTGCGGATCTTTTTGGTGCTATACTGCACAAGAGTATATGGCGGGATTTCTTCGCCGCACATACACAAATGTGGACAACAGGAATTTTCGTCTGTTGGTTCGAACTCCAATAAACATTTTTCACAATAGCACTTATGATTTAAATGTATTAGATCTTCAATTGGGTAGCTACGCCAATTTTTTGACCAGGAGTTTATCGTTTTTGTTGAATATCACTGGGTTAACCCCGAATTCAATAACGATATTTGCATGCAAGGCCTATGTTTAAAAGGAGTCTCGCTTAAAAACATATTTATTCAAACCGGTAATACGCACGTGAGAATTCTTCATTCACAGCGATTTAAAACAAATATTAGAAATGTATCAACTGCAGAGGTATTTGTTCATCTCTTAACAGGACATTTGTAATATTAAAGTACTGCAGTCTTAGCATTTAACAGTGCTAACAATTGTCTAGGCATATTTTTAGCAACTTGTTAAAAATGTAACGTTACTGACTTCGGCTTTTTGCCTCGGTCGGTTAGGAGTGAGTTCGCGTTGCGACTTATCTCACAATTTCATAATTTCATAGCGCGCACAAAAAAAAAAATTAATAACCATATACACAGATTGAAACTGGATTGCTCATAAAACAAAGTTTGAAATTGCCCGCGTCCTCCACCAAACTGTAACAACATTTAGTTTTACATTAAATTAGCTCAAATTATATATAGGGAATTTTAATAATTAATCATGAATATGATTAATATATTGCATATTACAGTTAAATTATCGAAGTTGAAAATAGATTGATTGTACACACGAATGATCAATCACAACGAATTATAATTCCTCATTCATATGTCAATGGTCCATTTTCAGATCGATTATATGAGATAACCTTTAATGGAGTTAATTTAGCTATCGAACTGTTTGTCCAGCAAACGGCCGTAAGATTAACTTATCACTTCTCGACAAAGTTATCCCTTCTTATAAACTCCAAGAAATATCAATTTTCTGGCCGTGAACATTAATTTTCCTGTGTTTATAAAATTAGACTACGCAACGTAGTCAATAATGAAAGCTTTGTAGCTATGATCGAAATTTCATTGACTCTGTAAAATGAGCATTTTAGACAGAAGGCAATCAAGAATATAATGGTTTTAATAGTTGGACTAATAATACATCGAACTACGATTCACACAGAATATATGTATATACACCCGAAACAAACAAAACGAAAAACATTACAAACACGAATTAAAATAGGATGAGAGAGAAAGATAAAAATGAGAGGGAGAGAGAGTTGGGAAGAGAGAGAGAGATCCGTAGGATCACAGCTTGGCAAAATTCACCTGGACATTTAAACCTTTAAGAGACAACACGGAAAAACAGTCTTAATGCTCTAAAATCTTGGTAACTCAAATATACTTGCATATAGTTCTCATGTGTCTGAGCCCTGCGGCGTGTGTGAGCTGCTGGTCTTTGTGTGTTCCGTTGGAGCGTCACGTGGTTTGCTGCGGTCTGGAGCGCGCAGTTTCAAAGAAGGCTTAAAGGTCTTTGACGTAAATTACCAAATAAATAATTCAGACTAAGTTCATTTCTGGTGAAATAAACAAAGGAAAAACAAACTTAAACAAAAGAAAAGAAGAGGAAAGATCCCCCAGGGCGGGGATCACGAGTATGATGGTTACATCGGATCGAAGGAGAGGGAAGAGTCCAGACCGAAGTCGAAGTTCCCTCGAAGAAGGGAGTTCCCCCAAAGATGCAGTTCTTTCTCCCCCCTCCTTACTTCTCACTACTCCTCAAAGATTCCAAAACTAAAACTAAACCAAACTAAAGATGAGGTGCTTGGTGGTCTTCTTTAAAGACACTTCTGTTTACGCCTCCTCTGGCGTGAATGCACCAATCAGCTGGGAGGAAAGTGTGCGGATAAGTGTTCCTTTGTTCCCTCGAGATCGACTTTGCATGTTTCAAATGCGTTCAATATTACTCCAGAGATGATAAAACATAGTAACATACATTTTACGGTTTGCACCCATATATATATGGTTTGGTCAGATCAAGAGGATTCTAAAGGTGTGAAGAACGACATACAAACATTATAGGAAAACACAGTTACATTAAAAATGCATCTAAAAGCACCTCTGTTCATTTAGAATTATAATACGATCACATCTAACCCCAGTGGAACATGGGCAAACATAAAAACATATCGAATATATCATAGTACAAGTCTCTCAATTGAGGAGATTGGAGAAAAAGTCCTTGTGTGTGTGTGTGTGTGTGTGTACTGTGAACGTGGCTGGGTCATTCGTTGGTGAAGATGTGGTGAACTTTTGCTCACCCCCCTCCCGGGCAATGATATGTGTGTGCGTATTCTTTGAATTGATGAGTTTTAAGTCTGGTTACAATGACCAGTGTGGTTCATCACACAAGGTTGTCTGTGTTTGTGAGGTGTCCTGAAGAGGGGACACCACGGGATCTCCGGCCAGAGAGGCGCTCCTGTTGGGTCACATGTGGTAAGACAGAGGACCCTGTGATTACTTATCAGCGAAAAACGCCGCGGGGGCACTTCTGGCATCGGTCATTTAATTAAGTCCCATCGCCATTTGCTTGTGTGTGAATCAGTAACTTAAAAAGTCTCATGACATCTCCATTCTTCAGATTGTGAAAGAAACAGGAGTGTTTACTTAATTGGAGACTTAGTTGATTAAAACCACATGATTGCGCTGATCATCTGATTATTGCTACAACAGTTTGTTCATTTTTATATCAGTTTTAGTTTTACTTAAACTAAATGAAAATTAGAAATGTTGCCTTGCCTGAAATAAAATACATTTACATGGTTAGTTCACCCAAAAATGAAAATTGTTATTATACACTAATTAGATACCCCCATGTCGTTCCAAACTCCGTAAGGCTGTTGTTCATCCGCGAAACACAAATGAAGATATTTTTAATCTGAATATATCTGAAATCTGAGAGATCTCTGTCCCTACACAACTAGCACTTTGACTCTTCAAAAAGATCATAAAGAGATTGTAAAACTGAGTGGTTTAGTCCAAATTTTCTAAAGAGACCAGGTTGCTTTATGTGATAAATATGTGTTACGCTGCATGTTTGAGCTTCAGCAAGAACCAGTGAGGTTCATTCTGGTGTTACGCTGCGTGTTTGAGCTTCAGCAAGAACCAATGTCATTCATTCTGGTGTTACGCTGAATGTTTGAGCTTCAGCAAGAACCAATGAGGTTCATTCTGGTGTTACGCTGCGTGTTTGAGCTTCAGTAAGAACCAATGAGGTTCATTCTGGTGTTATGCTGCGTGTTTGAGCTTCAGCAAGAACCAATGAGGTTCATTCTGTTGTTACGCTGCTTGTTTGAGCTTCAGTAAGAACCAATGAGGCTCATTCTGGTGTTACGCTGCGTGTTTGAGCTTCAGCAAGAACCAATGAGGTTCATTCTGGTGTTACGCTGCATGTTTGAGCTTCAGCAAGAACCAATGTTGTTCATTCTCATGTTACGCTGCATGTTTGAGCTTCCGCAAGAACCAATGAGGTTCATTCTGGTGTTACACTGCGTATTTGACCTTCAGCAAGAACCAATGAGGTTCATTCTGGTGTTACGCTGCATGTTTGAGCTTCTGCAAGAACCAGTGAGGTTCATTCTGGTGTTACGCTGCGTGTTTGAGCTTTAGCAAGAACCAATGAGGTTCATTCTGCTGTTACACTGCGTGTTTGAGCTTCAGCAAGAACCAATGAGGTTCATTCTGGTGTTACGCTGCGTGTTTGAGCTTCAGCAAAAACCAACGAGGTTCATTCTGGTGTTACGCTGCATGTTTGAGCTTCAGCAAGAACCAATGATGTTCATTCTGATGTTACGCTGCGTGTTTGAGCTTCAGCAAAAACCAATGAAGTTCATTCTGGTGTTATGCTGCGTGTTTGAGCTTCAGCAAGAACCAGTGAGGTTCATTCTGGTGTTACGCTGCATGTTTGAGCTTCAGCAAGAACCAATGAGGTTCATTCTGGTGTTACGCTGCGTGTTTTAGCTTCAGGAAGAGCCAATGAGGTTCATTCTGGTGTTATGCTGCGTGTTTGAGCTTCAGCAAGAACCAATGAGGTTCATTCTGGTGTTATGCTGCATGTTTGAGCTTCAGCAAGAACCAATGAGGTTCATTCTGGTGTTACGCTGCGTGTTTGAGCTCCAGCAAGAACCAATGAGGTTCATTCTGATGTTACACTGCGTGTTTGAGCTTCAGGAAGAACCAATGAGGTTCATTCTGGTGTTACGCTGCATGTTTGAGCTTCCGCAAGAACCAATGAGGTTCATTCTGGTGTTACACTGCGTATTTGAGCTTCCGTAAGAACCAATAAGGTTCATTCTGATGTTACACTGCGTGTTTGAGCTTCAGCAAGAACCAATGAGGTTCATTCTGCTGTTACACTGCGTGTTTGAGCTTCAGCAAGAACCAATGAGGTTCATTCTGGTGTTACGCTGCGTGTTTGAGCTTCAGCAAAAACCAACGAGGTTCATTCTGGTGTTACGCTGCATGTTTGAGCTTCAGCAAGAACCAATGATGTTCATTCTGGTGTTACGCTGCGTGTTTGAGCTTCAGCAAGAACCAATGAGGTTCATTCTGGTGTTACGCTGCGTGTTTGAGCTTCAGTAAGAACCAATGAGGTTCATTCTGGCGTTACGCTGCGTGTTTGAGTTTCATTAAGAACCAATGTCAAGTCAAGTGTGTATTTATATAGCGCTTTTCACAATATAAATTGCATCAAAACAGCTTCACAGTATCAATCAAATAACATAATAATGTTTGTTTCTTAGTGGAAAAAACATCCACGTTTGGTGGGGCTGATCAATGTTATTAATGCTTGGTTAATTAATTTAAATATCCCCAACTGAGCAAGCCAAAGGCAACTGTGGCAAGGAACCGAAAAACTCCATCAAGTGACCTACTGGTGTCCTGAAACTCCATCAGGTGACTTAATGGAGAGAAAAAAAAAACCTTGGGAGAACCCAGGCTCAGTCGGGGGCCAGTTCTCCTCTGGCGTTTATGAACTAGAGGCCGGATTTACAGTAATTGTAATTTGATACAGAATTTTGTTTTATTTTATCACTTCGGGGTGGGTACGCGAACCGGAATCACAACGTTTTATCTGTAGAGTGGGAAAGGGATCCTCCATAGGGAGAGGCTAGTTGGCACTTCAGCACTGCGTTGTCATCGGGTCCAGGCAAAGCTCCTAGTCAGATCTGGATACGGCCTGGATCCGGTAGGCTGCGGGAAAACCTCGGGATAAACAAAGACACTAAAATGAGCGTAGATGCCATTCTTCTTATGATGTAACGAGTACATCAGGATTTAAGGGAAGTGTTCCAAGTTCCGGCTGACCTAATCTATGCAGCCTAACATTGAATTATAGAAGTCTATAATATATTATGTGTATGCTAGGTCAAAGAGATGTGTCTTTAATCTAGCTTTGAACTGACAGAGTGTGTCTGCTTCCCGGACAATGGTAGGAAGACTGTTCCAAAGTTTTGGTGCTAAATAGGAAAAGGATCTACCGCCAGCAGCCGATTTTGATATTCTAGGTATTATCAACTGGCCCGAATTTTGAGATCACAATAGACGTGAAGGACTATAATGCGCTCAAGTACTGCGGAGCTAAACCATTTAGTGCTTTGTAAGTAATCAACAATATTTTAAAATTTATACGATGTTTAATAGGCAGTCAATGCAGTGTTGACAGAACCGGGCTAATATGGTCATATTTCCTGGTTCTAGTAAGAACTCGAGCTGCAGCGTTTTGGACCAGCTGTAGTTTATTTATTAAGCGTGCAGGGCAACCACCCAGTAGAGCATTACAATAATCTAGTCTTGATGTCATGAAAGCATGAACTAATTGTTCCGCATTTGTTAATGAGAGGATATGTCGTAATTTAGATATATTTTTAAGATGGAAAAATGCGGTTTTACAGATACTAGACACGTGACTTTCAAATGAAAGATTGCTATCAAAGAGCACACCCAGGTTCCTAACCGACGACGAAGACTTAATAGAGCAGCCATCAAGTGTTAGACAGTATTCTAGGTTATTACGTGTGGAAGTTTTTTGTCCAATAATTAGAATCTCTGTTTTTTTAGAGTTTAGAAGTAGGAAATTACAAGTCATCCAATTTTTTATATCAGCTATGCATTCCGTTAATTTTGTGAATTGGTAAGTTTCGTTAGGCTTTGAAGAAATATACAGCTGAGTATCATCGGCATAACAGTGAAAGCTAATTCCATGTTTCCTAATGATATGTCCTAATGGTAGCATGTACAGAGTAAACAGCAGCGGTCCTAGTACTGAGCCTTGTGGTACGCCATACTGAACTTTTGATCGATAAGACATCTCTTCATTTACTGCTACAAACTGATAACGGTCAGATAAGTATGATTTAAACCATGCTAGTGCAATTCCACTAATGCCAACATAGTTTTCTAGTCTATTTAAAAGAATGTTGTGGTCAATTGTGTCAAATGCAGCACTAAGATCAAGTAACACTAATAGAGAGATACAACCACGATCGGATGATAAAAGTAAATCATTTGTAACTCTAATTAGAGCTGTCTCAGTACTATGGTGCGGTCTAAATCCTGACTGAACATCCTCGCAGATATCATTTCTTTCAAGAAAGGAACACAGTTGTGAGGATACTGCTTTTTCTAATATCTTTGACAGAAAAGGCAGATTTGAGATCGGCCTGTAATTCACTAATTCTGAAGGATCAAGTTGCGTTTTTTTAACAAGCGGTTTTATCATAGCCAGCTTAAAGGTTTTTGGTACGTATCCTAGGGACAAAGACGAATTAATGATATTAAGAAGAGGATCTATGATCTCTGGAAGCATCTCTTTCAATAGTTTAGTCGGTATAGGGTCTAACATACAAGTTGTCGATTTAGATGAATTAACGAGTTTGCAGAATTCTTCCTCTCCTATAGCAACAAATGAATACAATTTTTCTTTAGGGA
The DNA here is from genome assembly GCA_030578275.1 of Meda fulgida. Classification (NCBI taxonomy): domain Eukaryota; kingdom Metazoa; phylum Chordata; class Actinopteri; order Cypriniformes; family Leuciscidae; genus Meda; species Meda fulgida. The sequence continues at coordinate 8,748,884 of CM060632.1, read as the reverse complement.
GACTACAATGCACTCCCTGATGCGATACTGTAGTAGACGGTTGCATAGTTATAATTTTGTCCCTGATATTATCTATCTTATAAGTGAAGAAGTTCATAAAGTCATTAGTGTTGCCCGGAAACTTCTGTGCTTGAAGCTTTCTTTTTCGTTAGTTTAGCCACTGTTTCAAATAAATACCTAGGATTATGTTTATTTTCTTCTAATAGGGTTGAAAAATAAGCAGATCTAGCAGCTTTTAAGGCCTCTCTCAACGCAATCGAGCTCTCATTCCATGAAATCCGAAATACCTCTAGTTTAGTTTTCTTCCAGTTGCGCTCCATTTTTCTGGCTGCTCTCTTAAGGGCCTGAGTGTGCTCGTTGCACCACGGCGTTGGACTATTTTCTTTAATCTTCTTTAAACGAGATGGAGCAACTGCGTCTAAAGTGCTGGAAAAGAGAGAGTTAAAAGTTTCTGTTGCAATATTAAGTTCTTCTAAGCTATCCGGGATGCTGAGATGATGAAACTGATTAGGAAGATTATTGATAAAGCAATCTTTAGTGGCAGAAGTTATAGGTCTAACATATTTATAACACGGAGTCGGCTTTGCAGGCTTGGCTAAATGTAATTTACATGAGACTAGATAATGATCTGAGATGTCATCGCTTTGCTGCAGAATTTCAACGGCATCAACATCTATTCCATGTGATAATATTAGATCTAGAGTATGATTACGACAATGAGTGGGTCCTGACACGTGTTGTCTAACTCCAATTGAGTTTACAATGTCTTTAAGCGCCAATCCCAATGCATCTTTTTCATTATCTACATGTATATTAAAATCACCAACAATTAGTACTTTATCGTTAGCCAATACTAATTCTGATAGAAAGTCCGCAAATTCTTTGATAAAATCTTTATGGTGGCCTGTATACAGTAGCCAGCAGAAATCTCAAACGTGATTTATCGTTTACACTATATATTTTTACATTAAGCACCAACACTTTAAAAGAAGTATATTTAAAAATAGATTTCTTATTGGTTTTGAAAATATTACTATAAATTACAGCAACACCTCCCCCATTTTATCGAGGTTCATGTTTATAACCGTAATCTTGTGGGGTTGACTCATTTAAAGTAATGTAATCGTTTGGTTTTAGCCAGGTTTCTGTCAAACACAGCACATCTAGATTATAATCTGAAATCATATCATTAACTATGAGCGATTTTGAAGTAAGGGATCGAATATTCAGCAACCCAAGCTTTATCATTTGCTCATCTGTATTATGTCTGTTTTTTATTTGTTGAACATCAATTACATTTTTTACCTGACGTTTTTTGGATTTCCAAATTCGGGGAACAGACACAGTCTCTATATGATGATATCTAGGTGAAAGAGGCTCTATGTCCCTCAATGAGGTTCATTCTGGTGTTACGCTGCATGTTTGAGCTTCAGCAAGAACCAATGTCGTTCATTCTCATGTTACGCTGCATGTTTGAGCTTCCGCAAGAACCAATGAGGTTCATTCTGGTGTTACGCTGCATGTTTGAGCTTCAGCAAGAACCAATGAGGTTCATTCTGGTGTTACGCTGCGTGTTTGAGCTTCAGCAAGAACCAATGATGTTCATTCTGGTGTTACGCTGCGTGTTTGAGCTTCAGCAAGAACCAATGAGGTTCATTCTGGTGTTATGCTGCATGTTTGAGCTTCAGCAAGAACCAATGTTGTTCATTCTCGTTACGCTGCATGTTTGAGCTTCAGCAAGAACCAATGAGGTTCATTCTGGTGTTATGCTGCATGTTTGAGCTTCAGCAAGAACCAATGTTGTTCATTCTCGTTACGCTGCGTGTTTGAGCTTCAGCAAGAACCAATGAGGTTCATTCTGCTGTTACGCTGCGTGTTTGAGCTTCAGCAAGAACCAATGAGGTTCATTCTGGTGTTACACTGCATGTTTGAGCTTCAGCAAGAACCAATGAGGTTCATTCGGGTGTTACGCTGCGTGTTTGAGCTTCAGCAAGAACCAATGATGTTCATTCTGGTTTTACGCTGCGTGTTTGAGCTTCAGCAAGAACCAATGAGGTTCATTCTGGTGTTACGCTGCATGTTTGAGCTTCAGCAAGAACCAATGTTGTTCATTCTCATGTTACGCTGCATGTTTGAGCTTCCGCAAGAACCAATGAGGTTCATTCTGGTGTTACACTGCGTGTTTGAGCTTCAGCAAGAACCAATGAGGTTCATTCTCGTGTTACGCTGCATGTTTGAGCTTCCGCAAGAACCAATGAGGTTCATTCTGGTGTTACGCTGCATGTTTGAGCTTCAGCAAGAACCAATGAGGTTTATTCTCGCACATCAAGCAAGTACGTTTGAGCTTCAGTTTGTGTTCGCTGATCAATGTTTATATTCTATTTTTTTACTTAATTGCTGAATTCATATTGATTAGTTTTACGATTTCTGAACGTTTCAAAGTCAAAATATCAGTTATCCAGCTGTCAATGGAGAGACAGAAATCTCTCAGTTTTCATTAAAATTTCTTATTGTGAACGATATGAGGGTGAGTAATTAATGACAGAATTTTCCTTTTTGTGTGAACTAACCCATCAAGGTTTTTTATATTTTATTACTTATAATGCTTATTTTATTACAAGCAATGAAAATGTTTATTTTATGATTTCATATTTAGTTTTAGTTAACAATAATAACCCTGCCAATAACTACAAGTAAACCGTATTTCCCTAAATAATCAGATAATAGATTCAAATAAACAGATCAAGATTTTAACAGCTTATGTTCTTATTCAGCAGACAGTTGAATCATGCAGCAGGAATTAATTCATTGTGAATCGGTCAATATGCACAGGGATATATCTTATTTAATAATGTATTTAGCTTCTAAACCTGAGTAGCTCTTACCACTTCTTAGCCATATAATGCTCCAGGATCCATTTAACCTTTCAGATAACTGACTACTGAATTAGCCTTAAATGTTGTTTCTTGTATTTGGGGAATTAGATTTATTTGACTTTCAAAGAAGATCCGCTACTATAGTTTTCAGCCTTTGCATTTAGGATTATGATTTTTGAATTATTTCTGCAGCTGAGACTAAAATTTTAAATGGGATTTGCTGGATAGTGAATAACTTTCAGGGATTGACATTAGCTAGACAGTAAGTACTTTACATTGAGAATGATATAGTGAGGCTTTTTGCCCTTTCTAAAGCAGTCAATGCATTTTTTAAAAATGATAATTTGAAGTTTTTTTGTGTTAACTGTTGGAATTAAACAGGCTGTTTTTGTTTATATTGAGACTTTAATGTGTTAATTTTCTCTGAAATTGACTGTCTGTTTTCATATACATCAAATTGCTTACCTAATCTTTTGATGTTTTTATGATTGTGGCCCTTTAATAGGTGTTTAGAGAAATGTCTCAATTACAAATAAAGCAGTCTAAAAGTCTGTTTTCACAGTGCTAAGTGCTCAATATCTGTTCAGTTGTTAAAGCTTTTATGGAGTAAACCCCGACCATTTCCTTATAAAAGATTCTGCTGTGAAAACCTGAGGTGCGCACAAGCCTCAGTGTTAAAATTGTGTTCAATTATTGATTGCAGGCACAATCTGTGAAAGTTTTTAGGGTAAAACCATAAAGGCTGTGAACTGAATCTATCCTCCCTGCGGGAGTTTCAGTAACAGCTGAGAGAGAGAGTTTACAGTGTCTCAGCAGGATCTTTTGTCTTAGTCATGATGTACTTGCTAGAAACAGCACCTGAAATTTTCATCCAGGGGTCGAATGGAGGAGCAACCATGAAAATGTTCTTCTTTCAAAAATTTCCAGACAGTTCATAGCATCACCCAGACATTAATATCTTAAAGTCGGCATGAAACAGAAGTTGCGCTAGTCTTTTTTTTCCATATTGTGATGTATATCCGTGAAACGGCTTCTTGAACAATGTAAAATGTAAAAATGTAAAAACTATTATATATAATGTTGAATATAATAATGCATTGGGGGAATATTTGTGGGTCCTGGTAATGCCAATTGTCTTATGTTACCGGTAAAAAGTGGCCTACATTATTTGAAATATATCTAGTCAGTGACAGAATGCAAGCATATTCTTCTAAAATAATTCTGTATTTTCAGCTTCAGAATCATCAATATTTTTATTCTGGTGTCTCCATTGTCTGGCGCATTGGGTTACCAGCATCAAGTCCAAGCCTATTCATTTTAATCACCAGTACATTTTTTGTCAACCTTTCGCCATATGTCTTGGAGTATCGCAATATTATTGTATTGTGAGTTCAGTTATACATCGTTATATGTATCGAATCGTGCATTGGTATCGTTACACCCTTAATCAATATTGATTTTATGGTGACTTTGAAGAAATATTCTGGGTTGAAAACAGCCTCATTGTTGAAATGCTTTCTTGTATGCATCCTAGTTTTAATGTGCAGAGTCAAACTGTAAGTTGCAATCCTGTAGGTTTAGCATTTTCTGGGATGTACACGAGTTTAGGAAAAAGGAGCACAGAGGTGTTTTTTTTTTTCGCTGACATTTACAGCACACACTTGTCCACACTTGTATGTGGGAAAACTCTGTTGTTTGTCGGCATACATTATTGAAATGTTACTTTCCTCTTTTTTTTATTTTTATTTTGACTGTGAGATAAGACAGATGAAATAAATATATAACACAAAAGGGTCTTTAAATAATGTATGACATATCATAACACAATAAATGCTCTGCTGGAATACATTTTGATAGATGATTTGCTGGTCCCTGTGTTGAATTGTGCAAGTCTCTACTGGAATCTGTCACCATGAATTTGAATTTATTTACCATTTTCAAGTGTCTTCTTTGTATTCAGTATTTTTCCAGTTGATATTTTATGCAATATTTGTACAATTCTGTAGGCCTAGATGATAATCCATTTGCAGGGGCATTTTTGTGTGTGCATTTTACTTTCAGATAGATTTGTCACTTTCAGTGGCATTTTTGCATCATGATTTTCTGCTTGAAATATTTGCTTTAACGGAGCTCTTTTTTTTATCATATCAATTATATTATCAATAATTTGATATAATTTCTTATTTTGTTGTTATGTACAGTCTCATATCTCACAAAGGGGTCTGTTTTGTGATTAATGACTGGCTGTCATATTTTATCTGATATTCGTATAGCATAACTAGAATAGAGACTTCCAGGCTCATTGGAAACATCCAGGCTCATTGGAAAATTACGATTGTGGCGACATTTCTGCAAAATTATATTATGTTGGTTCTTGCGAAATGTCCAATTAATGGAGCTAAAAGCATGTTCAGTTTGATCTAAAACACATGTGAATCTGGCAATGTTGTATGTATTGCGGTAGTTTGGAAATGAAATATCTGTTGAGTGGCGCTAAATGATTAGTGCTCAACTGCGTTTGAATATAACAACCCACTTACAATAAACCTAACCGATAGTGTTAACAAAAGCAAACGTGAGATAAAACGTATTTGCTGAAGCAGCCATGCCATTTTAGCTTGCTTTTACAAGTCTTTGAGCTCTTGAGTCTTTAATAATCAATAATCTACCACTGTACTCATAAATTATGTGAAAAGGAATAAACATAGTTGGTGTTTTACTGCCACTAGTGTTCATTTCAGCTGGAAACTGTGAAACAGTGTATTTTATTTATAGGCATATTTTTGTGGAGTTTTGCAAAAATGCATAAGTAGAGGCCTATGTTGCATTTTTTCACTTTCAGAGCCCAGGTTATTTTCATGATGTTTATTTACTCCTGTGGAGCTCTATAGCCATTGTATCATCATGTCAAATAAACTATTCATATTTAGTTTATGATGAATATATGCATACATATTTGCATATATTTACCTTCAGGTGTGCTAGTTGTTTATAAGAAACAGAACAGCATAAATATTTCAGACTTAGTATTCAGGTTCAGAATTCAGTTATTTTTCCATACAACACTTCTGTCCTTCAGCTTTACAAGTTTCTAATTTATAGAGTCATTTTACCCATTTTCATTTGATGTATGCTCAATCCCATAATTCTGTTGCAGTCTGGTTGTTGTGTGTTCTACCCCTCACCCCATTCTCATTTCATGACTCCATTTTGTTCTGTTTGTTTTGCTTTAGTTTCCCTGATGGACTGATGATCTAGACAGAAGCAGTTTGGTTTGGGACAGGGAGGTTTACTCGCACACATAGCAGAGGGCAAGAGAGACAGAAAGAGGCTTCTGGAACGGGCCCAGATGATTGTAAGTCTACCTCTCTGTCTATATACTCCTCTGTATTTGCCTTTTTTCTTTCCATCTGTTTCCGTATTATTAGAGCGACAACATGTTTCACAGTTTTCACCGCTTACTTTAAAAAATTGAATCTGGAAGTGCTGCAAAGTGACACTAAATGAGAATAAATTCTCTTTTTTAGTTTAATCTACACTTCACAGACGCATGCGTAATGTTCCCACTTCCCAGTCATTTTCCCATTGTCTTTCTCCATATGTTTGTCGGGTGTTATGAAACAGTGGAAATCCTTTTTTTCATACAAGGATTTGCGGAAAAATTCCAGAGCTCCTCATAGGATTTTACAGGCGTGCGCGTCTTTCATCCGAGATTTCACACATCTAGTTAGAGAATAGAGAGCAAATCTCCTCTATTTCAGTGCTAATTCTATTCTGGAAAAGATTGTGCCAACGTGTTTATTTTCATTCATAGTTCCCTTTCGAGGGAACTCAAAATGCGTAGATATGACACTTTGGGGAACCGCCCCTTAGCGTAATGCGTCTGAAGTATGAATGAAACCAGTCCAATCCTGTTGGTGTTGCGTGATGACGTAGAGTGTGACGGCACACCTGGAAGCTACAAAGGGACGCTGTCACACGATAGCGTTAGCTTTCGCTCTTCAGCAACCGATCTCTGTTGGGTGAAATGTCTATATGGTGTTGTTTGTCCTAAATATATATCTAAGCAAAGAAAAAGAGATGGCAAGCGAGCAGTTTCATCAGTGTGTGCACCCCTGCCCTCGTTATATTACGGGTGAGGACACACACAAGATGTGTGTTTACTGTTTGGGAGCGCAGCACGCCCGGCAGCCCTCGAGGGGCTGCTTGCGGCCACTGTGAAGCATTATCCATCAGAGTGCTGGGTTCCCGCATGGCTATATTTGATGAAGCCGGCCAGGCTCAGTTCAGTTCGCCGAGGCGGTGCGGCTGCTCAGATAGTGGGGCTCGCAGAGAGAGCTAGCAGACGCGATCGAGACTGCTTCGGCACTTTCTCGATCCTCGTCTGATAGCTCGGATTCCCCCGTGCGGAAGCCCGCCCCGCAGCTTCTTATGCTCAGTCGATGATCCCGTGCTGCAGCTCTCTGATTCTGAGGAATTAGACGTGCTCAGCGTCACAGAGGGGGATTTTAATGAACAGTTACCACATATTGTGCCATCCTAAACCGGGAAAATATGAGAAGCTTGTGGAGGTTGTGACACATGCTTTGGCTAAGTTAAATATTAGTTGGCCGCAAGAGAGACAAGAAGCGTGGGCTGCAAGTAAGCTTAATGAGTGCTTTCTGCAGCACAGATCACAGCCTCCACGTTGGGCTTTACCGTTCTTTCCAGACTTACACAACGAGTTGTATAAGTCATGAAACAGGCAATTTTCAGTGTGCCTGTCTAATCCCCCAGTGTTGGATTATAGTAACATCATGGGGGTTAAGGAGAACGGCTATGGGATAATGCCGCATGTCGAAGAACCTTTGGCCAGCTATTTAGCTCCTGATGCGGCATTATCTCTTAAAGCCCCGGCGCTGCCTTCTTAGCCCTGTCTCATGCCATCTGGCTTAGTGGGCAGAGCATATATGGCGGCAAAATTCGGGCCAGTTGATAATACCTAGAATATCAAAATCGACTGCTGGCGGTAGATCCTTTTCCTATTTAGCACCAAAACTTTGGAACAGTCTTCCTACCATTGTCCGGGAAGCAGACACACTCTGTCAGTTCAAAGCTAGACTAAAAACACATCTCTTTGACCTAGCATACACATAATATATTATAGACTTCTATAATTCAATGTTAGGCTGCATAGATTAGGTCAGCCGGAACTGGGAACACTTCCCTTAAATCCTGATGTACTAGTTACATCATCATAAGAAGAATGGCATCTACGCTAATTTTAGTGTCTTTGTTTATCCCGAGGTTTTCCCGCAGCCTACCTGATCCAGGCCGTATCCAGATCTGACTAGGAGCTTTGCCTGGACCCGATGACAACGCAGTACTGAAGTGCCAACTAGCCTCTCCCTATGGAGGATCCCTTTCCCACTCTACAGATAAAAAGTTGTGATTCCGGTTCGCGTACCCACCCCGAAGTGATAAAATAAAACAAAATTCTGTATCAAATTACAGTTACTGTAAATCCGGCCTCTAGTTCATAAACGCCAGAGGAGAACTGGCCCCCAACTGAGCCTGGGTTCTCCCAAGGTTTTTTTTTCTCTCCATTAGGTCACCTGATGGAGTTTTAGGACACCAGTAGGTCACTTGATGGAGTTTTTCGGTTCCTTGCCACTGTTGCCTTTGGCTTGCTCAGTTGGGGATATTCAAATTAATTAACCAAGCATTAATACCATTGATCAGCCCTACCAAACGTGGATGTTTTTTCCACTAAGAAACAAACATTGTTATGTTATTTGATTGATACTGTGAAGCTGCTTTGAATGCAATTTATATTGTGAAAAGCGCTATAAATACACTTGACTTGACTAGAGGTTCCCCTCAAAGAGCTTGGGACTCTAGACGGCGCTCCCACCCGCAGCCTCCTTAGAAGGCGGATTTGAAAACTGAAGTTCAACGGGGTGGTTTTAACTGCAGTGGACCCAGAGCACGGTCAAGTGTAAAAACAGGCAGTTCACTCGCTGCTGGCAAAGGAGGGCATAGAATATGTTCCTCCACCAGACAGGGAGTCCGGGTTCTACTGCCGGTACTTCATAGTTCCAAAGAATGATGGAGGGTTGCTATTCTAGATTCTAGATTTATTCTAGATCTAAGGCATCTGAATCGGTCTCTGAGGAGATTCAGGTTCAATATGCTCACCATTCCCATTATCGTGAGCCAAATATGGTCTGAAGACTGGTTTTTCACGATAGATCTCAAGGACGGATACTTCCACATCTCCATCCTTCCCTCTCACAGGAAGTTCCTGAGGTTCGCTTTTGGGGAAAAAGCGTACCAGTATCGGGTTCTTCCATTCGGCCTAGCACTCTCCCCTCGCACATTCACCAAGTGCATGGATGCGGCTCTGGCCCTTTTGAGGCTCCAGGGCATCCGTGTGCTAAACTACATCGACGACTGGCTCATTCTGGCCCAGTCTCGAGATCTGGCAGTTCGACATTGAGATATCATCCTTAGCCATATTCATAGCTTGGGGTTGAGACTCAAAACAAAGAAGAGCGTGTTGGCACCACCCCAGAGAACCACGTTCCTGGGATTGGTGTGGGACTCGGTGACAATGCGGGCACAGTTGTCTCCTGCACGGATCAAGTCCATCCTGGCCACGGTGACCAAGATAAAGCTAGGCCAAGCCATCACTTTGAAACATTTTCAACGAGTGTTAGGGCTCATGACAGCAGCGTCCACCGTGATACCATTCGGCCTTATGCACATTAGGGCCCTACAGTGGTGGTTGAAAACCAAGGGGTTCTCTCCGAGGGGAAATCTGTTCCGCATGATAAGGGTTACATGCAGATGCCTTCGTTCCCTATCAATGTAGAAGAAACCTTGGTTTCTTTCCCAAGGGCCTGTGTTGGGAGCGCCATGTCGCCGGAAAGCCATGGGGTTGGATGCCATGGTGCAGTCGTGGCCAAGGCTTCGTCTTTAAGCATTTCCCCCGATCGCTCTGCTCCCGGGAGTTCTAGAGAGGGTCCGTCGCGACGGGATCAGTCTACTGCTGGTAGCCTCGTTGTGGCCGGCCCGAGTATGGTTCTCAGACATAACATCGCTCCTGGACGGCCCTCCATGGGAGATTCCCATCAGGAGGGACCTGCTGACACAGGCAGAGGGCTCAATATTTCACCCTCGGCCGGAACTATGGAAACTGTGGGTCTGGCCCCTGAGGGGGCACAGTACCGAGAGGCTTGCCTGTCAGCAGGAGTAGTAGAGACCATACTCAGCTTTAGAGCTCCCTCTACAAGGAAATTGTACTGCCTAAAATGGAATGTTTGGTGTGGTGTAGAGAGCTTGAGGTGGATCCAGTTAACTGCCCGGTGGCTTCAGTGCTAGAGTTCCTACAAGATCGCTTCTTGGCTGGTCTTACCTCGTCCACACTCAAGGTGTACGTGGCTGCCGTTGCAGCTTTCCATGGTCCTCTGGGTGATGGGCCTCTGGGAAGATATCAGCTGGTCGTACGTTTCCTCCGTGGGGCCTGGAGGATAAGACCTGCAACTCGGACCAGAGTTCCCACATGGGACCTGGCAGTGGTTCTCGAAGGGTTGGTTGAGGCCCCCTTCAAACCACTGGAGATGGCTTAGGCTAAGAACCTCTCGCTTAAGGTGGTCTCCTTGCCATTACTTCTCTTAAAAGAGTAGGACAGGGTTACTCAAACTCGGTCCTGGAGGGCCGCTGTCCTGCAGAGTTAAACTCCAGCCCTGATCAAACACACCTGAGCAAGCTAATCAAGGTCTTTAGGATCACTAGAAACTCACAGGTAGGTGTGTTTGATCAGGGTTAGAGCTAAACTCTGCAGGACAGTGGCCCTCCAGGACAGAGTTTGAAGAACCCTGGAGTAGGAGATCTCCAGGTGCTCTCCATATCTCCTCAGTGCCTGGAGTTTGCTCCTAGGAGAGTTAAGGCCATCTTGCACCCTATGCCCCGAAGGTACAGTCTAATCTGGCGAGGTCGACGGTTCTACAGGCATTGCATCCCCCACCTCATGTGCCGGCGGAGCAGGGTCATCTTCATCTGCTCTGCCCTGTCGAGTACTTGACATATATGTTCAGAGATCTTCTCAGTGGAGAAAGGTGGACCAGTTGCTGGTGTGTTTCGGGTCGCCTAGGAAGTGGCTTCCCACATCCAAGCAGACCATCAGTAACTGGATTGTTCAGGCTATTTCCCTGGCCTATCAGCTGCACAATTTGCCTTCACCTTTGGCTGTGAGGGCTCACTCTACCAGAGGCATGGCCTCCTCTAGAGCCCTCCTTTCAGGGGTACCAATTCATGAGATATGGGATGTGGCTGGCTGGGCCATTCCTCACACATTCACAAGATTTTATAGTCTAGACCTTCCATCGACACCTGGTGCACGAGTGCTCTTGTCCTAGTTGTGCCTGAGACAGCTTCACACTGGGATAGGCAGGTGTCGTCGTGGAATAGTAGGTACTCGTTCCCCAAAGTGTCGAGTTCCCTCGAAAGGGAACGTCTCGGGTTACGACTGTAACCCTTGTTCCCTGAGGAAAGGGAATGAGAACTGTGTCCCTCCGCCACGCCTCCTCCTGGCTGGGAGCTACTTGCTTCATCGCGAAGCTAACGCTATTGTGTGACAGCATCCCTTTGTAGCTTCCGGTGTGCCGTCACACTCTACATCATCACGCAACACCAATAGGATTGGACTGGTTTCATTCATACTTCAGATGCGTCACGCTAAGGGGTAGTTCCCCAAAGTGTCATATTGACGCAGTTCTCGTTCCCTTTCTCAGGGAACAAGGGTTACAGTCGTAACCCGATACGTTTTGTTGCCCGTATCATGGCGTCTGAGAGATTGTAGATCGATGCAGTGAAAGGTCGCATGAATATGGAACATCTGTATTCTCTCCATTCTAGAGCTGTTGCTGTGTTTATTCTAGTGTTTCTTTTTTCATGATGACACCATCTTGAGCTTGGGGTCAGTGAGATTTTTTTAAAATACATTTTTATCAACTTATATTCAGCGAACATGCACCAAATCAATCAAATATGACAGGAAAGACTATTTCAAATAAATGCTGTTCATTTTTTTTTTCAGGATATTCCGATGAAAAGAAAGCAAATGTTTCCTGAGCAGCAAATCATCATATTATAATGATTTCTGAAGGATCATGTGACACTGAAGACTGGAGTAATGATGCTAAAAATTTATAAATTACATTTTAATTCAATATTTCAATATTACTGTTTTCACTGTATTTTTGATCAAATAAATTAAGCCTTGGTGAGCAGAAGAGACTTAAAAAAAACCTGCAGAACACATGTAAATACAATATCATAAAGCTGAATATATTGTATACATTTTGGTTAAAATTACTTTGTTTTTTGATGTCCCAGTGTTACTTAAACATGTAATTGTCACAGTACATCTTTATGAATGTGTGTGACTAAATATATCATCTTTATTCTGGGGGATTTTTGTGCATGCACTCCATGCTTTTAAAGCGGTATTGATTAACACGGGAAACAGCTTGGGTGACATGAAACTGAACATTACTGTAACCCTCACCCATTCCCATCCTATCCGGGTCGATATCTGTGGCACAGCTGCGTACAGTGACTCATTCAGCTGGAAAGATAAAGCAAATAAAGGCTGCTCACTGAGTGACTTCCTGCGTTACTATTAGAGAGATTTGAGATATGACTCTGTCTGACACTATGAAGCCTACTGGATGGCACAGAATATCCCGGTTCAGGCAGTGCAGCTTCCACTGGTTATATATCAACATAAAGAGGGTTGTCCATGTGTTTGCATACAGTCAATATTGGCCATTAATCATTATATCGCAGAAACATCCTACACTGACTGTAAATGGATGCTGTGTTAATATGTAAACTGTGAAATATGAATGTGATATACTGTGATATCTCACGCCGCTTGTCTGTGTTCACAGCTTTCCACCTAGTATGTAAGCGCTGCAAGGTTTTTATAGTTAAATAAATATAAAAGCATTAAAAAAACATTTTTGTTACTTGAAATCAAATAAACGTTGACTGAAATTAAATAAGAAATTAAAAAAAGATTAAATTAATTTTATTTCAGCCTACTGTGCAAAGCAACAATTCTCCTATTCATTTAGTTTAACTTGATGTACTAAAATAACTAAAATAAACACTTAAATAAAAAAATTATAAAAGCTTTATAGACCTATTAAACAAAATACAAAAAAAGAATAAAATTTAAATGGAAAATAAAAACTATAATAGTATCTCAATGGTTAAAATAACACTTGTGCAGTGACACTTTTTTGTCAACCATATTTTGTCACAGTGTGATTATAGCATTTCTATATTTCATTGGGTGTGCAAAAAAGGAGTGCTGGGGTCCTCCAGAAACAGGTTTGAGAAACACTGATGTAATAAATCTGCCCTTGATGGGAATCTCCTGCTGCCATGTGCTCAAGCTCAATTTATAGACATAAATAATTCACACTCACGTCATCAGAGTTGCCCTGCCTCAGGCAGCCTGTGAAAGTGATAGGCTACAATTTATTGCACATCTTTTTCGAAATTAACGGGTTTCCAAAGTTGTTCATAGCCTATTTCAATGCATGTATGCATATCTATGTGTATGTACGAATCTGTCCATCTATACAACCAACCAACCAACCAACCAATCTGCACACACCATAGATTTGAGGATATCAGGGACATTTAATGCTTTGTATGTTTTCATTTACAAGACATCTCATTTACAAGAACTGTGTCCATGGTGAAATGCATTGATGGGAAGTCAGATAATGATGCACTTTTTTTCTAACACCCAGTGGACGATAGGATAAATAGATGCTAAATTACTTGTTCTTGGGTGCAGCACCACATGTCATGCAGAATTATTGGACATTAACCTAAATTAAATGCTAACCTAATGTACAATAATTTGACTTGATTTCTGAAACGGAAACCAGAGACATTTCCAAATTCAGTTGTCAAAATATCAATGAAATCTCACTTGTTGTTATCTATGAATTAAAAAACAAAATACTATTAATAGTAATAAGTATCATCAAATGGACCCTGACTGTTTTTAATACAATTCGCTAAAAACACATTTTGAAAAATAGTAGTAGATAACCATTGCAAAACAGATCAAAACAGTATTATTACAAATTATAACATTATAAACAATTATGACTTTACAAAATAAATAAATATGATAAATACAAATACAAAGTTCTGTCATGAAACTAGTTGGCGCAGGCTAATAGGTCCTAACTCAACCTGCTCGTAATCAGAATATTATCTATAGGGCACAGCTGATAGTAGATATATCCTGCTGTATCAGTAGCCAATGAGCTTGCGTGCTCAACCTTCTAATACATGGGTAGCATTTGCCCTAGCAGTGCAGCACACTCTCAGAAACCCTCCACCTTCCCCAGCTCCACCTGTATAGATCTGCTACGGCTAATTCATGTACGCTATATTGTACAGCAGCAGCATGTCTTACTTGCTCACAGCAGTGTGTCGTGTATGTTTCGGCAGTAGCAAGTCCCGTACTAGCTCTGCAGCAGCAGCAGAAATAAAAAGCAGCAGCAGCGTAGCAGATCTATTCCGCCAAGACCAAACATACAACATTGTAATTTCCATTACCATGCCAATCACTCCAAGAGTTGTCATGACAGAACTGTATTTAACAAAAATGTTTTTTTTTTTACAATTTGTAATTTTAATTTGATTTGTATTTAATTTGATAATTTTCCCTAACTGAATATACAGCATACAGTTGTTATAACTTAAAAAAATGTTTTAAATATTATTTTATAGTTGTGCTTTTGGAAATGAATCTTTGCTATCCCTATAATTAGCCTTAATTTGGTGTTCTAGGCTAATTTTGAGCACAAAGTGTGTGCTTTCTGCAAATTGTTGCAAGTGTAATTTTTTAGGGTTTTATTTGTTATTTTCCATACATATCAGGATGTACAATCTCACCCACATGGCATATATAGTGAAGAAATGTGTGTGAGTATTACTGCATTGTGACAGTGGAACTTTTGGGAGTGTTTACAATTGTCAAGTCAAGTCACATTTATTTACCAGGCTCAGTTGGGGGACCAGTCCTCCTCTGGCCAACAAACGAACAGTGTATGATTATGATTCAGGCAGCATTATGGGTCAGAAGTCAGATTGGATTGTGAATTGTGATTATGAATTGAGTTGTGTGCAAATTAGGCTGTTTATTGGTATCAGATTGTTTTGTGCATTACAATATATATATATATATATATACTGTATATATATATATATATATATATATATATATATATATATATATATATATATATATATATATATATATATATATATATATATATATATATCCCTGTGATTTATGTGCAACATGGGATCATGACATTGAAATGAAACAAATTAATTAATTTACAAGAACATTTTGTTCAGAGATGCATGTTTATTAGCTATGCGTCTCATAGAAAAGAGTCATGGGAACATTTCAGATGAGATACCAATTCATTAAGCAAATAATAGTGCTGGGTTTTATAGCAGTAATGGCAGGTCCAGTATATATATTTTTTTAGTAGTTTTTATGATCTTCTGAACAGGTATATCCGCACGCTGTACCTGGGTATCCAGAGTCGGCGACAGAAGGAACACAGGCGGCGCTTCTACTGGGCGATGATGTACGAGTATGCTGACGTCAACATGCTCCGTCTGCTGGAGACATTTTTGGAGAGTGCCCCCCAACTGGTGCTACAACTCTGTATAATGATCCAGAAGAACCAGGCCGAGACACTGCAGTGTGAGTGTGAACCATTTATTAGTGGAATTAGTTAAATCAGCTAAACTTTCAGGATACACCATAAATGCTTGCTAACTAGATCCCTGTAAGTCACCTAGATATCTATAGAGTGCTGCAGGGTTGAGTCCTGAGATTTAGAAATTAGTCAATTACATCCAGTTCCATCATCCCAAAGTCAAAGGTCTTTTTGAATGGGAGACATTCTTCATTTTATTTAAGCAGACATTTTTATTTCTTACATTAAAAGTAGATTAGTCCTTATTAAAGCTTTTAAAGTTATTCAGTCAAGAACATTTTCTATTTTTCTTTTGTTGTTAGATTATTGACGGACAGCAGCAGGTTATTAGACCGTTGTCATTTTAAGGCAGAATGCACAGATCCAATACACTGACACACATCACATATTCTCCCAACTGTTTGCGTTCACTTAAGACATAACTCGACTGTATTTACACGAATACTCACCAAAACGGACATTTTTACATAATTTCGTGTTTGTCATTTCAAGCGTGGAAAGACATGAAAGAGAACTCAATTCAGTACTCGTGCATTGACATCTGAGAGGCGGCTTTCTGTGTGCGCATAGAAAAACCCTCTTTTTCAGATTTATCCATATGTCTTCTCTTCTCTTTCTCCCAGACAATTACTTGTTTGAACGTTTTATGCAGCAAGTGCATGCCAACTTATGACCCGCCGGGTAGATCAGTACGTACTGATTCAATTCAGTACGTACAATTCAAATGTGCTCATCTACCACGCAGGACGTCAGTTCAGTTCTGACTGGATGTCTTCCCAGATTGTCCCTCCCTAACTTTTTCATCTCATTTTTATTTGTTGACGAAAATTTCAGTCAATAGGTTTTTGTCATAGATTTTGTTATTAAAAACTGGTTCCCTTTCAAGGGAACTCGAGCTGCGCCAAACGCTGTGGAAACGCCCCTGCATTAGTGCGTCATGAAGCAAGTATGGAATCAATCCAATGGAGAGACGGAACGTCATAGGCGGGTAATGTCATCGACCAGGAAACTATAAAGCACCCCAAAATCACAACCACGTCAGCTTCTGTGCCTTCAGTAAGTGCTCTGTGTGTGAATATTGTCCAAGTGTTTTTTGTCTGTCATTTAGTGTCTACTAGACAGGTGTTTTCACTATAAAAAAAAACATCAAGGCAGAGCAGTGACGCTTGTCGTGGGGTTCGCAAATGGATCTGACAGTGGGGTTTGAGACGGGCCCAGCCTTATCTCAGCCTTCACCTGCCAGTTCCATTGCCTCATTTCAGGGTTTGGAAGCACGCTCTGCGGTTCCTTCCGCCCAGGCTGAGGCCCCAATACTGCAACTATCCAGTTCTCTGAGGAGCTGGATGTTGTCAGTATTGAGACGGGATACTGAGGACTCGCCACCTCATTCCCCTGAACATGAGGGGCTTGTGGAGGTGCTTACTCGTGCTGTTTCTAAATTAAGCATCGAGTGGCCAACAGTTAGGCAGGAGTCTAAGTCAAAAAGCAAAGTAGATGAAAGATTTCTGCCTTCCCGTATGCAACCTCCACGTCGGTGCCTACCGTTTTTCCCAGACCTCCACGCTGAGGTGTCAAAGTCCTGGAAAAAGCCGATTTCATACCGTATGTTTGCCCCCAAACGAGGCCGAGGCCAGCAGTTCGTATGAGGGTGCTGACCTGGGATTTGGCCATCGTATTAGAAGGTCTCTCCCTAGCACCTTTCGAACCCATTGAAGAGGTTTCTGAGAAGTTCATCACTTTTAAAAACTATCTTTCTTCTCGCTATCTCGGTTGTTCCCTCGTGCCTGGAATTTCCGCCTGGAATGGTGAAGGCCTTCCTCCATCCTAGGCCAGGTTATGTTCCTAAGGTTCCTACTAATGTTGCTAGACCCGTAGTTCTGCAGGCTTTCTGTCCTCCTCCATTTATGTCGTCAGGAGAAACTTAATTTAATTTCTGCCCAGTTAGGGCTCTAGATGCTTATGTCCACAGAGCTGCCATGTGGAGGAAATCTGAACAACTGTTCGTTTGTTTTGGACCACCCAGGAAGGGGTGTCCTGCATCTTAACAGAGGATGAGCAAGTGGGTGGTTGAGGCAATCTCACTTGCCTATGAGTCGGCTGGTCAGCCTTCACCCTTGGCTGTACGAGCTTACTCTACTAGGAGTATGGCTGCTTCCAAAGCTCTATTGTCAGGAGTTTCCCTTCATGATCTTTGTGATGCGGTAGGCTGGTCCTCACTGTACACATTCGTCAGGTTTTATGACCTGGACTTAGGCTCCACTCCTGGGGCGCAGGTGCTTTGGTCCGAATGTGCGCCTTGACTTCATACGGACGGACACTTGCTCTTATGGCGACGTGGGTATTAGTGTTCCCACAGCTTTTGACGCAGCTCGAGTTCCCTTGAAAGGACGAGACCCTGGGTCATTCTGCCATACTCCTGGCATGCCCGTGATCAACTTACTTCAGTCTATCAGAAGCTGACGCGGTTGTGATTTTGGGGTGCTTTATAGTTTCCTGGTCGATGACGTCACCCGCCTATGACGTTCCATCTCTCCATTGGACTGATTCCATACGTGCTTCATGACGCACTCACGCAGAGGCGTTCCCACAGCGTTAGACGCAGCGTCTCGTTCCCTGTTCAGGGAACTAGGGTTACATACAAAAATTAGTTGACAAAAATTTACAAATAAACTCTCAAGCTTTTTTACTTCTGTAGATTTTCTGTAGGCTTCAATATTCATAAGCTGTGTTCATTTATCTTGATGAACAAATTGTGTAAGAATCATAAACTTTTGTTGGTCACAGCTTATTTTCTGCCAGTTTCCAAAAGCCAATGGAAAAAACACTTTTGAACTTTTTGTCGAGGGAAACAAGGTGATGTCAACTTACAGGTTGGCCTACAAAAATTACATCATCCCTGCAGCACTCTATTCAATGTGTGTTTTAGGTAAAATATGTCACTTTGAGAGTCCATCTGCAATATGTCTTCTAAACCTTTCCAGTACACATTCTACATGTTTCTGTGATGTTTGTGATTTTAATGTTCTTTATTAAAGAAATAAGTCACTAAAGGCCATGCTTTATGCTCATTGCATGTATGGTATGATCCGAAATGGCTTGTAAAGATGTTTCCGGGTCCAAGCCTCTACTCCGTTAAGTTTGATTTCTCTATTTCTAGCACACCTTTAAGCTAATTTTTCAAAAACTCAAGTGTACAATACAGTCTCCGGGCTCACGGTGTCCCATACACAAATTAATTAAATGATTCAGAAAAGATTCATTGCTGTCAACTGAGCCAGTTCAGATTTCGGTTTGGAGATAAAGTTAAGGATCATGATTTGTGGGTAGTTTTACAGCAAACCGTGACAATATTTTAGCACCTTTTAGTGCTTTTCACTCTTTTGACTTTTTAACCTTTGCTCATTCCAAACCCTTCATAAAAGCGGAGCTAACCCTGGTTTCATAACCCTGGGTAAAATCAGTGCAAAACCCGTTTCTAAATTACAGGTGTGAAACAGTCCTCTAAAAGTGAGATTCAGCATGATGATAATCCGGGGTTAAATGCAGTGTGAAAACCCTCGGCGTTGTTTGCTTTTGGGATCTAATAGAGTGTTTGAACCTGGAAACTGTGAGGCATGACCGACTTATCATATTGCTCTTGCCACCTTTTTACAAAGCAATCTGGTTAAGTCCTGAAGAACGTCTCTCCTCATGAATACCTCACAGGTGTCTCCTCTGTTGCCTCCCTGCTCTCACTGGCCTGGGTCCTGGCTTCATACCACAAGCTCTTGCGCGATTCCAGAGATGACAAAAAGAGCATGAGCTACAGGGGCGCGCTGATCCACATCTTCTGGAGGCTTTTCACAATAACCTCTCGGGTGCTCTCCTTCGCCCTCTTCGCTTCCATCTTCCATATCTACTTCGGCATCTTCGTGGTTGTGCACTGGTGTGCCATGGCGTTCTGGATTGTGCACGGAGGCACTGATTTTTGCATGTCCAAATGGGAAGAGGTGCTCTTCAACATGGTGGTGGGCATTGTCTATATCTTCTGCTGGTTCAACGTGAAGGAGGGCCGAACCCGGTACCGCATGGTAATCTACTACTTTGTGGTGCTTGCCGAAAATACGGTGCTTACTTGCCTGTGGTACGCCTACCGAGACCCAGTCAGCACTGACTCCTACGCAGTGCCGGTGCTCTGCGGAGTTTACCTAACCTTCGCCTCAGGGGTGGTTTTCATGGGCATCTACTATGGGTTCCTTCATCCGATGGGACCTAAAATAAGGGTGCTAGCTAGCTCCTGCTGTGCTGAGCTTCTTTGGGGACTTCCGTTACCCCCGGAGGCCGAGCCCATGGCACCTACTCCTGGTCCGCGAGCGTCCCAACCCACTCCCACTCGGGCTTCCATGGGGGCCTTTGGCCAACCGGATGATACCACAGCAGACACCTGCCTGCCCGTGTTTCAGGTGCGCTCGCCCGAGCCAACCACTCCCTTGGGCCGTTACAGGCCGGAGGGACCTCTGATCAAGATCGACATGCCCAGGAAACGCTACCCGGCCTGGGATGCGCACTTCGTGGACAGGCGCTTGAGAAGGACGATAAACATCCTGCAGTTCATCACGCCCGCGACCGTCGGGATCAGGTACAGGGACGGACCGCTGCTGTACGAGCTCCTGCAGTACGAGTCATCCCTGTGATGGCTGGCTCTCTCCTTCATTTAGTTTCAGATCTGCCACATTTCTCAAAATGCATGCTATTTTGGTTTCCGTATAAATTATATAAATGTGTGTAAAAGAAGAACTGCAAGTGTAATCATCAAGCATTGCACTTTTTCTTTTACGTGAATAGCCTCCTGAAGATGTGTATATATTTTATATGTATATACTGTCTCTTTTTTACAATATCTGTGTCCCCATGAAGGGATATATATATATATATATATATATATATATATATATATATATATGCGTCATGGTGTTTACAGCCAGCGGAAACCATTACATTGGAAAAATGGAGATCAGTTGACCACATCAACACCGCCTTGGGTTTTTAACAACTTTTATTAATCTATACTAGCTTATCTGATATTTCAGAGCTTATTTTCACACTTGCATTGATCAGTATGCTCAAGTTGATGTTTATATACAGAAAGCACCTGCTATAACCTAGAATTTTCCATTTGACAGTGATTTGCATCGACAATGCAACAGAAAGTCGCCTACTAGCAAACTACAGTTGAGCGGTTTGGCGACCTCTAGTGAAGTAATCGCAGCACACGCCTCTTTAGACTGACCTCTGCAGGCAAGAATCTACTTCCTGTCAGACAAAATCCAAGTGGCATTCATTGTCTGTTTGCCTTAAAATTTGTATTTAGCTTGTTAATGTGTCTTTATTTTTGGTTATGAGAAATACCTCATTGACTCTGTATAGCACAGTTCAAATCCATTTAACCCTTTGCACAATATGATTAATATGAACCTTGCACTGAGAATCATGTTAGATCTATATAGTTTAGTGGGAATTTAAAATAATAATTTAAGCACATAACTCGTGGTTTTGAAGGAACCGTTCTCTACAGCGAGTAGCACATTGAATTGATGATTTTTAAAATATTTGTTCTTGGTTATTGAGATGTTTTTGCTTTCTGGCTATGTTCACACCGCAAGCCAAAATCCCATATTTTGATTTTCAGCTCAAGTGAAAAATGTTAGTATTATTTTAAATGAATATTATTTAAAAAAAAAAGTTTTTTGAAATTCAGAGTGATTAATTTATTCTAATTCATTAATTTATTCTAATGTGATATTATTATATTAACATTTATTTTTATTTATTTACAATTTTCTATGTAATTTTAAATCATACAATATCACATTTTTTTAAAACTTACATTTGTAGAAGTTGTATATGTATTATTATTTTGGAGGTTTACCATTGTGGCACTGACCATTTATTGTTGTTCCCCATCTTCACTCCCAGGATAGTGTGCAATTATGACAATTTTTTTTAGTTCGATTGGTCGGACAAATCAGATTTGGCCTAGATTAAGCTATGGTGTGAACCTCAGCAGAAATAAGCACAGAAAACCATCGACAAGGTGGCGTTGTATGAACGGTCCTCTCCATTATTTCAACCTCTTTTCTAGTATTTAGACTGCATAGTGTATACGGTTACTGCTCTCATCTCTTTGTCTAGTGTCGTCATCTAAAATTCCAAGTAATAAACTTGTGAGGTGCAGAAATGTGGCTGTGGTTCTCTGAGGAACCCTGGCCTACATATTTTTCCTATGTGTAATAACTTAATTGACAGTTTTTTAACCTTTATTTTATTCTAAGGTGCAAAAAGATGCTAAGCTAATGGCATTTGAAGTTATCTTTGCCTGAATATACCTGAGTGTATTTACACAAGTAACCGTGGCAGAGTCTCACCATAAGAGGATTTTGCGACCGTCTGAGAAGAGGATAATAATGGCCTCAACACACAGGGCTTGCTGCTGCCCGCAGCGCGAAACAAAGCCAAATCACATCCTCTACTGTAACAATCTCTCTCTGCTATTGGTGCACCCAGCCGCCTGTCATGGTCATCCTTCTTGCTGATTGGTGCTTACAGGGAAGCATTTATTTCTTACTTACTAAGCTTGCAATTTGTTTTTTTGGTGCTACATTTATCGTTTTTTTCCCCCTCTTATTTTGCCATGTGAAAACAGAAATATGGAATTATTAAAGTTGCATTAAGTTTTTTTTACTGTAGAAACTTTTTACCTCTAAATAATTAAACTGCACTTCTGAAAAATGTTTAAAAAGATGCAAAGAAACAGTGCTCTTGTTGCAAAATGCATGGGATGTAAATTTATTTCACTTGAGCTTGACATTGTTACATGTTGTAGTTATGGAAGCTTGTTTCCGCCACAGAATAAAACATTTTAAAAGATAATTGCGACATTTTATCTCACAATTGAGAGTTTACATCTCGCAAGGCTAACTTTTTTTCTCAGGATTGCGAGATATAAAGTCAGAACTGTGTGATATAAAGTCGCAACTGCGTGTTATCTGACTTTATAACTCACAATTGCGACTTCATATCACACAACTGAGATAAAAAGTCATAATTGCGAGATGTAAACGTGCAATTGTGAGGGAAAAAAGTCAGAATTGGGAGATTAAAAAGTCGCAATTACCTTTTTTTATTTTTTATTCTGTGGCGGAAGCAAGCTTCCATATGTAATAGCCTAATATAAGTATAAAAGTAAATAGCTCAGTCTCAAATATTGGGTAAAATAGTCATATTTTAATGAGGCTGAACTATAACCAATGCATTTTAGTACTGAATTCATTTGAAGTATATTTGCAATCAACGTTTGCCGTCTTGAATGGATGTTTTCACTGAGCTTATGCATTTCAGTGCAGTGCATCAAATATCGCCTTTGAATTTGTTGAATTTGACCAAAGAAGACATTAGCTGTGTCCCAATTCAGAGGCTGCATCCTTCGAAGGATGCAGACTTCTACGTTTTAAAGTTTTGAAAGTTTTATTCATAATAAAGAGTATAAACTTTTTATAAAAGCACATATTGATACGATAAGTCAACATTGAACAGCTTTAAAGTGTTTAAAAAATATTTGTATTGTTAGATATTTGAGTAAGTTGAAACCCAACAATACTTACATATAAAAGTGTATTTTCTCTCTCAAAAAATCGTATTTTCCAGACGCCGAATTAGGACGCAGCTTTTATCTTAGAAGGCACCAAGATTTATATTCAAAAGTGACTTGTATTTTGACTTTTTTTTTTAATGCAGCATTTAAATTGCAAAACAATATATTGTATTATAGTTTTTTTTTTTGCTGCATTGGCCAGTGAAACATAAACAAAAAATTACTTGGTGCAACTGTGAATGGTCTCCAATGTCATGGCACTTGCTTTTCACACTAATCCATCGCAATTTTGAGTTTCCAAATAAGTGCAAACCTAAAGCAGCGCTGGCTCGGTGCACCACATACATGCACAGGAGACCACTTATGTCCTTTACTCCACTGTGCCTGCTTTGATCCCAACAACCAGATGCCATGCAGGTGCATCCAGCAGGTGAAAAGGGTTCTTGCCAGGTTGGAAAAAGAGCTTGAGAATAATCACTAATTGGCGTGTTTTTTCCCCTAAAGTTGTCATTGGATTGCTGAAAGCTTCTCCAGACTCGGCTTCCTCCCTGGTTGCTGCTAGCCCTTCCCTCACATTAACGTGTGGCTCAGGTGTATTCTGGTGCAGATATTTATGTTTTAGATTTCTTTTCAAGTATAAATCTATAGTAATAGGCCATTCTGAGGTATTCTAGGACAGTCCTCCAGCGTTCATTTCATGATTGTGTGCGTGCCTGTTTTGCTATGATTTCGCTCATCCTCAGCCTTCTGGACCACTGTTGTTTGCTGGAGAAACCTGCATCTTTTCATGGTTAGTGTGTGGGTTTTTTTTTTTATTTTTTATTTTTTTTAATGTTTTTGATTTGGCGTATGTCCATTGGTGCAGCTTCACTCATGCACATCTGTGCTGTAAATATTGGTCACCTATTGGCCTCCTCTGAGCGCTAATACACTGTGATTAGTTCTCCCTCTAACCAAGCAGTAAACATTCAAATGTATTCAACTTGTTAATGTTGAGTCCACGGTTTAGAAACCAGCTTCCGCTGCTGAGGACTGACTTTTGAGATAACCACGCTGAAAACACCTCAAATATTACTGTTGTCCTGTTAAACAGTACCTGCAATGACATGAAGTCAAAATCAACTTTTTGTTTACTCAGGATTTTTTTCTTTTCTTCCTCTGACAGACTGAAATATTCATCAGCTGTCGTCTGAAAATGCAAGGGCTTCCTTGATATGGACAGAAAATGAACAGCGTTGCAGCGTTCAGTTAATAATATAGATGTATAATGAAAGATTCATGATTATACATTGTATTATTACAATGATGCATTCGGTTAATACCGCCATGTTAAACTATAGCCTATGGGATTTTTCACAGACATCTTAAAGATGGCATCCATAATGATGTCATCATTAGGATGTGATGTTGTTAGGAATAGAAATGTGCATTTGCCATTGTTTCATTTTTCACCCATTTATTTTACCCTGTGGTGCCTTATCGAACCGCCAAGGCAACCAGTTCAGCAAACAACAATGCCAGTATATTTATATTTTATTTTCTTTCAAATGTGCCAATGCAGTAAATGGAACTGTACATAAACACATGTAACATAGCAACATGACAGAATGATGATGTAAACATTCCAGCGCGAGCGCTTCTGGTTCTGGGGTGTGACTGCATTGGAATAGACAGTTCACAGATGGCGGTGAAGCAATACTAGACATCGGCCTTATGAAAAAACGACAGAATAAACGTGTTGGTCCATTGTGAGAGGCAAATGTTAGGGCTAAAGTTGATTTTTGTATGTGATGACCAGTACTGCTTCACCATTGTTGAGAAGAATATCTTCAAGGTGCTAAAACTGAACCATATTTTGTATATTATGTTTTAAATGTATAGATTTGTTCTTGTAAAGCCTTACCTTGTACTGATCGGCGTATCAGACTGTTCATCCAAAAAAATTACAGAACAGAAATTACTTGTATGTAATGTACAGTAGAAATACCTTTTTGTTATGTACAGTCAAAAATGTTTTTATCTGTATCGGTTTGTTTTGGTGATCCGGAGGGAACTGCTGGATGAATATGACATTACAGTGTTGCTTTTGTATAGAATGTGTCTGGTAACCCTGTAATGCTACATTAGCAGTTAGAATAGGAATCAAAATGTTTATTTTTTTTCTTTTCGTTTTAAATTCTCCTTGGCACTGAAATATTAGAGGATTTGTTGTTCACCTCATTTAAGACGTTTTATTAATTTGATCTTTTCTTTCTCTTTGAAACTGTTTCACATAAATGTTTTTACAAACATGCTATACAAAAACAGCAGTTGAAAGCACATTTATGCGGTCAAATTGATATATATATATATATATATATAAAACAGGTTCAATGCTCAACAACAGTATATTGGTACAAATCCAACAATCAAAATGCAGTTCCTCAATTCCAGACTATGCAATTTCAAAAGAAAGCTGAACTATTTTAAGTTTGATTTATGAACCTTTTGTTCTTGTCAGGCCAAGGCATGGAAATCTTGTTTGTAGGTTGATTTAGGTTACTTGCATATTTTTGAGTTTTGGATATTTCTGGTTTTTGATTATTTCATTTTCTTTAGACACAAACACAACATGTTGGACAATTATAGTGCATTTTGAAATGTTTTTTAAAAGTTTTTATGAGTACAGCTGGTAAAACAGTAACAGTTTTACTCAAGCACAGAAGCTACAGTGTAGTTCTTATTTGATCCATTTTTATTAGATTTAATCTTTATAGTTACTAGCAAACTAACATGTATTGTTTTCCTTTTTGTGAAAGTATTCAATGTAGAATGCAAAGCAAGCTAAGCTGTTCGGTATATACTCAGCTTCAGTATACGTTTGAACATTGATCCAGATATGAAACTCCTCCTGTAGTGTTATAAAGACCTCAGTTGTCACATCTGATGACAAACCAAAGTGTCAGATGATAAATATTACCTGTGTTGTGGTGATGAATTCACCTGTGGAAATGCTTTTCTAATAATCATGTCAAACACAAGAACGTATTCTTTGGTATCCAAACAGTACAAAGAGTGAAGTTGCTTTGAGAAAGAATGTCACTTTTATTTTTATTCCACACAGTATGATTTATTCACGTAAAGTATGAATATATATATAGATTTGTTGAAATTTGTCATGATGAATGTTTATTTATTTATTTATTTAAATTGTTGACTGCCCTCGACAAACAGAAGTGTGATATACAGTAGTGCATGAACATTGCGATTTCATGGTAGCCTTTGAATTATATTGGGACTTGCATAAATAATAAATTGTGTTTGTAATATCTCAATAACGTCGAGCAGAACTGCAGGTTATGTTTGGATATTGAATATATAGTGTTTTAGCTCTCTTATGGCCTCAAACATTTATTCAGGTTCTTTGGTAAGACGTGGATTATTGTTTTCACTCAGTAAAATCTCAACATACATTACAATGTAATATAAGACTTTTATTTCATGCAACACGTGTAACTCGGACAGTGTAGTCGTTCCATGGAGGAGTCTGGATTGTCTGTTGTCAAAAGTGTGGTGTGTAAAAGACATCTCTGTTGTATGTATTAATGATTTTGCTATTTGCATCCTTGTGGAATGTGTAATTGAATGTTTTGTGTGTTTATCAATCGGTCTGTATTGAAAGTGAAGCACATCTAAACTCCCGGCTGTCGACACATGCAGGGAATGCCACTTGATAAATTTGCATCTGTTTCTTGTTGCATTTTTATTTTGCATCAATAATTAAGAAACTTATTTAAATATGTTACGAGAGAAATATGTTAAGAGAAATTACACGTTCAAAACAATTTAAGCTCTATGGAGAGGAAGTGTGGTATGTTGTCAATTAAAGAAAATGATTGAAACTCATCTCAGTTTTTAAAAACCACAATGCATTTTCAAAGGAAGTCAATGGGGCAAGACATTCTGAAGTTACGTCATCAGATTACTTTTTTCGAGTAAAGTAACAAATTACTTTTAAATTACAACAAAATATCTGAGTTACTTTTTCAGATGAGTTACTTTATTTTCCCATTTATCGCCTGACACTTCTTCTGCCACCATGTTGATAGAATGATAGATTGATAGATTTTAACTTGAATTAGTAATGTTACTGTTTGAACATAAACATCTGCAAAGTTACGACGCTCAAAGTTCAATGCAAAGGGAGATATTTTCTTTTACAGAAATCGCTTTTTAAGGACTACAACAAACAGCTGGTAGGGACTACAAAGAGCTTCTTCCCGGGTTGGTGACATCACAAACCCTAACTTTACATAAAGCCCGCCCCCAGTAACACACAACAAAGGGGTTGAGTCCATGTTGGGCTGCTTTAGAGAAGAGAAGAGTTGTTGTTTCTGTTTTTTACACTCCGGAAAAAGTTTGTCCTAAGGCTGACAAACCTAGAGAGGCTAAAATTAATTTTTTTAACACTGTTCCTGAACATTATAACCTCAACATTTGTCTGTGCGCTGCACATTTTACAGAGAACAGCTTCCAGAAGAGAGGACAAGGCAGGCTATATGCACAAAAGCTTCCCCTGAAAGACGTAGCCATTCCCATTTTGTCGAGACAATCTGTTGTTTATAGATCACAACTTGTAAGCGCGTCTTATTATTTGTAGTTGTGTTTTCTATTAACAGTTTCAATTATAAGATTTTTGTAGTTGCTATGGTAGCTATGATGTAATCAAAGGGCAAAGCTTTGCCTCCACTAGCCTGCTAAGTAACATTTCAGAATTAGAATAGCTTTTGTAAGACTATTCAACACACCTTTAATTATCCACCTTTAATTATCAATTATTTAATCAAAACACAGAAAATTATCCATGATTTTGTGATCGATTAAAAAAACAATGCCACTCTGAAACGTCCTGTGAAATCCGTGCTTGAAATCCGTTCAGCACAATCCTCTTGTTCGTTAACATTGTCAGGGTCTGAATCGAGCTCGAATTGTTTTGAAATTGGTTTGACGTCATTGTTAATATTTACATCTGAGTAGAGCTCGCGGTTATGAAGGGATGGGACATTTCCCGCTTAAGTGCTGCCAATCAAAACACACTGGGCCAACTAACCAATCACAGCACATTCGTATTTCGGAAGGAGGGGCTTCATCAAAAACAATGCGGATTTGAATTTGCATTTTCTTCATTCTGAGGTTTATTCATTTAACTCATGGTGTGAAAGGGCCTTAACATTTGCCGAAACTTTTTTTGTTCTATTATTAAAAAACAAGCAAAAAAAAAAAAATCCCAGATGAGAAAAATTAACACAAAAGTAACGTAACGTATTACTTTCTATAAAAAGTATCAAAGTAATGCAATTAGTTAATTTTTTAGGGAGTAACGCAATACTGTAACACGTTACAAATGACTTCCCCCAACACTGGCATCAACAATGTATGGAAGCTTGTTGCCGGCACAGAATTAAAAATAAAAAAGGTAATTGTGACTTTTTATCTCATGATTCTGACTGTTTTTCTTGCAATTGCGAGTTTGTATTTTGCAATATTTACTTTATTCTTGCAATTGCGCATTTATATCAAAATTTTCACTTTGTAACTCGCATTTGCGAGTTTAAATCAAGCAATTCTGTTCAAGTCAAGTCTTTTTTTTCCTCAGAATTGGACTTTATTGCAAGTTATAAAGTCAGAATTGTGAGATATAAACAATCAGTTGCGAGAAAAAAGTAAATGTTGCGAGATATAAACACGCAATAAAATAAACTTATATGCACAAACAAGATCAGTAAACAGTTTTATAAGACAGTCTTGTTAACACACATAGTCTTGTGCTTTCCAAACAATGTGTCATTTATTCAGTGCAATGCCTCATCTCATTGACAACCTTTCTAAGTGCATTACTGTACACATGATTTTGTGAACATCTGAATTCAAATCATTTTCTAATGAGTTTCTGATGCTGTCAGTTGGACTTCAACTTGTTTTGAACATGGAACATTTTTCGAAAATGTGATGTAGTTGGTTTGGTTTTGTTCATAATGTGATTTCCAGTTTGTTAATCAATTTTTCACCGCTGAAATTATAAATACCCTCGAAGGACAAACAGTTTATCACATTTGTGAGACCAAATATGAGACATTATAATATATATATATATTTTAAACCATGTATTAACAAAGCTGTGCAGGGCGACCCCAAGCAAAAGTATGTGTACGTACAGAAGACATTTGACCACATTTGATTTGTCAGTAAGGGGTGATTGTATTTACCCATAAATGTGTTTGTAAGAATATTCTCTTACTTGAAAGGTAGTTTAGAAATTAGTTGTCTGGTCAGGGTTTTTATTCTAAAGTATGTGTTTGAAAAGTTTTGTAGTTTATGTTTTCAGAGAAAAGGCTGTTTTTTACTTGTCAAACTGATTATAGTTTATTTTTGATTGGATCTATGGATTGTATTAGTGTCAATGCGTTTATTCGAATGTTAAAATGGATTCAAGAATCTAGGTATACATTTATTTTTTAATTTTGTGATGTGTTGTCTAAAGGTACGGAATCCGACAAGGTATATTGCGCTTTAGATATCTGACTGTTTCATTTGGCTGTATCTTTGATATGAAAAATCGTCTGTGTTTCAGTAGCTTTTACGATTTTATAATTCAAAAAAAGAGAGAGAAGCCCAAAAAGGATATTAAAAAACAAAACAAAAATTGTCTGTGTAATTTTGCATGGGTTGGGTTTGCCATAGTTGATGATTTAACAGCATAAAGGGTATTATGAAGATTCGGGTATATTTCGTTTTGTTATCCATCCTTTTTTTGTTATCAGGTGTTGGTCTTATTTTGTCTGGTGTTTTTCATAATTTAGATGATTTATTGTTTGGTTCATCATGTCAGATTGTGAATTATTTTCTGTGTTCTCGACTCCTCGTCGTCTCATGGTGAAAGTATCTGGTTTCATGGCTGCTCTTCAATAATCACCAGCAAACAAAAATCGATGTAATTTTATTGTTTTCAATTTGACGCAGGTCTTATGATACTGAAACTGAACAACTGTTTTTGTTTTGTTTTGCAATATTCCTACATCTCAGTCTTAACCTCAAACTGTATTTTAACGGACTAACATCAGCTGGCCGATACACACCGTGTTCATTGTGTGTTCAAGGCAGATCAGGGTAAATAACAGCATAGTTCATGTGTTTTATTTTGTAACACATAAAATAGAGTACAGTTGTCTCAGAGGGCAAATATGTCCTGCAGTGAGATGTACAGATATTTATTTTTTACTCCGTGTTTATGGATTTAGGGAATGTGCCAGATTTTCAAGCATTGCTTTTTCTTTTTGCTTTTTTTTTATAGATACATGCCATTATGAGTTCAAATCTGTTTATCGCTGTTCTGTTGTTTAAAATGTTATGCAACATCTAAAGTTTTGTTATGAAAATGATACAAATCTTATATGTATTGTACAGATTCCACTGAACAAGATACAAATGTACACGTGGACAGATGCTTAAATTTTGTATCTTTGTCATTTTAATACAATAAAATGTGACTGAAACGAAAACTGTCAACTATTAATTTTTCTACTTGCTTATTTGCTTTATATGATTTCTAAACAATTAAAGTTTATTACTTGAACACAGAATTTAGCCTAAATGGAACTAGCTTTTTTGTTCAAAAAAGTCAGTAGGCCTACATCATCAATCCTTTTTCCATCGTCTGTCTTAAAGTCCCCCTCTGGTGAAAATCAAGTTTTTAATGTTGTTTATATGTCTATGTGGTGTTTTTATTATGCTTTAAGACAAACCATGTGCAAACTCATAAGCACCATTGCTGAGTATTTTCTCCTTAAAACTGCAGTGAACCAAAGACAGTCTCAAAAATGCGGTTTGAAATCGCTGGTGTTTCTGACGTCACAAACTACCTTGTATCCAATCACGTCAACGTGCCGGCGGGCTTTAGCATGTCATTAACTATGCTGTGTGAAGCAGGGGAGTCTCAAGAGATGCCAGGCTATCCCAGTATTTTTTTCTGTTGATATGAAAAATCAGGTAGATTTAGCAATATAGCAAGTGTATAATGTATATGATGAACTATATGCCTTTCTCCACTGATGTTGTTCAAAGCGTTTGTGGTGATTATCAGAAGGCATCTGTCTGACTCTGAGATGCGAACAGGAACAGGTTTGTGTAACATTAGCAACACATTATTATCTGTTTGATAATGTAGTCAAGCAAAAGGATAATCATATTAATTACCGTTATGTGTCCGACATTGTAAAGAGCGATACCATTGTGGAGCGTTTACCTCAGTAAGTTGGCCAAGTGAATCTGCTAGCGGGGTAATTTGCATATTCATGGATCCACATATACTAACTAAATGAAGCACGGGTGTAGAGTTCAAGCTATTTTATGTTTAAGTATGTCATTTTTGTGATCAAAGATGGGGTTTAAGGGATTTTTTTTTTTACTACAGGGGACTTTAACCTGATTCACTATGGTAATAAGTATTATTATAAGTGTTAAATGAATAAATAAGAAAATATAAGTATCAAGATTGAGTGTCCACATCCTATCCACAAGTGCCTGTCTTCTGCATAATGGTAACCACAACATTCAAAAACAGAACCTCTTCTAAATGTCCAACATAACTGCACATAAAACACTAATATAATCTACAACATCTTTCCCTTCACTGAAAAACACATAAAATAACACTTACTCCTTACATCTACTCCCCTAATGTCCCCTGTTGCTAAGTCCCCTTGCAAAGCATGCTGGGAACTACAGATCCACTGCCCAGTTAGTAGTCAACAAAAATTATTCATGTACAGTAGTTTTAACCCAAATGAATTAAGTAAATTAGATTTAGCACATTTAATTAATTATTAACCTCAACAAAATAATGTTTGTACTGTGTACTGTGTTCTATAAATGGGTAATGCTACAGTAACGTCTTCAGCTAGTCGACTTGAGATCCTTTCCGTCTAGTAGTGAATGTTTTATGAGCAGTAGTGAAATCTCTCTCTCTCTCTCTCTCTCTCTCTCTCTCTCTCTCTCTCTCTCTCTCTCTCTCTCTCTCTCTCTCTCTCTCTCTCTCTCTCTCTCTCTCTCTCTCTCTCTCAATGAGAAAGAACCATATTCATCCTCACGGTCAGAGCCGAAGCACAACCTAAACAATGTTCTTCCGCAAAATGCATGCAGTTATGTTTTTCAACCACTAGAGGACCCTAGTTACCTTGCTATGAGAAACCGCCATTCAATGGTCATTTAGTCATAGTTATATCAGTTTTATTATAACCAATTGCATCATAAAAAGAGTTAATGCAAGTTAAAAACCGCAATAAAGTTCAAGGGGGGATCTGCTTCATAGTGCTGATACAATACAAAAACATCAAGTTGATTTAAAAAAGAGAAAATGTTGTGATAACAAATCATGAAAATATTTTTTTACAGTGTACAATTTAAAAGTTGCGTATCATTACCTCCATATGGTACTATATTATTTGAGACCTTTTTCTATGGAAAGTGAAAAGCCATCATCAGTATACAAAGCATTGACATAGGCATTTTATAATAAATGTGGAGGGTTTTATGAGCATGCTTTCGCTAGTGCAAATAAAAGCTGAAAACAACTGAAAACACATGATAATGTCTGCACCTGATGCTGTTTTGTCAAACCAAAATACTATAAAAAATCTGACTGGAGTCAGTTTTAGTTCCTCTGATCAGGTTTGTAATAGTCATTTCCTCTTTCTAAATCACAAACTGAACCACAAACACATGCACAGAGAAAGAGCCTTGTGACATTCACAGAAACTTAAAGGGCTCAAATCATATTTTTAGAATTTATTTTATTTTTCACTATGCACATTTTTTTTGCACCAAGAACAGTTTTCATTTTGCTTTTCATGTTTTTTTTTCTGTCGTTTCTTAAGACTTAAATGTAAACACTATTTTTGCATGTGAACTGATATCAGCACTTTGCTACATGGGCTAATTTTCATATTTGGGTGAACTATTTAAGCAAAATATAGGTATATAAGTATTGTTTAATATATAAGTATTATATAAGTACATATAGTAATATAAGTATTGTTTTCTGAAAAATATATCAAAATCAAGTGCGTTTATGTATAAAACAAGAACAATATCTGAAAAAAGGAGTCGTATGCCATTTTGCTTCTCTAGTGAATGTATCTTGATTTCAGCATGTTTAGATATTTGTTCCGGAAAACAAGAGACAAATTCGAAGTAAAACTATATTCCCCATGATATGAGCCTTTTACAGTTCAGTGCTATTTTAGAATTGATGTTAAATACTGTAAAAAACAGTATTTTTAAATAAAATACTTCAGTTCAGTTGAGTCTTAAACAAACTAAATTCATCCATAGTTGCAGCAGGCAGATTTTTTCGTCTCAGGTGTCTCTTTTTTAAGGGCGGCCCCAACGACTAACCCCTGCCACTCATTTCGGGTGGGTATTTTTCCTTTCAGGAAGAGGTTATATATCCCTCTGGCCAAGGTCTCAAACGCTTCACTGACGTTTATATTCTCCTTTGTAGACACTTCAAGATAAGCCACCATGTTGAGTTTTTTAGCCAGGGCTTCTCCTTCACTCTTCCTGACCTGTCGTCCCACAGCCAGGTCACACTTGTGACCCACAAGCAAGAAGAACATGGGATCTGGTTTCACATAGTCCAGGACTTCCTGATGCCAGC
Source organism: Meda fulgida (assembly GCA_030578275.1). Taxonomy (NCBI): domain Eukaryota; kingdom Metazoa; phylum Chordata; class Actinopteri; order Cypriniformes; family Leuciscidae; genus Meda; species Meda fulgida. The sequence goes on along the minus strand of CM060632.1, from coordinate 8,714,873 downwards.
TGCAAACACGATCAAACGTCTTTCGCTGTGAGACATCAAACATCAGAATGCAGCCCACAGAATTCCTCATGTAAGACTTACAGATGGACCTGCAGCAAAAAAAATAGTCAAAGTCATGTACGTTGAACATGATCAACATGTTTCAGCTGAGCAACTCTTAAAATGTACAGAAGACACTTAGTAGTTGTCAATTGAACTGTACATTTTTTTCAGGGCGGGTTTATTTTTTTTTATAGTTCAGTTTCCACATCAACACAAACTCTAAAGTCTATACTACAACTGAACATTTTCAGTTATTTGTAGGAAAAAAAGATATAGATAACCATGTAAAGCCTGACTTATGAAATAATAGATATATATAATAATAGTCCAACAGTGTACAAAAAAAATAGTCACAAGATGGCAGCAGCTGCATTTGTATGAAACAAGAGCAAGTCCACAATACTGGATGGCATAATTAAATAACTACACAAAATATTGATTTGACTGAGTTTTAATATTTTATTAGCTCACCAAAAGCAAAACTTCCAAGAAGAAAAAACGTTCACTGTAAACCCTAACACTCAAAATAATGAATTGGTTTGAGTAGGACAAACTTAAATTAAACTAACTAGTTCTGTCAAATTAACTTTGAGAAGCAATTTCTTTTTCTTTCAAGTACACAGAACTGATATATTTTAAGTAAACTGAACTGTTTAATTGTTTTGAGTTTTATGAAATGATTTCTTTTAATTTGATGAACTTAAGTTTAACTGAAACGGCTGAGATTTCTATTTCCCAGCATGCTTTGCCCATGACACTCGAAAGGGAGAGTAAATGCAAAAATTAAGTGTAATATAATGTTGGTTTTTTTTGCAAGATTAATGTTAAGTGGGAAATTTTAGTGATTAATGTTTTGTTTTTGCTAATTTAGAATAATTTCTGTTAATGTTGGTTTTAGGATAGTTACCATCATGGTGACAAGTGGTGCTTGGTTTGAGAGCAAGTATGGTAAAAACTTAATTTAGCTGCAGTCATACAGCAAGTGCTATAAGATTCTATTGTTAACATGTTAGCTAATCAGCAAATTAGCATTTATTGAACTAGCTTAATATAGCTAATTTATACGCATAAAACTTATCACATTGAGGTTACATAATAATATGAAGTTAAATGTATGAATTAGTGTACCTAAACATTTCAAGTTAAGAACAAGTAAAATGTATGAGTACTGCTTAAACTTTGAATTTCTTAATTTAAAACAATTAGGCAACTGATTGCCTTACATTTTTTGAGCTTTGCCAACTTATTTGGGTTTACAGTGTAGCAAGCGTATAGCGCTGCTGACTTCAGTAAGCAGGAGTGAGTCTGCGTTATCTGTTTTCAGAAGTTGTTATCTGGGAATACTGATGGATGGTGCGATTGACCAATCAGAATGAAGTATTCCACAGAGAGAGCCATGTAATAACTTATAAATAAAATGAATGAATGAATGTAGCATGCATATATATATATATATATATATGTGTGTTTTTATTTAAGGAAACCCTGAAAGGAAACAAAAGTATTAAACTAATTGTGGCCAATAAAAAAAGTTAAGAACTCTATAATATATATTGACAACATTTAAAACTTGTGTGACAACTTGCCCAACCTGACATTCATGAGAAATACCTGCCAGGTTCATGGTCTTGTAGTGTGTTTTGATTTAGTTCAATTCTGTTTCCCTGTCATGATTTGAACTGGTTTCAGGTCGTTCCCTAAGCTACTGATTCTATTCACCTGTTCTGCTAATTATTCCTATTAGTTGTCATGGTTATTTTGGTTGTGTTTGCTCCCCATGCTCTCCTGTGTTGGATTTTTGGATTAAAAGACAGTTTGAGTAAGAAATGAATAAGCCTCAGGCTAAAGGAAATGCACATCCATGCCGGTGCAGAGGGTGCAGCTCAAACAAATGAAGGAGAAGAAAGTTCAACACTCTTACTTTAACAATAAACTAAATAATAAATTCATATTATTCATATCGAGGAACACTTAATCTGTTTTTGTGCAAGTGAGATGAGTAAATGCATGCCCACATGTAGTCTAGAACTACAATAATCATGTTTACACAGCGCACACAACGCCTCTGCTCTTATGATTTCTCTCAACATGGGGACAGGAGAGGTCTCGGTCAATAGACAGCAAAGTAACTAAGTAATGCATTGCGTTACTAGTTACTTGAAAAAAGTAATCTGATTACATAACCTATAATGTGACCCCCCCCCCCCCCCCCCCCAACACTTGTCCAGAGTGCAGTGTCACTTTATTTTCTACTCTACCTTCAGCTTTTGAGTTCACATAAACTTTAAACATGTCTTACAAAAAGAAAATTGATTTAGTGAGCTGAAATCAACATAGAGTAAGAACAAAAAGCACAGAGGACCATCAGTTTAAACTATTCCTGAATAGTATCGGGAGCTTTTAGTTGACAAAAACTCACCTAAATCTTTCCTGGCCCGCAGTGTCCCACAGAAGGAGTTTAATCACAACATTAGGGACAAAGTTCATGTTATACACCTTAAAATCAATTCCCAGAGGAGACTGAGAGGAATCATCAAATGTTCCTTCAGTGAAGCGATGCAGAAGAGACGATTTCCCTACAGCCGAGTCTCCGAGAATGACTATCCCAAATCTCAAGTTCCACGGTATTGTTTCTTGCATTGTGAATGGCTTTGTTACGATGACAAGCAGCTCTGTTAGTGTTAGAACCACTGCTAAAACTCAGCTAAAGTCTTTTCTAGAGGCCTCACCCTCTGGTTACTGAACAAACAGGTTACAGGCACAAAGAGGGAGAGATTTGCAGTATAGTAATAGACACACACCTATTTCACAACAATAGTGGCCTGTGAAAACGTGGCATTACAAACTGAAATCTCAAACTGTTGCACAATAAGATACAGTATATCAGTGAGAGAATTTGATATGTACATGGTAAAAAAGATGTTCTTTACTAAACATTCTTAAATCAAGATATCTTTATTTGAGAAGCAAACTGACAAATGTCAAACTGATTAAGTCTTGCTTTCTGAAAAAAAAAAAGATCAGACGGGTGTAAGAAAAATAATCTTGTTTTCCCTTTGAATTAAGTTTATTTTTCTGACCCCATTGAGATTTTGCATAAACTCACTAAATTGATAAATTTTTCTGTTTTATAGACTTAAAATTTACGTTTTCCCCCAAAATCTTTGGAGTATGTCATCAAACAAATTACACTGACTATACACTTAGACTATAAAGTTTTTCATGTTGGCTGCAAGGCAATAAAAGCACGTCAGAATTTTAAAAATACCTTTATCCTAATAATGGTCTAAAATCTATAAAAACACTTACAATTGTTCCCTTAAAGATGTCATAACATGAAAAATCACATTTGCGTTGATCTTTTGTCATACAAGAGATCTTTTTACCATTAAAACATCCTGCAACTTTAATAGCTTAAAATGTCCTCCTCATTATAAACAAAGCATTTATTTAATCAAGCTGCAAAAATATATTTACATATGCCTGCTATATTTACATAAGCCTGCATCCAGAGCAAAACATCAACAAATATTTTTGTATCGTCGCACTGGTGGTGATCAGTCGTAATCAGGTGTCTCTTTTTTTAACACTAGATACAGTATTCAGACGCCCATTTACTCTCCACATGCTTGAGTCTCCCGACAACGGGACAAATGGAAGAGTAAATTGAAGTATTTATTTTGAAAGGCGTACCAGACTGCGTCAGAGGATTATATGCAGGACTTGACATCAACACCCGCCAACTCACCGAATGCAGTGGCGTGTAACGCAGTCACTACTAGCCACTTTGGCGGGTTGAATTTTATATATAATATATACATTTTTCAATTGTAGTCTTTTATAAAAAGCGTCTAATAAACTAGTGCAATGTAGTGTTGTCAAAAATATGGATTTTTTGATATATACCTTTACTGAAATATCTGAAATGCTTCCGATACTCATTTTCGCAGAATAGATACACGATACCAGCGTCTCTTTCTCGCTCTTTCATCTCTCCGACAGCGAGTTGGTGAGATGTTTTAAGTGAACGTAAACAGTTGAGAAAGAAATCGCATGTGTAACAGTATAATGGATCTGTGCGTCAGGTCTTAAAGTGACAGCAGCCTAATATATCTGCTGCCAAAATACGAGATGATATACAAAATATCTATAGTTTTACCCCATGTTATCAATGTCAAAATTGCAATCAGTGAAAATGCTGAGTGAGTAGTAACTGGGAAACCACAAGCCACTGTGGCTGGTGAGCAAAAAAGTTAATGTCAAGCCCTGATTATATGTTTGTTCTGAGCACAGCCAACTGTATTGGATCTGACCGCAGCTGCATCACAAACCGTGAGTAAATTATTTAATAATGCTTTGTCTGTAATTGACGGTCAATGTTTTGAAAACACTTACTCACGTGCAATAGCGAGTGGGCATTGATACTGTTTCCTATGCGTTAGCCAATCATAACAGTGGCCGTTTACTGAAAAGCCTTAAACTTGCCTTAAACTAAAGTAGCCGTTCCTTAAAAGGTCAGAATGAAGATTGAAAATAATTTTTCCGCATTTATATTTTTTGTGCCTAAAAAACTAACATTATAAGTGAACCTGAATTCCATGTCATGACCCCTTTAAGATAAAAAGACAGTCCCCTGTGTCCTGCTGTTAGCACAGAGAGAACCGCCGAGAGTTGATGTTCATCTTGGTGACCCCGATGACCTTGAGTGTCGAGGACAGGCCTAATCCAGGAGACATGGGAACGTCACATAAATCTGACATATCGTCTCGCTCCTCCAGCTCAAACGTAGCATCGTTCAGCATCTTGCGATGTTGGCTACACGTCTGCACAATTCTCTGGGTGTTAATATCAGTGCGCAGGTGCATTAGCTGATGTGCGAGCTGCTGGTCCTGTAAACGCATCTCAGCCTGCAATAAAAGGAATAAAAAAAGGTAAACGGTTACTGAAGCTTGAATATACATTAGAGAAACACTGATAAAACTTTCCCTGGCACTTTAAGTCAAGTCACCTTTATTTATATAGTGCTTTTTACAATACAGTGTTTCAAAGCAGATTAACAGAGATAACAGGAAAATAATGCAACAACGTTTGTTTCTGCTGTACAGCAGATCTATATTGATCTTTACATTGTTTATACCAGTTGGTGGCAACAAAAGTCTATAAATCGTCTCGGTTACTAATGTAACCCTCGTTCCCTGAAGGAGGGAACGGGAGACGTGACGTCGACGTGGCGACGTAATGGGATCACTTCAGGGAGCCCTATCAATTTCGAGTATCTACAGAACAAGCCAATGAACGTTGGCGTGCGTGAAAGCGTCACGCGCCCCCGCCCCGCAGCGCGGGTATAAACAGGAAGCGGGCGCACGCACTCATTGTTTTTCGCTGAGGAGCCGAGATTGAGACGGCCTTACAGCGATGGTCAGCAACCGTGGCGACGGGACGTCACGTCTCCCGTTCCCTCCTTCAGGGAACGAAGGTTACATTAGTAACCGAGACGTTCCCCTTCAGTCGCTCACGTTCGACGTGACGTCGACGTGGCGACGTAATGGGATCCCATGGAAAACGCCACGGTAGCTGCCACATCCAGCGCCCTACGGAAGACTCTCAGACCCCCAATGGCTGGGGCGGAAGACCTGCATAGAGGGAGTTCACTGCTGTTCCGTTAAACCCCACACAGTGGAACTCTTGGATAACACTGGGAAAGCGTGCCTTTCCAGGGGAGAGGGACGCTGCGGAGCCACATCCTGCCCGAAGGGAGGTAACATGTGGAGAATACACATATGGACTGGCCAGAGGGGCAGTGCAACATATGGAATGTCACTGGGGTGGCTCCAGTCTGAGAAGGGGGAGGCAGCACCAGACAGTGACGGCAGAGCGGAGTCTGCCAAGGGAAGACACGGGCTCACCGCAGGGAGCTGATCGCGGAAGAATACGCATATGGGATCGCCGCAGGGATCACCACATATGGAACCCAGCCTAGCACAAGTTAAACAAGCATACGAGCACTAGGCCTGGCGTCGGACGCTCCGCAACGTCTGACTGCCGAAGGGGTACGGAGGAACTCTACAGGGTTCGCCTGAGTGGGGAACTCGACTGGAGCAGAAAAGCGCACGTATCCGCTCCATGTGGAGGGGAGTGGCGTAGCAAGCCGACACAAGAGCGGGAACTTCGGTGTTACCGGCTGGTTGAAGCGAGCACACAGGAAGAAACCGGCTCAACACGTAGGCTATAAAACCTAGCGAACGTGTTAGGTGTCGGCCAGCCCGCAGCTCTACAGATGTCTGTCAGCGAGGCGCCGTGTGCCAGCGCCCAAGAAGAAGCGACACCCCTAGTGGAGTGGGCTCTCAACCCGGGCGGGCAAGGCACGCCTTGGGCTTCGTAAGCCAAGGCGATGGCATCCACTATCCAGTGGGCCATCCTCTGCTTGGAGACAGTCTTCCCTTTCTGCTGACCTCCGTAACAGACGAAGAGCTGATCTGAGGTCCTGAGGCTTTGAGTTCTGTCCACGTACAGGCGCAGAGCGCGGACGGGACAGAGAAAAGCCAGGGCTGGGTCTGCCTCCTCCGAAGGCAGCGCTTGCAGGTTCACCACCTGGTCCCGAAAGGGAGTGGTGGGAACCTTGGGCACGTATCCGGGCCGGGGTCTCAGGATCACGTGAGAGTTAGCCGGGCCGAATTCCAGGCACGATTTGTCGACCGAAAATGCATGCAGGTCCCCTACCCTCTTGATGGAGGCCAATGCAACCTGGAGTACTGTTTTACAGGACAGAATTTTTAACTCTGCTGACTGCGAAGGCTAAAAGGGTGGTCTCTGAAGTGCCGAAAGGACCAGAGACAAATCCCAAGAAGGTAAAGAGAGCGGGCGAGGAGGATTTAGTCTCCTTGCCCCCCTCAGGAACCTGACGATCAGGTCGTGCTTTCCCAGTGACTTACCTTCAACTGCATCGTGATGTGAGGCGATAGCGGCAACATACACTTTAAGGGTGGAGGGAGACAGCCTTCGCTCCAACCCATCTTGCAGGAAGGAAAGCACGTCTCTGACCGAGCAAGATCGGGGGTTCTCCTCATGAGAAGAACACCAATCAACGAACAGGTTCCACTTCAACGCATAGAGGCGCCTCGTAGAGGGGGCTCTAGCGGAAGTGATGGTGTCAACTACCGCCTGGGGTAGGTCACCTAGAACCTCCGCGTCCCGTCCAGGGACCAGACATAGAGTTTCCAGAGGTCTGGACGCGGGTGCCACAAGGTGCCCCGTCTCTGAGAGAGCAGGTCCTCTCTCAGAGGAATGGGCCAGGGAGGGGCTGTCGCGAGGAGCACCAGTTCCGGGAACCAGGTCCGGTTGGGCCAATACGGCGCCACTAACAAGACCTGCTCCTCGTCCTCCCTGACTTTGCACAAGGTCTGTGCAAGAAGGCTCACTGGGGGAAACGCATACTTGCGTAGACCTGGGGGCCAGCTGTGTGCCAGAGCAACCGTGCCGAGGGTCCCCTCGGTCAGGGAAAAGAACAACTGGCAGTGAGACGTGTCCGGGGCGGCAAACAGATCTACCTGTGCGGTCCCAAAGCGCCTGAAAATCAGCTGGACCACCTGGGGATGGAGTCGCCATTCTCCTGGTAGCACCTGCTGCCGTGAGAGCTCGTCGGCTGCACGGTTGAGCAGGCCCGGAATATAAATGGCACGAAGCGACCTCAGATGCTTCTGACTCCAAAGGAGGAGATGGCAGGCGAGTTGTGACATGCGGCGGGAGCGTAGACCACCCTGACGGTTGATGTACGCAACGGTCGCAGTGCTGTCTGTACGGACCAGTACATGCTTGCCTAGTAGCGGCGTTTTGAAGCGGCCCAGCGCAAGATGAACTGCTAACAACTCGAGGCAGTTGATGTGCCAATGCAGTTGAGGCCCCGTCCACAGACCTGAAGCTGCATGCCCGTTGTACGTGGCCCCCCACCCGGTGCCCGAGGCATCCGTGGTGACCACAGAATGCCTGGACACTTGTTCTAGGGGAACACCTGCCCGCAGGAACGAAGGGTCCGACCACAAGGTGAGAGTTTGGCGACAGTGCGGGGTCACTTGGACCCGGCACGAGCCGCTCTGCCACGCCCATCTCGGGACTCGACCGTGGAGCCAGTGTTGAAGCGGCCTCATATGAAGCAATCCGAGCGGCATTACCGCGGCTGCAGATGCCATATGCCCCAGGAGCCTCTGAAAAAGTTTCAGTGGTGCCGCTGTTCTGCGTCTGAGAGTACTCACGCAGTTCAACACTGACTGGACGCGGGCCTCGGTGAGGCGCGCTGTCATGTTGATCGAGTCCAGCTCCATACCGAGAAAAGAGATCCTCTGCCCGTGAGTTTGCTCTTTTCCCAGTTGACCCGAAGCCCTAGGTGGCTGAGGTGACTGAGCACCATGTCCCTGTGTTCGCACAACTGCTGTCTCGACTGGGCAAGAATAAGTAGTTGAGAATGCGAACACCACTCTCGCACATGGGAGCAATGGCCGCCTCCGCGACTTTCGTGAAGACACGGGGCGACAGGGCCAGCCCGAAGGGTAAGACTTTGTACTGATATGCCCGCCCCTCGAACGCAAAGCGAAGAAACGGTCTGTGTCGAGGGAGAATCGAGACATGAAAGTACGCGTCCTTCAGGTCGATCGCTGCAAACCAATCTTGGGGACGGATGCATTTGAAAATGCGTTTCTGCGTGAGCATCTTGAACGGCAGCCTGTGAAGGGACCGGTTCAGGACACGCAGGTCCAAGATTGGCCGTAACCCACCGCCTTTCTTGGGTACAATGAAGTACGTGCTGTAGAAGCCGGTCTTCATATCGGCTGGAGAGACCGGCTCGATCGCGTCCTTCGCCAGTAGGACTGCGATCTCTGCCCTGAGCACAGGGGCACTGTCCGCCAGAACACGGGTGAACTGAATGCCCCTGAAGCGCGGGCCGCCGGGCGAACTGAATCGCATAGCCGAGTCTGACAGTACGGATGAGCCAGCGGGACAGGCTGGGAAGCGCTAGCCAGGCTCCCAGACACCGCACAAGCGGGACCAACGGGACCAAAGACGTACCCGGGGTGGGGCAGCGCGGCGGAATGCAGGGACTCAACTCGGACGGCATAGCGGCCCGGAGTGGGGTCTGGGTGTGAGGTGCGACACATACCTGCTTCCGTCGAAGGGCAGAGTGAGTGTGCGGAGGCATCACTGCGTCCGGGACACAGCCACTGCTGCTCGCTGGCGATAGAAGAGGGGCCTGAGGGTGACAAGGCATAGCGTCGTCGACCGCCAAGAAATTTCAGAAATTGCTCTTTCATTGAAATTGTGGGTACCACTGGGGCCAGTGGTGGAACAGAAACAAAAGGAAACAAAAGATTCTCCGCCCGGCCCTCCACCGGGGGAAGGAGCGGCGCGTTCACCATCTCCTGAAGAGCAACTTGATCCACCTCCGGGTCGCCCGTCTCAGGGACGTTTGCACCTCCGCTTGCCACCTGGCTTGGCAGCGGCCTGGACGGGCGTGGTCGGCTTCCTGCGGCTTGCTCCACGCTGAGGCCTAGACGAAGCCTGCTGCTGAGGCTTCGCGGGAGCGGAGGACGCCGAAGGAGGCCGACCTCGGCGACAAGTAGACGGAGGGACTGGAGCTGGCGGACAGGTGGGAGCAGCAGCGGTCCGCCGGGGCAGGATGTGTCGGATGGCCTCCGTCTGCTTCTGGGCGGCCGAGAACTGTTGGGCAAAGCTCTCGACCGCGTCGCCGAATAACCCAACCTGGGAGAGAGGGGCATCCAGGAACCGATACTTGTAAGTGTCCCTCATGTCAGCCAGGTTGTGCCAGAGGTGGCGCTCCTGGACCACCAGGGTGGACATCGCCTGACCAACGGAACGTGCGGTTTCTTTCGTCGCCCGGAGGGCGAGGTCAGTTGCCACACGGAGCTCCCGGAAGAGCTCTGGATCAGAACCACCCTCGTTCATGTCCATGAGCGCCTGGGCCTGATGGACCTGCAGAAGCGCCATGGCATGGAGAGCGGAAGCAGCCTGTCCACAGGCTCTGTAAGCCTTCGCCGTAAGACCGGACGAAAACTTACATGCCTTGGACGGGAGGCGTGGATTGCCCCGCCAGGAGGAAGCGGACGCTGGACACAACTACATCGCAACAGCACGCTCCACCGGCGGAACATCCACATACCCCTTAGCCGCCCCACCGTCGAGGGTGGTGAGGAGGGAGGAGCCACTAGGGCGGCTTCTGGCACTATACGGCGCCGTCCACGTCCTAGTAAGCTCCTCATGCACTTCCGGAAAGAAAGGTACCGGGGCGGCGCGCTGAGAACCAGCACGGCCCGCCCCGAGAAACCAATCGTCCAACTGGGAAGGTTCGGGACGTGGTGGAGGGTTCCACACAAGCCCGACCTTCTTGGCGGCCCGGGAAAGCATAGCCGTCCATTCTGGATCGGACTCGGGCAACGCTACACGCCCCGAAGGGGGCAACGCAGCCGAATCCTCATCTCCAGAGGAACGAAGCTCCCCCTCCGATGCTGCAATCGACATCTGATCGTCAGGTGGAGCCCCAAAGGAGACGAGTGGTCGTCCAAGAGAAGGACCAGCACGCTCGTTTGAAGGCTCCAACGGCGGTAGCGCTTGTGAGGCGTGAGGGGCCCATGGAGATTGCCTCGCCGGGGTAGCCCTCACGTTAATCCTCAGATCACCCTGGTCATGCACAGAAGTAGGTCTATTCTGAGGTCCAGAATAGACACTAGATCGGGGCATAGGCGAGGGGACTGCACCTCCCTTGAGGTAAGCGAGTCTCGATCTTAGCGCTATCATAGTCATATTCCCGCAATGGGAACATGAGCAATTCACAAAAGCTGCCTCAGCATGCTGAATTCCCAAACACCCCAAACACACATGCAGCTATTGTGGCCGTCGCCTGGCGCCAGGGTATGACCGCATCCAGAAACGCACAAGCGGAATGACATCCTGAAAAGGACGCAGGGTCACGCTTGTGTTGCTCTTTTAGTAAAAAATAACAAACAGGAAAAAATAAAATAAAAGCTCTTTTAGTGCTGAAGCACCCAGGGATGGCCGCAGTGTAATCGGGGTACACTCTCAATGAGGAACGCCCACGAGACCGACACAGTCACACACACACACAAACCAAGCTGTGAAAATGCTCGCAGCCACCGCTGATCGCGCCGTCACACCAGCACTGGATAGAGCCTTCTCCTTTCCCGTATTTAGCAGTCTGTAGCTCAGAAGTCGAGCTCGGCTCCGAAGCGAAAGACAATGAGTGCGTGCACCCGCTTCCTGTTTATACCCGCGCTGCGGGGCGGGGGCGCGTGACGCTTTCACGCACGCCAACGTTCATTGGCTTGTTCTGTAGATACTCGAAGTTGATAGGGCTCCCTGAAGTGATCCCATTACGTCGCCACGTCGACGTCACGTCGAACGTGAGCGACTGAAGGGGAACAGTGATTCCATCAACAGCAATGGAACTAAAAGTTGTGAAAACAGTTAATCAAAAAGAATGCTTCAGATTTATATGTATAAATTAATATTTTTGTGTGTATATATATATATATATATATTACTTTTTTACAGCAAGGACATTAAATTGATCAAAAATGGCAGTAAAGGCATTTATAATGTTATAATTTTTTTCTATTTCAAATAAATTATGCTCTTTTGAACTTATCAAACAATGTATAATCTTTTCTACAGCACAACTGGTTTCAACTTTGATAATAATAATAATAAATGTTTCTTCAGCAGCAAATAATCATATTAGAATGATTTCTGAAGGATCATGTGACACTGAAGACTGGAGTAATGATGCTGAAAATTCAGCTTTGCCATCAATAATAAATTATATTTTAAAATGCAGTATATTCTAATAGAAAACAGTTATGTTGAATTGTAATAATATTTCACAATATTACTGTTCCACTTTATTTTTGATCAAATATATGTAACCTTGGTGAGCAGAAGAGACTTCTCAATTAACTTTTGACTGGTAATGTACTGTATATACACACTTTTATATATTTGTTTTATGTTTATATATCGTTTAATGTTTTTTTTCCCCCACAAATACAACAAAGCAGTTTTATTTACCCGTTTATAATTCATTTAAACAGAAACCAAAGTGAAAAACTCACCAGCTCTTTCTTGAGCCACTCCAATGCTTGGTCAATACTTCCAAATCCCAGTCTGTTCCCTGATGGTTGCCTCACTACACCAGCTTCCAGTGACGGCTTGGCCCACTGAAGAGGACCTGATGTCTTTTGTTTGTCCGTGTTACCCGGTGTCTCTGAGACTCTGTGGCTCTGCACGAGCATGTTCTCCAGATGAGCTCTCCAGTCCAGGGAAGACGGCTTTCTGGTCTCGAGCTTCAGCTTTTCAGTCAAAGCCTTCAAACTGGAGAGGGGGTCGTCCTGCGCTGCAGCAAGGCTTTCTGGGCTTTTTAAGGGTTTATCTGCATGTGACACTGCCATCGGCTTTAGGGACATTTCCTCTACACTTGCAGGGAAACTAAAAATCATTCACTGGAAAAGTGGGAACAGTTGGCAGACCAACATCACTGTTGGAAATTGTTCAAGAGACCTGGATGGCTCCAGCAATTGTCCCGGGTTTAAAGCCAAAATATGCACAGATTTAATGGATGTTCAAAAATGCAAATATCTTTTGTTTTGGAGAACTTTCATAACACAAACATTAGTTATGATTTATCATTAAAGACGATGTGTTTATAAAATGGTGTCAATGTTCTTTCTAGAGGCTCTCCAAACAAGAATTGCAGATGTCTCACTCCTGAGACTCTTGAAATTATGATTGTGATCTGAAATATAATAGAAACACAAATTCATCATACCATGCAAAAAGTGAATACAGAAATCTACTGTATGCTTAAATGTGATAAACTATCTTATAATCTACAAATCGTCTTGTAAAAGAAACATACCTGTGCAGTTCTGTAATGAGGACAGTTTATCAACTAACACTTGTTTTACCAGTTAGTCTTCTTTAATATCTACTTCCTTGTAACTTTGTTCTGGACTCATCAATGACTTGAGGAATGACAAGCACCAATCCTGGATTAGAGGGAGCAAACAGACACCAAGACAATGGGTCGATATATCTTAGAAACAAACCGTTGTGTAAAGTATTTGAGTGAATGTAATCAGTGACGATACTTAAGTATATTTTTGGCTGCTTTGTAGTTTGACTGAGTATCAAGGATATAAACAACTTGTACTCTTAAGTTGACTACATTTTTTGAATAAGTATCTGTACTCTTTACTCCAATACATTTCTGAAGATTAAAGCAATTACTGGTCACATTTTGCATGGCACTTAACTTTCTGCAGCAGTTTATTTCTGCCACACAAGAAGTGATATCGCCATCTTCAGGGCATTGAAGGTACTATATCTTGTGCGTTTTGCCCTCACTCACCCAAACTTGTCAACAAGGCTACTTTAAGTGAGCGAGTGCATTATTATTAGCAGGTAGTTGTGAATCACAGGTGTTTTATATATGAGATGAGGATATGAACACAGACGCTGATGAAGCCGAAACCAGCATGTACAGTGCAAATAGGCTTGGAATATAATATTGTACCTAACATTATTTTATTTATTTGTTATATTGAAGACAGCTTTTTGAAGGATATTGGTTTACTTAAGCCCTTTTTGAGCGCTTGAGCTCAACTGAGACTTGAGTGTAAGAGGCTGTTCTGTCAACCTTCATTTATTGCAATTTTGAGGTGTTCAGTTTTATTTCGATCTTAAAAAATAAACATGTGATTACTTTCCTCACAAATCAACTGTTTCTTGTTTTCCACTGGCATGTCTCTTAGGTGTTGAGACTAGCGCATATTTAAGCCTACATTCAGTACAAGCAAAACAATGTTAAAATCAGATACTCTAAGACTTTTACTCAAGTGGTATCGAAATTGGTTACTTGTAACTTGCAACGGAGTAAATTTCACTGTAAGTTGTCTGTACTTTTCCACAAGAATGGTTTTCTGGTGCTCTTTGCACTTCTGGAAACAAACATGCAATTTGTTCTAGATGCATTGGACAGAAGAAACCCAAATTGCCATCATATGACGCAACATGAATGAACAGCTTTTTGTATTAATAGATTAACCGATTCATTGTAGACTGCACAAACTATTTCATATGTATTGATTGAATATATGTGTTGAGAATTTTGCCTATGCTTTTTACACAGGTGATTTGAACAATTATATTGTGCACTCCATTATGATCAGGAGATTCCAACATACACACACACACAAAAAAAAAATTATATATATATATATATATATATATATATATATATATATATATAATTCACTACACAAAAAATATGTTTTTACTCAGTATTTTTTGTCTTGTTTTCCAGTACAAGTATCTTCACTCTAAAATCAAGGGATAGTTCATCCAAACATTTCAATTCTAATTCTAAATTCTAAAACAAGACTTAATATCTCAAGTAATTTTTCTTCTAAATGTATCTTGTTTCAAGAATGTTTCGATATTTGTACTGGAAAACAAGACAAAACCACTCAGTACGAAAACAATGTTTTGCCATGTTGGAGAACATTTTACAAGAAAACACTGTTCCAGTTTTTCTACTCCAAAATGTCATGTTACTAGCCATTTCTTTGTAATTATTTGTAAAAATGTACTAGTAATTTCTGAGTGAAAATTGTTTCAAAGTAAATCCTACACCATTTTCATTCAGTCCTCTAGTGACAGTATCACTTAAGGGTCATTTTAGGATTGGTTCCAAATAATGATCAAATTAAATTAGCATTCTTTTAGATTTTTTTGACAAGTTTGTTCCAGATTTAGGGACTGAAGTTTTAATTATCACATGATCACATCATAAAAGATCTAAGTCTTCACATATATGTCATATATAAACAGATTGTTTACATGTGATATCAGTCCCAATCTGCTGGACTCCATATTCCTGTTGAGGTTGAGCAGTGGAACTAGGACACAGCAGCAGATGCCTGCTAAACTGGGAATCCCTCGAGTCCCACCGTCTCTGTGCGATTCTAGTTCTCGCCATCAACCAGAGCACGCAGACTTCACCAAACAAACTCCTAATCTGGCCCTTAAGCTTTTATCACATCATATCATAGCCTCACATTGTGTACGTTCTGTTCTGGTCCTTTAATAGTGACTGACTGTCTACAAAGCTGTGTGAGTTTATGGACCTCACTATATTAGGAATTCATGATGCTTGGAGGACCAACTGGTGAAAAAGTTGGCGAACTAAATGTGGGAAATGTAATGGATGGAATGGCCACAAAACGTTTCCCGCTGTTCAGTGTTTTTTTCGATGTTCTGATTCATAGAAAAGTCATCATAATGCTGAGCAACGGGATGCTGTCCATCAAAAAGAAGATCTGTGTTTTGGCGTTGAATGTAATGAGAACATGCTGAGTATGTGTTGACACTTTTCATGATGCCAAAACCACTCAAATGAGGGAATCTCACAAAAACTGCCAAGAATAGTTCACAATTCATACCAAATTAAATATATATATATATATATATATATATATATATATATATAAATATTTTAAAATTTTATTTGTATATAATACATATATTTATACAATAAAAAACATGTTAATTCGGTAACACTTTATTTTACAGTGTCATTACATGTTACATTTAGTTTGTATAGTTATAACTATAAATGATGCATAATTACATGCAACTAACCCTAAACCAAACCAAGTCCTAACCCTGTAGTAAGTACATTTAGTTACATACAGTACCTGAATGTATAAATTCAGTGTAACAAAGACACCTTAAAACAAAGTGTAACCATTTATTATTTTACAGGTAAATTTGAATATTTAAAATATAAAAATAACTTCTTAATAGTACTATTTTATAATATTTCAATAATATTATTTTCATTAAAAAAGGTCAATCCCAGAGTATGACAGTGGCATTATAAATGAAAAAAAAAATATATTTTATAAAATATTTTAAATATCATAATTGCGCTGCTATGTAAATATTATTTATGTTTAAATATTAACATTTCATTTTAATAATATTTTATTATTCATATAATTGTAATAATACAACTTTTTTTTAATTACATTTAAAAATGTTTTATTAATATAATTTTAATTTAACAAAAATTAAACAATATTTTTCATTAAAAAAATAATAATAATACAGAGTGCATATGACAATGACAATGACAATGACAATATGGAAGGCTGTTTCTCTCTCTCTGTCTATGGCACCTTGATCCAAAACAGGTGGAAAGAATATTTAGATATTTAGATAATATTTACCTGCACCTGATCTATGTGTGTAGTTTAGGAAGAAGATCATTTTAGTTCAAAGAACAGCCTTGATTCATACACAGATCTCTCTAAAAACTTTAACCCATATTTACTTACAGGGTGAAAAGCTCGTATGCAGCCGTGACGACATTTCTACAAATCCAGTAACAGAGGAAATATTGAGGGGAGAAAGAAAAAACAAGACAAAATTAGAACTGCGTTTCAATAACAGCGCTCGTGAAGACCACGTCTACTGATCCCTCGTTATGTAATTATAGAGATATGAGCAACAAAAATGTTTGAATAACAACCTACCTTCACCAAACCGCCTATAGTGAGTCAAACCCCATCCTCTGAAAATGAACGCGAACGTGCCGCGTCGCGTAAGCGAGGTCTTTCATTGGTCGACTGGGTGCTGATGTCAGTTCAGACAGACGTCGCGCTTCGCTTATTATAATATGAGCGCTCTGATTGGTCGACGTCGGGATTCCATCGCTTGCAGTGTGAGCGTCGCGTCATACAGGAACGTTTTGTGCGTCAAACGCAGGGCGTCCATACAGACAAGAAATTAATGTTCCTATATTTTTTTTGCGTCCTGCAACACAATGTAAACACAATCACCACTTTAAAGAGGTTCAACACGTATTTCTGTCAGCGAACGCGGCTTATTTTAAAGGACGCGTTTTTTTAAAAAGTGCGCAATTGTCAATAACACAAGTTGCCACTTAAGCGCTAGATTTGTTTCGAAAGTGAAATGTTGCTTAGACACAAACTTTTAAGATTTCAGTGTGATTTTTATTTTTATTCATTATCCAAAAGCTAAAAATATGACAATGTTACCTTTGAAGGAGAAAAATGATTATCAATTGTTCCAATTTTAGACCATTCTGAAATGGATGCATAATTTCCACGTTTATTTGTGCTCAAAAAAGTGTCGGATGTAAAAAAAAAACAAAAAAAAAAACAAAACACCAAGGTGCTGAGAGCGAAGAGCACCTGCAGTGGGACGTCCCTCGCATTCATTGGTTGATCGATCTGTCAGTCATAGAATGACGTCATGTGGGCATTGTGTTTGAGGAAGCGCAAGAAAGAACTGAATCAAGTACAGAATATATCTGACTTTATAAAACACCTCGACATTATCGAAAAGTTTAATGTGACTGGAGTTAATATAAACGCTTTCCAACGTCCCGAGTTGAAAGGTACGTTATTGTTTCGTCCTTTTCGGCTTTTCTGAATTCCTTGATGGCTAAGTTTGGCCAAAAAACGTAATGTGCCACAAGCAGTAATGTGATCAGCGGTATTCAGTGCTGCTAGACTAAAATTTTTTCCTTGTTTGCTCTTTTTGTGGTTTATTTTTCACTATTTTCCATCGAAAGGACCGAGAGACGTTATACAGATTTTCATTACATTATGAATTAGTTTTAATCCTGTTGATTATTGATCAGCTCCAGTAAGTGTGAACCAGTGTATGCACCTGCTCAACATTATGATTTATTTTTAGAACCACATTTGTCCTCTGTCGCTTCCTGTATCACTTCTTTGTTACTTACAGCACATAAATTACATAGAAGTTAAACACGGAAATTATTTACAAGTTCTATTCTATTTCTAGTGCATATAGGCTACTCTCGTGGTTTACATAAGCGTCTGCACTTTGACATATTTACACAACTATCATATATATATACACTTATATATTTCTCACACATGTAAATATTGTGAATGAATTTATTTGACATATTTTATTCCATGCTTTTAATTTACTCTTTGTATTTGTACCTGTATTTGGATTTAGTGCTGTATAATGCCTGAGCCTCACAATAAGCATTTCTATGTGCAACCTGTCACTGACATCTGGTGCATGTTACAAATAAACTTGAAACTTATTATATATTCATTTATTTGACTTATAATATGTAATACAATTGATATGTTATTTATTCTTTTTTAAAGTCCCCCTGTGGTGAATATCAAGTTTTAATGTTGTTTATATGTCTATGTGGTGTTTTTAATATGCCTTAAGGCAAACCATGTACAAATTCACAAGTCAACAACATTGCTGAGTATTATCTCCTTAAAACGGCAGTGAACCAAAGACAGTCTCAAAAACACGGTGGGTGTAGAGTAACATTCAAGCTATTTTAATGCATGACAAAAATTGTCAAGGAAAAAACATTTTGGCGATAAAATGTGAGTTTTAATTGATAAAATTATTGACAACAGGTGGACTTATGATATGGAAAGTGTTATTAACATAACATTTATCAGGTGAAAAATCCACTAAACAACCGGTCCCAGTATTGACTAACAATTGTAGTTCCTTGTGTGTAGAGCTGCTAGAAATCTTGATTTCTGATTTTTTAAATATGATTTGTTCAATTAACAGCACTTTTGACTGCTGGAAATTGTGAAAAGTGAAATCACATGTCCAGAAATAAAGTAGGTTTTAATATAGATTGTAGGATGGTTTGACAACACTAGACTTTAACACAACTTTAACTTTGGATGTAAAAAATAATAAAAATAAATGATTTAATTCTGATTATTTTGTTAATCGAATAATCCGTTGGTTATTTCTTTAAATAATCAATAAATCAGCTGAAAAATAAAACTGTATTAAAATATTTTTTTTTAGGGTTGTGAAAAGATTAATCATGATTAATCGCATCCAAAATAAAAGTTTGTTTACATAATATATGTGTGTACTGTGTATAATTATTTTGTATATATATATAAATATACACACATGCATGTATACATTTAAGAAAAATGTGTCATTTATATATAAAATATTTATATTTATATATAATATAAATTATATATAAATATATACAGTATATACATGCAAATATTTCTTAAATATATACATGCATG
Organism: Meda fulgida; assembly: GCA_030578275.1. Taxonomy (NCBI): domain Eukaryota; kingdom Metazoa; phylum Chordata; class Actinopteri; order Cypriniformes; family Leuciscidae; genus Meda; species Meda fulgida. The sequence goes on along the minus strand of CM060632.1, from coordinate 8,695,653 downwards.
TGTGTGTATTTATATATACAAAATAAATATACACAGTACACACATATATTATGTAAACACAAACTTTTATTTTGGATGTGATTAATCACGATTAATCTTTTCACAGCCCTTATTTTTTTTAAATAATTAATTTGAATAAATGTACGAAATTATACCAAAACCTGTCCTTTGTTGTCCTCCAAACAGGGTGCAATTTAAAGGCATTCACAAATTCACAAATATAGTGAAGGTATCTATATAGACTATGCGCAATTAAACATTGCTCAATTCTTTTCATTATCAATTTTATTGATTAGTTGTTGCAGCACTAATACTAACCCTAACATGCTTTTTTGTTGTTGATTATGTGCAAGTGTTGCATGCGCTGTATATGTGCAGTCAGTAAAGTTCAGGGTGGGTTGGTAATGGTTTGTAACAGTCACAAGTTAAATAGCATTGTAGACCGCTGAAAAGAGCGTTTGTTAGGGAGGGCTTGTGGGTAAAAAATCATGTAATTATGGGACTTTAACAAAAGATAGTCTGTCTGTTATAATTTGCTTTTGTTTATTCACAGTGCAGAAAGTGATTTCCACATTCCCTGCCACAGGATGCAGATCAGCGTTTATCTGTACGCTCTCATCGCCTGTAGTGGATTAACTCTTTCAGCACTAGAGAATGGCAGTGATGCGCCGGCACTCCTCCTGGTGTCTTTTGATGGCTTTCGAGCAGACTATCTAAACAAATACTCATTTCCCAATCTCGAAAAGTTCTTCTCCGATGGTGTCCTTGTACGTGAGCTAACCAATGTGTTCACGACCAAAACCTTTCCCAATCATTACAGTCTCGTCACAGGGCTGTACGCGGAGAGCCATGGGATGCTTGCCAGTATTATGTATGACCCAGTGTCGAAAAAGCATTTCTCTATTCAAAATGACACTGACCCTTTCTGGTGGGACGAAGCCATTCCCATCTGGGTGTCGGTGGAGGAGAACGGATACAGAGCAGCATCTGCTATGTGGCCAGGAACAGATGTGAATATTCATAACCACACATTAAAATACAAATTTAAATACGACTCAAAGGTGAGCTTCCAAGCAAGGCTGGGAAACCTCACACAGTGGATGATGGAGGACAGATCTGTTAAGTTTGCCACTTTGTACTGGGAAGAACCCGACTGGAGCGGCCACAGGTATGGCCCGGAGAACACCACTGAGATGGCCAAGGCTTTGAAGGAGGTGGATAGTCACATAGGTTTTCTGATGGAGCATCTCAACAAAACAGGATTATGGGGGAAAATAAATGTTATCATCACTAGCGATCATGGTATGACCCAGTGCTCTCAAGAGCGTCTTATTGAACTGGATAACTGCATCAGTCCGAGCAGCTATACAGTAGTAGATCTCACTCCTGTGGCTGCCATCATTCCTTTGGAAGGTAATATTTGTCATTGATACTCCATTTAAATCATTTTTTTTAATTAAAAAAGTCTGACACCATGAACTGTGATATATAAAAATATGCACTGCCCGGTCAAAAAAATCTGTTTGGATTTAAATAGGCAAATGCTTCTTAAGAGTCTATGATTTGATCATTATTGCAGTGAATATTATGTTTCTATCATGTTATATGTTTGGCAGCAGTTCTTCTAACCCTAATGAATTATTGATGGAGTTTGTAGCTTTTCATTTTTTAAACAACAAGTACGAAGACGCATCATGGCCATATTCCAGGAGGACAATGTCAAGACTCAAAGAATGTTAACTGTTAAGGAGTGGTTGGGAGGAGCATGAAGAATCATTTTCACACATGAATTAGTGGAAATGTTGGAAATAATGTTGATGGAACCTCTTGATGGAAATAGATGTTGTGAAAATTACGTTGTCAAAATCATTCCAGTTCACATGGTTACGCGGAAGCGGTACATAATTCTGTATTATACATTTTTAAGGCAAGACAAGTAATTTGTTGAGGTCAATTTGTAAAGAAAGACTACACACCTGCGCACATATAACGCACATACCTATAGACTAAACACCTAATACGCATGTGCACGTTGTCAGCGTTTTCACAGGTTTGCCTTTTTACAGTTTGCACTGTTGTTGTGTGAATGAGCGGGCCGGAGCGCGTTAAGGGTTTTCTGTTAGAACAGTGTCGTGTTAGCGGCCCCTTAGTTAATATCTAAAGATCTTTGCAACGGAAGTGAATCAATCAAAACTAAGTTTAGCTGGACAATAACTTTATTCTAGAGCTGCTGTAAAGCCTCTCTGTTACTTTAATTTCCTATTATTACTGTAAAGCTGCTTTGAAACAATCCGTATTGTTAAAAGCGCTATATAAATAAAGGTGACTTGACGTCATATTTTTCCATCAAGATTTTTGGTCAAGATCTTGTATTAAGAATGCAAGAGTCCAGCACTCTGTAAAGTCTCCTCCAGCACATCCCAAAGACTTTCAATGATTTAAAGGTCTGGACTCAGAGGTGCCAATTCATGTGTGAAAATGACTCTTCATGCTCCTCACAACCATTCTCTCATGCCTGATGTATCTTTGCTTCACACACCTCATCAATCTTGACATTGTTATCCTGGAATTTGGCCATGATGTGTCTTCCTACATGGTTGTTTAAGAAATTAAAAGCGACTTTTGACGTTGTTAATATTTTGTTCTGAAGAAAGGCGAACATAATTAGTGGTTAAAGTCAAAATACTAAATGTCACGGATGAAAATTACTTTACAAAAATGACAGCATCATTATTTAATTTTTACACAGAGATTGGTAGGTCTACTAGTAAAAACTTTTGACTGTAGCTATCCTTGTTGCAACATATGCCAATGTTGACAATGTCCCCCCCCCCCCCCAAAAGTGTGCATGCCTGTAACCCAAGAAGAATTAAAGAAATCTTAATATCATTTTAGATTTTGCTTCCTAAACATTTATTTCGGTACAGTATCTAAGGTCCTATATGGTTCAATCCCAGAGATATGGGAATCTCTATGTGGCTGTAAGAGTAAATTGTGCACATTTTCAGTGTTAAAAAACCAAATGTGGGCCACTTTGTACACAGCTGATACTTTTTCTTTTAAAGGGGAATTCCTGAAGAACAAATGATGTTGAAACTAGAAATGTAGGAAAATCTAATTTCCTTGTCAAAACAATTGCATAGAACATACCAGTCTGAGTTCCAAAAATATTCTTTTTCCAAAGTTTGCGTAAAAAAAAGGGAACAAAATTAATGTTTGAGCCAGGAACCTCTCTATAGGAATAGCACTTAATTTTTCCTATTATTTATTTTTTCATTTATTTACAGATAATTCTACCGTATACAAAAACCTGTCCATTTGTCACAATCACATGAAAGTGTACCTGAAGGATGATATTCCTGACAGGCTGCACTATAAAAACAACGAAAGGATTCAGCCAATCATTTTGGTGGCAGATGAAGGCTGGACGATTGTCAAACATGGCAAACTCCCACGACGTAAGTGTTCCTTGAAAGCAGTTAGTAATTTTTAAGGTTACATTTGCCTTGAAATCTTATTTTGATTAATAAGCCCATGTTAAAAATATTTACTATTTAATTCTTTAAAAAATAATGAAGTAATGGTTTTTGCAAAAGCAAGCATCACTTGTTGCATTGTTATTGTGGCAAGTTTGCGTTGACACCCTATTATGCCTTTTAAGGGTTTCTAATTTTGTTTTGGAGGTCTCCTACAATAGGTTTCCAAGGTCAAAAAACACTTTCATCTGCAAAAATACTGGGCATCACCTCTTTTCTCATAGTGTCTGAAAGGGTTCAATCAAGAATCCTGTCTCTCTAAACCTCTCCTTTCCGAGAGCCTCCTCTGCTCTGATTGGTCAGACGGCCCAGTCTGTTGTGACTGGTCTACCGCTTACAGCGTGTGCCGGAAATGAAAAACACATTACCATATTTGAATTTTAGCTCTTCCTCAGCACTTGTATACACAATGATATGAAAAATAACAATGGTGTCGGTTTTAACGTATATAAATTTGAGCGCGAGTCCTCATCATTTGGAAGTGCATCAAAGTGGATTTGCTTTCGCAGCACAGAACGCAGCGTCTTCTCGACATGTCGACAATACAAAACAAACTCTTCCAGTTTCAGCTACACCGTAAGGGTCAAAATAGACATTGTTCACGGGCAGCCATTGAAGACCATAGGCTGGCATTATGCAAATTTGTTTCAAAACTATGTAGGTTCGAGCAGGAAGCAAGACTATAATTACTGACGACTCGTTTCAGGCAGTTCAGAATCGGTTCTTTCTTTTGAGAAACAATGGCTGTGTTCTTAATCACCCCCTATACTCTCACTCACTATTCCCTACATTACTCCACTAATATAGTCCACTTGAAGGAGGGAATGAAAAGAAGTGATCAATTTCGGATACTGAGTGTGCCGGAAGGACTGCCGCTTTTGTATAGTTTGTGCTGTTTAATACTGCAATTATTTGAAACTTAGCAAACTAGTAGCTCCAGTAGTAATGAAAAAATCCATCCTGAATTCTGTCATGGAAACTAGCATGTTTAAACCTTAAAGGTGCTCTAAGCGATGTCATGCGTTTTTTAGGCCAAAACATTTTTTGTCACTTACAGCAAACATCTCCTCACTATCTGCTGGCTGCCTGTCTCCTGAACACACTGTAAAAAGACGCGGTCTCTGCAGACACCCCAGGCTTCACAAACGGCAACAAAAACAAACTGGGCTAACCCGCACCACGAAACATTACAAACTGTTCCAGCCAATAACCAACAAGAAGGATTTGGGGGTGGGGTTTGGGGGGTTAGTGCGCGGATGAGGAGGAGGGAGGGTCTAGCTAGCCTCCGTTTTGTTTGACAATACTTTAAACGTCAACAAGAAGTAATGTCACCTGACATCGCTTAGAGCACCTTTAAGTAAACAATTTAATAATCAATTTCAAAGGAATTTTTACCTGCATGATATTACGCTGTAGCCACATTGGACCAGCGGTTTGGAAATTGGGTAACACTTTACAATAAGGTTCATTAGTTAACTACCTTAGTTAACAATACATCTACAGCATTTTTTAATCTCAGTTAATATTAATGAGGACATTAGTTAATGCATGAAGAAACAATGAACAGCTGTATTTTTATCAACTAACATTAACCAAAATTAATAAATACTGTAACAAATGTTTTGCTCATTGTTAGTTGATGTTAGTTAATGCATTAACAAATGTTAACTAATGAACCTTGGAAATTGGATGGATAGATGATTCAGGGAATTTATTCTGCACGACCGTCACAGTGCATTATGGGTATTCTCTAGACGTTGAGCGTACATCAGTTGTACACTCGTTATTACGGTGCATTTTGGGATTGAATGAGTGCACTCGATAATGTCCACTATGGTTTCGGACACCACTACAAATGGCCGTCCACTCAAACAGTGCCGGTATTTAAGGGTATAGGGGGGGATTTCGGACACAGCCAATACCGGTAACTCCATTTATTGTGCACTCTGATCTTTGAAACTTTGCAGACCTTTTACATTCACAAACTGCTATATTACACACTAGATAAAAGTTAATATCTGAAAAAGCATATTAGGGGCACTTTAAGTGTTTTTCATCTGTTTCTTGTCTTTTGCAGTGGGCGATCATGGCTATGACAATACGCTTCCCAGCATGCACCCCTTCCTGGCCGCCCATGGGCCTGCGTTCCGTAAAGGCTACAAGATGTTGAGCTTTAACAGCGTGGATCTCTACCCACTCATGTGCCACCTCGTTGGCATCTCTCCAAAGCCCAACAACGGCAGCTTCGCTCACGTGCGCTGTGCGCTAGTCAACGAGCAGTGCGGAGAGCTAGCGTTAGCGGTGGGCATCGTCATTGGTGTTTTAATAATCCTGACCACCTTCACCTGCCTATTCAAGTTGTTGAAGAACAGAGATGCCTCGTCTTCACGTCCATTCGCCCGCTTGGAGTTAGATGATGACGACGCTGATGATGAACCTTTACTTGAATGAAGTGCTATACGCGTGTTATTGTACACATGCAAAATGTTAAAGGAACAGTTCACCCACACATGGAAAAAGTCTGACAGGTTTGGGAAAACATGAGGTTGAGTAAATGATGACTGCCTTTTTTATTTTTAGGTGAACTGTTCCTTTAAATGCTGAAATGGTGCAGAGATGACAATCATATCGAAACTGTAAGGGAGAAATGTAACTCTTGTAGAACCTGTAAAATAAACTGTAGGCACAATAAGGATTAGTCATCATTAGTACTAAACAACATGACAAAACAAGTCTTCAACATCAGCTGTTATAGAGCTAGAAATACTTTAGTTTTAAAGTGTTTAGTGCTTCATTCTTAACCAGGTTATGAGATCTCTGGACAACACCAATATTTACAAAACAACGAAATATATTTTGAATGTGTTAGATCATTTCCTAACCTAACACGCACAAGCATGCTGCCGTCACGTTTAATACAGATTTCGGAATGATTCAATTGCGCAACTTCCAATAACGCTTTTTTGCATTATCTTAAGTATATAAATGTTGCTTTATAACTATGCATATTATATGTTACAAGTCAGGTTACTGAGGTACACCATGGTTTGTACTCCTGAACTGGTCTGCACTTCCCAAAAGCCTACAGTAAGTAGATCATTGGGTGTATTGCAATGGTTTCTGTGATTTCCTTAGGCTTACCATGCTTTTAAGAAATGCAGAACATAAGCAATAATAATTCTGAACTAGCTATGGTCTGTCTGTTTTTTGGTGTTTAAAGGGATTGTACACCCAAAAATTTACTCAACCTCAAGTTGTCCTAAATCTGTATGAGTTTCTTTCTTCTGTTGAACACAAAAGAAGATATTTTGAAGAATGTTGGTGACCAGACAGTTGACGGTAGTCAGAGTATTAAAAAAATTACTATTGAAGTCAATGGAGTCCATTAACTGTCCGGTCACCAACGTTCTTTAAAATATCTTCTTTTGTGTTTAACAGAAGAAAGAAACTCATAAAGGTTTGGAACAACATAAGGGTGAATAAATGATAACAGAATTGTCATTTTCGGGTGAACTGTCCTTTTAAGGTTTGTAAACAAGATACTGAGGTTACTTGAAAATGCCCGTACTGTTTTTGCCTGTAGTGAAACTTTATTTATTAAGTCAGGTTGCATCTGTTTCCGCATGCCAGGGAATACACAACCTGCTCAATTTGAATATTCATTTCTTTTTTTAGAGGTTGCTTTGTCTTTTTTTCTTTGCATAAGAGACACATTTAGATCAAATGCAACTAGATCTCAGTGTTGCTCTGTCTATAAAGGAATGATCAATCTCACATTTCTTTATGAATCCCTCCTGAGGAATATTTCTGTAGGGTTTAAGAGGGCTTTTTACCTGAAGATCGAATGTTTCTTGTAAAGTTTAAGATTTTGAGCGTTGTTGAATCTTTCTCAGAGATTGTGGTATGTGTAAATGCACTGTAAAGTTAGTTTTGCTTGTTGCACTATAATCTGTGTGTTCAGATTTGAGGGAAGGGAATTCGCTGCTGCTTTAAAAATGAAAAATGATTTCATGCTTCAAAATGAGTGAGATTTTATTTTTCCTGTTTAATTAGTTGTTCCTTTTTTAAATGGCATTGCTCATTTTAGTGGGAAATGGCAAAAGGCATTGCTTTTTAATTTGTGATTTTGACTTAATGCTGGTTTTAATACTGTTGTCTTAAAATGACATTGAGACAGAGTTTTTCTTTTTGACTTTTTGTCTTGTCATTTCATAAAAGTATTTCGTGCTGTTTTGTCTGTACATTAATAATTTAGCATCAGTCTTTAGTTACTGAAAAGGAAGGTTACTGAAACAAAGCAAACCAACATCGCTTGTGCTGTATTTGGCTGTCAAATATTTGTGGTCATATGTTCAGAGCTTTCTGAATTTTGTGAATCTATGCAAAGCAAGAACTAAATGGAACCTTTTCTCACTCTAAAACGACGACATTTGTCATCAACTTCAAATAAAATATCTATTTGAGATATTTAAGGAGTGTTTTTTTGTGTGTGACTGTTATGGTGATCAGGTAAAAGCAGTTCTTTGTAAATGTCAAGCAGCCACTAGAGGTCTCACTTCATGTTATTGTACAGCTACAGGTTACTGTACTCACTGTATATCAGGACTCTTGTGAAGACAATCAGTTGATGTTTCAAGGTTATGTAAAGAATTGACGTTAATTAATTAGCTGATACTTGCATATTGGTAGATTATCAGCAATAATTATCAGTACTGCACTATCACCCTATAAACTAAACAGTATATAAACACTACCATTCACAACTTTGGGGTCTGTTTAAAAGAAAAAAAGTTTTTGAAGGAAGTCTGTTATGCTCGTCAAGGCTACATTGATTTTTATATACAGTAAAAACAGTAATACTGTGAAATATTATTACGGTTTAAAATACGTTTTTTATACTTGAATATTAAAATATAATTGATGCAAAGCTGACGTTTCATTCTAATATGATGATTTGATTTGCTGCTCGAGAAACATTTCTTATTATTATCAATTTTGAAAACAACATATGTTTGTGGAAACTTATTCTTTTTTGTTTAGGATTCCTTGATGAATAGAAGAGAAATTTATTTGAAATACCAATCTTTTGTAACATTATAAATGTCTTTACTGTCACTTTTAATCAATTTAATGCATCCAAAACTATTAATTTCTTTTTTTTTTTTTAAATGACTGACCCCATGTTTTGTAATGAGCATTAATGAACACTGCCTGCCCAAAAAAAGTATATGATTGGATAATTACGTTTCTATCATGTTATATATTTGGCAACAGTTCTTCTAACCCTAATTGATGGAGTGTGTAGCTTTCATTTCTTAAACAACCATGTTGGAAGACACATCATGGCCATATTCCAGGAGGACAATGATTCATCAGGCTCAAACTGTGAAAGAATGGTTGTGAGGAGCATGAAGAGTCATTTTCACACATGAATTGGCACCTCTGAGTCCAGACCTTTAAATCATTGAAAGTTTTTGGGATGTGCTGGAGGAGACTTTACAGAGTGCTGGACTCTTGCATTCTCAATACAAGATCTTGACCAAAAATCTTGATTGACCTTGATGTAAATTAATGTTGTGATGTTATTTCCATCAAGAGGTGCACAATCTGAGCCTGATGAATCTTGGCTGTGTCATCCTGAATTATTATGGTTGTTTAAGAAATGAAAAGCTACACACTCCATCAATTAGGGTTAGAAGAACTGTTCCCAAACATATAACATGATAGAAACATAATAATCACTGCAATCACTATCCAATCATAGACACTTAAGCATTTAAATCCAAACAGCGACTTTTTTTGTTTTTGGCCTGGCAGTGTATGTAGTGTGTAATAGTGTGTGTATATATAGTCTTGTTAGAATTTTATAATCTGCACAGTCTAATATGATGTACCACAAATACTTATCTGGTTAGTTGGTGTTGAATACAGAGCAACAGTTTAGTGTGTGACTGTTACTGTACAGTCCTGAGGTCATTAATCATGTGTAAATGAGTGTTCAGCGAGGTTACAGCTCTATATTTAGAGAGAACTTACTGGAATGTTTTACCCATAACCCGGCCACAACACCATCCGTTAAGAACCACCAGTTGATTATGAGCATTACTGGGGTCTGAGAGACAGTGACTGACCCCTTAAAAATGATTAGGACACTTGTATGCCACAGTTAAAAAAATTAGGTGTTTGTCACATAAACACCAACTGATTCAAAGACATTGAGAAAAAAATTAGAGGGGAGAAAACATTTTGTATGACTTAAAAGTACTGGGCACAGAATTGGGCACTTTGCTGAGGGTTGATTTTTACCCCCACGAGTTAAAGGTTTGACATTGGATAAATGATATTTCACTAAAATGCGTGTATTGAAATATTTTATATTCTACCTGTGATGAAACTGTGCTAGATGTTAAGTGTTTTGAAGGAGGGCCGCTGGGAGGGAGCCTTTAAGCTCTGTTTATGATCACCAAAAGAAAATCTATAAAGGTACTTCTTGAGTTACAGGCATACAACCTTTGGGGAAAAAGTGCTTTTTTCCCATTTTTGAACCGTCTCCATGCATAAACAATGCAACAAGAATTGCAAAAGTCAACAGATTTTACCAACAGACCTACCAATCTCCGTGTAAAAATAAAGTGGTGATGCTGCCATCTTTCTATAGTCATTTTATTCCAACTGTAATTTGGTTCCAAATCACATATGAAAATAGGCCTAGTCGTTTTGACCCCTCTACATAATAGTTTGTTTAGTAAATATTCATCCGTAGCGTTTAATATATTGACTTTCGTCGCTATTTATATTTGTCTTTCATCAGAAAAAAAACTCAGCAAAATCAACCATTTTAAAAGTTTCTGAAATGTGGTTGATTTCACAGAATGATTTGATAGGAAAGTCATTCCTAAGCCCTGTTTGGATTTTCACACCAACGCTGCGAGAGGTCAGTGCTTCGTGACTCAGGTTTTGAAAGGAAAGTGTGAAATATGATTCGTCATATTTCTATAAAGGACCCGAGCTACAGTGAGTTGGAGACCAGAACCAGATGATGGTGTAGGTGACACTGCACTCCTCCCTTTTGCCACTGTGCCGTGTGGAGGCTATTTTTGTCCCTCCTGTGAACGTTGGAGCGTATCTCACTGACAGCTGACCACAGGGGCCAAATCAAAACAACGACAGCACAGCCACCAACCTGAGACCATCACAACTCCCTGCTGGACACATACAAGACTCTTTCCTGAAAGCAAACCCACATCCAAGGAAAAGGAGGTTTCATATTCACCATTCTCTGTAAGCCTCTGAATCTGAGTGAGCTTAAGCGATATGACCTCAAATGAGGAGGACAAAGATCCTGATATTGAGCTTTTTGTGAAGGTAAGCACGAGGAAACCTTTAATGAGCTCTTTTACTGTGTTTTGTGCACTTGGAAGCGTCAATGGCAGCATTACCTTTGAAAACCAGTTCTAAGCAATCTGACAAGTTTCTTGGCAACGGTTGAGGTTAAGATGGGCGTTTGGCCCAGGATAGGACTCAAAAGGGGGCAGGTAGCATTTCAAAGCAGAAACTCTGGGCTCCTCTTGAATTATTTCTTCCTTTCTATCAACACCTCATGCACTAATTCCTCTGAAGGGAACTTCTGATGCTTTCTGTGGTTTGTTTTGCATTACGTTTTGCAGATGTGACATTTAGAGAACATTTGAAATTGCTGAAAGAGTGAACAGAACACAAATGTTGAGAAAGACATTATTAAAAGCATTTATAAATCAAAGAACCATCATAGTCGGTCAAATACTGTATTTATTCCATGTGGCGTCTTATTGCATGAGTCAAAGTTATAAATAGAGCTAACAGTGACAGAAAAACTTTGACTGGCATGTGTTTACTGCTTGATTGAGTTGCTGAATATTGTCCTTATTTGTGTTGTTTGCCAAGTTGCTTATTTGCTTAGTGAATTAACAAAACCCCCTAACTCTTAGTTTTAAACTTTCACACACTGTTACATTAATGATTCCTTAAATCATGTGTCTTCTTGTTGTGTCCTGTTACTTTACTGTGATCTAGACAATAAATCAAGCACAAAAATGTTACTTATCACAGAGATTTAGAAACTGAGCCAGTAGGTAACCACCGAGAACATTCTTTTAACCACTTATAGCAAAGTGCAAAAAAGCACTCTAAACACTATAGCAACAGCATAGAAATGGTAACCAGCTTTAACTACTGACACTTTAAAATGTTCACAGAAGAGCCATTTTGGGTCATTCAAAGAACTTTTAGTGAACAGTTCCTAAAATAACCCTTTTTTTTCTAAGTGTATAGAACGTTTTAATAATCTAAAAAAACCTATTTCACTATAAAGAACCTTTTGTGTAATGGAAATGTTTCTATGGATGTTAAAGGTCCTTTGTGGTACAAAAATGCCAATAAAGGACAAGGGCCACTCAGAAATCCAATAACTTAACAGCAATAAGTTGGACATTCGATCTGAGCCAATCAAGCGTTGAGCGTTTAACTCACACAGGTGTTTGAAAACTATCCTCTTTGCATTTTATCTGAACAAGTGATAAAGTGATACAATTTAGGTGGCTAGGACGATGTCGAACCAAGTTATGTTGACAGGTACAGTATGACCAGAACCCCTTTGCTGTGGACTAATGGGCCAGGTAATGGAATTTCCATGTATAATTCAGCTCGAGCACCGATCTGATGTCCAGCTCAGGTTACTGGCCCAGTTTAAGGACGCTATTGGATAGCTTGATCTTCTAATTTCAGATATGGAAAATTGGCACCGAATCCCATTGGTTCAATTGTATTGTGTACTATTGTTTTGAAGATTACAAATCATGTACTGAATGGTGAATGACTTTCAGGGGTTTAATAATCTGACATTTACCCTAATTATTGAAGTATAAATTACATTTTCCAGTTCAATATTCTTCCATATTTTTGTAACTTGGAAATATCCACTATTCACTCCTTTCTTCCTTTGATTTCTGCTACAAGAATCTGGAACTTTCCAAAAATGTGCAGTTGTTGCTTTTTTACAGTCTACAATTTGAAGGGGCATTCTGCACTTTTCTTAGTGAAGATTTGGGAACGCTTTAGATTACAGCGCGGAAAGTCATGCCATCCAAAATTGATTCAACTTTCCTTCTTCAGATTAACACAAATTAAGGTTTTTAGAAAAATAAATAAGTATCAAGTTGAGTTTTTTGCTCAAACAGCTTCTCTCTGTCCCTCATACCAAGATTTGGATTGTTCTAGAAAAACAGTTTTAGAAAGTTCCAGAAAGTTCTAAACAGTTCTAGAAACTGCTACTTATAAACAGTAACGTTTGTTATATGGTTGTTCCAATTTTTTATCTGTGGTGACCTGTTTTAAAACTTAGATGAATTAGGGCCTTTTTCATTGTTTTTAAGCAAAACTTCATCGATTTATGATACAGGAAATATTTTATTTAAAAAATATTCAAAAACGTATAACCCTAATATATACACATCTAAAAATGCATATTTTATACACATTTTTTAATACATAAATCATTGCAATAATTTTTATATTGCTGATTTGCAAAAATACTTTTTTTCAAAAATGTATCCTGCTTGCAAAATACTGGTACAGTAGGCTACTATTGTACTTTGTGATGTGTCATGATTATTATATTCATAAATCTTACTGTATTTGATTGATTGATTTATTCGCTTATTGATTTATTCTGGTTTGTGTTCCTCAGGCTGGCAGTGATGGTGAAAGTATCGGAAACTGTCCTTTCTCTCAAAGGCTTTTTATGATCCTGTGGCTAAAGGGAGTTGTGTTTAACGTCACCACTGTCGATCTGAAAAGGTAATGAAATATGTTTTGTGTTTTTTAATTTTTTTTTTTTTTAGTGCTGGGCAAAAAAAAAAAAAGAAAAGATTTTTCAATTATTCGTTTTTTAAAATGTGGTCAATTCGATATCTATCCGATAACAGATATTTTGTCCGTATTTATTTGCGCAAACACTGAACATAATCAGATTAATGAGAATCTTATTACTAGTCTTCTCCACAAGATGTCATCCTCTTATTTACCCTGTGCGATGTTACAATGGGGTGCCTGTCATTCATTCAGTGGCAGTGCTTAACATGACAGATGCAGGTGCGCCTTTCAGCTGACATACGTTCCGGACAGATGGAACTGTCACTGTCCCGACCAGGCCAGTGCCGCATGGTCACGAAAGATTATCATTTGCACCATGTTTTAAGCCTTGCCAATCTGAACAATGCGCCCAGGAAGCAGCTTCGTTCAAAGACAGCACGCGAATACCTATTGAGTTGTCTTTCTCGTCTTCTTGTTCTTGAACGGACAAATACACGCAAAATGATATCAAAATGCCCATCTTGGCGAGTGTTCTTCTAGTAAACATAGTCTGTTATGTCTTAAGTAATGTTAACAGTTGAGAAAGACAAGAGAACTCAAGAGAAAATCACTCACTGCTCTTGACTGAATAACTTCTGTAACTTTAAAAAGGATTAATCTATAGGCTATTTAATTTATACAGAAAATGCAGCATTATCTTACATTTGATTAGGCCTACTTTATACAATTTCTATAGGCCTACCTGAAAACTACTGTTAGATCTAGTAAAGCCTGAAAAGCACTGTTTATTTAATTTGTATCTTTGTTCTATTGTATTTATTTTTTTGTGCTTTTGGGTCAGGGGATCTCTGGATAATCCGTAATTCGTTTGTATTTATAAAACGAAAAAAAAAAATCGTTTTTCTGTTTTTTGTTTCAAAACGAAAAACCAAATAACCGTTTTTGGTGTCAGAATCAAAAAACGAAAAACCAATTAAAACCAACCCGTTTTTCGTTTTTGGCGATCATTTTATCGTTATTTCTTTTTGAACAAAGGGGCTATATGCACGCATAAGTTCCGCATTTGACGCAAGGATGCTCGTCAGCTTCCGGTTGGGGAGATTAAAGCGGAGGAAAACCGAGGAAACGGGATTATGGTAGAGTCTTCAAAATGTACTGTCCTCCCGTCTTTGAAACGAAACTTTCATACGTTTTGATGTAATTTTATATATAGTTATGTTTATTTAATATAATTTTAAAAAAGAAGCATGAAAACAACGAGGTGTGTCTGTTTTGTCAGTTTTTGTGACTAACGCTTCTTTAGTATAACCATGGAGTAGGCTATACAATTCAATATAAATTTTCGGTATTGCGTTGAACTCTATGATCGGTGGAAGTTATCGAGCATCCTAGACCTTCACCGGAAATACCGCCGTGCTATAGCTCTATAGCCCATTCGTTTTTCGTTTATAAACCAAAAACGGAAGTCACGTGGTCTATTCCTTTTGGAAGCTAAAGTAACCGGTAACCCTTTCAAAATAAAAGTAACTATAGTTATCGAGGTGATTGTAGACTAAAACTGAACTAATATAACGTTTTTTAGTACAAATAAAGTAGCACTGGTTGTGAAAAAAACACTTAAGTTAACTGAAATAAAAATAAAAAATAATAAATTAATAACTCCTAATAAAATTAAACATTTGTAAAACCATTGGTGACCTCTGTAGCTTCAGATTAAGACAAGTGAACTCATTTTATATGTAGCGTAGGATAGCAGTTAGCCTATTTATTTATAAGTTTCTATTATTTAATTCACATTTCAGTTTTGTAACATATTTATAGCCCTTCTTGCTATGTGGAAGCTCAACCAGCAGAGGTCCCTCTCCCCCTTCTGTGCACCGACACTTTCTGTGGGACAACAGGCAACAAGGGTTTGACCTTTTCACCTGCCTTCCAGCTCATCTTTCTATGGCACTATGTCTGCTAAAAACTCTCAGCTTCCACCATCTACTGTTACCCCTTCTGTGTCAAAACAAAACTCTTCCAAAACAAATCTATAAAGTTGTATACTTTTTATTTTCCTTAGCATTTTTCTTCAGTGTAATATACTTATTATGTTAGTTAAGTAGATGAAATATTTTTTATGCAGCTTGTAGTTCTCATTAGTTATGTACTTGTTTGTGAAACCTAGCATTACTCAATATTCAAAATAATATTCAAAATAATGAACCAAGCATTAATACCATTGATCAGCTCTACCAAACGTGGATGTTTTTTCTCTAAGAAACAAACATTGTTATGTTATTTGATTGATATTGTGAAGCTGCTTTGATGCAATTTATATTGTGAAAAGCGCTATATAAATACACTTGACTTGACTTGACTTGACTCAGTCAAAAATGATCTCTAGCTCTGGGACTTTCAGATCTTTTAGTGCTTTTTTGGGTTTAATTCTGTTTGATGAACCACCAGGGAAAGGCAGTGCTCTGTACTCTTGGTACTTGTGTAAAGTAAAATAAAAGTGAAGTTTATTCATTTAGTTTTTCTCCCTGGTACTCGTGTCAGGGCCTCCCAGATTTCACCCAATACCTGGAGGATGTGAGCCTGTGCATGTGTGCAGGGTTTAAGGACTGATGATAGTATAGCAAGACTGGCCCCAGTCACCTACCATCACTCTCTCTTCAAATAAATGCTGGACCGGCAGGACAAAGCAGCACACCACTCCTTCCTCCAGCACCAGAAAAGGGCCTTGTTGTCACTTTCAGATTGTTTTACGGTGTGTGCTTTAACCTTACACCTTTAACCTTATTATTTATTATCTATAACTTCAGTAAAGCAGATGTAAAACAGTACAAGGGGAATGTGTTGCTCTCAGGAGTGATGGTAGGTGATGGTAGGTGACTGGGGCCAGTCTTGCTATACTATCATCAGTCCTTAAACCCTGCACACATGCACAGGCTCACATCCTCCAGGTATTGGGTGAAATCTGGGAGGCCCTGACACGAGTACCAGGGAGAAAAACTAAATGAATAAACTTCACTTTTATTTTATTTTACACAAGTACCAAGAGTACAGAGCACTGCCTTTCCCTGGTGGTTCATCAAACAGAATTAAACCCAAAAAAGCACTAAAAGATCTGAAAGTCCCAGAGCTAGAGATCATTTTTGACTGAGCAATGCTAGGTTTCACATACAAGTACATAACTAATGAGAATTACAAGCTGCATAAAAAATATTTCATCTACAGTGCTTAACTAACATAATAAGTATATTACACTGAAGAAAAATGCTAAGGAAAATAAAAAGTATACAACTTTATAGATTTGTTTTGGAAGAGTTTTGTTTTGACACAGAAGGGGTAACAGTAGATGGTGGAAGCTGAGAGTTTTTAGCAGATATAATGCCATAGAAAGAGGAGCTGGAAGGCAAGTGAAAAGGTCAAAAGGTCAAACCCTTGTTGCCTGTTGTCCCACAGAAAGTGTCGGTGCACAGAAGGGGGAGAGGGACCTCTGCTGGTTGAGCTTCCACATAGCAAGAAGGGCCATAAATATGTTATAAAACTGAAATGTGAATTAAATAATAGAAACTTATAAATAAATAGGCTACCTGCTATCCTGCGCTACATATAAAATGAGTTCACTTAAATGTTCACTAAAATGAGTCTTAATCTGAAGCTACAGAGGTCACCAATGGTCTTTCAAATGTTTAATTTTATTAATATTTTATTAATTTTTATTTTTATTTCAGTAAACTAAAGTGTTTTTTTCACAACCAGTGCTACTTTATTTGTACTAAAAAACGTTATATTAGTTCAGTTTTAGTCTACAATCACCTCGTTAACAATTAATTTTATTTTGAAAGTATTTCCAGTTACTTTAGCTTCCAAAAAAGGAATTGACCAGGTGACTTTCGTTTTTGGTTTATAAACGAAAAATGAATTGACTGAAGTTCAAAGACTCTCTTCATTCTTTGTTCAAAAAGGAATAACGATAAAATGATCGCCAAAAACGAAAAACGGGCCGTTTTTAATTGGTTTTCTGTTTTTTGATTGTGACACCAAAAACGGTTATTTGGTTTTTCGTTTTGAAACAAAAAACAGAAAAAAGTTTTTTTTTCGTTTTATAAATACAAACGAATTACGGATTATCCAGAGATCCCCTGACCGTTTACTTGTCTCTAATAACATTTCAAATTTATTTTAGTAAGATAGTGGTGTAACTTTGTTTTGAAAAGTGTGAGGGACAGTACAATAATAAATCCACAAATGCAAAAACTATCTATTTTATACATTTTTTTTTTGTAGTAGGGAAAATTAATTATTGAACTGAATTGAGATCTTGCAAATTGGATTCTACTCAAATCGGGACATCTGTATCAATACCCAGCCCTAGGGTTGCTTTTAATATATTACGGTAAATATATTTGACAAAATAACGTTCTCTTGTAACAAATTAATACATTTCTGTCACAATATCGCTTCTATCACAAAACATTCACCAAATACTGAATCCTAAATTATATACACTTGATATGTGTTTTGTCAAGATTAGAAAACATTCAAATAAATTGTCACATTATGACACTGCCCACTAGGGTGCGGGGCCCATTAAAAGTATAATTTCCATGGTAACACAATCTCTTATTTCAAAACGGTTTTCACAGGATTAATTTTGAGTTAAGTTTTCGAATGATAATTTATGATGATTACTAAATTAGGTGATAGGAAAAAAGGTGTGATAGGAATATGTGATGGAAAAAAATGCTAGCAGGACGCTGACAGTTATATAGTATATAATTTGTACACAAAGCTTGGTTTAATTAGAAAAATGTATATTCATGATTAAAAAAAGTTTGAAGTTGTCAGGTTTCCGATAACAAAGGACCCAAACGTAGAGAGATGCTCAGTAAATACAATATTTATTAATTAAGCTCAAATAACTGGCACCGAACCGTAGAGCTCAGGGCTGGGCTCAACCCAATAGAAAAGCAATAGTCAAAAACAAGATAATCAATCCATAAAATTTTGTTCCAAGGGAGGAGAAGGAGAATCAGGCAGGTGAGAAGTCAACACCAGGCGAACGGCGAGAAAACAGAGAATTAATCAAAGTCTGTGATAAGTGACAGGCAGTGGTAGTTAACAAAGATCGTCAACCAAAGCAGGGGAGAATTCCAGAAGTACGAGTCACTAATTGATTCTTAAAGTCGAGACTGGGATCGGCAGTCCACTGATAAAGGAGTTCAAACAGTCCGAGAAACCAAACGTAACAACTGGGCAAATGACATAGACAAAAGAGAAAGTTCTCGTGAAAGAAACTCATGAACAGGATAGAGTGAGCTGATTGCAGAGCGCGATTAGCTAAGAACGGCCGCCACATGCAGGAAGAAAACAAAAACAAAGAGTAGTGCCAGAGAAAAGGGACTGATCAAACCAGAGTCCTGACAGTTCCCACCTCCTAGGGACACCACTAGGCGCACCCCTGATCAGAGGAGAATGATGGTGATAGAATTCTGTGATGAGCAAGCGGTCCAGAATGTTTCGAGCTGGGACCCAACATCTCTTTTCCGGGCCGTATTCCTCCCAATCCACTAGATACTGGAAGCCCTGTCCAAAGCATCTGGAATCGAGAATCCGTCTGACAATGAAAGAACATTGTCTTTACAGAAGAAACATGAAAGACTTTGTTTCAAAGCAGCTTTACAGAGATAAACATATCATTTAAGGTAACAGAGATTGTTTTGGCTTTATAGCGGTTCTTGAATAATGTTATTTTCCTGCTAAAGTTAGTTTTGATTGATTCACGTCCGTCGAAATGATCATTAGTTATTAAATTTGGGGCCGATAAGACGACACCGTTCTCTCTAAACAGACTTTAAACACGAACCTGTGATAAATGCTGATGGCGTTCACATGCGCATTAAGAATTGATTCTATAGTTATGTGTGTTTGAAAATATGTGCGCAGGTTTGTAATTCCCTACAAACCATGCCTAAACAAACTACTTTTCTTGCCTATAAATTTTGATACAGAATTTTATTTTATCATTTGGGGATAGATATGCAAACTGAATTTGAATTTATCTGTAGAGTGGTAAAGGGATCCTCCATAGGGAGAGGCTAGTTGGCGCTTCAGCACTGCATTGTCATCAGGTCCAGGCAAAGGTCCTTCATCAGATCTGGATACTTCCTGGATCCGGCAGGCTGCGGGAAAACCTCGGGATAAACAAAGACACTAAAATTAGCGTAGATGCCATTCTTCTTATGATGTAACGAGTACATCAGGATTTAAGGGAAGTGTTCCCAGTTCCAGCTGACCTAATCTATGCAGCCTAACATTGAATTATAGAAGTCTATAGTGTATTACGTGTATGCTAGGTCAAAGAGATGTGTCTTTAATCTAGCTTTGAACTGACAGAGTGTGTCTGGTTCCCGGACAATGGTAGGAAGACTGTTCCAAAGTTTTGGTGCTAAATAGGAAAAGGATCTACCGCTAGCAGTCGATTTTGATATGGTATTATTAACCGGCTGGAATTTTGAGATCGCACTAGACGTGAAGGACTATAATGCGCTACGAGCTCGCTCAAGTAAACCATTTAGTGCTTTGTAAGTAATCAGCAATAGTTTAAAATGTATACGATGTTTAATAGGCAGCCAATGCAGTGTTGACAGAACCGGGCTCTGTTTTTTCAGAATTTAGTTGCAGGAAATTACTAGTCATACAATTTTTTATATCAGCTATGCATTCTGTTAATTTTGTGAATTGGTAAGTTTCGTTAGGTTTTGAAGAAATATACATCGATATAACAGTGAAAGCTAATTCCATGTTTCCTAATGATATCTCCTAACGGTAGCATGTACAGAGTGAACAGCAGCGGTCCTAGTACTGAGCCTTGTGGTACGCCATACTGAACTTGTGATCGATAAGACATATCTTCATTTACTGCTACAAACTGATAACGGTCAGAAAAGTTTGATTTAAACCATGCTATTGCAATTCCACTAATGCCAACATAGTTTTCTAGTCTATTTAAAAGAATGTTGTGGTCAATGGTGTCAAATGCAGCACTAAGATCAAGTAACACTAATAGAGAGATACAATCACGATCGAATGATAAGAGCAAATCATTTGTAACTCTAATGAGAGCTGTCTCTGTGCTATGGTACGGTCTAAATCCGGACTGAAAATCCTTGCAGATATCATTTCTTTCAAGAAAGGAACACAGTTGTGAGGATACTGCTTTTTCTAATATCTTTGACAGAAAAGGCAGATTCGAGATCAGCCTGTAATTGACTAACTTTGTATGATCAAGTTGCGTTTATACAAGCGGTTTAATCATAGTAATATAATTGTTTGGTTTTAGCCAGGTTTCTGTCAAACACAGCACATCTAGGTTATAATCTGAAATTATATCATTAACCATGAGCGCTTTTGAAGTAAGGTATTGAATATTCATCAACCCAAGCTTTATCATTTGCTCATCTGTATTATATCTGTTTTTTATTTGTTGAACATCAATTAAATTTTTAACCTTAGATGGGTTTGGATATTTTTTGGATTTCCAAATTCGGGGAATAGACACAGTCTCTATATGATGATATCTAGGTGAAAGAGGCTCTATGTGATGGGATTTATCTGACCTCAGTGACGTGAGACAGCTAGCAGATGGTCAGTTTAGCCAGTCTGTCTGCTTCTTGACCTTGTGCCCAATTTGTCAAGTCAATTCAAGTCACCTTTATTTATATAGCGCTTTTTACAATACAGATTGTATCAAAGCAGCTTCACAGTGATTACAAGAAAATAATACATCAAAGTTTGTTTCTACAAGAAAATTGCATCATCATCCGCCTTAAGTAAGGCAAATCAATAATATTGTTGAATATTTAAATGTCCCCAACTGAGCAAGCCAAAAGCCAGGACGACAGTGGCAAGGAACCAAAACTAGCAAGCCAAAAGCCAGGACGACAGTGGCAAGGAACCAAAACTTCATCAGTGACAGAATGGAGAAAAAAACCTTGGGAGAACCCAGGATCAGTCGGGGGCCAGTTCTCCTCTGGCCAATGAACGAACAGTGTATGTTTATGATTCAAGCAGCATTACAGGTCAGAAGTCAGATTGTCTATGAATTCTATATTATTATGCGGACAACCAGCCATTGAGTCTATATTTTCATGTTCCGTGTGAAACGTGAAACGCGCTCACCAATTATCAGGGCACAATCACCAGAATTCTCAGTGGGTGTTCAATGAGCGGGGCAAATCGATTTGTTATGGTAATTGGAACGGAAGAGTGTTTTTTTGATCCGCGACTAGAGCGATCACTCACTGTCACCCATCTGCCCTGCTGCACAGGCAATAATTCAGCCGAAACCGAATCATGTAAAGAGTTCACTATGCTAGGCGCATCCAAAATAGTATCTAAAGCTCTAGAATTCTTACTATCCTCAATTAAAGTTTGGATGAGTCTCTCTAGTTCTGAAATCTTCTCTGTCAGCCTGACTGTCTCCTTGCATTTATCACATATAAATCCTATAGTGCCGACAGAGAAGGCTATGCTTAACATGTGACAAGAAGTGCAGGTGACAATAACAGGACAAGACATTACTCACCGTGTTTGTTGATTGATTCTTACTCACCTGGGCTTTTTATGAACTCAAAAGGTGCGGGTGTGCGAGAGAAAAAAAAAAAAAATAACTGAAATAACTGAAATAACTGATTTTCTTTCAAAATTCATGTTGAAAAGCTTGTAAAAAAAAGCTTGGCTCTCTAACCAGGTTCCAAGGGTTTTTACTGAGCTGGGAAAAAAAGCCTTCTCTTACTTTGCTCCATGGTCTTGGAATAATTTGCAAAATTCGCTACATCTAAATGATCTAGTCCCATTAAATGAATTTAAGGCTATGTTAAAATGCCACATAACTCAAAAATGGAACTGCCATATGTGACCTGCTCCTTTCTTTTATGTGTGATGCTTGTTTGTTTGTATTTGCTATTTGTATGCTGTATTTGTATTTAAACTGTAACTGGTGTGTCGTCTTGGCCAGGTCTCCCTCGGAAAAGAGATTTCAGTCTTTTTAACTTTCTGGTTAAATAAAGGTAAAAAAAAAAAAAAACTGAGGGCACGGATGGCACGTTAACAGACTAGCGAGTTACTAGCTTGTTGCACTAACAATAACGGAAGCTAGCGATGTCAGGTTAATCTGAGATGTTGGGTAAGCTGTATTTAGTAGTATAAACAACTAGAAATGATAGTAAATGTTCAAAACAGAAAGAAATATGAAGCTAATACGAGGCTTAGACGGAGCTTACAGTCTCGAAGCAAACAAACAAACTCAGAGCAGGCAGCGAGACAGACAGGAGCATTTAATCAGCGATCAAGTGCTTGGTGGAAAGCCACACCCTCTGCCCACAGATATACCTGAGTGCTACAGTTTCGGCAGCGGTTGGCAGCTCTTTCAGTAGCCCCTTGGACTGGACCAACGATGTGATGAAGTGTGGAATGAAGTGGACCGTTTTGGAAATGCGATCAACCATGTTAAGGATAATAGTATTGCTGCTGGATGGATGGAGACTGGTAACAAAATCCAGGGCAAATGTGACCGGGGCAGGAAGGAATGGGAAGGTTGCAGCAGACCAACGGTAGGTTGATGGGAAGACTTGTTTTGAGCACAAACT
Source organism: Meda fulgida (assembly GCA_030578275.1). Classification (NCBI taxonomy): domain Eukaryota; kingdom Metazoa; phylum Chordata; class Actinopteri; order Cypriniformes; family Leuciscidae; genus Meda; species Meda fulgida. Next base: position 8,672,624 of record CM060632.1, on the reverse strand, counting down.
TTGCAAGCACCCACAAACCGATGGATGTCCTCAGTCATGGCCTGCCACCAAAAACATTGACGGATGGCTACGAGTGACCTCCTCACACCAGGATGGCAAATTAGTTTGGAGTAGTGACCCCACTGCAAGATGGCAGTGCAGACCATCTCAGGCACAAAAAATAAACCCGCCGGATATCCCTCAGGCACCTTGACTCATAGGAAGAGCCACATCCTCAGCAGTGTTGCCAGAATTTGGGCTACTTTTAAGTAGCCGACTAAAAAAATTCCGCAGGTTGATTTCCACCCCTGTAAGTACGATCTCGGATCCTTCCAGCCAGCGACACCACTCCTCCAAAACACCCACCTCTGATGCATCCACCTCCAACACGGACTGCCTACTGAAAAGAATTGAAGCGCTTTACGAGAGCCAGGCACCGGCCAGTCAGAGACAGCTCTTACCATTGCAGGGTCCAATCCCCTCCACTGAGATGATGGACCCCAAGTACAGAACCAACTGAGCATTAATAGGTACACTTCTCAACCTTCACAAACAACTGGTTCTCTAACATCTGCTGTAGCACTCGCCTGACATGTTGGATGTGCACCTGAAATAAGCAAGGAAAAATTAAGATGTCATCCAGGTACACAAAGACGAATTTATTGATCATGTCTCTCAGTATGTCATTGACGAGTGCTTGGAAGATGGGCGGGCCCGGGGCATTGGACAGGCTAAATATTGGTAGAACCAAATATTCAAAATGCCCCGTAGGGGTACTAAAAGCTGTCTTCCACTCGTCCCCCTCCCTCATCCGAAACAAGATGCTAAGCATTGTGTAAGTTCAATTTCGTGAAGAACCTTGCGGACTTGCAGGACCTCGAAGGCTGTAGACATAAGACGCCGGGGGGTACCTGTTCTTAATGCCCGTTCAGGAGCAGACAAGGAGAAAAGGTGTCCGGGAGGAGGAGAGGTGCCGGGAAGGAGGTAAATAGCACAGTCATACGGCCGATGAGGAGGAAGAGAGGCACCTCGAGGCCCACTATAGACCGCTCCGAGGAGCAGAGATCCATCTGACATGCTCAATACAATCTTTTTTAATTAAGTAGTGTCTCTTTAATGGAAGACCATTGTTGTGCTCTGTATGTATAAACCTATTGAGCACAGTACAATGTCTTGAATTTAGTTATTTTAGCTTATCTTATTTTAAATCATTATAAGTCATCTTGAGGCCCTCTTGGAAGTTTGTTGAGGCACCCTTGTGGGCCCTGGGCTAGAACCTTTGTTTTACATGTTTGTCCCACCAAAATATCCTGTTTTAATGTGAAGAAAACTGCTTTTTGAATAGGTCTTTAGAAATGACATTCTCTTCTACAATGTATAATAATCAAAATCAGAAAAATCTAAAGTTTTTCATTATTCTTAAAGGAAGCCAGCTGATCTTCATAATCTCGCTCCTGGAACTCCCCCGCCATTCCTTACCTTCAATGGAGAGGTGCGAACAGACATCAACAAAATCGAGGAATACTTGGAAGAGATGCTAGCACCTCCCAAGTAGGTTGACAGCATGCTGATAGATGGATTGATTGTTTATGTAATGTGAACAGCGGTGTTATTTTTTTTCTTTCTCTTCGAAAGGTATCCAAAACTGGTTGCAAAGAACAAGGAGTCAAATACTGCAGGAAATGACATCTTTGCAAAGTTCTCAGCCTACATCAAGAACACAAAGCCAGAAGCCAACGCAAGTGAGTTTAACGTCTGCTCTGTAACTTATTAGACAGGTTGAAGGAATATCCACAGCTCTTTATGCATTCTCTGCTGTCAACGGAAAAATATGGAGCCCCATGTTATCCAAAGCTCATTCACATTCCGTTAGGCCTTTAACGGGGTTTGTCTTGACTTAAAGTCACTATATTTCTTCAGATAAAAACATTCAGCTCAAGCACATATCAAACTTTTGGCTCTGTAGGTCTGGAGAAGGCGCTACTGAAAGCTCTGAAGAAACTGGACAACTTCCTTAACTCCCCTCTCCCAGATGAGATTGATGCCGATGGTACGGGGGAGAAGTTCTCCAACCGAAAGTACTTGGACGGCAATGAATTAACGCTCGCAGACTGCAACCTCCTCCCTAAACTGCACGTAGTGAAGGTGACGCACCGCTGGGAGATCTGGTGTAATTGATCACTTAGTGCAAGATAAAATATGAGTGATTCCTGAAACGTTCTAGGAGTGCATTTGTATTGAACTGAATCCTATTTTTTGAAAGTTAAAAGTCTTTTGAACATTCCCCCCATTATTGCCAGGAATAAAATATACAGTGGGACAAGTTGTCACACGTTATATACAATAAGTTGTCACAATGGGATCCTGTTAATTTATTAACACTGATTTGAGAATACCTCTTCTGAAATATGAAATTCTGTCTAAATTAAAAGCAGTCATCTTCCACACTGTATTTTTTACTTGTTTATCAATAAAATATCTAAAGATTCTTAAATCAAGATAGAAGCTAAATAAAGTTGTGTTTTCTATCTGCCAATGAAGTAAGAAAAATGAACTTAATTCAGAGGGAAAACCATTTTATTTTTCTGACCCCACTGACAGACATTGTTTTCTTGTTTTAAGCATAAACCTTAATTTTAATACTTTCTAAGAAAACAAGACTTAATATCGTAAGTTATTTTGCACCACAAGTAAATGTATCTTGATTTAAAAATGCTTAGGTATTTGTATTGGAAAACAAGTCAAAAGTACTGAGAAGAAAATGTGTATTAATATATTTTTTTGCAGTGCACATCATATCTACATATAAAATTCTGTTTAATGGATAAATTAAAACAATTCATGAAGCAGAGCAACATGCAAAGACATACAGCAATTGATGATTTCCATAAAATTACAACATATAACTTAAACACTTGCCCAAACCTGACATTTATTAAAATACTTGTAGGAAGATTTTTTTTGTTTTTGGAATATAAACTAGCAGTGTCATTTGATTGGTTTCATCATTATTTTTCTTCCCACATTCATGCAGGTGGTTTCTAAGAAATTCCGTAACTTTGAGATTCCATCAGAGTTTAGTGGATTTTGGAGGTACCTGCAGAATGCCTATGCACGTGATGAATTCACCAACACCTGTGCGGCAGACAGAGAGATTGAACTGGCCTATCAGGACGTGGCCAAGCGGCCGGGCAAATGAACATGCACCAAGCAATGACTCTAATAATCATATGCAAAACTGGTGAAAGAGAAAATGAGCAGAATTTGCCATATTGGCTCAGTCCTGTGATATTCTAAACTGTTACTTGCCCTCATCATGCTTGTGAGTGCTTCCAATGCTATCTCACGGCCAATTTGTACAAATTCGTACGAGTGAAGTCTTATGAATTCGTACGAATTAGCCACCTCGTAATAATACGTACGAATTGCCGTGAGATCGGGTTGGTACTTCCATTACTATTGCCATTATGTTTACTGACTGTAAGTGACATAAACTGCTCTATTAGTGTCGCTATCTACGACGGTCTAGAAAAAACACTGTGCCACTGTTTCCACAACTTTTCAGGGTTGGATGGTGATTCTATTCTTTTAAAGTCAAATTCTTGCTGTAAAGCCCTTTGCGTTTTTGTGTTGCATAAATAATTTTTGCTAGCTTTTGAAACAGTAGCCTGATATAAATGTGTGCTTTATTTGAGATTACTATATGTAACGTTAGTATTTATTATCAAGTCGAGTCAAGTCACCTTTATTTATATAGTGCTTTTTACAATACAGATTTGTTTCAAAGCTGCATATTATGGTTAATGATGGTAAATTTCTGAAGGAGAAAAAAAGTGAACATGAAATAATTACATTTCTTCTATTTAGGCACACAGCCCCACCTAGTGGTGAAATTAATAAATCTGAGCTATTTAAATTGGCCTAATTCTGCAGGTGATATACACTGCTCGGCCAAAAAAAAAGTTGTTGTTTGGTTTTAAATAGGCAAATGCTTCATTATTGCAGTGATTATTATATTTGTAGCATGTTACATGTTTTGTAACAGTTCTTCTAACCCTAATTGATGGAGTGTGTAGCTTTTCATTTCTTAAACAACCATGTTGGAAGACACATCATGGCCATATTCCAGGAGGACAATGATTCATCAGGCTCAAACTGTGAAAGAATGGTTGTGAGGAGCATGAAGAGTCATTTTCACACATGAATTGGCACCTCTGAGTCCAGACCTTTAAATCGTTGAAAGTTTTTGGGATGTGCTGGAGGAGACTTTACAGAGTGCTGGACTCTTGCATTCTCAATACAAGATCTTGACCAAAGATTGATGAATCTCTTGATGTTGCTACAAATGTTGCTGCATCACATTTATTTCCATCAAGAGGTTCCATCAACATTATTTCCTCCAATTCATGTGTGAAAATGATTCTTCATGCTCCTCCCAACTACTCTTTAACAGTTTGAGCCTGATGAATCTTGACATTGTCATCCTGGAATATGGCCATGATGTGTCTTCCTACATGGTTGTTTAAGAAATGAAAAGCTACAAACTCCATCAATTAGGGTTAGAAGAACTGCTACCAAACATATAACATGATAGAAACATAATAATCACTGCAATAATTATCCAATCATAGACTCTTAAGCCTATTTAGATCCTTTTTGGGGGGGGGGGGGGGGGGGGGGGGGGGGGGGGGGGCAGGCAGTGTACAGACACTGACACAAAATGACATAATATTTAAGATTAATCTGTTTCTATTATCAAACTAAAGCCATCTCACAAAATAGGCACATGTTTAGGTCTCAGGTATCTCTAGCCCTGCATGGAATTTTTTAACTCATGGTCTCTTATAAGAAATATATATATATATATATATATATATATATATATATATATATATATATATATATATTATAAAGCTTGTGATGCCTCTTTTGTTTGGTCACACACGTGTTATTCTGCAAGATGAATATTTCAAGGTGAAAAAAACTCAAGACATTTCGTCGATTACCACAGACATTCGACTTGTCCCTCAGCTTGAATTCAAATAAGAAAATTGCTTCTATTTTCAATACAAAAATGTGTATCATGTGATCTGTAAAGTTAACCAAACTCGTTCTTGTAGCTTCGGGAACTACTTTTCTAGTCAGATTTTCGCGTTTAATGAAGCTCCTGTCTTTGTATCCTCCCCCGTTTTGTGAGACAGTTACCGCGTTTATAGACTTAGCGTGGTCATGATTAATGACAGGAAATACAGCTTAGTAAATCATATTACATGCGTTTTTAATTGTTGTTTAGCTCTACGTTCAAAACCATTTGTGTGCTTTATGTATTGCCCCATAGACTTTCATTGTAAGAAAGTGCGATTTTTGTTTTATCCGAGTTAGTCACCATTTATCTTCAGTGGCATGGATACGTTACATTTTCTATAGAGTTTATTTTGTTTTGAACCAGCCTATACCCTGTTGTTCTGACAAGATGACTGTCTTAATGTTTTTAGAGGTGTTTTGGCCACTTGTCAGGCTGGGCGATCATATAACTAGCTAAACCAGTCGAACACCAGCCTTGCCAGTTAAAAGTAAACCACATTAAAACATTTTAAGTTGATTTAAGGTCTTTGTTGTTGCTGTTGGAGTTTTTCCCCCAGCAGGATAAAGATTAATATTCATTAATATTCATTTACACACCTTACCTTGAATAACTATGCAGTTGGTAACATTCATATGGGATAAATAACTTGGCGTGGTTACAACCGAACATCTGCTGAGTTCCAACAACTGGATACAATATGAGACGCTTAAGATAATATTTCATGAAAACCAAATGGTCACCCTCTATCAAACTGTCAAATACGTGTGAAAAAAGCTGTCGTTCCATCTGATTTCCAGCACATGCGATGTCTGTATGTCAGGTTTAGCTGGCAGCAGTATAATATTGCTTCAGTATTAAACAAGCATAGAGATCAGATTGGAACACATGCCGAAACAGGAGAGGTTTTCCTCTCTCAGCTCAGGGCCACTCGGCCTCATGGGTTTTAATTACCCTACGTCCTGTTGAGAAAGCCCTTTCACCATCTTCGAGCCGTCCGACACACTTTTTTCACTGCAAATCTAAACCATCTGCATTTATGTCTGCAGTCTTTATTTGGGCAGTGGGGCAAAGGGCCGGTCAAACATGTGCTTTGCTCCTTCCTTGATTGCTTCATTAAATCTTGCGCCTATCTGGAGGAAATGTCCTGCAGTCATGAAGGTCGGGTCGACTTGCTCACATCCCAAGCATCAATGCACCAAACACCTAATCATCTGTCTTCAGATGAAAATCCTTCTCCAACACACTTTTATTTCCCCAAAAACAGTATTCTCTGTGAGGAAAACAACATGTGTCAAAATCTGTGTTTTTCCAAATTTTATTTTTCATGTTTCTGACTTGCAGTTTCCAATAGACTTGAATTGGCTTATTTTTAATTTGTCAATTCGTTCAACTTGATTGACGAGATTGCATTCAATCTGGGTTCTTTATTCCATGTACGCATGGCTACAGTATATAGATCTGTGTATATATATATATATATATATATATATATATATATATACAGGTCCTTCTCCAAAAATTAGCATATTGTGTTAAAGTTCATTATTTTCCATAATGTAATGATAAAAATTAAACTTTCATATATTTTAGATTCATTGCACACCAACTGAAATATTTCAGGTGTTTTATTGTTTTAATACTGATGATTTTGGCATACAGCTCATGAAAACCCAAAATTCCTGTCTCAAAAAATTAGCATATTTCATCCGACCAATAAAAGAAGTGTTTTTAATACAAAAAAAAGTCAACCTTCAAATAATTATGTTCAGTTATGCACTCAATACTTGGTCGGGAATCCTTTTGCAGAAATGACTGCTTCAATGCGGCGTGGCATGGAGGCAATCAGCCTGTGGCACTGCTGAGGTGTTATGGAGGCCCAGGATGCTTTGATAGCGGCCTTAAGCTCATCCAGAGTGTTGGGTCTTGCGTCTCTCAACTTTCTCTTCACAATATCCCACAGATTCTCTATGGGGTTCAGGTCAGGAGAGTTGGCTGGCCAATTGAGCACAGTAATACCATGGTCAGTAAACCATTTACCAGTGTTTTTGGCACTGGAAGCAGGTGCCAGGTCGTGCTGAAAAATGAAATCATCATCTCCATTAAGCTTTTCAGCAGGTGGAAGCATGAAGTGCTCCAAAATCTCCTGATAGCTAGCTGCATTGACCCTGCCCTTGATAAAACACAGTGGACCAACACCAGCAGCTGACATGGCACCCCAGACCATCACTGACTGTGGGTACTTGACACTGGACTTCAGGCATTTTGGCATTTCCTTCTCCCCAGTCTTCCTCCAGACTCTGGCACCTTGATTTCCGAATGACATGCAACCACTGAGCAACAGTCCAGTGCTGCTTCTCTGTAGCCCAGGTCAGGCGCTTCTGCCGCTGTTTCTGGTTCAAAAGTGGTTTGACCTGGAAAATGCGGCAACTGTAGCCCATTTCCTGCACACGCCTGTGCACGGTGGCTCTGGATGTTTTTACTCCAGACTCAGTCCACTGCTTCCGCAGGTCCCCCAAGGTCTGGAATTGGTCCTTCTCCATAATCTTCCTCAGGGTCCGGTCACCTCTTCTCGCTGTGCAGCGTTTTTTGCTACACTTTTTCCTTCCCACAGACTTCCCACTGAGGTGCCTTGATACAGCACTCTGGGAACAGCCTATTTGTTCAGAAATTTCCTTCTGTGTCTTACCCTCTTGCTTGAGGGTGTCAGTGATGGCCTTCTGGACAGCAGTCAGGTCGGCAGTCTTACCCATGATTGCGGTTTTGAGTAATGAAACAGGCTGGGAGTTTCTAAAAGCCTCAGGAATCTTTTGCAGGTGTTTGCAGTTAATTAGATGATTCAGATGATTTGGTTAATAGCTCGTTTAGAGAACCTTTTCATGATATGCTAATTTTTTGAGACAGGAATTTTGGGTTTTCATGAGATGTATGCCAAAATCATCAGTATTAAAACAATAAAACACCTGAAATATTTCAGTTGGTGTGCAATGAATCTAAAACATATGAAAGTTTAATTTTTATCATTACATTATGGAAAATAATGAACTTTATCACAATATGCTAATTTATTGAGAAGGACCTATATATATATATATATATATATATATATATATATATATATATATATATATATATATATACATATATATAGCCTATATATCCAGAAAAAAATATTTTACCATGATGGTGCTCATGCCACTCCAAATTACTATTAATGTTGGAGTTTTGCAGTTTCTCCATCCAAATATCTCATTCATGATTGCTTTTCCATGTGTAGATTGAGGGACACTATTTTTATTTATTTTTTTAAATGGACAAAATTTAAAGGGGTAATGAATTGAGAAATCAAATCGTCCAATGATCTTTTGACATAACACGTCATTGTGCTCTAAAAATATCCTGCAAGTTTCAGAACTCAAGAATTCCTTGTTAGTCCAAAAACACCTATTATTGGAACCAATCTACCCAAATGTCTCGTTTTGGATTGTGTCACATTATGACGTAATAGTGAGACAAAAGACAGCCTCTGCAGAAGAAAATCTATGCCTACATCTACATCATCTCTTTAGCCCCACCCACCTATTTTTGCATGTCATGTAGTAGTAAATACGAGAGAGATGCAAACACAGGATTACTTCAGCAACAAGACCATAGAGATGCCTCTGAGGATTTAAAGATGTTTTGAAGTGCCAAGTTGTGGAAAAACAGTCTTTGCATTGCCTTACTTGTGCTCCTAACATTAAGAAAGCGTGGATGAACTTTATTTTTAATGCAGTTCCAGATCACGTCAGTTAGACACTGTTCGTTCGTTCGTTCGCTTCATTTGACTGCGGATTCCTTTTTAAACTAGACCATTTGGCCCAGGCTTTTTAGGGTGTGTTCACACTTGGCATGTTTGGTTCGAATAAAACGTAAGATTTCTCTATTAGTGCGGTTCATTTGAATAAGTGTGAACGCTGCCACCAAACCCTGATATAAGCCACCAAATAAGCTGGCTGAGACCGCTGAAAAATTGGGTCTCGCTCCGCTTCCCAACGAATTGTGGTGCGGTTCGAATGAAATATGAACACGGACCAATGACATGTATACAAACCAAAAACGGGACATAAAAAGGATACCTATTTTTTCTCGTCATAGTCGCGATGTCACAGTTCGGTACAGGCATCTCCTCGCAGCAGATCTTCCTTTGTGTGTGTGACGAAGGGATTCCTGCCGCTGTTTTGACTCCTTTACACATTTTAAAAACTCATCACAAGTTCTCAGCTCCATCATATACCATCATAGGTAGGCTACGAGTGCATTTAGCCCGGCACACAGCATTGTTTTGGAGGTTTCGGTAAGTTCCGCCGCAAAATATACGTAGTAAAAGCCAACCAATCAGGTTGTGAACATATACCTATGCCTTTGGGTTTGGTGTTGAAATGCGCTAAGGTCCTGACCAAGTGAACCAAACTACAAGTGTGATCACACGCTAAGAGAGAGTGAAAATAAAAGATGATGCAGAGCCGACGATATTGGGCCCAACAGTTATGTTTCAACACTAGTGTGACTAACAATGTTTTTAGCATGTGTCACCATTGCTTTGTTTGTAACAGATCGTTTGATATGTATTAAGTATTTATACTGTTGCTCAACCAATCAAACTGTGAATATCCTAGTTGTGATAATTGTGATTTGCTGTTCTTTCTTTTGCTTCTGCATTTAATTGCATTGGATTTATCAGATACGGATGAAAGCACATAGAAAATGCTGCTTTTGTTATTGTTTCCATCTAAGCCTTTCTCTGTTATCCTGAATAAAAGCTTCAGTGAGCAACATCTTCTGTTTTTTCATAAATAGTAAACTGGATACTTCTGTCATTCGGTTGTGAGAGTTTGTGTTATACCCATAAAGGAATGAAGATCAGGTGATAGGCTATTATGTGGAAGGTGTCGTAGTACTGTAGCTCAAAACTACAACAAATTAACCTTGAGCCAAAACGAGTTTGCAAGAAAAAAGTGAAAGCAACAGTACCCAAAACACAAATCAGCATCGTTTACATAGCATCACTTTAAATAGCCTATAGCCAAGCTAGAACAGTTTACACCATTTTAGAGGGGTGGTTGATTATGATTTCACTTTTTTAACTTTAGTTTCTGTGTAATGTTGCTGCTTGAGCATAAACAACATCTGCAAAGTTACGATGCTCAAAGTTCAAAGCAAAGGGAGATATTTTCTTTTACAGAAATTGCTTTTTACTGGGTCAATGACTATAAGGATTTTCGACAGGCCAATTTTAAAGTACAAAAAAAAAATACCTGTTGAAATTGTTCAAACATTAAGGATGTTGTGTACACAAATTCATATTAAAAATGTAATTGAAGTTATTTTAGTGTTTCTTCTTCTATATGAATTGGCCTTGGAATGTCATGTGTTGCAACCGTGATTTATCTTAAAATTAATTTATTTCCTTAACATACTTTTTTTTAAAAAGTTCTTAGTAATTAAAGTGTTTAGAAACAAAGTATTTGCATTTCTTTTGAGTTTTTGTAAATAATTATCTCATTTTTGTTGTATACTTTCAAAGTTGCCTTCCTAAATCTAGTTATCAGACTTATTTTTCCTGTAAATCACATAAAACTGATAAAAGAAATTAAAAATATAATTCACTTAAGTATACTGTATCAGTGATTCATATTTCAGCCACAGAAATAAGATATTTTATTTTAAATTTAATACAGTAATTGCTTTTATTGGTCACACCACATGATGAGTGGTCACTCCAAATGACATGAATAGCTTACATAGTTAAATCTAAATAAAGAGATCAATGAACAATACATTTTATATATATATAAAAAAGATTTAAACCAGATTTTATACAAATTTCACAGAACACAAACATTTTATAAACACTTTTTTAAATATAAAAATCACATCGCAAACATAAGTGCACCATTTCATTTAACTTGACTTAGAATTTCTTTCTAACAAATACTAATGTTATAGATATAAATCAAAGTATTGTACACCCTCCTGAGACCCAGAAAAAAACTTTTTTTTAATTTAGTTTTTTTTTTCATGTCATCACATTGTTTAGAGCAGTGGTTCTCAAACCTGTCCTGGCGTACCCCCCTAAATACTGTCCTTTTGAACTTTCTATTCATCAGATAATCCTGACATATAAAATGTATCAGTTTTCACAAAAATATGAACATTGATAATAATCAGAAATGTTTCTTGAGCAGCAAATCATTATATTAGAATGATTTCTGAAGAATCATGTGACACTCAAGACTGGAGTAACGATGCTGAAAATTCATCTTTGATCACAGGAATAAATTACAGTTGACTATATATTCATTTAGAAACTGTAAGCTATTTTAAACTGTGATTATATTTCACTCTTCTCCTAGCAAGGCACTCTGCTATTGCTGCAGGGTCAGAATTTTTTACTTTGCATCTGGTAAAATATTAAAATAGTTTTAAATAAATAAATAGGCAATAATAAATACATTACTAATAAATGCATAATTACCAAACTAAAATTACATTCTCTAAAAAAATAGTTGCATTTGTCTCATATTGTACAGAGTAAACAAATATCTAAAAAATATATTTATTTAAATATCCCATATTGCATAAAAATCTATTCCAAATTATACAAAATTAAAGTACTTTTTGTCTATAAACCGTCAATTGAAGCACAAAAACAGCCAATCTAGGACATATATCTATCATGGAAAACTACATATCAACCATTACAAAGGTTTATTTTTTTCCAATTTGAGAGAATTACAAACCTACTTTCTGCTTCCATGGGTCCTTGGTAAATTGGTTTATGATGGAACTTCCTGTGTTTGAATAGTTATTTTGATCTAAAACTTCACATACACACTCTGGGAACATCAGAAATATTATTTTTTTTAAATCAGAAAACTTATTTTACATCTTGTGAAAAGGGCAGTATAGGACCCCTTTATCCTATCTGATATTAATAGCAATAGGGAGAGTAAATTTTAAATATGTGGCCTGAATAAACTGTGCATTTAAATTTGACCAAGTTGCTTCTTGTTTTGCATTTCATCTCAAATGCCTTTACACTTGGTCCAGGTCTAGATAATTGTCTGATATGTTAAATACATGAAGTGTATGCTTAAATACCACCATAGAGAATTTTGGGTGGGCTCTTTTACCTCGGACTAGTAAGCAACCACCTAACAACCGCACAGCAACGTGCTGACAACCACTCAGAACACCTCTGCAACCACTTTGCGAAGCCCTGGCAGATAGCATCACATAGGTAAATTTATCCCTCACATGTTCTTCAGGAAAAATAGAAAATCTAAATTTTAAAACAATTTTACAGTGTTTACAATAACTGGAGTATACTTTATTTTGACAGAAACTCCAGTAACTGTGTTTGGTTGGAAGAAAGCAAGAATGATACCATTACAGTACTGGAAGAATCACATTATATATCCTAAAAACGGCAATTACGTGTGAGAAAATGAGTCTTTTCCTGAATGCTTCTACCTTTCTTGAAGGGTGTCAAAGCAGCGGTAGACGTCGACCTCATTACTCACTTCCCACCTGATTTAACTTACACTGAAGTGGCAATTGCATTTTCATAGCTCAAAACCAAAAAGTAATCTAAAGCAGAGCCCACTCCATGGACACTGCCAACACGCCACGCAAGAGGCATGTGATTCCTCCACAACTCGGCTTGGATCACCAACATCAGAGGATTTCAGGGCAGTAAAGTCAAGGCAACCTGTAGTTCACTCAGACCGTTTTATCAAAACAAGCATATGCTTGAGTCTTATAATTATAGGTTAACGCACCGAGTTGGATTCAAGCATCGCTGCGCAGTAATATCCTTTGAGATCTTGTTGGATTTGTGACTGTGAATCGGTCTTGCATCAGTGACATCGGCTGGGCTCTAAATGATACCAAATGTTGAAGTTTGCCCCTATTTCAAACAGCAGGGTAATTGTGGGTATGCATCAGTCAGATCTTGATTTAGACTTCAATGCTGTCAGTCTGCACCTCATGAAGAGATCCAAGAGGTTTCACATTTTATGGTGGAAAATTAAAAAGTCTGCATGCTGAGAGTGTATAAATGCTGTTTGGTATTGTTTGCTTTGGTAGAAATATGTTTTTTGTCCATCGCCAACTTGCCTTTGGGATTTTGGGATATGAAATTGCTTCATACCCACTCTTCTGTCTACTTAAAGTTTCCATCTCGCTTTATATACAGTATATACGTTATGCTTTCATGTGTTCCCCTTCGGTCCATCTCAGTGTTTAGATCTGCATCCCAATATAATTTATTTTTTCAGTGGAAAGCTTGAAAGGCATGGTTCACCCCAACATTTCAATTCTGTCAACATTTACTTAGTCTAATGTGGAGCCAAACTTGTATGACTTTTTGATTTCTCTATAGGAATGCAAAAGGAGATATTTTATATTGTGAAATGTTCAAACCTCTGTTTTATTTATCAGTTAACTAACACTAAAATCATATAAAAAGTTACTTGAAATAAAATAAAACATTTTAAAAAATAATAAAATGTGTAAAAAAAAGAAAAAAAAAGAAAAATGACTAAAACTAACGGTAACACGTTACAATAAGGTTTCATTTGTCAACATTAGTTAATGTATTAACTAACATGAACTAACCATGAGCAATATATTTGTTACAGTATTTAGTAATCTTTGTTAATGTTAGTTAATAAAAATACTGCTGCTCATTGTTTGTTAATGTTAGTTCACAGTGCATTAACACTTCTTAACAAATACAACGTTTGATTTTAATAACGTATTAGTAAATGTTGAAATTAATATTAAATTATATTAAATTAATATTAACTAAGATTAATAAATGCTGCAGAAGTATTGTTCATTCTTAGTTCATGTTAACAAAGGTTAACTAATGTTAACTAATGAACCTTATTGTAAAGTGTTACCAAAATAACTAAAATGAACATGAATTCAAAATATTTATTAAAAAAAAATATATCAATGACACAAAAAAACAAAAGCATATAGTAAACGAGACAAAAAGCTGAATAACAGTAGTTTATACAATTTGTGTGCCATACTGTATTTCTAGTCATTAGATAGCATTGCTTACGAAATGGACTGAAATATAAGTACATTTCTCTCAGAAGGAGTCAGGAGTCAGAAGACTTGAAATAAAGCACAAATATACTTTTGTGGTTCTTTTTATGTCCTTTCTGATGTGAAACCAAAACATTCCATCAAAATGCTTGTGATATGATCATAACATCTCGAACATCATCTGTTTCACTCAATGTACACAGCTGCCCCCTTCTCTCAGTAAGTCACTGTATCGCTGAAGAGCGTGGATGACCCTTCTGTGGTCTTCATCTGAGCCGTCCTGCTCTGAGCGCAGGGTTCCAGCGCTGTCAGGCCCCGCTGCATGCTGGGAAGATTGAGAGGGTGAGAGTGATGAGGTGGAACAGTGTCACTCACACACGTGTGTTTGTTTAGGGTTTGGCACTCTGCAGCTTCCAGTCAAGGTGTCGGAATGAGCCTCACTTCTGTTTCACACGTCCTTTTTCTGAAACCAGAGTCCGTGTCAAGCAAGTGTTGATGCAGGTTCTCACGTTTCGTGTTGTCATAACTTCAAACGTTAGTCAATACCAGTAAAATGACATTATTCCAACTAATATGACCATGATAATGGTAATGATCATGTTTTTTTTAAATAATTTTTTTTTACACAAATATACATATATATATATAGAAAATGTGTCAAAGTAAATCATATTTGCTATAGGGATACACGACATATCGGCCACCAGATCGGTATCGGCCTTTATATGATTATTTTTATGTCATCGTTTACTGTTACAAGAAAATTTGGCCGATATATTAAAACCGATAAATAATGTCTATTCTTTCAGCTGAGACACTTCAGATGTGCACTTTTCGCCATGATGGTTTTAAAGGTTTTAAATTGCTTGAAATATGATTGAAAATCACTTTAAAAAGGAAAATACAGTTCAGTGCAACATGCAGCGCAAGTCTGTCATTCATCAAAATATAATGAGGACATTATAATTGTGTTTGGGTTATGGCTTTTAATGGTGAGACTTCTGTTTTTGTAATCAGGCTCTCAAAAATTATATAAGAATGTATTTAGATGTTATTGGCCAATATATCGGTTATCGGCTTTCAAAAATAAAGAATTATCGGTTATAGGCCAAGATTTTCATATCCGTGCATCCCTAATATTTGCGTTGAATTTGTTACGATTAAATGGATGTGTTGTTCAATTTCATGTTTGGAATTAAGAGGGATGTGCAAAGCATGCACATTAGTTGTGAAATTGATTCTATAATTAATTATAGGCTAATTATAATGCACGCTAATAGTTTTGTCCTAAACCCGTTGCTTCATAAACCAACCGACTACTAGATGATTCCCGAGTGAATTAAGCAAAGTGAGTTCATATTGAGATCTTAGACTTTTGTTTCTGACTTGAGATAAGTAATTAAGATATTAAATCAAATTTTTGTCGCACATATTGGCTGTTTTGGCTGTCCATTGGCTGCTTCACATCTCAACACAATCTATAAACTTCATCAGAAGTTTAGAAACCAGAGACTGTGATTAGAGACATCCATAATCAGACACAGATTAAGATTTATGCTTGCGCATCACAAAATTGCAATTTCATGGTTTCTGAGTCCTTCTGTCCACCGTCTCTGACTCTGATTTATGGAGACTGAATGACTGAGCTTTGGCTCCTTGCACTCATTTCTCCTCTTCACCTCCTCCATCCATCCTTGCCTCTCCTTAGCTAAAGGGAATCCCAGTTTATCCCATGGTTTCCATCAAAACACCATATACAGAGTGGCCACCACGAACACCCTTGCAACTCTATGTCAACTTTTTTTATTTATCCTTTTATTTCATGCTTACTACTGTTGTGTGCATGTACGTTTTAGTGAAATATTTTCTGTAAGGAGCTCATAATTGTGATGATGCAACTTAATTTTTATGTTGTGTTTTTGTTGCATTCCAACTGCACACACACTTTAATTTCCTATTATCACTGTAAAGCAGCTTTGGAAGCGCTACATACATGAAGATGACTTGACTTGTTATTTAGAAACATGTTTTTTAACAGGAAGTTGGAAGGAAGATTACCCACAGGAGGGCAGTGTTTCTTCAAATTTGCCCACGGCTCGGCAGTCGGCACAGACATGACCTTAAAAGAGGACTGGGAATGAGGTCTTACATTCACTGACAGTTGTCACACACACACACACACACACACACACACACACACACACACACACACACACACGCACACGCACACGCACACACACACACACACACACACACACACACACACACACACACACACACACACACACACACATATGTTGTGTTTTCATGTTTTATGGGGACTTTCCATAGACATAATGATTTTTATACTGTACATTCTATTCCCTTACACTAACCCTATCCCTAAACCTACCCATCACAGGAAACATTCTGAATTTTTACATTTTCAAACAACATCACTTAGTATGATTTATAAGCTGATTTCCTCATGGAGACCAAAAAATGTCCCCACACAAACAAGGATTTCGGATATTACCATCCTTGTGGGGACATTTTGTCCCCATAACGTAGGGTTTACCAGGCCACACACACGCACACACACACACACACACACACACACACACACACACACACACACACACACACACACACACAAACACACACACCCACACACACACACACACACACACACACACACACACACACACACACACACACACACACACACACAAACACATTATATATACTGTATATTTGTGGTGTAATGATACTCTCATGTCACGATTCGATACATATCACGATACTGAACTCACAATACGATATTATTGCGATACTCCAAGACATATGGTAAAAGTTTAACAAAAAAATGTAGTTGATTAAAATGCTAAATTTGATATTACATAGGGGATGTAAATTAATAGGATTGGGCTTGGTGCTGGAAACCTAATGCACAGAACAATGGTGACACCAGAATAAATAAAAAAAGCTGAAAATACAGAATTATGTTTGATGAATATGCTTGCACTCTGTGATATATATACTCTGACTAGATATATTAAATAATGTAGGCCACTTTTTACTGGTAAAATAAGACATATGGCACAAATATTCCCCCATTGTGTTATTATACATAATATTCAACGTTATATTTAGTAGTTGTAGTACTCTGTAAAATTTGATTTTTTTCTCATATAAATTGTCACTATCCACCATACATATTGTTTATTTTTTTATTGCAATATACTGTGACACGATTTATTGTAACATCCCTTATGAATGTACAGATATAGATATATATAGATATATACACTGTATGTGTGTGTGTGTGTGTGTGTGTGTGTGTGTGTGTGTGTGTGTGTGTGTGTGTGTGTGTGTGTGTGTGTGTGTGTTTGTTTGAACACTTAATTGTGCATGAATGTATTTTTATTTCCCTCTAATGGGTTAGGGTTATGCTTAACACTGTTTGTTTGGCAGCATTTCATGATCATGGACAAAAGACGCTGATCCAGGAGCACAACCTACATGGCAACTTCACAGTCACATATTTTTTTTTTTTTTTAGCAAAGAACAGGATGAATCATGATCTTACAGGTGTGATCAGCTTTAGATAACATCTCTATACATCAGTTCCACCCTCCTCTTATAAAGTGTCTCGTTGACTGGAGGTGTTTAAAGATTGCGTGTTCCCGTGAGCTTCACACTTCATTTGTACGGAAACCTCCCAGCGGCAGCAAATACTTCACGAGCGCTGCCAGCATAAATCATCAGGCCCGACAAGCCAGTCTGCAACCTTCGGACAGCCATGGGACACTAAGGGTCTCTATTTTCAGATGTCCCGCAGGTTTCACCCTGTTAAAGGCGTCGGGGCATTGTCCTTGGCACACCTCCAGCCAAACTGGGACAGCACTATGCAGATTTGATTGCTTGTGAAGTGATTTGGAGCAACCAGGGGCTTGTATGAGAAATGAGTGACCCTTACAACACGCTGTGAAACCAGAAGCCTCCTATTTCAGCCAGAGAGGACTATAGGAAATGATGCGTAAATCAGTGTTCCTGAAAGAAAGACTTCTGTTCAGTTTTTGCAGTGAAAAAAAAAAAGTTCAATAAACTTAATTCAATTAAATTGATGAAAACGTTTGCCTAATGAAATTATGGATTTTTTTTTTAAACTCTCTGGTGCTTTTCGCGTGTCGGTCAAAAATGACAAATTATTTATTTTTATTTTTTTCAATGAAATTAATGTACTATACGACTTAAACTGTCGTAAATCTTGAATGATTTAGAGCACTGACTTAAGTTTGATCTCTTTTCAAACACTTGTCAGATTATTGCTGAAGTGAAAAAAGTTTTAAAAAGTTAACTTTCTAAAAGTGAAAAAAGTCACAGAATTGTACGTTTATTGTTATGAAAAATTTGCAAAAATACTATTTTCAATTTTTATATGAAATATATATTTTCAAAAACATGTTTTACTCAAAAACTGTGAGAACATCTAAACAAGATGTGTTGAGTTTTCAGCAAGATTGTGTTTGGCCAACGCTATCTCACGACCAATTCGTACGAATTCATACAACTTCACTCGTACGGATTCGTACGATTTGTCTAATCCCACGTGATGGGTAGGTTTAGGGGCGGGGTCAGGGGTAGGTCATTCATATGAATTCATATGAATTTGGGAACTCATAAAATATTTACAATTTAGCAAAAATCGTACAGATTCGTACAAGTGAGGTCATATGAATTGTTACGAATTAGTCACCTCGTAAAATTCGTACAAATTGCTGTGAAATTGGGCTGGTTTGGCCACAGTACCAAAAGTCTCCACTAGTCTTCCATTAATTTCCAGTGCGGTATTTTTTACCTCGAGGAGCACAAGTGTGACCATTTTACCTGTTCGAATTATGTCCATGTTTTTTTTTTTCACATAGAACGTGCCAAAACTTTTACCAAGTTTCGTACCATTCCGATGAAGAAAGAAATTAAAAAAAAAAAAAAAAATGTAAAATAAATTCTTGAATGAACATTAAAAATTAAAACAATTTAAATGATTTTGCTGCCTGCCCCAATGAAATTGAAACCCATTTCAAAACTATTTTAATTTATACACTATTGCTGTATTGTTTTTTTTTTTGTTCTAGTTCTGATCTTATTCATGCAAATTGATTTAATAAACATCAATGTTACAAATTATGTTAATTTTTTGTTTTGTCAAAAGTATTTTTTTTAATGGAAGAATATTCACGCCTCAGTTTAAAAAAAAACAATGAGATAATTGTGTCATGTGACTTTATTTCTTATTTTAAACTTGATCTCACATTTACCTGTTTTAGTTTTTACTCTGAGGTGGAAAATTGTGTTGCAACAAGAAACTGTAAGATCCATTTATCAGTATCTCTTGAGTTCTGTCTTAAAAAGGCCAGAGATGATTCCTTATTCTTAGATCTTCTCAGTGTTTGGCTTTTGCACTATCACGACTTATTTATTTGAACTCAAAACCATCAGGCAACATGCCAACCCACAAATGAAAACAGAATCAGAGAACTTGTATCAATTAGCCTTAATAAAGATGACAGAACATTGGGTACAATGTTCATTTTCAAAAGGAAACACACGTGTTTTGTCTTAAAACAATGTAATAGTATGGAGCCCGCTCTAAGTAGCGCTAAATAAGCCCATTGAGTCGTTTCCTAGCTGAGGTGATCCAAACCAAACATTGATCCAAGCTGAACTCATGGATGTTTGCGTTCATTGATAGGGCCGTTTAAAGACCCTCAGTGCAGGTTTAGACAAACAGTTGGCATCGTGTTAGAACAGCTCACAGCATTAACCAATCTGTTTCATCTGACACATTAACGTGCATTAATCATCACATGCTGTATAATAGAGCATTTGTCTGTCTTGAAGTGTATGTTATGAAAGTCTTTGGTGGAAATTTAGAATATAGTCAGGAAAAGTGACAGGAAATCATACAAAATCTCATGGAGATTTGGAAGTACATATTCTGGCAAGATATGCACAGATAAGGCCCGTTCAACAAACTGACTCGAAGAAGTTTAAACATTGCTCCGCTCTTCAAGTTAAAGTGCCATTGCATAATGCGCCAGGGACGAAAACCTCTCATAGATTATCTCCGATTTTCATCAGAGCTGTTCAGAAAGCCCTATTTGTTTTCAGCGTGTATGGCGGGGAAGTGTAAAGTAAAATTCAGACCAGCTATATCTTTCATTCTTTGCAAAGATTAAGTGCAAGCTCATAGAACCCAGACAACCACAGTACAACCTCAGTCCCTTTTAGTGTCAGTTCAGTTAACTAAGGCTACATTTAAAAAGAATCATTCTTATATATTTATATATAGCAGTTCAATTCAGTTAAATTCTGTTTGGTTCAATGTAGTTAAGTTCAACAAAACTGTTGGAAAATGTCATTTCTGAAGCAGATGTTCCATTATGTTTTCATTTTCAGCCAGTTAAGCAATAAGTTCAAGTTTGTTCAGCTCGATTAAATTCACTTCAACACAGTTCAGTTAGGGTGTGTTCATACTTGTAGATCAGTTTGCATGATTCTTTAGTCCGGACCAAAAAAAAAAGCACTTAGCCCTGGTTCACATAGTGTTCACACTGGCTTAACATTGAACCTAAAGGCATAGGGATATGTTCACAACAATGAAGTTTTATGGCGTATATTTTGTGACAGAACTTACCAATCTTCCAAACCAATGCTGTGTGCATTGCTAAATGAACCAAACGGTGATGGGCAACATCGCAACTATGACGAGAAAAAACTTGAGCATTCTGTCCTTTTTAGGGTCACATCTTGTGACATCACGTCCAGGTATTGGTTCGTATACATGTCTTTGGTCCGTGTTGTGTTCATATTTCATACGGACTGCACCAGAGTTCGCTTGAAGTGGACAGAGACCCAGGATGAAGTTTGGTTAAGATCATTTCCGTTTACTTCAGCTAAGTTTAGTTCCCTTAAATTTGATTAAAATATTCGGTTCAGTTCAATTCAATATGAGTTGAGTTGAGTTCAGTTTAATTTAGTTCCATGAAACTGCTGGCTGCTGAACAGCATTTTTAAATGTGAGATTGTGAACATGTTTTAGCGACTCAGATACAGACGTTTAATGAAGCACTTCCTTGATGATTAGCTCTCGTTGGTCGAGGGTTTTTTCCATTGCAGCCCTATAATGAAGAACTGTCAAACCAGCAGTGCCTCAGGTTGTTGTTTAACTGTAGCTCAGTGAAAGAAGTTTTTCTTGCTCCCCTTGGTGCTTCTAACACAAGCTCAAGTTTTCTAGGAAGCACCTGCTCTCATGTGTTTTTAATAAAGTCAAACATGACGGCAAGACTTTTTATTATTTAAAAGGTGTGGAAAGTACATTTACATTTATAACTTTTATGCACTTGAATAATATTTGGCCTATATCATTAACTTTTGCATGCATAATGTCTCGTGAATAGGACACATTTGATCTACTCCTTCAAACTTCATAAATGCAAAAAGTTAAAAAAAACTGCACATTTGTGTTTGTCAAACTCTTAGGTTTCCCATTAATGAAATGGAAATAAGAAGGAAAGCAACAAGTTATAACAAAAAGCCATTTTTATTCTCGAAGACAAATGATACAATCATCAGAAACGCTCAAAAATCTCACAATATTTTTTACTGGATTTGTTTGTCCCATACAAACAGGTTAAAGTTTCACAAACAGAAATGTTGAAACTTAAACATCTGTGCAGTATGTGCGAGGAAGTTGTTTACAAACAAAGCATTGTGATGAATCAAAATAATGCATATTTCAATTAGCATTGTGTTTTCAGGGTCCAGAAAAGAAAATAACAAAGCGCAAAATATGTTGCAGAAGCATTTGGTTTTCTTCATATTTAAAATTGACCTTGCATACTGGCAATATAAATGCAATTTGCAAATAGATAATTCCGTATGAGAATCCCAAAACTCTCTGAATGTCTGTAAAAATGACAAAACGTTTGTAAATGAAATCTCAATGCTTGTTTTAATATATATATAACAGATATAAATAGTCTTATGGAAGGAATCTCAGCTACTTGACCCAGAAGTTGTAAGACTCTTGCAAGGGTACACGTAAAAAAAAAAAAAAGGGTGGATGAAAAACATAGTAAAACGCCCAAAAGCATATCAATATTTTGGCCCTGTGACATGTTTGATTAAGACAGACCAATGTTGTTCTTGTGTTATCAGGCATGTTGAAGCAATTAAACATGGATTCATAAAAAGTTAACAGTGCAGAGGTTCTTTAAATTAGCAGTTCCCTGCTTGCAGTTATTGTAAACATTCTGTAAACATAAACGCTCTCCTAACTACCAGAAGACACCATGGTAAAGAAAAGGCAAACTCAAATAGTGGGGCAGTCAAGGACAGCAGTGTAAGTAAACTCAAAGAAATTGGGTTTAATACTGTACAGAACAAATAGCCGGGGTGACAAACACATAGGCTTGCTTTAAGATCAGATTAGTTGTTTCAAATATGCATATTCATATTTATTCAAAAGTATTTTGTAGTTAACCTTTAATTGAAGCTAATTTATTGAATTGATTGTGTCCAAGAAAGGTTAGTCTGGGAAGAACATCTTCTTAATTTGTCATAATGTCATAATGCAAAAAAGACTTTGTTTTCTTCATGCAAAATATAAATTCTTGAGTAAAATGTGACCCAGACATTTATTGGTGTTCTTTTTATCCGGCATTTAGGCTTCATTTGTTTTACATCCCTTTAAAAGAAGTGCTTTGTTCTACACAAAAATAGAAATAATAAAGACAAGTGACATTTGTTTCAGAAGGGCGCTGCCAGCAGCCTGTTATCTTACATTTGGACAAACATTTGATCAAGTACCACTTGTTGTTGAATCCAGATACATATACATTAATCACGAAAGATGCCAAATACAAAGTGTAAAGAAAAATCACATCATTACAAATATAAACGTTTCAAAATTGGTAACATAATTTGTATGTGTTCTCGTCAGTGATAATTGTATCCCATCTCATTATGATTTGTTGACCAATAAATAAATTCTAGAAATTGAGATGATAATCTTTTCCGGTAAGTAATTACATTTGATTGTCTGTTCAGTATGTTTGCCTGCGGCCAATCTCATCTTAAACAGTTCCTTTGCCAATACTTCTATCAGAGATTTCCTTGTTTTCATGTGTTGTCTAAAATGGCAGTAATATTAAAGTATTTGTATTGTACCTCAATAACATTAGCACACAGCAGAGACATTTCAGAGTTTGATTGTTGTAGTACAGTTTGCATAGTGTTTAACCAACCTACAAAGTGCAGTTAACCATCCAGTTATGGTTCCAGGCTGATGATTGTATTGATTATGATTTCATATCTGCACGAGGGACTGAAACTGATTGTTTTGCAAGTGCATGCGTGAGATTTGATCATGTCTGTATCTGAAGATGCAGAGATTAAAGCCACTGCTGCAAGAGTTTGGTCGTTCTTGTAGTCACCAAAAACATTAAATAAAAATTACATCTAAAATAAATTAACTTGCTAAACATTGGATACCAAAATAAAACAAGTGGAGAGTGCAGGACGTCACCTCTCGTAACATATCTTTGTACATTGATTGTTTTTGTTATAGATGTAACTCAGATTTACTCAGTCTAGAACATTTCTGGATGTCTTGATGCTTGCTACTTCATGTTATTAATATGAAACATTTCAGACTGAGATATTATTCTGAGAAAAATCCACAAACATTTGTTTGTGGACATAATCTTACAATGAAATATCTTTCCTTCATTGCTTGCGTACCATTGGATTTTCTTTTTGGTTGCTTTACAATAATAACAATAATAATAACAAAACATTTAAATTACAAAACGAGTAAATATTTCATTAAGTTATTAATAGATGTCCCAAAAATAATATTCAAACATCTTCAATTTTGTCCCTCTAAACACATTGCATAATTTAAAGTTTATATGGCTTATATTGCTTCTCAATCAGTACCGTTTGCTACCATTTCATACATAAATTAAAATAATCAGAGGGAATTTCAATAAGCTGACTTCTAACACGCATAAATAAAAAAAATTGCTTTCAGTGTTAAGAAATGCTAAATTAGACCGAGTTAGTATAAAATATTCTGAGCCAAAAGTGTGTATGCATTCCCATTGCAATGAAAGTTTACTCTAGGACAGGCAAAGGAATAGTTCATCCAAAAAATGATGTTCTGGCAACATTTACTCTTAAATTTTGGTCTGTTCTTTACACAAAGCTACTGAATGCCTTCAGAATAATTAGAAAATATAGCACAAAATCTGCCATTTTTTGGTGGTGAAAGCCCCATGATCAGATGTCAAGCTTCAAAAACCACATTAAATAGGATTTTAAAGCTTTTTTTTTTAGCTTTATGCTTTCATTGTGTTTAAATGTGCAGCATTTACATTGTACTAAACATCTAATTTTGTGTTCGTCAAAAGAAAGAATATCAAACTTTCTTAAATCAAGATACATTTACTTGAGAAGCAAAATGACATAAATATGACAAAATATATTTTTATTTTTCTGAAAAATTCATGCAATTAAGTGACTTTATGCTTGAAACAATAACAAATATCTGCCAGTGGGGTCAGAAAAAAAACGGACCCTATACCTATATATTTTTCTTACCCTATACCTATAACTCACTTAATTTTGATATTTTTTAAGGAAACAAGACTTGTTACACCTCAAATAATTTTGCTTCTCAAGTAAATGTATCTTTATTTAAAGGGTTAGTTCACCCAAAAATGAAAATTGTCATAATTCACTCACCCTCATGTCGTTCCAAACCCGCAAGACTTTCGTTCATCTTCGGAACACAAATGAAGATCTTCTTCTGAGAGATTTATGTCCCTTCCATTGACAGCTACGCAACTGACCTCTCTGACGCTTCAAAAAGTTCATAAAGAGATTGTAAAACTAGTCCAAATGAATTGAGCATGAGAAGAAACCTCATTGGTTCTTGCTGAAGCTCAAACATGCTGCGTAACACAAGAATGAACCTCATTGGTTCTTACAGAAGCTCAAATGTGTTGCGTAACACGAGAATGAACCTCATTGGTTCTTACAGAAGCTCAAATGTGTTGCGTAACACGAGAATGAACTGTTGTGTGAGTTGATGTGAAAGTTTATATGTGAATAAAAGCCTAAATTCAATCTGTTCAACATATAATGCGATCGTGCGTCTTCTTGGAGTCAAATTTGGACTAAACCGCTCTCTTTATTAAAGATCTCTTTATTAACACTTTGAAGCGACAAAGTAGTAGTTGCGTAGCTGACAAAGGAGGGACAGGAATCTGTCAGATTTCATCAATAAGATCATGAATAATGAATAATTAATGACAGAATTTAAAATTTTGGGTGAACAATCTCTTTAAGAACTTTGTATTTTCTAAAGTTGTACTAAAAATCCTTTAAAAAACGATATGAGGCAGTACATTTTCATTGTTTGAGTGAACTATTCCTTTTAAATTCAGTGGCCAGCGTTTGTTATATCACCGATAGCCGATATGGAATGTCAGATGAATCAGACTAATGCCATAAATCGTCATCTGTATTAGAAAATCAAAACAACATCAGTGTAGTCATAAAATACACTGCAACCATTCAACAATGAGTACCAACGAGTTTGTGCTTCAAATCCGATCATGCCTAAATGCATCTATCTCTCGCACTCTGTCTTTAAGGCTAACAGTGCTGCGTTGAGGTCTCTATTGGACCCTATTGAGCCTATTGAGACGGTTCAACCAGGCCGTCTCAATAGGGTCGCCAAACGGACTCGTCCATCCTGCCGCTGGAGTTGAGCACGGTGGGCGAGCTGCTGTGACTGCCGTCCGCTTCGCCCCCGTCCGCCTGGTTGGGCAGGTTTGGGTTGATGAGGGAGCTGCCGGTGGATGCGCTAGTGCAAGGTGGAAGCATCCTGGAAGGAGACCGGTCTCCACCCGGCACCATGGAGAATTGGTACGACCCGGACGAGGCGCCGTAGTAGAGATAGGGCGTGCTACTGGTCTGGAAGGGGCCGCTCTGGTTCTGGGTGGAGCCGGGGTACGGGGGAGGCAGGTAGGTGTGGTAGTGGGTGTTGGTGGAGATGCCCAGAGACATGCCGGAGGTGACCGGAGTGGGGGTGTACGTGAACGTCGTAGGATAGTGCATTCTGGGACTGGGGAAACGGCTTTCTGTGAGCGTGGACAGACCGGGAAACTGACGTTCAAACTGCCGAGGGTCGGCCGAGAACGGACTGAGATCCGACGTACCTGGTGGACAGAAAATAACAGTTTTTCAGTGATCTTTTAATTTAGAAATTGTGTTCTAAATGGGGGGTCCAAAAATCTGGGAGCACTAGGGAAAAGGCTATTATTGTAATTATTATACTTTTTTCAATACAATTCATTGTAGTGTGCTTTTTAACTTAATTTTCCAAAGTATGTACCAGATACAGTCAAACCGAAATTTATTCAGACACCTTCAACATTATCACAGTTTATTCGCTATAGTTATAGAAAATGGTAATACAATTTGACAAGAACTCAAATTTCAATATTTCACTGGTTTTGGCCGTCCTTCGTTAGAAGGATGATAATTCATCATCATAAATGAATTAGGTTGAATATCTGTCAGCAGTTAAATTTAAGTAAACAATTAGATAATACCAATTTAGGTCAACCAATCACCAAGCAATGCAAAATTTGTTCAGTCTGTTGTGTAACACGGTCGAGCTAAATCATTATTTCTGCTATAGGTAACTCTTTTCAACTATTTATTCATTAGCTCAACTTTGACTTCCTATTTTAAGTATTCGTTTTTGTACCAGATACATATCCTGATTACAAAACAAATGCTATCATCTTATATTTATAGATTTGTAAAGAAATTTTGATGCCTTTAAATAGCATCAAAATAGTAAGCTTCTTTTTGTTAGTAGTTTGTAAAAGACTATTTTGACTGTAACCACTTTGAAACTCAGGATTAAAGCTACTCATAATTTAAATGAGCTTCACCCACACCAATTGACTGAAATGAACAAAGGGACATTGTTAAAACAGACAGAAGAGGGCGCTGTCAATCTTAATTTACACACAACTCAAAGTAACTAACACAAAACTCCCGTTTATAAACTGGATTTCTCTTTGCTTCAAAATGATGAAACGGTCAATAATGAATGGAAGCAATAATGAAGAGGCTTTCCCAAACAATTTGATTAGAGTGAAAAAAACTTTGTCTTTGATATTATAAATAACCAGATATAGTGTTTGAGAAATGCTAAGGTATGAAAGTGTCATATCTTTGTAAAATGACTCTTCACGGTGCAAGAAAAAAGTTCACACACACATAATAAACCGTATTTAAATACGGGAGTGAATCCCTAAATTATTGTGTGTACGGACCATGACTCCATCCTGAAATTGCAATTGACAAAAGCCACTTTAAGCAAATCCTCCAAGGTTAGCAAACAAAACGACTGAGCCTGGTTTCTCCCAAGGTTTTTTTTTTCTTCTCCATTGTGTCACCGATGGAGTTTGGGTTCCTGTCAGTGTCACCTCTGTTCTTGTTCAGTTTTGAACACTTAATATTCAACAATATTATTGATCTGACTGTACTGACGCTGGTGTATGAGAACTGAACTGAGCTTGATGACCATTTTTTTGCAGAACTACTTTATAGATGAAATGAACTAATTTAATAATTAATGAACTTTACAACAGAACCGAATCAACACTGAACTGACTTCAGCTGAACAGTGACTCTATACCAGGGAAGGAGACCAGAGGCCTTTTTTAATGGATGTCAATGGAAGAGAGGCTTCACTACGCTGAATGAACTACTTTTGTGGGAAAACAGCTTATAATTTAATGAATCGTCAACCTAATGGCTAATGTTTGCCATTAAGGATTAGGTTTGGATTGATCCATTTTTAGAGCTAACATTGAAAACATTTTTTTTATATAAAAGAAGTCAAGGATATTTTTTGCCTCAGGTAGGAGTCAGTTTACAGCACTTCTCATTCATTTGGTATCAGCAAACAGTGATTGACTGTTGTGCAATTCTGAAAGAAACTCAATGACTCCAGGCTGTAATGTGATTGGTTATCAAAAGGCACACGTGATCCAAGTTAGACGTTACGCTTTCGACCCTCGTATCTCTCAATAATAAGTTAAACAGAATTATTAGTTATTACAGAAACCAAAGAGTCTAAATGTTCTAGAGGCGTCGTGTTTTGTTTATGTTAAAGTAGGATAAAGTGAAATAAAGTCACGATGTTTTGGTCATTTTCAATATAAATCGTTTGGATTTATCTAATTTTATTATGGGCTTGGTCTTGTTCGCTGTTTTTCAAGGCTCATACCTCTTTCCCTGTGATTTTTTAATACATACAGACATAGGTAAGTGTAGATATAGCCTTCATCCCTGATGCAGATTTAAGTACGTCATTTACAACTAGTTGTTCAGTTTTGTTCTGTACACACTGCACAGAATTTTTGTAAATGCAGTTGTACCTGCATTTTTTTGGGAGTTCATTTGGTTGTACTAAACTGTGTGTGAACAGAACAGGATTGAACACTAAAAGGAATTGTAATCAAGGAAAAGACACATTGACCAACAGACCAACATAACTGACCAACTTGTTTGTCAGGCTTTTAATTACCCTACCAAACATAAACATGAATTAAAAGTTTAGTTGCAACCTGAATTACACAATGCTTGGGTTGATTCGAGGTCCAGATGAAGACTTATGCTGCAAAAATGTCACAGGCCATAAAATATCAATATGCAAATGAACTGTCAACCGTTGCTGACATGCTTCTGAAAGGCTTTGAGTTTCCCTGTTGGCTGTTTGTTTCTTCACTGAAGGTTATCCAGGGGTTTGTATGTGCATGCGTTGTGTGCGCTCACGCTCACATGCACAAACACACGCATCCTCGCATTTATATGAATATCAAAGAGAAATGTCGGAATAAACTGGGAGCGCACATGGAAACGGTTAGAGGAAAAAACAGTTTCCACAGGATGCATAATGAGCAGTCTCAGATGTGGTGGTATGTCTGCGATTAGCCAAAGAGAAGGGCAGATCTTCTCTCTCAGAACCACAAGATGTTTTAAAATTATAAACCACTAATGGGCTGTGACTCCCAGAACCCCAGGAGAGAGAATCCCAGAGGAACATCTTATCATCTCCTCATCTCCACATCTGTCTATTTCTGCACTGTGTGTTCATCATGATCTGCTTTTCAAATGGAGCCGCCTGCTAAATTAAAGGGTATAAATAAACAATCCTAAACTCCTCTCCTCTTTTCTTTTCTTTCCACCCCATTTCCCCTTTCCTTTCCTTTCCTTTCCTCTCCCATTTCAATTTCCCCTTTTCTTACCTTTCTATTTTCCATTTCTTTTCCCATTTCCCCTTTCCTTTACACATTCAAATCTTTTCCTTTGTTTCCTTTTAGTTCCTTTATTTCAAACAAACTAAAATATAAAACTTTATATTTCACCTTTGCATTCCCATTTCCTTTTATTTCCTTTACTTAAAACAATCCAAAATAGTTTCCTTTCGGTTTCCCCTTTCCCATTTAACCTTTCCCTTTTCCCCTTGGCCCTTTCCCGAACTTTCCAATTTCAGTTTCCCCTTTCCTTTCCTTTCCTTTCCTTTCCTTTCCTTTCCTTTCCTTTCCTTTCCTTTCCTTTCCTTTCCTTTCAAACAAACCAAGATATTTTCCTTTAAATTTCCTCTACCAAAATCTTTTTCTTTCAGTTTCTCCCTGTCTTTCCTGTTATTTCCCCTTTCCCATTTCTCCCTTTCATTCCCATTTCCATTTCTAATTTTCTTTCCGTCAAACTCTCTCTCATCTAATCTAATCTCATCTCTCCTCTCAGCGTGTTGCTGAGGTAAAGTACTCTTTTATGCCGATAAATCCAGCGGCGTCTTTCGCATCAGAAGATCTGCTGGATTAGGATCGGTCGCATGTCGTTCGCGAGCGCCTTTATGAGTGACAGCTCGGCAAACTTTATAGAACATGTGTGGCCAATTATGAGCAGATTGCCTCTTCACATTATAAACTCTTGACATTTCAACCCAAACAAAAAAGACACTTCAGGCAGACAGTGCAGAAGAGAGGAGACCCTAGTCACTTTTCCAAAACAATGACAGAAATTCACATATACAACCTTCAATCACCATTAAAGTCCCTCTTCGCTGCAGACATTCACGAGAATGAACTCATTATGCTATCAGCTCTTGCCAGACCCTTTTTGGCTAAACTTCATACAACATCAATCACTTTGTATTACAGGGATGGTGTGGTCTAGCTGAAGCTCAAGGCTAGTAACCAAGAGGACCATGTGGGTTCAAACTGTGAACTATCACCAGTGTGATCTTCTGACCTATGACCTCAGGTTGCTTCAGGGCTGCCTTCCTTTGAGAAGACACATTAACACACACAGAATGCGTTTTTCCATCCCAATACGCTACTTTTCCATTGTTTTTCTATGTAAACACACGCTAGACGTGTATAACCGTTGCGCTCGCGTCTTGTGTCTTTAGCAGCGTCTCGCACATGACACAGCGTTCTAAAAATGCGGAGCTCAAGTTAAAATCTGGGGCCGGTTGCATAAACTTCTAAAACTAGTTTTAAAAGTTAATTAAGTTAGATACTTAAGTTACATAAAAGGTACATTGTTTTAATTTGAATAGGAAAAGTAAGACTGAGTAACTAACTAATAGTTGGTCAAACTAGTTCTTAAGACCCTCTTAACATAGTGGCTTTATGCAACTGGCCCCATTTTTAAAAAACCTGTCTCAGGACCATGCGTTTTTTTCCCCATTCCACAGCCCGCGTCTCGCGTTTATCAAAGCAAAAGCACGTTCTGTGTGAACGAGCCCTAAGAAGCCACTAACAAAAACGTATTATGGTATTTTGTATGTTTTTGTACATGTACACTACTGTTCAAAAGACTATGGTCAATAGTACTTTTAAAAAATATATATATATTTTATTTAGCAAGGATACATTAAATTGATCAAAAGTGACAATAAAGACATTTATAATGTTAAAAAAGATTTCCATTTTAAATTAATGCTGTTCTTTTGAACTTTCTATTCATTCCTGAAAAAAAGAATCGGCTTCCACAAAAATGTTACAGTTTAATATTTTTGTGGAAGCCGATTCTTTTTTTCAGGAATCTCAAAAGAACAGCATTTTTTTTTAAATGGAAATCTCAACATGATATTCATAACAATCAGAAATGTTTCTTGAGCAGCAAATCCGCATATTAGAATGATTTCTGAAGGATCATGTGACACTGAAGACTGGAGTGATGCTGAAAATTCAGCTTTGCATCACAGGATTTTTTTTTAAATATATATTCGAACAGAAAAGAGATATTTTAAATGTTAATAATATTTCACAAATTACTGTTTATACAGAATTTTTGATTCAATAAATTCAACCTTGGTGAGCATTAGAGATATTTTTCTAAATCATGGTATTTTTTTTTAAAGGGTAATCATTGGGTACCATAGAAGACAAAGAATACCCCAACATGGTATTTTATTTAAATACCTTGGATTACCATTTAAATACCATGCTTTAGAGTTTTGCATGTTTGCAGACGTGCACCTTAGTACATGATCATTCGATCGTTTGGCAGATGCTTTTAACCAAAGCCGCTTTCCTTTTTAATCAAGGAATATATTTGATCTGTATATGCATTCTGTATCATTCCATATTTCAAAGTACTGTACTTTTAAATCACCCTCCTTAAACTGGGGAAAATCAAAGTTCTTTACGGTCCTCCAGTGTCCTGTGATCCCAATCTGATAATTCATCGCTCTCTGTGTAATATTATTCATGCCTTCATCTGCGTCCTTATCAGTCACCAGTTCTCTCTGGCTGGAAGGTGTAACACAAGCCCACGATAGAGAAGAATAGCCACGCAGAGCAGCTGCAGAGGGTGCGATGCGTTCGGGACGTGTCTTCTCCAAACTGAGCCATTCAGCGGCGCTCAGAGGAAGAATAGGGGGCGTTAGGACCAAGAGGTGCGTGTGTCTCTTTGAGGAAAGAACAAAGGCTGACATCTCCAAGATGAAAGCCGGGTGAAATCTAAACTAATCAAACCCAACGAGGCAGCTGGCCGGGGTTCAAAAAGCAGCCACACCAAGAAGTCATTTAAACTTTCACATTCGCTCCAGGCTCAAAGAAATCAGTTAGGGTGGGGAGCCAAAAGAAAAAGAAAAAAAGAGTTCAAAAACCAACCTGGCGAAGAGTCAAACAGGTGTATTAAAGAAATCGTCCACGCTGTGTGTTTGTTTCAAAATGAACCCCCAAAGGGTGGGTGGACAACAATCTGCTGCCTTTTAAAGGCACAGTCACAGCAAACTCTTCCAAAGTTTGGACTCAAGAGCTGACGAGAAATATTTTCCCAATCTAAAACTGTTATGAGCTCATATGTATTGAAATGCAATTTTAAAACAATGAAATGCGATTTTTTTTTGTCTTTCCTAGATCATTTTAACCCTCTGGTTCTTTTCGCGTGGCGGTTAAAAATGGCGGTTCTTTTTTCTTTTTTTTTTCTTCAATTAAAAGAATTGACTATATTTTAGTTTGATGATGTTTTTATTTAATATTTTGTATTTTTAGGGGATTTCATGGTACTACATTATATTTACGCAGTAGTTATAATCCATTTATTCACGCATAGACCTGAAAATGAAAGTTCCAACTTAAACGGTCGTAAATCTTGAATGTTTTAAAGCACAGACTTAAGTTTGATCTCTTTTTAAAGATGGCACTTGGCAAATTATTGCCAAGTCAAAGCCATAAATCTAAACAAGTTGTGTTCCAAATTTGAGCTTGATATCTTAAAAAATGAGCTTTCAATAAGATTTTGTTTGGCCGCAGTACTAAAAGATTTTACTAGATGAAATTCGTCATTTTTGACCTCGAGGAGCACAAGTGTGACTATTTTTTTCAGGACCATTTAATCTTTTCGAATCATGTCGATGATTTTTTTTTGTGTCTTCACATTTAGTGCCAAAATATTTACCAAGTTTCGTATCATTCCGATGAAGTAAAAAAATATTAATATAAAAAAAAAAAAGTAAAATTTTTCGGTCAAAAATGACTGAAGAGCACCATAATCCTGAAGAAAGCCTTTTTTATTAAGCATTCCACTGCAGGATAATTTACAGTGACAAACTTATGAGATACACTTTCCCTGCATTCATATACATTTTAACCTAAAATCCCAAAGTCCATGGACACATTATGCACAACACGCTTACCTTTTGAGTTCCATGAGTCAGAAACTCTTGTTCCTTTTAAAGGCATTTCAAAAGGGAGTTGAGTTCAAAGACTCCATTGGAGAGAACGGGGGTTAGAGGAGATATTCTTTCAAATGCTCTCTATTTTTAAAGGT
This sequence comes from Meda fulgida, assembly GCA_030578275.1. Taxonomy (NCBI): domain Eukaryota; kingdom Metazoa; phylum Chordata; class Actinopteri; order Cypriniformes; family Leuciscidae; genus Meda; species Meda fulgida. Next base: position 8,639,035 of record CM060632.1, on the reverse strand, counting down.
GCTTATTGCTTGGAAGACATTTGCCCACAGGCGACGTAACAAACGCTTACAAAGCAGAAAGTTAACGCTGGAAAAATGCTTTGATTTGACTTCAGTGGAGAAAGAAGCGAATGAGTGTTTGGACAAATGTTCACGGCAAACACGATCAGCTGAGAAAGTAAATACAGACACATTTCTCAAATGAGAGGTTGGCTGAGAAAGTGATAAGGCCCTCAGGAGAATTTTATTAACGTCCACAAGTGAAACGCCATTTCACTTCACTACTTCTGTAATCTGACGTGTATCTGTGTGAAACAGGATCTTCAATGCTAATAAAGGTAGGGTGGGGCTTGTTTTTTATCCTATCATAAAAAAAAAAACTATACAACATTAATGTTCGCAGGTACAGGCTGAAAAACTACATTTTGACTTTAAATATCAATTTGGACTCAAATGTTTGTCATACAATACCTTTATAAGGAACAAAAATAGACACTATTGTAATACCCTTAGAGTATAAAGAGCTATAAAATATGGAAGCCTGTTCCCGCCAAAGAATACAACTTTTTAAAAGATAATTGCGACTTTTTATCTCACAATTGCAAGATATAAAGTCAGAATTGCATGATATAAATTCGCAATTGCGTGTTATAAAGTCAGATTTGCGAGATATAAACATAAACTCGCAATTCGGACAATATAACACGCAATTGCGAGTTTATATCATGCAATTCTGACATCTTTTCTCAGAATTGTGAGATTCAAAGTCACAATTGCGAATTATAAAGTCCAATTGCAAGGAAAAAAGACTGAATCACAATTTTGACTTTATAACACGCAATTGGGTCTTTATATCATCCAATTCTGACTTTATATCTCCCAATTGCGTGTTATAAAGTCAGAATTGCGAGATATAAAAATGCAATTCTGAGAAAAAGTCAGAATTGAACGTTTATTTCTCGCAATTGCGAGTTTATATCTCACAATTCTGACTTTAAAACATGCAATTGCAACTTTATATCATCAATTCTGACTTAATAACACACTATTGCGACTTTATATCATCTATTCTGACTTTATAACACACAATTGCAACTTTATATCACTCAATTCTGACTTTATAACACAATTGCTGTGTTCTGTGGCCGCAATTCTGTGGCTAGAACAAGCTTCCTTAATAAAGTCTTTAGTTTATAGCTGACTTTGACAGGCTTTGGCATCTGAGCACAGTTTGAGACATTGTTGAGGTCTGTTCTGGAATTCAGGTGGAAACTTAAGCAGAAGTCTCCATTTGTTCTGCTATTAATCTCGCTGCCGTCTAAAAGAAACAGTTGAGATAATGAAGGTCTTATGGTTGTGTACCTGAGATGCGTCTTGGCACGTCGCTGATGGTGGGCAGGCCCGTGGCGCGGGTGGAGGACAGCGGGGTGGTGGAGTGGATGGAGGGAGATGTCATTTGGCTCAGGTAAGGAGTGTATGGCTGCTCGTAGGACCAGGGCGGAGAGGATTGTGGCTGCCGCGGATCTGTGAAGATGATCAATGAGACGACACCATTCAGAGACAATGCCACGATCATGCAATAGCATCAAAGATGCTTTTTTTGTGTGAGTATGATGTCAATTTAACTCGTTCATGTAATGAATTAGCTGTGGGTAAAAATAACGTTACAATTATGTATTTAACGCACACAGGAACAACGAAATTCATCTTTACAGAGAAGTTGATTGGTGACAAACATGAAGCAGGGCAACAACTCATGCCCCTGCATATTTATATCATGATATAGATAAGCAATATCACACAAGTAACAAGCGTGTGATATTTTTTGTCCCGAATAGCACAAGTTCAAATGTCATATTGATTTTATACAACAGTTCAATAAATAAGAAGTTAATATTGTGTCATATTTTAGACAAAATATTGTCTGCTTTTGCATATTTTTGCCAACGAAAATATCACCTAAAAAGCCAGAGCAGAACTTTTGTGAGTCTCCGAGCAACACACAACAGTGCTTCCTTTCTGAACGAATCCGCGGTTTGAACGAATCAATCGGGTGAACCAATGATTCAATGGCCCATTCATAAAGAGAGCCAATGGGTGTTTCTCAAATGGAAGGCTACATCCTATGAAGCCGGCATCTCGGCTGTCACCTCTTCAAACGAGCCTGAAGTCCGTCTCAGTTGGAAGGATCCTTGAAAGGCAGCCTTCGTTTCGGGTCCTTCATTCAGCTCATTTTGAAGGATGCCTCGGATGTATCCTTCGCGGCCCCACAATCCTTTGCACATATTCCAATCTTTTAATTATTAATTTAATTAACCAATTCATAATTAATTATTAATGCATGTTATTATGTTTTGCTTATTAAATATAGAATATAGAATCGTTGATATAATAATATAAAATAATATGGCATATTCATCATTCAAAACAATTGCAATTACATAAATATTATTTAGATTATAATGTAATTTTACTGCACATTTTTATTGACTTTACTGTTTTATATAACATTTAATTTACATATAATTAATACATTTCTTATATTTTGGGGTAACTGAGACATGTTTTTGAGGTTCACCCTTAGAAGAACCCTTCTTTGTGAGCCACATTTAAAAAGACTCATTGTGCACACAAAGTGGGTGACCTTTCTTTTTATAACAATATGAAGACCAAGACCGAGCTGACTAGTATAAAAGGCCATGGAATGTAATGTAAATAGCTTAATCACATTCAGAGCCAAGAACGGTTTCCTGTTTGCTTTCTACAGTATTCTAGTAAACACAGCGTCTGCTCCGACAGGAGAGTGGGACTGGAGACCATCCAAGAGAATGGCAAACATTATGCAAACTCTAAAGTTGAGCACATATGTGAAATAAATAAAAAATACCCCAAGCTCCAATATGCCAAAAGTGAAGCAGGAACTAATGAAAATATTTGGACAAATGTAATGGAATTAAAGCAATAGTTCACCCAAAAATTTAAATCTGTCATTATTTACTCCCTCTAATGTCGTTCCAAAACCGTATGCTGTTATTTTTTTCCGTGGAACAAAAAAAAGTGGAATCTTCATTCATCTTCATCAGAACCTGTTGTGTGTGACTTGAGAGCTATATAACAGAGGAGAAGATTTAAATGTGGGTCTGTTCCTCACTTAAAACTGTCATATGATTTCTGAAGCCTTGAAATATGTTGTAAATATCATTATTTTATATCTGTTTTGTAGTTGTCTGGCCAAGAGAAGCATAAAGATTCTTCAAAACATCTTTTGTGTTTCATGGAAGAAAGAAATTCAGGTTTTGGGATGACATGAGGGTGAGTAAATAATGACTTTTCATTTCTGGGTGAACTATCCCTTTAAGGTGATGTGAGCAGCCAATCCCAAACAAAGATGATGCCTCGTTCCAGTAAAAGTAGACAAAAGGATCTGAGACTGTCAGACCTGGCACGTCCATCAGTATCTCCTGTTTAAATCTGATTCACTCTGAAAACCACTGTATGACATTTCTATTTCTTGCATCATGTATCTTGCCTCTCACCCACTCTCTTTTATATCTGCAGGCTTATCTTCGGCAAATGCCGAAGTACACAAAGAAAGCGACTCGCCATTAAAGATCACGCCAGAGGAAGGCCGACGGCCAGACAGACTCAAATATCTGCGTTAAAGGGAAAGGAAAATGTCTGGGCCGGTTTACCTGAGATCTGAGTTTGCCCCTGTGGATTGAAGGAGTTCGGCGTGGCGTTGAGAGACGGCCGGGGACTCTGGGTTTGCACGGCAACTCTCATGGTGGTCTGGTGTAAACGCTCTAACTCGCTCAGGCGCTCGGAGAACAGCGGCGGTTTTGGGGGGTCTTCCATTTTCTGTCTGTGTCCTACCGAACAATATCAGACAGAAATTGCAGTTAATACACCTACTGCTCGTTTCTGACCAAAGGGATGTTTTGCCCAAGAATGAAAAGTCTTTCATCATTTACACACCCTCGTGTTGTTCCAAACCTGTATGGTTTTCTTTTTTTTTCAAGAAACTCAAAAAGAGATGTTATGCAAAATGTTCACGCTGCTCTTTACTATACAGTGAAAGTTAATGGGGATGCAGCATTAAAAAAAGCACTGTAAAAGTACTGTAAAACTAGTCTATAATTAAAGTATTTTTTAAGTGATATGAACGTTTTGTGTGACGGACAGATATAAACTCAAATAAAAACGTACATTTTGGACACAAATCTATCGCATGGCTTTAGAACACTTGCAGTTAAGCACAAAAGCGGAAAGTGAATGGGGATACTGATGTCACAAAAAAAGCACCGTAAAAGTACTGTAAAACTAGTTCATGCTCTATATTTCTTAAGTCTTCTGAAGTCATACAATAGTTTTGTGTGACGAACAGATGCAAATGAACCAATGAGATTTCAGAGCTCAAATAAGAACAAAAATATTGATACATCTATTGTATTATTGAGTATTTTTATGGTGTTTGATCAATGTTTACTTTCATTGTATGGAAAAGTGAAATGTCTTGGAATGGCATTAGGATGAAACATTTTTATATTATTATGCTTATGTTATATATATTGAGTATTTGAAGAGATAGATAAACATAAAGCAATTGTATGGCCTCATGTGAAGTATGGACTATTTCTGTGGTACTTTTATTAGTTTTGTACACTGTTTGCATTCATTGTCTGAAAAAGATCAGTTTGTAGATTACCCAAAATATTTTAAAATGACAAAGAGAATAAATGATGACAGAACTGTCATTTTTGGGTGAACTACACTCTTAAAGGGACAGCTCACCAAATAATGAACATTCATTCATAATCTACACAACCTCAAAACCTGATAGATTTGTAAGAGGAACAGACCAAAAATTCATAAGAAATCAAAATTTACCCTTCTGCCTTTTGAAGTGTGAGATCTGAGATCTACAGCCGAGGCAAGATTAAAATTACTGTTCCTCTGTTCCTACCAAAACGTTATTGTATGACATCAGAATACAGAGGTTGAATAAAATAAATTATTATGCTTTTATCATTAATAGTATGGTACATCCATAGATTTTTTCGAAAGACATGAGGGTTAGTAAATCTTTCAAATTTGGGTTAACTGTCCCTTTAATGGACAACCAACAATTAAACTTCATTATTTACCAAACAACACAACAAAAGAAATGTGCAGATCAGTGTGTGGTTCAGATGCATCAGTGATCTCTGCATCTCTAATCAAAGAGATCTCAGTTTTCACAATAGCGACCAGCACACAAAAGGAGGGGAAGTAAATCGACTTTCTACCTGCCCGTTCATGTTGTAGTTTTATACCGTGGCATCCATCCAAAAGAATTCACAGTCAAATTACACAACTGCTTTATTTCCCTATTATACCTATCATGCTTGAAAGTATGTCTGTGAGTCACGACAAAAGAATGACCCGCCAATGTTTATATTGGCGTTTATATTCATTTCCCATAAAAGAGGACAGACTCAATCCTCTATCCTGCAATAAAGAGTACGAGTCACGCCATGCCCCCACGTCCACCCCCTTCCCGGTTCTGACCGATCACACACGAACCACCCTTTCCAGTCCATACCGAGCTCAACATCTCTACTAATTTCATTGGAACCTCACTGTTGTGTCAATACCTGAGATGAATATGTGTTAAAGAGGGACTTTGTGAGTCTTTTTTTCCATGCTTGTCTGTCTAGACCTGGTTGGTTGCCCTGAATAGCTTGTAAAGTAAATATCGCACAGAAGAAAAGAGCAACTCCTGCAAAAGCTTGGCCGCTCTCCAGTTAGTTCGAGACAGAGCTACCTCCAATCTCGCAAAACCTGATTGTGCTCTGGAGTTCAGTTGAGCAAACACAGCTCCTCATTCACAGGTCAATGTTAGCTGCACACAAGAGCACTTTGCGTTGGGAGCGTGAGTAATTCCCTGAAAGTATTCCCTCTCATTACACTATAAAAGAAACAATCAATAAAAGGGAACCGGTTTCATTTAGTTTGAGGGGGTGACATGAATCTGGCCTCTGTGTGTGTGTGTGGGGGGGGGGGGGGCATGATGGTGAGCTGCTCACACATTATTTATGTTACTATGAGTGACCAAATCTGCCAATATTTTCCCCAAATTAAAATTTACGAGAGATATGAAGGAGCAGTTTTATAGTCTTATAGTGCTTTTTCACTGCATAGTACATCTCGATACAGCTCACTTTAATAGTACCACCTCGGTTGAGGTACCGATACTAAAATGTGACATGTAAACACTGCAGATCACTGATTGTTCAGAGAGAAACGTCACTACCAGCGTCATTGGATTTGCGACACGAGACACCAAACCTGAACAAACAAACTTTTTCGTCTTGAATTTTTGGTTTCAATGGGAACACTGTCAATTTGCGAAATAAATCTGCAGCAGTCAGGTGGTACAACTAGAGCTCTTTAAGTTCATCATTTTTGTAATGTTACCTCATTTGAGACATGAGGTAATTCTTTAAATTAAAATTGTAAAGTCTTTCGTGACGCCTTGCAGACTCTGCTGTGTGAGTTCATGTGTTTCGAAGGAGGCGTGGCTTTGGAAATGCTTTGAAGAAAGGATGAGATCGAATGCTTTCAATGCTAGCTTGCTATTGCTAGCCTCTCTGAAATTGCCAACCCTACCTTTAAGTAGTTTTTATAAACGTGCCTTAGAAAAAACATTGCTGGTGTGCATTGATACGAAACAATGGCAGTGACATACTTTAAGATATAAGCTTTGAGATAAGACAGCTCAAACATGCATTTTAGTCTGGGACTACGGTCTGTGAAACTGGGGAAAAGTCATGTTGCTGTAGCTGTGCAATTCAGCAAGGGTTACATAATGCAAGCCGCTGATGTAAATACATCAATACATAATGTAAAGGTATTTGGGAGTCTTCAAACTCAAGTCACCTTTATCTATAGCGCTTTATACAGCACAGCATTGGTTCTCAACTCTGGTCCTGGTGGCCCTCCAACACTATACATTTTGTCTGATAGACTCATCCCGTCTTGGATTGTCTACTCATGAGCTGATGACCTGAGTCAGGTGTGTGTGATTATTTGGGGGCAGGACCAGGGTTTATAACCACTGCAAGACTGTTTGGATGCATTCAAAATCGCATACTCTCTTGAGTAGGTAAGGAATTACTTCACGACCACTACTAAAAAGTATGTTCTATTACTACATCTGCCCTGTTGCCCTTTTCATGTGACCTACCAGCGTCAGATACGTCATTTCACTGTCATTCATAAGTCCTCTCCTGTGGCCTCATGGGATAGTAAAGTGTCTATCGTATGCACTTTAATAATCGCAGGAAGAACGGCTTTTTGCCTTCTCTTTTATGAGTACTGTGAATGCGGACATACTTCTTTTGTCACTGTTTTTCGGCTGCTATATAGTAGGGAAGTATGCGTTTAGATGCAGCTTTTGTTTCAAAGCAGTTTGGCGGTAATAAACAGGAAAATAACAGCCTTAAAAAGACAATATTGTCATTATTCAGCTCAAGTCAGTTCAGTTCAGAGTGTATTGCTCTTTAATAGGCTAACGGAGACCACTGAAGATGATTTATTGGGAAAAGCAGACACTGTCATATAAGAGTATGGAATTTGTAAAGAGAGATCTTTTTTAAGTTTTTCATGAGAAATGTTCATCAGGAGATTTGTATTAACTAACATGAACTAACAATGAACAAAACATTTGTTACTGTATTTATTAATCTTTGTCCACATTGGTTAATAAAAATACAGTTGTTCATTGTTTGTTCATGTCATTTCCAAGTGCATTAACTAATGATAACAAAGACAACATTTGATTTTAATAATGTATTAGTAAATGTTGAAATTAAACAAGATTAATAAATGCTGTAGAAGTATTGTTCATTCTTAGTTCATGTTGACTAATATTGTAAAGTGTTACCGAGATTCCTGACTTTTGATTACGGACTTTGGTTATTCTGAAACTTTGCAGGGGACACATATAGAAATGTTTGATATCCAAATATTTATGGCATTTAGCAGACGCTTTTATCCCACACAGCTTACACAAATGGAAATCACTTTCATCACTGTCTAGAGTGTCTTATGAACATGTTCTGAGCACCGTTGAAGAGGACAGAAGTCCAATTCTGCATTTCCAGGATGAAAAAAAAGGGCTGCGAATGATTCAGCTTGAACGAGAGGAAAATCCCTTATGCTCATATCCTATGAGACATTCACAATCCCCTTATGTTTACATCAGTGCTAAAACATCTCTCAACGGTAGAGCTCAAATATTCAAATAAACACGTCTCCAATAAAGTAAAAGGATATATATATATATATATATATTGCCATAACAGGATATATACAGGATAACAGGATATAACATATATATATATATATATATATACATATTATGTAAGGCTGAGAAACAAAACTGCTTCGGCAGGCAAAAAAATTAAGTATTCTTATTTCGTTGTTTTCGTGCGAAAACGCCTTGATAAATAATATGGGTGTATAAACACCGTGTGCCAGTGATGCTATGTTAAATTGCCATATGAAAGTGGCGTGACCCACAATAACACCCTGTGCTCATTAAACACCAGCACGCTTTCAACATCAAATATCAGTCAGAAAGCATCAATCACGCCTCGGCGACACAGGGAATAAAACGCATGGAAGAAGAAAGGGAAACATACATCCGTCTAGATTTCATTTCTTTAATTGCTGTGCCGCGGAAGGCCGACTCCTCTGAAGAGTGAAACAATGGATTATTTCATATGGCAGATCTCGCGAAATTAGCAAAGAGGGGAAAAGGATTTTTAAGGACAGGACGAGGCCGAACGCCCGCTCCGTCGAAGGATCAGAAGTAGACGGAGAGGGGGAGAGAAATGGAGAAAGCTGATGGAAGCCAAGCAGAGCTGGAGTTTTGCCAGACGCCTGTGTGGTCCGTGTGTTTCGAGCTCCAGGAAGTGAACTACGCCAAGAAGGGGCACACATGCTACTAGAGCTTTGGAAATCGATGGGCCGACTGCAACAATCAGACACCATGCAACCGTACCACTACCAAACAACCAAACTTTTATTTCAGGGCCAACACGTATTTGTTTGAGGGGTGATCCGGGGCCAGAACGGCTCGGTGCCGTAATGTAATTGGATGCAAACAAAAAAAAAATCCTCTTTTTGCCTCATGTGTATTTGCCTCAACATGCGCATTAGGGCCAGAATCCCCGTGTGGCTCTTCTACTAAAGATGATCTATGCATCTAGTCAGATTATTTGCTATGGTTCCTAAAAATCACATATTTTGGTGGAGGCCAGAGTGCTTCTGTTTTGTTTTGATGACACAGCTGGGGTTAATGCACAAGGGTGTGTGTGTGTGTGTGTGTGTGTGTGTGTGTGTGTGTGTGTGTGCTACTGTTGAAAAGCTAGTACGTGAAAGGGTCAGTACGTTTTTTTTCGTAGTACGTTCTTTTATTCAGCGAGGATGCATTAAATTGACTAAATTCACCAAATAATCCTGATTTCTTTTTATCATGGTTTCTACAAAAATATAAAGCAGCAAAATTGACACTGATCAAATTTAATGTTTCTTGAGTAAAAAATCTGCTTATTAGAATGATTTGTGAATGGTAGAATGGTTCTCTCATGTTTTTGCATGTGTTCATAATTTCTTTGTATGGCAGCCTGGCCAAAAATGATGTTAGCACAATTCATTAGTTCCATTGCTTAATCACAAATAAAACTGTTGACTACAAGTACAACTATGCAATATGCATACGAAATCTAGAACGTCACAAAGGTGTGTAAATGATGACATATAATTTTCATACTTGGACGAACTGCTCCTTTAAAGGTGGGGTAGGTAATTTCAGAGAGGCTACCAATAGCAAGCTAGTTTTGAAAGCATGAGATCCCACCCTCCCTTCAGAGCGTCTCCAAAACACATGAACGCGTACAGCCAAAGCAAACAAAAACGTCACGAGAGACGCCGTTAAACTACCTTATGTCTCAAAGCACATGATATTACAATAATATTGAACATAAACAGCTTAAAGAGCTTTAGTTGTACCACCTGACTGCTGCAGATTCATTTCGCCGTTGATAAAAACATAGACGCACATATCCGAGTCTGAGGACGTGAACAGCTCCGGGCAGAGCGTCACCGGTTGTAATCTTGTAATTACGGTTATGACACGGCGTGAATGCAGCATAAGCTCGTTGTTTTGGTTCAGGAGGAACTGTAAAAGGCGACTTCTGTTTGTTTCTCTGACGTTTTTGTTCGTAACCAATGCAATGATTGGACGAACATTTTTAGGTCTTGAGACTTCCAGAGAAGATATATGTGCATATTTTAATATTTAGACCAGTTTCAACCAGTATGATAAAAAGTGTTTATAAAAAAAAAATTGCCTATCCTATGTCTCCAAGCTTGCTTAGAGACATAATTTGAGGCTCTGTCCCTAAAAAATTTGATATTCCTCATCTAGTGATAATTGCAGTATATAAATAAGGTTATTGCTGTTGGTAGAAACACTTCATGCCTTCTATCAAAAACACCGGGTTATACAGAAGTTCCTTTTCACTTAAAAGGCTAGTAGGCACTAGACAGCAAGGCTGTTCTGGAACAGAGCAAAAACGGTAATTATATTAGTTTGATATTAGCACGAAGTTCCTTACAAATATCTGAGCATGCATAATCCTAACACAGACAAATATATAGCTAGTCATGTGTAACCATCTATTGCTGATAGAACACATCAAGTTTCTGTGCCAACAGTAACAGTCACATACTTCTTTTGAAAGTGTTCTTGAGGAAAGTACAAGCAGATCTTTCTCCTGCAAGCCATCCTTATATAGGTTTATTTTCTATGGCCTGTGTTGGCTTTTGTCTGAGAGGCCTACCGTATGTGTTTTGTGTGCGTTTACCTGTCTGGACTCGCAGAGCTACGTTCAAAGAGAGAGAGAAACATCACAGGTTCACGGCTAATGCTCGTTTCAGCATTCAGCAATTAGAGCGGCTCCGCGCAAACCGCAACGTAAACAATCTGGCTCAATGGAAGATTTTATGTGCAACATATTGATTGTCAGAAGCTGTTATGCAAACAATACACTGAAACATGTGGCGGCACAACACTGAGGCTGCAAAAGAAAGATTTGTTTGTTTCATTGGCCTGTGAAAGCATTAAAGCATTTCTTACAGTATAGGGGGAAACAGGGCTACAAACCTGCACAAGGGAAATGTTACTTATTTATTTATAAAAACGAGAATTATATTCAAGTGGAAAATGTATTTATTTTTATTACAGAAAATGTTATTTCAATTTGAATAAAAATCTGGTGGGAAATATCAATTTAATTGATATATCAATTTTGATTCCACCTCAAAATAGCACAAGCAGGTGATTATGATATTATTATGTAGTATTTTGTGATATTAATGTGTCGTTTTTGGTTATGCGAGTAAAAGTGCAATCAAAAGGGCCTTTTACCACAGGATCATTTTGTACCACAAACTGAATGAGAGAAAAAAAAAAGTGTGAGATAAAATGAAAAAGAAGTGTGGAAATTAGATTGTGGCGGACAGACTCCATCTGAAAAACATTTACACCATTTACCGTCCTGCTCTCTGAAACGTGTTTGGCCGAGTTCTGCATGAGACAATAGCTCTTCCAGCCGTCTTCATGGCAGTCAAAACACAGCATCACGGATTATCTTGGCAAATACCTTTTTAAAAGCAAGCCATGTTTTCCATCTCCCCAATGCGAGATTTTCCATCTCCCCAATGCTTCCCCAACACAGGCAAAGCAGGGAACGTTAGTGTGCACTTTTCACATGCACTAAATTGCACGGATTTACCTTTATAAATACAGTCTAGATTGTGCGACTTAAAATGCTTTCTTTTTTTTTTCAGTGACGTTCCGGTGACACCACATCACAGCACTGGACCAAAAGATCTTCAATACAGTCTAGTAAAGAATGACGCTGTATATATTCTCGAAGGAAATTATTTTATAATTAAGAAAATGTGAGTGGGTGTGGGTTGCTATGCTGTTCTGATCATGTTTGGCACATTTAGGTGGTTGCTTAATGTTTTTTTTTTTATTCGTATTTTTTTATATTCTGTTGTCTAGATAACTATGTGGGATTTTTGTTGTTGTTGCTTGTTTTATCAAGCATCTGATTGCTTAGTAAAGTAACAGCACAGCTCTCCTCAGTGACACACATGGTTTGAGGAATCAAATACAGCACCCCTGATAAAGACTGTAGAAAGAGAGATGGCTGAGAGACATTACAAAAGAGAAAAAGTCAGAGGAATATCACTGGGAAAAGAAGGGTTATGATCAGGCAACAGCTTTAGGACCCGCGATAATATTATTAGTGCTGTTGGATTTGCTATGTTTCACAGAACCAAGTTGTTGTAATGTTAGCTGTAGTAACAGGACAGTTGTGAGTGTCATTGTTTGCCTGGAGCTTCCGTGCTGCTGCCGGCTAATAAACAACTCTTGCTTTTAAATACTCTTGTGTCCTGTGTTCATTTTTTGTTTTGTGTGCATTTTTTCGCAAAGCTTTGTTTTGCTTCGCTTCAGCTATGATAAAGAGACATTTACTCTTGCATTGTGTGTTTGTGCATTTTGGAGGCGGATCAATGAAGGGAGGGATGTGTTTGTTTGAGTTGATTTCAAATATCAATGGTGTTTCTCAGAAATCGCTTATTGCACCTTTAACATAAAACAAATCTAAACTTTAACTCAAATTAAAACAGTTTTTAACAATTTAAAAAATGTTAAAATGAAAAATTAATTAAAAATTTTAATAAAAACTATATTAGTATCTCATTGATACTGCAATCACACTTCATAGCACAAACTCTGCAAGATAAGTTACACTCTAACTTTTAGTGCTTTAGTGATTGTTTAAATGATCTGTAAGTATGTGCCATAGCAAAAGAAAAGGTTTATAAACCAACCGAGTGAAGCCAACATTCCATAAACAGTTTAAAGATGAAGTCCATATGTCTCACGTGTGCTTCTGTTCTTAGCATCTATCTGCTTTTTTTTTTAAATGCAAACTTTTGTAATAACTTATTTTGTTTTATATGACATAACATAACAAGAATCAATTAACATGAATGTATATTGATTTTGCTGTTTTCCCTCTCACAGGCTTACAGAGACTGTCTTTCACGTGTCAAGCCCACCAACAAGCCAGCACTAAAGGATCAGATATCGGCGTAAGAATGCTGCTATTATGATGGTGTGCGAGGAACACTGGCAGTCATGGTGGTAAAAGTAACACAGGGCCCTCTCTGAACGGTCTGAGCCGCCCCTCCCAGTCTATTACTCCAAATTGCTCTTAATAACCACAGTTACATGAGACCCGCCAAATGATTACAGCAGCGTGCGGTTCACACTCATGGCCCTGTGCGACCAGACCAGTCAAGAGCTGCTGTGTAGAGTAGAATCGACATAAAACAAAATCCATAAATCTGATCATTTCATAAAGCAACAGCAAGCACAACATGATTTGACGCAGCATTCGCTTGAGTTACGCACTTATTTGGAGCAACAATATTGATGCTTGTCTTCTTGTGTGTCTTGGCTCCCATTGGCTAAAGACCATTGGATCCGTCTACGGGTTGAATCTCGCAAGGAATATTTTCTTTACAAATGAGTACACGTTTCTGGGGAATTTCATGCTAGACAAAATTTATCTGCACTTTCTCAATGGCTTAAACGGTTAGGGCAAGGTGTAGACCACCTTAGTAACAATGAAAACAGACAGTGAGCCAGATTTACTAAACAGGGCCGATGGGAGTGGAAAGTTCTGCGCGGGATCTACTGACTACCAAATTAAAGAACAGACGCAACCGGAACATTTCCATAACCAACGCAAACCTACCAAGACCAGCGCAAATTAGCGTCTGGTTTATGAAATGCTTTTCAAATAAAGGTGCAAATACCAGTAAATTGACTAGCGCAAACCTTAGTAAATCACCTTGCATTATTCTTTTAAATACTCTCCTTCCACATATTTTGCATCTGAAACCCTGCAAAAATAACCCTGTTCACACCTTTTCAGCTCTAATTTTTCACTTTAGTAAATCCTGACAGTCGTTTTTTAACGCCAAAAGAGGGTTTGCGCTGGCGCAAGCTGTTAGTAACGCATCAGTCAGTTTTTTTGGGGTAAAGCGTTACAAGTAACACGAGTTACATAATCAGATACATTTTTTCAAGTAATGAGTAATGTAACACATAACTTTTAAATTTACAACAAAATATAACTTTTTTTTTAAAATAAGTAATTCAAGTTACTCTGTTTTCCCATGTATTGACTGCCAGCTCTCCTGTCCCCATGTTAAGAGAAACCATGAGTAAATGCAGAGGCGTTGTGTGCGCTGTGTAAACATGATTATTGTAGTTCTAGACTAAATGTGAGTGTGCATTTACTCATCTCACTTGCACAAAAACAGATTCAGTAACACGCATCTGAACAAGAAGTAAACGAGAAAGCAAGAATTGTCTTTTTTTAAATGTGTGAACACTTATAGTGATGAAAAAATTCCCCAAGAAGGAACATATACACCGTTTACCCTCCTCTTATGAAGTGTGTCTCAATTGTGTTGGGATTTCAGGAGAAACGTCCAAGACAAATTTGACACATAAACCTAACGGCGAAACTCAATTAAATCTTGTGCATGAGCAATGAAAACGTCCTTTGGAAAAGAACTGTATGACGTTGAAACTTAATTAAAGGCCTGAATGTCTGTCTGTCTCTCTGAATGAGAGTTTGTGTGTCTCTCTCTCAGTTTTTCTCTCTTAAGCGCAGGAGGAATGTGTAAACAGGCAGGCAGAGGCAGCTTCACGACACACTCACAGGACGTTGCACAACTCTAAATGACTCTGAGTGTGTCATATCCTGCATGGCCACCTGCCTTCCGATTCAGATGAGGATGAGAAAGACCTCCGGAGAGATAATGTAGGGGAGAAGATTGACCTGAACCGTTATCTGCCTAAATAAAAGCTGTTAAATTGCATAAAAGACCCCAGCAAACCTCAGAGAGGCTAATATGAGGATACATCTATGGTTGTGTGAAGAACCTTTAAAGGGAGAGTTCACCCTAAAATGAAAATTATTCCATCATTTACTCACTCTCAAGCCATCTTATGTGTATATGACTTTCTTATTTCAGCCAAACACAATCTGAGTTACATTAAAAAATATCCTAGCTCTTCCAAGCTTTATAATGGGAATGAATAACTGAGATTTTGAAGCCTAAAAAAGCGCATCCATTCATCATAAAATTAATCAATACTGCTCCAGGGGGTTAATAAAGGCCCACCGAAGCAAAGCGATGCGTTTTTGTAAGAAAAATAACCATAACTGTAACTTTCTAAACTGTAATCACTAGCTCCTGGTCCCGTACGCACGTTAACGAGAGAGTGGAGTTCCGGCAGTAGAGTGACCTCTGACCCGACGCATGACGTATGACGTATGGCGTAGCGTACGCTTCGGTGAGATTAGATGCCTCTCGCGGTTCAAACTAATAAGACTGGGCAACAAACTCAAGCTCTTTCGACTTTTTTCTTCTATGATGGATGGATGAACTTTTTTGGGCTTCAAAATCATAGATACCATTCACTGCTATTATAAAGCTTGGGAGAGCCAGGATATTTTTTTTTTAATATAGCTCCGATTGTATTCGTCTGAAAGAAGAAAGCCATATACTGGAGATGGAGTAGGATCATTTTAGGATAATTAATATACTCTTAGGATAATTTTCATTTTTTGGGTGAACTGTCCCTTTAACATCCATAGAACTTTTCCACTGGACAGGTTATTTATAGTGGAAAAAGGTTCTTTAGATTTTAAAAAAATGTTCTTCACACTGAGCAAAATGGTTCTTTTGTAACTTTATTTTTAAGAATTTAAAATCAAAATTGATTTCATTCACTAAAATTGTCCTGGTCTTATTTGTGATTCATTGTTGCATGTTATTGTTACAAAGAAAAAAAAAACATGTATATCTTTTTTTATATTAATTATATGTTATATATATATTATTTCAGCTAATGTTTACTTTATTTAAAGTAATGAAAAAGTTTTTTGGGGTGTTCCAATATCAATATAAACCAATATCTACACTGGTTTATTCGGAAATAAAAAGACATCAACCAACTATATAATTCTGTAACTACGCAACATCTGAAAGAAAAAAAAAAACTAGTCTGTGTTTACACCAACAGAAGCCATGTCAAAAACTGGTATTTTCCTTGATAAACACATGCACAGAAAAACTGAAGATGAATGAGCTGCGTGAGATGAAAGGCTCGTCACATCAGAGATGCCCGAGGGCAAGATTAATCCGCTAATGAATGAAGATCACACACGGGCACAAAGTGGCTCCAAAACGCTGCTGCCAGATGTGTTAATTGAGATGAGGAGGTAAAGAGGGAAAAAACGAGACTTTAAGAAGTTATATTGTTGGTTTAGCCGCCAGAAAGTTATCTATGAACACGAGGCCAGTGGCGACAGATGTGTGCCAGGCAGGTTGGCATGTTCTTTTTACAAATGTGCCAGGAAATTGCGCCAAGGCTGGATCTACAGCAGCGCTCATCAGACTGTGTGTTTCTGTGTATGATGGCGTGTGTTGATGTGAGATGAAATGTTGATGCTTCAGATGTTCTGGGTTGGTAACCAGGGCATTGGTAAGGGGTTGCTAAGGTGTTCTGGTAGGAGTGTAGTTCCAGATGTTAAAAACTCCATGGACATTTTTCACAGACTGAAGGTCATCAGCATCATAAATCCTGAAAAGTTTTTTATATTTTCATTTTTTTTTTTAGATGTATGTACAGTTACACCACTATCAAATTATTGCATCAAATTACAAAGAACTAGTTAACGCTGCTGTGAGGGTGTTTCTAATAGAGAGGCTATGGGACGGCCGTTATCTTTTTTTCGCTCTTTTTGAAAGTTGTGAAAGCACTTTTGTGAAGTTTTTCTTTTGCTAATTGAGCAAACTGGAACGCGAAAAATATATATTTAATGTCGTCTCTCATTCACCGCTATTGAAGTTTACCCAACTATGATGACTTCCACTTCTGAGACACCCGGAAATGTGAAAAAGGATCAATTCATTCAAAACTTATTACAGAACATTTACTGGTAATTTTCTACCAGGACATTATCTAGTAATTTTATAGAAATTTCCATTAACCAAAAAACATAACAGAATGCAATGCATATTCAAAATACAGGTAAAAGTTATGTAAAAAATAAAATACTTCACAGTACTTTATGGCCTATTTTTACTGATTTTTTTTTACATTAAACACACACACACACACACACATATATATATATATATATATATATATATATATATATATATATATATAAACTTTAAATGAATAATTTTAATTGAAATTCATTTTTAATTTGGTTATGTCATTCGCAGTGTTTCATGGGCGTGTATTTCCCAGGTTGGTACCTTTGTCTTTTTGTCTGATTTTTATTTTTATTTTTTTCAAATCAAAGTTTGTAATATGATTCTCTTCATAGCTGGTTTGTTTGGTTTGTGGCTCTTGAACAAAGACTTAAAAAAAAAAATCCCCTTCAGATTTTAAAAAGCCACTTCTGGATGGGCACTGTTGCACTTTATGACTAATTACTTTCTTACTAATCCAAATCAGTTTTTATGATATTCTGGTCTTTAATATGTCTCAGCTCCCTCTTTGAAAGTTAAAGGTTTTTTTTGTGCAATCATTTAGAGTAACGGCACATTGAAAGCTTGTCATGTCATGAACGCTTTGAGTAATTTCACGACCGAAAAATGGAAAAAGTTTGCATAAAACGTAAGCGTAAGAAACATCTGTCAGTCACCGTTAACGGTTGACAGAATCCGATCTACTTTTATACAATTATTGTGAAGAACTTTGGCCCTAATATCAGATTGCAGCAGACTTGAATATAAACATGTACTAAAGAAAGTCAAGCACTGTGTGTTCCTGGTTCCATTCTCTGCCACATGAAAGTAATTCATGACAGCTTGTGTGTTTACAGGTCCTGGGGCTCGGTGTGAAAATTGAAATTTGGCAGCGTCTTCTAACAGTTGGCTTTTTTCAGGTAGTGAGAGCAACTGAGAAGTTTAGGCACGAGAACGGCGAGGACTGCACACAACTCACAAGTTCAGACATCAACTCAGATGAAGTGGCTTTTTCATAATTGAAGCATAACTTGAGCTTTTTGCCAGATCAGGTTCCTCTGAGAGAGAGAACATGGGCTGTTTCTCTTTTCCGTGACAAGTATCTGTTCAGTGTATCGGTAAAACAAAGCATCAAAGTTTCTTTTCTGTCTGAGAAATGTCACAATGGTTCCTATAAATCTAGCTGATCCTTTAATGACCCAACATTGATGGATAAAATGGATTTTGTTTTTTTTCTTTTCTGGAAATACATCCTGACCTTCTTTTGTGAGCCAACAAAAGGATGGCTTATTCTTTCAATGCTTCATATACAGAACTATGAGCATGGCTCTGTTCAGATTAGTATACTATTCTTAAAGGAATAATTCACCCAAAAATGAAAATGATCCTGTAATTAACTCATAGGAGTTATATTAAAAAAATATCCTGGAAGGTCACTCTTCCACCAGAACTACGTTTCGGCCGTTGCCGAAAGCCAGTGATTTTATTGTATAAAGTTTTAAATATGGATATTTTTCTTACAAAAACCCATCGCTTCACTTCAGAAGGGTGAGGGTGAGTAAATTATGGGATAATATTCATTTTTGTTTGAACTATCTTTTTACAAGAAAATACTATTCAAGGTTTGCTACTTCAAAATTTCCCGTTTTAAATCAACGTATTGCTTGCCATTTCTTTGCAATTAATTGCGAAATGTAAAAGCAGTTTCTGAGTGAAAATTGTGAAAAAGCTGTTTTGCATTTTTAAATCCAATTTTGTAAAAAAGTGTAAGATGAGCAGGTTTTTAAAAAAGCAGCAGATTGTACACTGGTGCACTATCATTCCATTCAGAACAGAGCCAGAGCACAGGTCAAAGGTCAAGCCGCTCGCTCTTAAAAGCACGTTGATGGACAGACACAAGAGGCCAATACAGTAAACATTTTCACAAGTCAAGCGGCCTTGACAGCACATGTTTGTATTTGCCTCTCGCTGACCGTGCCTGCAGCTCCTCAAAGGCCGTCTTTGTGCATTGAGGCGTGCTGAATCCATTTTTTAAAACAGTACCGTAACACAATCTATGCATCAATTCATGCATCGGGCCACACTTCTCGTCCCACTGGCTGGGCGCTATGCCACGATGCTGCACAAAATCATTCATCTCTGGATTCGGGCGCTCTTTGCGCGTGCTGATCACATGACGTGTGATATTTGGTACTCACTTCGCGGCTCCCGCGGTCCGTCCACTGTGACCTTTATGGCTCGATGGTAAGTCGCCACTTGCGGTGGGTTCGTGAATACTGTGATTGTCAGCGTGAAGCTCTTTCCTGCAAAACACAAAAAAGGTTCAAACCCGATTAATCCGCCGGACAATGTGTCGCATTCATTGCGCAGCGGTCATTTGCATTTGTCTGCTGCTGATGATGATGACTGTGGGATTTTAACTGCGAGGAACTCGAGCCACTGAAAAGGCCTGGGAGTAACGGACAATAATGGAATTGGTTTGGAAAATGAGCCTTGCAGAGATTTGAATTTGTAGTATGCAGTTGTTGGACATGACAAATCAGAAAATGCACAAAACAGGCCATGATAGGTTTTATATAACATACAGTACATGCAAGTGGAATAAACGGCTTAATGATTGCGCTAAACCTCTGTTATTACTGTTACTGGTTGTGCAGGACCAGTAAGCATTCACCTAGCAACCACTCAGAACACCTTAGCAACTGCATAGCAACACCCTGGCAACCATCTACATCGTGCAAACATTGTAGAGGTTATGCAAATGTTCTTTATAAAATGAAAATAGTCAAATTTTCGAATATTAAGTGAACATATAACTCATTAAACAGTATATCTCATAGAATAAACACTCATACAGGGCTTGTTGTGCTTGCTGGGGCTATAGACCCACCAGAAATGTGCTTAGCACAACAGTATTTGTAGAATGGTAGGTTAGGGTTAGGGTTAGAATAAGTTGACATGTACTTGCAAAGTAACTTAAAGTAAGTAGAATTTCTCTTGGAGGAGCATCACAATAAAGAGATAGCAGATATTAAGCAGACAGTCTTCTAATACTCTAATGAGAATTATTTGACATATTGTTGCAAAGTTACAAAAGAGACCATCAAAATAAAGTGATACCCTTTCATTAAAAAATGTTAAAAAATGAAAACCTAAGCAATATTAAGAATCTAAATGTTTTAATGGGGAGGAGTCATTTGCATGCTCAGGTATTGGCGAATGGCGATCATATTGAGCAACAGTGATCATAATGGTGCGCTATTAAATATGAGGAAAAAGATCGAGGAATTCAGACACATCTCTGAACAGCTCAGAAGACGTGTTGTCCTCTCGTAATCTGCTTTTGGTGACTTGCAATCTTTTTGAAGATTCACTCACGCTATAAACGTCAAATAATACAGATTACAATTCGCCTGATTACAATTCATGTTAAAAAATCATGTTATGGTAAATGCTGTTTCAATTACATTATAAAGACCATATATGTCTATATTAGTTAGCTTATACACTTGCATTGCATACAGATAACCTATTAGCCTTATAGCTTCGTTTTTATACACACATTTGCACTTACCCTACATATATTCTCAATTATCTTTAATGTTATTGTGTGTTAAATTAAGTGTTAAATGTCTAAATGTTTCAGTTATAAATAAAACAAATTCATTATGTTCAATTATTCACTTAATAGGCTATTATTATAATTATTTATTAATTAACAGTTAATCAAGTGTAACAACTTGCGTTCAATTAGTTTTATAATGCACTAATGTGTTTGCGTACGCATTACATAGTAAGCTATGCATATTTTAAATTAATATAATTTGTATATACTTAGGATAATCATTAACCGACAGTCCATAGACGTAATAAATACACAGACGAATATTTGTTTATGGGACAGTAAGTCAACACATTTCAATAAACCATTATTGATTTAAAGGGCTGATAATGTACTAATTAAGATGTTCGAAATTGATACAGAGCTTAATAACTGGGCACACTTTTACAATGTGACCTTGTTAATGTGTAATTTAAGGTAAAATGGAAAATTAAATAAGTACAATGCAATAAATGCAGGGTATTGAAGTTATTGATGCACTTCATTTTTTTCTTAGCACCCCCAAGAAAAAGATCCTGGAGATCCACTGCTTAATGATATTATATAAACATAAAAGCATATGATAATCAGAAAAGTTATTATATATTTTAAATTATTAAATATATATTCTTATTTTTTTTTAAATATACATTTTTATTAATATTTAAATATGTCAGTATATGAATATTTAATTTGATGCAAATTAGATTAATAAATATTTATTACTATCATCAATTGGATATTTTTATTCATATGTATTATTTTTCTATACATTTTTGTATTGTGTATATATATATATATATATATATATATATATATATATATATATATATATATATATATATATATATATATATATATATATATATATAATTTACAGCAAAAAAAAGTAATTTACAGAATGCTTACAGGATTTCTTAATGAAAAAAATGTGTTGTATTTTTACTTTTAGTAAAAAAAAAAAAAAAATACAGAACATTTGCAAGCAAGGTCTCATGCGGTGGCATTTGAATTTTCCTTTTTAAAATGCAGCCAAGAATAAACTTCCGCAGAAGTGCTGTTATTAGTTATGATTCTTTTATGTGTGATTCAAAACAAGGGTTGGGTGTCAAAGTGGGGTCGTACGGTCACTGATCTTCCATCTTACGTGACCTTTTACCGAGCAACTTCTCTCTTTTTTTCAGATTAAATGTTCATATGTGTGAGCTCTTATCTCAAATTAACTTCGACATGTTGTTCAGCTGCGTGCTATAGAGGCGAACCTCTCTGTCGGTAGAGCAGGAAATACTAAGATACTTCTGATGAGGCAGACTCAGCAGTAATGTGTAATGTGCCAAGCATGCTGTGAAATCAAGCATGACGCATTCTCAGAGATGCGATCTGCAAGTAAGACAGGAAGAAGTGGGTGGAAAGGCACTGACACAATACAGGCAGTTACACTTCTTGCTGTAGCTCGTGCATCAGACAGCATGTCTTCTAAAACTAGGTTCAATTGACAAACTCTTGGAATGGGGAGAGCTTTCAAACAAATAACCTAAGGTCACCAAGCCTGTTTCAGTTTCATTAGCTACACTGTAAAAAAAAAAAAAACGAAAAGTGTAATTTTAACAGTAAAAAACTGTATGAAGCTTTTATACAGTTGTAAAGTTACTTATATGTCTGTTGAGGAGCATCAAAATAAAGTGTTAGCAGATATTAAGCAGACAGTCTACTAATACTCTAATGAGAGTTATTTGACATGTAGTTGGAAAGTTACTAATAGTTAGAATGCCTAAAGTGGACCATCGAAAAAAGTGTTACCCTATTTTCACTCTGAAATTGCTAGTAAATTGCACAAATAATTACAAAGAAACTGCAAGTAGAATTAAACATTACATTTTGAAGTAGAAAGACTGAAATATAATTTTCTTGTAATACTCCAACTCCAAGTATAACAAGCTTTTAGTAGGACCAGTTAGCAACCACCTAGCAGCCACTCAGAACACCTTAGCAACTGCATAGCAACACCATGGCAACCACCCACATCATGCAAACATTGTAGAGGTGAGGCAAATTTTCTTCATAAAATGAAAACAGTCCAGTTTTCAAATATTAGGTGAACATATATCTCATTCAACAATAAATTTCACAGAATAAACACATTTTCTAGAATTGCATCATCATGCATTTTATGGAATTGCAACATTGCTGAAGTATTTACACTTTCTACCATTAATTAGAAAGAGTAAAACATATTTTATTGTAAAACGCAGTTTTTAGGACTGCCAGATTTTTGATTTACCAACATGTTTGTACATGTTACGCAATAAGTCTTGCTAATGTAATTGCTCTTTCTTCCCCCCCACAGGAATCTGTCCATAAGCCCCCAAAAGCACGTTCTTGGACCCACCCGAGCCCTTCCCAGCGAGCTGATACCCAACACACACCACGGCCCAGCCCAGCGTCTAACCGCTCCACCAACCCTGGCATCTGCCATCCATCCAACGCCTGGTGTCCAGCTACTAAAAATATCCTAAACGCATGGCTTATCCAGCAGTGTTTTTCTGTTCCAAATGATTTCCTAAACAGAAAGAGACATGTGAAACGCATAACTCTTGATCAACAACAAACATCCCGCCCTGAACTAACCAACCCAGCACAGCCAGGTCCATTCATAAATAAGGGCACAGCGCTTCTGAAAACAGAAATGTGCTCCTGCATAAATGAAATGTTAAACACATTATGTCTCGCCTCAGGAAACGCCGTTGCTTACGGTAATACAAGGAGCGCTATTTTTCTGATGTCAATTGTTTGATTGCGGTCGATCTTATTTTAATCTTCCACACAGTGCATCGTATCGTTTTCCATATTTAATTTCCTTATGCTGCGCTATCTCCTCCCTGACTTCCTCTTCCAGATCCCGTGTCATAGATAGAGGAAACTCTAGCCTGTGAAGGTGTGGGTCTGCATGCGGGCCAAGCCCTGTTCACTGTGACAGCTGTGAGGAGATAACACGGATGCGCACCCATGTTGGGGGGTGTGTGAGGACATCCCATTTGTGTCACTTCCAGAATCTACCAACCGCCTTGCATTGGATAATATTCAAATATTTTGTGCTTGTGTTTTGTAAAGTAAGATTGTCCTTTTTTAATGTCTGATTCATACAGTAAGATAATTTTTTTTAAAGAAATGCTTCTACTTAGAAAGGATGCATTCAATTGATCTAAAGTGACAGTAGAAACAACTTCTTTTGATCTGTTCATCAAATAATCCTGAAATATATATATATATATATATATCACAGCTTCCACAGAAATATTAAGCAGCACAATGTTTTCAACATTGACAATAGTAATAAATGTTTCTAGAGCAGCAAATCATATTAGAATGATTTCTGAAGGATCATGTGACACTGAAGACTGGAGTGATGATGCTGAAAACTCAGCTTTGATCACAGGAATAAATTGCACTTATATATAAAAAATATATATATAATATTTTGACAGAAAACAGTGAACTAAAATTGTACAAATATTAGAGTTTTTACTGTATTTACTGTATCTTACTGATCTAATACTGTAAATGCAGCCTTGGTGAGCAGAAGAATTCTTTCAAAAACTATTTAAAAAAAAAATCTTACCGACATGAACTAAACGGTGTGTGTGTGTATGTGTGTGTCTATATAAAAAAAGAGGCACAAAAGCTGTAACTGGGGCAGTACTTTTTCAAAATGTACTGGCCCAGTGAGATATATATATATATATATAGGCTGTATGTGTGTGCGTGTGTGTGTTTGTGTGTGTGTGTGTGCGTGCGCGTGTGTGCGTGTGTGTGCGTGTGTCTATGTGTGTGTGCGTGTGTGCGTGTGTGTGTTTGTGTGTGTGTGTGTGTGTGCGTGCGTGCGTGTGTGCGTGTGTCTGTGTGTGTGCGCACAATAGAATTTAGTGATAGCAAATATGATGTATAAATAATTGTTGAATTAAAATGAACACTATTTACTCAAAATTGTATATTTATACAGGTTGCTTCTTAGATTTTTGAATTGACACTGGCCGAGCAACCACTTCTATCCTTTCAAATCTCAAAAGTAACCAAATATCATACAAAATCAGTTTATCACAACATACATCAGCCATCGACTACACCCTGCTCTCCATATATCTCGGCATCAGCCATCCAAAAAACCCATATAGTCGAGCGGCGCTTCCCCAAAACACCTGGAGTTGTTTTCATCCAGATTCAGTCTGTAGTTTGTGGGCGCCATGCGAGGGATTCCCTGCTGCACACGTACGTGCTTCACTTTAAGTGCCCGTGTGGATTAGTAGGGCAAGTCTAGACCTCGGATACGCAGCCTCCAGCAGCAGACGGGCGCTCCTGTGATCTCCTGTCCCGTTCCCTTCAAAGCCCTGCGCTCTCAATGCCTTCTTCCGACAGGATCACAAGAGCAGGATTTTGTCTTTGACAATAATTGCAAGCATATCAAAAGCAGCATTCATCCACACATAAGCAGTCTGTGAGCACTTTGAGCCCGCATTCATGTGCTTAAGTTTTTTTTATGTGTGTGTGTGTGTGTGTGTGTGTGTGGGGGGGGGGGGGGGGGTTGTAGGGTGTGCAGGGTGGATGTAACACAGAAAAATATTAAATGGAAATACCATTTTTACTTTGCAGCAGTTACATGCTGTTTTAACGTTTTAAGCCTCGGGAATACTTAAATGACAGTTATTTTTTTTGGGAGCACACCCTTTTTCTTTATTCTCCGCGTGGAAGCACTCAAAATGTTGGACGCTTGTGGAAAATAATAATGCTGAGGCCTCTCTGTGAATCGGTTCCAGTTCTGCAGCTCTTTTCTTTTCAGTGTTATCCGTAAGTGAGGAATCTTGGACAGTATCCTATTGTTTTTTATGTAAAATATGCCATGTATAATTTGCATCATATTTAAAAAAAAAAAAATCCAAGTTACACAGATGCCATCTATATACTCTTAAATAGCAATAAATCCATTTTATCTGGCTATTTGCGGTAAAACTGGACTTTTCCTGTCAGTTTAGATTGTGCACCGCATGCCAAACTTTTATTTCCAACATGTCATTTATTGTAAACGAATGTCTTACGTGATTTGACCCTTTTTATGATTCAGCCAAAGCAAACGAAGCGGCCAGCGAAGAATAAATAAAATTAAAGTGGAAGTACCAACCTCTTCCACTCCTGCCAACAAATCTCAGGTCGTTGAAACGCGCCACCTGATTCTTCATGACAGCTGAGGCGTTTCGCAGTTCTGCCGAGTAGTTCTCGTCATTCCCTGCCATAACTGTCACCACGGTCCCGTCAGGAACATCTCCCAGAGCAACAACCTGAGCAGAAAACACTTCATTTACCCTGATACTCACTGGTGACACCACTGTTGATTCACATACGGTCTCAATTCTGATCAATACAGGCCTGTGATCCAGATTATAGGTGACATTTTGAAACTAAACTGCTGTATAACACAATAATAACACAATAAAATCAATTCAAACATGCAAATATATCATTAGATAAAAGCTAGATTGTTCTTTAAGGTGAGCTTTCAATTTGTCTATGTAAAAAACAAAAAACAAAAAAAAAACCTTAAGCTGGTTGGAAAACATCAGGTGATATCAGTGAGTCCACAGTATAAAAAAGACTAACATTATTATTGATTCGGCAATACAATGAGCATAATGTGTAAAGAAAATTTGAATATATATATTGAATATATACATATATATATATATATATATATATATATATATATATATATATATATATATATATATATATAAAATATAAAATATAAAAATATAAATAAAAATATAAAATTAAGTCCATTGAAAGCACTTACTTATTAATATAAATAAAAAACACACATTTAGCCTACTTATTGCAAAATTTACTAATATTTACCTTTATTTCCCCTAAAATATCAAACTGTAAAAATTATGTTTAATTCAAATGAATGTTTTGATGTCATTGTTCAATGTGAGCAGAAACAGCTGGTTCAGTTCTACAAGCTCATATAAATGAACAAATGTTTACCAAAATGACTGAACTCACCCTGCGTGTATCTGTAACTTTAGATCTGTGTCTGTGTGAAATACTCTATCTTTGGTGAAAGTATTAATAGTTGTGTGTAATTTAGGCCGCGTGATTAAACATGCATGTTTGTATCTATGAATAGCTTCAAATCTCTCAGATTTCACTTCTATCCAGCACGGCAGGATTTCTCATTTTAAACATCACCCACAAATAACCGCGAACAACAATTAAAACAACAACAACAACATACTATTATTAACATTAAAGCACATGATGTGTTGATGTGGAAAAGAAACACTGGTAAAAACATCATAAATCATTTCCATCAATAAGTCTTTAAAGAACGGGATTACAATAGGAAAAAAATCCACATGCTGCACAGATTTTTAGTTCATGTACATTTATATCAAAAAATTTGATTAGATATTAAGTATGTATAACCTTATATGTAACGTCAAGACCTGTGGGTTGACATGTAGGCCTACATAAACTTAAAATGAACTTAAATAGAATAATTGTATCGTAACTGTTATAAATGGCTGCGTTTTTCATTCCTACTAATTTTTAAGTGTGTTTTATATGTAATGTTATGTATTTTAATGTTGCCTGGATCTTGGCCAGGTCTCTATTGTAAAGGGACCAGCCTGGTTAAATAATTGCTTGGTTTAATAATAATAAATATAATCATTTATGAATGTAAACGATCTACAGATCTACTGGTCATGTCTAAAATGCTAAACACGGCACGAGTAATGTGCATCTAAATAGTTTTAAAAATACAACAACATATATGTAGTTTAATGTAGCCTAAATACTAATGTTTGTAAATCACTATTAAATCCTTAAGTGTTTCTGACCTTAAACGCCACCGGGAGAGTTTTGTTGCACCTCCAGTGAGACGGCAGCACTGAGCACAGAAAGTTGGGGCTGTCCGTGCGCACGAGCTCGGCGGGGTGGTCCGCGATGATTTCCACCATGGTTCGGTTGTCGTGCTGTCGGAGTCTCGGCACCGCCGCGTTCGGCTCCTGCTGCACATCGCTCATCTTCCCCGCCACCGGCTGAAGGCTGCTGGACGGCGGACTGAACCTGCGACTGGTGTTCGGGTCTACCGGAATGCGCATCACAACAATGTCAGCAAAGGTAAGGACACTTCAAACCAGCACTAAAGTCAGTGTTTTCGATCACAAATAGCCAGGATCTAAATTAAGTCCGTTAGGCTGAGTAACGCGCCTTCCAGAAACCGAAAAAAGTTGGATGAGATCGGTTCCTCTTAGGATGTACGCGCAAGCTTTACGCGCTCCTACAGGTGAATCGCGTTGAAATTAACGCGCACGAGCTCATGGTTACACGCAGAAGAAACGCAGACATAATTTACGAGGCGATTTTTTGCTTCTCCAATGTTGAACGTTGCAGTAATAAACTTCAAAATCCGGAATAAGTGCGAGTCACTTCACGTTACGCGCAGCGCTCGATCGGAGAGTTCACTTTACCGCGCTTCTATAAAACGTGCCACCATGTAAGTAGTAAAAAGAAAGTTTACGGCTTTGCAAAAGTCCTCAAGACCTTTCTTGGTCCATGCACGGTCTTTGTGAAGGGTTAAAAAGGTGATTCCAAAGGTTGTGGTTAGAAAGATGAAGGCGCTGCAAAGCCGCAGTGTTTTTGTCTCGTTGTGTGGTTTGTCTTAGGAGGCAGGGACTTGGGTGAGCTCAGGTTTTTTGTGGTTTATATATATATGCAGAAGCAGGAGGATTATTATGCTGATGAGTCTTGAACACGTCATGTCTCCAAGCACCATTTCACGGCATTAAAAAAAAAATCAGCAATTCAGAGGTTTGATGTCAGTTTTTTAGAGCTTTTTTTCCTCTTATACCAAAGCAATCCATAAAATACTACAGAGACCCTTTTGCTATAAATAAACTGCTGAAAAGTTGTGATTTGTCTCGAAATGTAAAGACATGTATAAAAGAAAGTAAGGAAAGACCTGTATTAAGCAACTAACAGTGAAATATTCAACAGTAATTTCTTTATTATGGCAACAGCAAGTTTTCTTTCACTGTCCACTCACGTGAGACATACAGAGCTCATAAAGAGACATGAACACAACTCATTGAAACCAGACAGAGAGCAAACAAGCAAAGAAGAGCCGTGACTCATTTCCTATTTCTAAAGGCAGATAAAGAGCCCGGCTAAAGTTAATATTATACAATAGCAGCACAGAAGCCATGACAACAACATTGAAGAAGTGTATGTATAATATATCTATGCTGTGTATATTTCTATGTTAATGCATAGCTATAACATATGTTCATATTCTCGGGCTAATTATATATATATATATATATATCTGAAAAAGATTGGGGAAACAACAAGGTCAAATAATAACATTCGAAGGAAATAAGTATAAAATCATAATTTTAATCATATGAATTATTTTCTAATATTAAATTCTTTGTTGAAATGTACCTACTATGCAAATGTTGTGTTAATATTTAGGCTATTGATTTGTATTTTATTATTATTAGCCTATTGATAATACTTTTATTATTATTATTGTGGTTTTAAACCGGATAAATCTGAAAAGCTCTATAACGTTTAAATTCGTCTTTTATTATGCGACGAGATTAAATGCAGAACTACAGCCGTTTTCGCTTACCACTGCGGGCTATTGCGTTAAATAACCATTAAAAACTACATTACCCACAATCCCTGGCAGACCAAGTGACGTCAAATATACACGCGCTGAACAGTATGTTTACATCAGAGTCAAGTGCCTTGCAGTTTGAAAGAGCACATGTGGATGGATTGAATAGATCTTAACATACACAAGGTAAAAATAATCAGTTACTTTAATGTGTAAGGTTAAAATTCGGTTATTTATTTAGCCTGAAAGTCAACTAGTATTGATAGGAGACTCGAAATGTTTGTTCAGTCCAGTCCATGTTTGTTCACAAAGTGTGTTACAACACTTTTACAAGCATCATTATGTCTTTATAATGTTGACAAGCGTTTTATTTGATAAATTTTTAACTGTTTGGATTCTCTGAAATCTAGTGAAAGTTGTTAGTTATAGTTACAGTTATAGTAAATAGCTTTTTTACATGTCACGTTATTTCAGCACCTTTAAGTTTAAGTCATACATAAGCATTAAATAATATACTGAGCCAAAATTAGCTTGCTTATGTCGGAATGCAAATGAAATCTGCACATTATTTATGCAAAAATCCTAATTAGATGGAAAAATCTCAGTGCTGATCCCGTTTTCTTATTCCAGGCTCCAGTTGTGAGCCTGTGGTTAGTTGAGGTTTCATACTCTTTTCTTCCTTCACAGTCAATTCTGTGTTTTATTCTGGAAAAAATCACATCCTCACTCTTGTGTCTAGCCTGACTTTCCCCCCATGTGTATTGTTTGTAAAACCTTGGCTGTTTGAAAGACCGTAGGAAGAGTGATGTCAGCACTCGACATGAAGTCTGACTCTGTGGAAACTTGCACACACACAGATGATGGAGATTTGAACGTGCAATTCGTTTCTTCTTCTCCTCCTCCTTCCTGTCCAAGTACACGTCCAAGAGCCTTTAATCTACACGTTTCGGTGTGAGAGAAATGGATTTTGCATGATTGCAGGTCTTGTGTAGACGCTGGGAACTGTGTGTGGCGGCCCGGCGAGGATGTAGGAGGGAAATAAAACATCCAATGGCTCTGAATCGCATTTGCCACTTCATTAGGGCCTTGAGAAAGACGCGCTATTAAGTTACATTTCCTTCTTCGGCGACTGCGAGCGCCAAATATGTTTCTGATTTTCCCCCTGTTATGCTGATCGTCTGAAAATTTATGAGACAGCTGAGTTGGGGTAATTGTAATTAATGAAAAATATAGTTGAATATATATTGAAACAGCATGTGGCGGAAGGTTGGATTGGGATGTCTTGGATAAAGAAGAAATAAATATGTTGGAGGTCTTTGAATGCTGATATTTGTGGGCTTTCTTAGAGCCTCAGTAGTAAAAGTGCCCTTCCTCAAAATCATTTTATGTCACCAAGAGTCATCCGTATTTTTGTATTTACACGCTGTAGGACTACTGCTCTTAGCAAAATCGAACCAAAACACAAATCGAACGCCCACGACTAAATGAGGAAATTAACTAGGCCTAGGCGTCTGTAGGAAAAAAAACAAAACAAACACAAAAAAAGACGTGGAAGCTACATAAAAGTCCTGACTATTTAATTACATAGAGGAAAAAAATGCAATAAATAGAATGGCTCCCTTTTCTGTTCTTTCAAAGCCTTTTGCATGTTGAAGTAATCTTGATTCATTTGCCACATCTGAATTCATTTTGCCCAGTATGGCGACCATCTGCCTTCACAAGTCAAAGCAAAAGCTTTATCTTTCATCCAACAGAGGGAGCGAAAACAGAAGGAAATTGTATGCCGCGATGTGTTTATTGAAGAAAAGGGCCCTGCGTTTGCTTTGGTGACACTTTGGAACATTTAGTTTCATGTCCTTCGGAGACAGAATTAAGATTTATATTGGCTCTGATTAAAGGAGAAGGTCACTGAAAAATGACAATTCTGCCTTTATTTGTTCACCTTCATGTCGTTCCAAACCCAAATGCTGTTGTTATTTTTGTGGAACATGAAAATAAGACATTTTGAAAAATATCCTGGGTGCTCTTTGAAGACATTCGGGACGTGTGCTGTCAACCCCCAGAATGATTAAAGCTAGTCTATGTGATTTGTGCTGTATTTTGAGTCTTTTAAAGCCATGTGACAAGATTGTCTGTGCTTTGTCATAGCTCTGAAATGATCTCATTCTCTGTATTGAAACTGCTGTCACTTAGGTTTGACATTCTTTTTATTTACAATAGGCTAATTGAATGTGAGCATGAATTAGATTTGAGAGCTGCAGATTATCTGTGATAAATGGCTTAAAGTCAGCTTGAAACGGAAGTTGCAGTAGTCTATTCTGCCCTATTGTGACACATAGTCTTGTCAAAAGTACCGAATTCGGTATCAAGTCGGTACAGAAATTTTTAAAATGTAACGCTTTGACTGCTGTTCAGCAGAATCATAAACACCTCTGATTGGCCATTGTGTTCACGCGCTCATCAAATATGTCTGAAATTGGCTACAATGAGCGCGTGAACACAATGGCCAATGAGAGGTGTTTACGATTCTGCTCAACAGCGTTCAAAACGTCACATTTTTTAAATTTCAGTAACTTTTTGACAACACTTACTAAGTAAAACGGCTTCTCGAACAAGAAAAAATGTAGGGCGGGACTTGATTTTGTCCATGGGGTATTGATTGGATGGTTGTGGTTCGCTATTGGTGGACCTCATGTCAAGTCAAGTCAAGTCAAGTGTATTTATATAGCGCTTTTCACAATATAAATTGCATCAAAGCAGCTTCACAGTATCAATCAAATAACATAACAATGTTTGTTTCTTAGTGGAAAAAACATCCACGTTTGGTAGGGCTGATCAATGGTATTAATGCTTGGTTAATTAATTTGAATATCCCCAACTGAGCAAGCCAAAGGCAACAGTGGCAAGGAACCGAAAAACTCCATCAAGGGACCTACTGGTGTCCCAAAACTCCATCAGGTGACTTAATGGAGAGAAAAAAAAAAACCTTGGGAGAACCCATGCTCAGTCGGTTTATGAACTAGAGGCCGGATATACAGTAAACTGTAATTTGATACCGAATTTTGTTTTATTTTATCACTTCGGGGTGGGTACGCGAACCGGAATCACAACGTTTTATCTGTAGAGTGGAAAAGGGATCCTCTATAGGTGAAATGAGTGACAGGTTTTCCCACCCTCGTGCCAGTAAACCAAGGCCGTAACCAGGGCCGTGTCATGTCTTAGAAATACTCCAATATTCTATAAAAAAAAAAAAAAGTTGGAAATTTTCATTTCATGGCAACTTTAATGGTGTGTTCACACTATACAAAATAGTGGATAAATAGTGGCAGGTTTGGTTGGATTAAAACGAACTCTGGTGCGATTCCTCTGTTAGTGCATTTCGTTTGAATAAGTGTGAACGCTGCCATCCGAACCCTGGTGCGCACCAAACAAGTGAACTCAAACAAACTCTGGTGCGGTTCGACTGAAATATGAACGCAACACGGACCGAAAACATGTAAAGAAACCAAAAACAAGATATGATGTCACAAGATGCGACATCTTGTGTGTGTGTGACGGAGGGATTCCTGCCGCTATTTGACTCCTTTACACATTTTGTAAGTTCTTCACAAGTTGTCAGCTTTATCAAATATACCATCATGTACACACATACAGTGAGCACATTTAGCTCGGCACACAGCATTGTTTTGGATGTTTGACAAGTTCTGTCGCAAAACATACATCATAAAACCTGTATTTTTTTTTGGTATCTTTAGTTCCAGTATTAAAAGTGACATTATGAATGCTAAGCGAACCAGGACTAAATGTATTATTTTCTTTTTTGGTCCAGAAGTATGAACACACCCTAAATGGCATACTGTTTTTGAATGAGGGTGAGCAAATAATAATGATATCTTTAACGATCAGTGCACAGGAGTTTGGCGGACTACACCAGCATTAATAGGGATTATACATCTCATCTACGTGAGAAAAGGGCCGTCCGCTTGTGAGATTTGATAGTCTGATACTGTAGGAAGGCTGTGGTTTCTGAGTCACTCATGTCAGCTTCAGGTTCAAACAGACCAAGGTTTGCTCAAATAATCCTGGTGGGCCGTGACGAGGCCGACAATGAGCCTATTTGAATTCGACAAGCTCCATTTCTGTGGTTGTATCAGCATCCTGTTAATTTGTTTTCTTTGTATTAGAGGAAGACTAACTGCAAACTGTGCAGATAGCTGTTCGGTGAATGTTAACTGCTCGACGGCACCTGCTCAGATAATTCAGATACATTAGCAAATAATGATGTTCTGAGTCTGATAGTAATGTTGACTGTTTCTGGAGAGTGGCAGACAGATGCAGTCAGAATCACCGTGATGTTAAAGTAAAATGATATATGGAATTAAATATGCACTTTTTTATCATGCCATGTAATGCTGGCAAGATCAAACGTTTAGTAAACATCAGAACAAAAACAGACTTTAAACATGTCTGCCGCTCCCTTTGAACTAAAAGATCATTTATCAGCTCTCATTTCCTACATAAGTTTAAGCAGCCTTGCTTTGGTCATTAAAAATAGTTCAGTCTCACTTGCTAAAAAAAGCATCCTGCGTCCGTCTCTCTGCCATCTCTTTGTGAGTGCCGTTTGTCATTGACTCTGGTTGAACGTGTCCTGCTCTGAACATGTGCCGTGTTTCCCCTCCTGTCGGTGGATGCATCAGGAAGCGTTTTCCATGTGAAGTGGCTTTATAATTGCTCATGCTTTGAGTGGGCGTTGTGTAAAGCGTGTGTGTGTGTGTTACAGATGAGTAGCAGTGCTGCAAGCCCCATGGCAGCCAGCAGCACCGGGGCCGGACGCGGATCCGGAAAGGCCACCAGCTTCATCCCTGAGCTCCAGAGCATGATGTAAGTGGATGGAAATGTTCCTGTCTAAAATCATTCGGGAAACTCTTGCTGTGTTCCAGCCCTTACGAAAAGCACTGTGGAGTTGCGTTGATGATGATACCCTGATATGGTGATGACTGTTTAACATGTTCATATGTCATTTACTTGATACTCCAAGATAATTTAGAGAAGAATATGGTTGCTACCTTGGTACATGTTTTTTCCCATAGGTAAAAGTCCCCCTGTAGTCAATCACTGTCTCCCTTAAAACTCACTTAAATAGCTTGAATGTAACTCTACACCCTTGCCTCATTTAGCATACACGGTTCTATGAATATGCTAATTAGCCCCGCCTCCACTCACTCGCACCAGCTCAGAAATTGACTCATTGACGATCACGTGTTGACGTGATTGGTTACAAGGTAGTTTGTGACGTCAGAAACACCAGCGAATTCAAACTGTGTTTTTGAGACTGTCTGTTCACTGCAGTTTTAAGGGGAAAATACTCAGCAATGGTGTTGACTTATGAATTCACAATTGTTTTGTCATAGACACGAACTATGTTAAAAACTTGATTTTCACCACAGGGCGACTTTAATACAATTACATCTTTTGTATTTAATACAAATACAAGTACATTGCTAATTTTGTAAAGCTCCAATAAGGGCGGTCACGAATCCTCGATTAAATTTGAATGCTCATCTTGCCAGTGTCGATTAACCGGCAAAATGCTGGAAGTTGCGGGTTCCACGGACGAGAATCCATGAACCGCATTATCAGACCATTTTGTAAGACTGCACGATATATTAAAACCATTTAAATATCATAATATAGCATAGTGCTGCTGTGAAATAACAAAAGCTGCGATTCAATTGAATAAATATATTGTGGGATTCAGAATGAAGCGTGGCGCTTTATTTACACGTGTGCTGGTTACGTGTTTCTTCCAGCATCTCAGAGCAGCTTCATTTTAAGTAAATGCATAAACTCAGTCTCTGCATAGCTGTTTTTACATAAGTTGATTGTTTATATTATGTATATTGCATTATGTATTGTAAAAGTGTTGTTCAATAAAACCATATGATTACTTTCTTTTGATACTTTACTTGAACCAATTATTATTGGCAAGTCACTTTAAAGGCTATTGTTCACTTAGGTCTATTTTTATTACCACAAAAAATACCC
This sequence comes from Meda fulgida, assembly GCA_030578275.1. Taxonomy (NCBI): domain Eukaryota; kingdom Metazoa; phylum Chordata; class Actinopteri; order Cypriniformes; family Leuciscidae; genus Meda; species Meda fulgida. The sequence goes on along the minus strand of CM060632.1, from coordinate 8,603,543 downwards.
AATTACCTAGCGCCAATGATGGAAGCCATGGCCTTCAGAAGAGCCAGCCCGGATTTCCATCACCGAGCCGCGGCAGAAGACCACTATATGGTTTACCGAAGTATCAATTAATGCTTATTATTTCATCCGTCAGAAATAAGGAAGGCTTGCTTATTGGAAACCGCATCTGTATTTGTGGTTCTGTGGATGTACTCTGGCACACGACAGTATTTTTGTCAGAAACCCTGTTTTTCCGTCAAAAACCTTAAGTGTAGTTGATCTTGGAATGAATAATATTTAGCTCAATCTATAAAGCAAGCGTCCGGGTCTACAAAACTGCTTCACTGAAAGCACAAAAGAGTCATAAAGTAAATTTACATGCCGATCCATTTACCTCCCTCCAACAGAGCGCTTGCGGTTTGACCTAGTGAGAGATATTCTTTAGGAAAGCCACAGTGAAATTCATCCTGTCGTTCTGCTTTGAATCCCACCTGAGGAGACCTTCAAACTCATGCAAATCACAACACCACTGTTTTACTGTGTGTTTACCTCGTGTGTGGATTTAGTGAGGCCAGACAGAGAAAAACACAACAGCTCGTCGAGAAAAATATAAACACCTCCCCTTTTTGTTTAGTCAAAACTGGAGACAATAGCTGGTCAAGAAAGGTTTTTGTAAAATTTTGTTTTGCATAAATTAGACATTTTAAAGACTATTTTAACTTTTTTTTCTCCATTGTTTTTCTATGAAGATCAAGCACGCTCATCCCAAATTCTTATTGCTATATAATAAGAGTGTAATAAACTATGCAATACAGTGCACTTTATTAAATAACAATAAATAGTATATTTGTTTTAACATTTATAATAAGTGTTTGTGAATAGAAATCAGCATAAATTAAATTCAGTAGAAAAATAGTAAGTTATGTATACTTAAAAATTTTATACAATTTTAAAAAAAGCATACTTTTTTTTAGTGCGGAATATGCATACTTGTCATTTAAATAATGTTACATTGCAAAAACAAGCGTCATTTTCTGCATGCAAGATATAGTAGTATTTTTTTTTCTTTGGATTTTACAGTGAAATGTGACCCTGACATTTCTTGACGATTTTCATTTTTACTGTTTTTCATACACAAACTTTTCTTGTGTAATGAAATCATCCCTGCCAAGATTAAAAATTTTACTGTAAGAAATATTGTTTTTAATAGCTTGTCTGGCCTGTACAGCAGCCTAAAATGATACACGTCTCCTATATCTGCCGTGATGAGTAGCATCATGTTGATTTTTTCCAGGGCCGATCAATTTTTTTTAGTCATTGTTGTTACGAGTCATAAATACGAAATGCTCCGTGCCTGTTGAATATCACTTCACGTCTTAAACTGCACACAGTCATATCATTTCAGAACATTTCCTTTTGTTGAAAAAAGAAAATCGTATGACTGCGACTCCATAAAGGGCTCCGGATTGCAGTCTTGTATTTTTTGAAAGACATTTAATTATAGCTTGGAGTCAAAAGGCATTCTTGATGGAGACTAAATGGCCTCCAATTGCAAAGATTTTCTTCCTCTTTTGGCAGGCGCTTGCACTGAGTGATGATTTGGAGATATTATATTCCAGCGTCTTACAATCTGTTGCATTCATCTGTGTCACACTGTACAATTGTTGTCAGCGACTCATTTGCCTCATGCTATATATTTTAAAAAAAAATTTGCAGCTGAAAAACCGATGTGTAAAAATCGCGAAGAAGAGAAATAAGGTTTGTAAAAAGTCAGCTGGGACTTGGCATCTGTGCTGTACTGTAAAACAGACTCTGGGGTGTTTTTGACGCTGTCTGCTCTGGGCACGCCGGCTGTCTGGAAAAGTGAGGGAGGAAAATGTAAAGACAGTTTCCTCTGCCGCCTCTTGCCGTGACTGTCTGCCGCCCCGCGCCTTCATGGAGGTCTCTAATTGAGTTCACTTGTACTTATAAATGGTAGGAAGTTTTGTGGTTCAATGAGAGAAGCATTAGAAGCATAGTGTGTGCCTCTTAAAATTAAAATGAGGCTACCGTTTAACTTTCTTAATCAGCTAAAAACGTCTCTCTCCAGGTGTTTTGGGGCTTTTTCATCTTAAGAGTCGTTTTTTTTAATAGTGGCAGACCAATGTGGGGTTTTTAGTGGCAGATACTGATATCTAAAGGGCAGAACATATAAAAACAGGAAACAAGTGCATTATCACTTGTTAAAGCAAAAAGCTTTTGGAAGTGTTAAAAAGGCAAAATATATCTTCATCATAATTATTGGCTGATAAAATAATCTTGTAGGTTAATTAGCCTTGCCGATACACCCCTCGACAGTCTAACGCTATTTTTGAGCACAATTAAATGTTGCTTTGTCATGTTTATGAGCAGATCTTTTTGAAATGACAACATGACCATGATTATAGTGCGGTCAGGTAAAGGTGATGTCTACAATGCTAAATTACATCTTTGCTCGGATTGTTTTTGTGAAACCATCTCGTTACGAAAACAATAGTGACTGCAGACGTTTTTTAGTGCACTAACATGTTGCTAATTTGCTATTTGACTGCAAAAGAGGGCTGATATCTCTGACAACTGCCTGCATTTGACTTCTGTCTGAAGCATCGTATGGTAAAATTCATTTCCAATCATTCAGTCGTGTTATAATCCGGTGCGCTCTAAAGAGTGCTTACTTTGGCCAGGAATCTCAATGATACATGCATAAGGTGCTAAAGATAACACAGACGGTTTAATATGGCCAACGTCCTGCTATTCTGTTCTCTGTGGATTTGACCAGCCTTCATCCTTCTCTCTGAAAGCCCTGTCCAATTAAAACACATTTATTGTACTTCGGTAAGGTAAGCAGTGTCTGTAATGATGGATGATTTAATATCGGACACTGAACACCACAGCTGAGCTTTGCACGTCTTGAATCTCAAAAGTAGTCTGAAACTTCATTTTTACGTTTATTAAGTTAAAACGTAATATTAAACTACCAAATTCCAGTGGATAGTCATTATTTCCCACTGATTATTCAGATTTGATTAGAATTACATCGTGAAAGCTGTTTAAACATGTATTTATTGCGTGTTTACTCAATCCATTGCAGTCAAATGCTAATTTGCTGTCAACTTCAATCAAACAAAAAAACAGAAATGGCAAATTAAACAAACAAGTGAAAACAAATCATATGCTTCTGGTGGGATTCATTCAGGACAGATTCGTCTATCTCTCCACTGCGATGCTTCAGTCGACAGATGAGCGTCCGAGCTCATATTGAATGTGTGTTTTATCACGGCAGAAGTCGTTCCTGAGGCGATGCACTTCGACAGCTTCTCTTTAACCGTCGACTTCAAGTGTATCATGGCCTGTGGTTGTAACCTGATCAAAGTGGGTTTTTAAGCGAGTCCCCTGTGAACTCCAGGGTTCATCACTGCCGCTGTGCCAATTGCATGAACTTCTTCTGTTTAAGTGATTTGAAATGGCATTTTTGTGGCATCAGAAGTTTCAGACTAACCTAGTCCGTATTATCATGTTGGCAAACGGTGTTTAAAAATAGCTGAAGTCATTATTTAGTTCCAGTCCATTTTTGATGATAAATTTTAGCACCTATTTTATTTTGCCACAATTATTTGTGGCACAGTGTTAGTACTACTGTACTCAGACAAAACCCACACCAGCATTTTTGTGGGTTGCGAGTCCTGCATGTTTTTTTCTTTTATACTGCAAGAACGATACAGTATGAGCACCAAGCTGAACACTGAAATGCATTGTTGAAATATGGAAATATTAGAGCACAAAGGGAAAAGGGAAATTTTGAGGGAAATTTCCTGACTATTTTATACAACCATTGACATCAATATTTTTTTTACATTGGAGAACACTAATGACGTAAATGCATAAGTGAGACTTGAGAGCTTTTAATGCTTCTAAAACCCGTTGCATGTCAATATGCTGTTTTTGAGAGACATACAGTATTGTTATTCAATTAAATGTGACGTATTTTGTGTTTTTGCCTCACTATCAGTAATTAGTGGCTATGAGCAGAGAACTGTACGGCCCCTATGCCTTGAGCTGTTTGTAATGTCAGTCCATTTATTATCATACACTATGTAATTGCGTTTTTTTGTTGTTGTTGTTGCCATTTGCCATCTTCCAGTGTGTGCAGTGCAGTTGTTATTTCTGAAATGTTTTGCTTGTTTACTTAATGGTTAGCAAGTTAATATTGTGTTTCAGAACTCAATACTGTTGAGCTGTTGAACAGCAAGAAGTTTGGGTCAGTAAGATATATATCTTTTTTAAGAAATTAATGCTTTTATTCAGCAAAGATGCATACTGATCAAAAGTGACAGTAATGTTATTTCTATTTCAAATAAATGCTATTCTTTTCATCAAAGAATCCTGAAAACAACAAAAATATGAAGCAGCAGAACAGTTTTCAAAATTTCATTTCTGAAGGATCACTTGATTAAAAAGAATAAATTGAATTTTAAAATATATCCAATAAATAGATTCACAATATTATTTTTTACTGTATTTGAAATCAAATAAATGAAGCCTTAATTGGTGAGCATAAGGGACTTCTTCCAAAAACGTCTAAATGTCTCACCATCCATCTTTTGAATTGTAGTGTGTATATATAACATATTTAGACTCTTTTTCTAAATTTGTAATGTTTCCAACAACTTTTTTTGGACATGGACCATACTAGTACTATGATATTCTTTGAAGTTATCTTGAGTACATTGCATGTGCACTCTGAAATACTTTACCATTTGTACCCTGGGCTGATTTTCCTTTTTTTATTTTGAGTTTGCAGTAGGATTTCGTTTTCCCACAATGTTCTTTCGTTTGTGTAATCGCCATTGTGAAATAAATCTTCATTGAAATGGTCATATAATATCTGGGAGAAAAACACAATCATATTTTATATTCAGGAAAAAGTTGCTGATGGAAAAGCCATTTATGTGTCTTTGTGGGAACGTAATGAGACTGAGTGAATTTGCACTTTAATTTACTCCCAACAATTAGGTTAACGTCAGCCACTTACTGTAATTAAATAAGGCATTAAGATTCAGAGTTGTCGGGAAGCATCGAGTGGCGTTCCCAGGCAGGACGGCCCACTGTCCTCTCTTGGCATTGCTTTCAGCCGCCTATAACCGCATTTACAGCGATCTGCTACAGGACCTGTGTGAAACCATGGCCCGTTGACTAGCAACGTGTAGGCATTTGTCTAATTCGGGCTTCTGTGTCCTGGGCTACAGCCTGTGTAAAACCCTCTGTGCTTTCAAGGCCCCTCGAATGTTTTCGTAAACTTGGATGGAGACGAGTCGCATTGGAAGCAAACATCAGTAATGAGCTGGCACACAGACTCTCTGGTTAACCAGACTGTAATTTGGGGACTGAAAAGAACCTCTCATCACTATTGAGTATTTGTTTACCACAGTTTACCTCTAGTGTTTCTGCACAGAGACTCTCTCTGAAAGACGCTTTAACCATTGCTGTTCTGATCTTTGTCATATTGGACGTGTTTTCTGTCAATTGATTCTTTAAATTAAACGCACATATTGTTACTTATGCCATCGTATAGGCTTCATTGTAAAACCTAGTGAGCTGTCTTGCCTACATATAGCCAAAGTCAGCATTCTAACTAAAATGGAATATTTTAAGTGATTGATTTAGAATCACTAAACTATTGACATGATAATGCAATAAGAGTAAAAAAAGGAATATTGGGTAAAGTAATACATTTTTTGGTCGATCAATTCATCAACACTTGTTTTTGGAATTGAATGGACAATTTTTTTTACTATTATTCAGCACAGGATGAATTAAAATTGATCAAAAGTGAAAATTAAGACATTTATAATGTTACAAAATATATATTTTTTTTATTTCAAATAAGAATTACGACCCAAAACTTATCAACGTGTGATTTCCACAAATATTAAGAATATCTATGTTGAACTGTTTTCAGCATTGATAATAATGTTTCTTGAGCAGCAACTCAGCATATTAGAATGATTTCTGAAGGATCATGTGACACTGAAGACTGGAGTGATGATGCTGAAAATTCAGCTTTGATCACAGGAATAAATTAAACTTTCAAATATATTCAAATAGAAAGCAGGTATTTTATATTGTAGTAATATTGCACAATATTACTGTTATTACTGTATCTGATCAAATAAGTGCAGCCTTGGTAAGCATAAGAAACTTTTTTCAATACAATAAAATCTTAAAAAAATGTTTAATCAACTTTTTTTCCCTCTGCTTTGTCTGGATTTTTTTTTCATTTCTTAATTAACATTATTAATGAGATACTTTTTTTGGCCAAATTTAAAGGCAACATGACATTAACCTTCACAGAGTTTTTGCTTGTCACAATACATGTGCTCGATGCATGATAAATACAATTGTACCCTAAAATTTGTCCAAAAAGGTATATAATAATGCTGCCTACCTGGGATGCCTTAAAACGCTGCCTGTGTAGTTGGCTTTTGGAACAGAGCCATTGCATTTGTTCTGACTGAATTTGTAACTTGATGGTAATATCAACAAATAAGAATTCTAGGTCTTATTGTGCATGTTTTCAACATTCGTTTTGTCTTTCGAAGCAGCTGTCAGCAGTAAAATTAAAGAACAATATGCTCTGGAAGCCTTTATTTACTTCATAATGAACTCCCTACATCACAATGCCAGTAAAGCCGACTGCAGTCTCGCCCATCACATCTCGCAATACTTCTGGGAAAAGGCTCGGAACAATGGAGAGATTCCTGTGCATATGAATCTCGTGTTTTGAAGTCGAAACAGAATAAGTAGGTGCTATAGATTCTTTGTGTTCTTCTTGGTTGAGGTTTTTATGAATGCAGGGCTGCTAGAGCGATAATGATCGATGGATTGAAGTGCGCAAAACAAAAATCAGAGAAGAATGCAACCTTCTTATTAAAAGCATACATTCAGGATCTGCTTATTTAAAGCATGCTTTCTATAGAAATAAGTTTTGAATTGATTTATGATGCATTCAAATCTCTTCAAACTAGGACGAGACTCCAACCTTGTTTTGACTTAAACGTAGAAACTCTTCACTCGAAATCCCAGTCGTTGCATCAATATTTAAGCATCTTCAAATTACCGTAGCCGAGTATTGTTTGTGCATTTACATGTCTTTTTCTGTTTCCTCTCACATTAATTGTAGCGCCATTTACCCCGATCCAGATGAATCATGTTTATTAATAAGATGCCTTGTTAATATTGAGACGTCGTGAGAATGTCTAGAGAGATCTCTTGTTGTCTTTGTCAGCAAAGTGACAGTCCATGGAAAGCTCTGGCTTTTTCACGTCGCTTTCAAACCTCTCCAAGTGTATCAAACTCCAGCGTTACTCTTCATTTTTCAGTGGAAAACAACTTCTTTGGAGATTCGCCTTTGGAGGTCTAATGCATATTTAACAGCAAGGAGGAACGCTTTAATAGACAGTGTCAACCTCGGTGAGGGAGTCTTTCTGATTAATTTTACATAAGTCCTGGCCTTTATACTCCACTGAGTGGCTGTTATTTCCCCAAAGGATTCAGTGATATACCGAAACACCTTTACAAGTAGTTTTGTGCTCGCAGTGAACACACGAGACAATGAAACAGGAGCCATGATGTCTAGTTCAGTAACTATAGCAGCCTGGCGAATGCCGTCAGAGGATGAGTCAACAGCCGTTCCAATCAGAAAAACAGTGTTGTTGACAACGTGCTCAGTTGTGGGGTTAATTCTTAATGACTGTTTTTCTCCTCTGAGCTTTAACATGCCTCGTGTTTGGAGTCTCAACTTCTCCAAAAATGGTTCTCGGCCCATTTGCGGCACGCTGATAATCGCTAACTGATTTCATTTAAACCGCGTCCCGTTGTCAGGGAGGTTGAAGGCATCCGTTAACTGTCGGGTCTCAGGGAAAAACGCTGAACGCAAACAATCAAATGCAACTAACAATGTAATAGTGCTTAGTTAGGATTGAAAAATAGATTATTTTAGTATTGCTCTAATTTTATTGTATCATTGCTTAACTAATACTACATTATCCCGGTGTTTGTTTTACATTTACGGATGGATAATAATTTCTGTGGTTGTTTTGCATTTACAAAAAAGTCAATTTCCGTAATTCAGTCATGTTAATGATTTTGGATATTATTAGGTAAATTAAGTCAATGTCAGTTATATGTGACCTGAAGCAAAACCAGTTGAGAAGCACTTGATTAACCCACATGAATTATTTAGTCCTAATGGCACATGGTGATTATGTTCTGGTTTGTGTGTTCTTTTATTCTGCTAATTATAAGTAATGCAATTAAAGGGATAGTTCCCCCCAAAATGAAAAGTTTATCATCACTTACTCACCCTCATGTTGTTCCTAACCTGTAGGAGTTTCTCTCTTCTGTTGAACACAAAAGAAGATATTTTGAAGAATGTTGGTGACCGGACAGTTGAAGGTAGCCATTGACATCCATAGTATTTTTTTCCTACTATGGAAGTCAATGGCTACCGTCAACTGCCTTATCAACATTCTTCAAAATATCTCCTTTTGTGTTCAACAGAAGAAGCTCAAACAGGTTTGGAACAACATGATGGTGAGTAAGTGATTATCCCTTTAAATGTAAAAAAAAAAAAATAGGCATAAACTCTTATAGTGCTTGGGTCCATGTTCCACTGTTGCTTATTTTAAAATGGAAGATTCATTTAGATTCACAAGAATCTCTCGATTATTCTTGTGATTTTTCCTAAAAGTACTGCAAGATTTTTTTGTCGAATTCCAAATTCTTCAGTTCCAAACCGCTCAAGATGTTCGACACCATGCTACAGCATTATCCTTAAGTGCAGTGGACATGGCCTAAAGACCTTTAAAATCTGTGAGATGACAAAGTGTTTCTTGTATGGTTTCAAAACCCTTGTAACAGAAGACGAGAACTGGATACTATAGAATCAAACCCGGCATGTAAAGAGCCGCTGCATTGCTCCTCGAGCGGATATCCGATACGTGCAGGTGTGCGCATTGGCTTCTGCAGCGAAGATTGCTGTGGTCAGATTGCCATGCCAGTCAGAAAGGGGTATTTTGTCCTTTTAAAGCTAATGTTTGGATTTCCACGTGTTTTACACGCTGCTCACACTCACGCGACGGCTTCCGTAACTAGCCCTGACGTGTTTGCTGGTACGAATGCACGAATGGCAGGCGCATGATGTCATTTCATCCCTGTTTTTTTTTTTTTTCGTATGTTTGAGCATTTCTCTGCGTTTTCATGGACTTGTTTACATCAGCCAACTCAAATTTGAATGTTTAAAACCGTAATCACAAAATGCATACGTGTTTTTTTCCAGTTAGATGTTGGGATGGTGCTTTCGGAGCCAGGTTGGAGACAGACAGTTTGACTCCCAGCTTCTTCTCTTATTGTTTACATATCAGAAATGTAAATTTTTAAGGGGAAATAAAGCATTACAAGGGCCTATTGGAAAACACTCCATTTCTCCTGCGGTGAGCTGCGGAGCCACAGTTGGAAAAGGAAGCCAAGGTTGAGGAAGAACGCCAATGCAGCGCGCACAGTTTTCCTGCTCTCATTCCGGGCATTTTTACGTTCTGTTTTCCCTTATAGCCCTTGTGCGTATCATGTTATAAATATTTTAAAGTAATGTTCTGGCTTATGGAAATTTTGCATTCCTGTCGAGGTTAAATCAATACGCCGGGCCGGTTTTGGCTTTGGCGAACAGGTAAAGCCTTGTTAAATGCTGTTGCTGGAATCACTTCATTACGGCACAATCAAAACAGCCAAGTAGTCGACGTCCACTTATCTGAACTTTTCATATTTTTTACCCTTGAATCCGCCTGAGGCTGCAGACTGCAAGAAGCGGGTCGCGTGAATCGCCTGATAAATGTAGCAATATTAGAGCATAAGGAAGGATTTTTTTTTGTTTTCTTTTTGAAAGAAATAGCTGCTTTGGATTGTCAGTCTGTTTATACAGTATTTTTTTTTTGGAATATTCTTCCTATGCTTTGCCAATTGCTCTAAAAAAGCAAATAAGAAATCTTGGAGGCCTTTTAACATTCTTCTACATCAAAATGTGCCAGTGTCTGCAGGCGAACGAGTGTTTCTGATGTAAAGGTTGGAGTTGAATGCAACTTTGGTGTTATTGAGTGATATTTTTTGATGCATCAGAATTAACATTGTGTTTAGTCCTCCAAAACTTAAATTTTGTATGACCACAAATGCCAAATTTGTGCCAATGGAGCCTAAATATATAGCCTAAATATACGCGCACAGAAAAATATATAAAACTATAATTTTTGTAATGTGTTTTGAAATATAAACAAAGTTGATGTATGTTAAATAAGATTCAGCACCATTGGTAATGTAATTAAATTAGTGACATTAATCATGTGACTTTTTTTTATGTGCAAAAGGTCTCAAATCAAGCATGTACGAGTACGACATGGATCATTAGGTTTTGTCCATGCCAGTTCATCTTTTCATGTAAATTGTCATGCAAAAATGTTAATTTGTAAAGAAAATTTTGTAAAAATAAAAGCATTCTCACTATTGCTCTCAGATTTTTTTAAATTATTATTACTATTTGAAATATATATTTTTAAAGTACTGTTCTCTGAATCCGAAATGTCTTTATTATTATTTCTTTTCATTGCTGAGGTGGTTTGAAAGGCGTCTCGAGCTCATGGTATGAGGGGGCCATTCATTATCGGTGCTGTTTGTCTGGATTCCAGCTCCATAATCCTCCTCTTTAAATACACTTACATCAACCATTGGCTCCGTCCCTCGTACACAATCCACTGCCTATGAATTCTGTATTTTCATGTATATTTCCATCAGCGACGGCTTCAAACGGTGATATATCAGAGGCGCTGGGTTGGCTGGCTATGATTTAAAGATGGTTTGTGGCCACTCTGATGGTTTGTTGACTGGGTTTCCACGTTACAGAAGTCGGGTCTCTTCGTGTTATGGGACTATTTATTGTTTCCCACTTTTAATGTTATGTTTGGCTGACTGAGACTCCATGGTTAAGTGTTTGATTATTTTCTAAGAAGCTCCCTCCAAGTTTGTATGAGACATCAATGCCCCTCTTTGTCATGTAGAGAAGCATATTGGATACGGTGTGTGGCACAGGAGCTCCATGGGAGAAGTGGCACTTTTTTTTTTTTTTTACTATGGACACTACTATTTTTTACTATCAACAAATGTCGTCCGTGGCGTTTTGTATAGAAGATTCTGAGATTTTGAGCCAATCAAATTGAAAAGAAATGTGTTAATTTCAAATTAAAGGCATTTTTAGGTTAAGCTGAATTGGTTTTAAAAAGTACAAAAGGGAATCCAGCAACACTTGTGGTAAGGGGAACTTTAATAGTTTCTAATTAGTAAAATGTTTCACTTTTTATATCGTCTGCTTGCATGCACTTGGTAAAGTCATGCCAGATCGAACCTCACTATGAATTTCTTTTAAAGAAGTAAATGCTTCGACAATGCTTTTAAATGGTCAAAGTATTTTTTCAGGTTGCATAGAAATGAACGCAGTCGAAATTCAGCTTTGAGACTATACAATTCATCCTGTGTGATCTTAAAAAAAAAAACGTAGTATTTGAGATCACTATAAAACAGTTCTTTCATTGCAAAGTTTTTTCAAGGCAAATTATTATGAGCATGACAATTAGTTGTTTTAAAAATTGCATTGAACAATGCACACGATTTTGACAATGTTTTAACCTGATGATCATGATTTAAGATGTTCCAAAGAGCAGATCAATGTCACTCAATTACTCAAGTAAAATTTGGTTTTATTTGTCATTGTACACCGTAACGTTTCTTTGTTTGCAAAGTCAAGATTTGGTCTCAGACTTTGAGGAAAGCATAACAAAAAAAGCAGCATGATTATAATTTGTTCTCGTTTGTCTGCTCCAGCAGAATTGAACTTCTGCATCACTTTGTCTCGTATCACATTACAGCCTCGTCCTCTGAGGAATCAAGGCTCGTTTTTCTTCACCATTCAGTCTGTAATATGTCTAATTATGTTTCCTTTACTTTTTTCTGACACTCCGTCCGTCATCACTGATTTTGGTCTCTTGAAGCTGTCCGGTCTTGAATGGGTAATTATAGTTTTTAAGACAGCTTATCGCACGCATTACGTTTGTTACAAACTCACGTTAAGGAAATGCACGTGTTCTGAGAGATGCGGTGATTTGGTCCTATAACGTGTCACACATGGCGTAAATTATTTCAAGCCTTCTGCTGCCAATACGCCCGTATAAAAACGCGTCCGGCTGATAGATGTCCTTGATGTTGAAGCCAAGATAATGCTACCCCCCCCCCCCTACACAAACCTCACAAATTAAGTTTTGATTATGTAAAACAATGCAGATATGAAAGCAAAAAGTATAAACCACTCATTAAAGAGATCATTTCATTTGCCAATCAGTGCATATTACATCAGACTGCTAGATGCCTTTTATTGTGAGAAATTTGAAAATTGGGGATTTTAATTTCTCAATTATAAAAAAAGCCTTATGCCTGGCTGCAGATATTGCATTTCACTAACGTTTAGCTTTCTTTTGAATAAAAGTCTCTGACTGCTGTCTCTCTGAGGTTTGGTTACTCAGGTCGCGTTTCGTCCATTAATGTTGTTTTTCTAGCGTAAACGAGAGATGTGATTATCAATTAGCTGAATGAAGCCGCTCAGTCCAGGCCAGGATAACAGCGCTCGCTGTAAATGAGAAGCACATGTCACCTCTGAGCCGAACAACACGCTGCTAATTGATTAGCGACGCTCTACGAAATTTGCCAAGAGCTTGTTTAACATCTGTACGTGTTGCATGTGACGGCCGTTTGTCACCTGAAGGAGTTTGAGCGTTTCTACTCGTAAAATGATGTTTGTGTTTGTGTAAACGTGGAAATGTGACAGGATGTTTGTTCTGCTGCAATGCTCTCTCGTTTTTCAGGGTCATGCTGGGTGCTACATTGAATTGTGACTGTTAATGTGATTTTAATAACCATTGTAGGACTTTTTTCAGCTTCCTATTATCTAGACCACCACTAGATTAATATCTAATCGCTATTAATGTATCCTACTTTAAGTTAAAGGGTTAATTCCAATCTTGAACCCTGTTAACCCTGTTTAACTATTTACCCTACCCTACCCTATCCTGTCTTTATAAATAAGATGCTTTCTATTTTGAGATATTTATTTGCTTATAGGGAATCAAGAAATAACTTTTTTATTTATTTATTTTTATTTTTTGCTAGAGCAACACACTTTTATATACCCCTTCTATGGTGCATTTAGTCAAAAAGCTCTATTGAATTGGCATTTTATTTGATTTTGCATGCTTGAAAAAGCCTATACTAAGCTGAACGCAAATAAAGAGAAGAATTGGTAACACTTTACAATAAGGTTCATTGGTTAACAATAGTTAATTTATTAACTAACATGAACTAACCATGAGCAATACATTTGTTACTGTATTAGTTAATCTTTGTTAATGTTAGTTAATAAAAATACTGCTGTTCATTGTTTGTTCATGTTTGTTGACAGTGCATTAACTAATGTTAACAAATACAACCTTTGATTTTAATAATGTATTAGTAAGTGTTGAAATTAACATTAACTAAGATTAATAAATGCTGAAGTGCAGTTCATTCTTAGTTGATGTTAAACTAAGGTTAACTGATGAACCTTATTGTAAAGTGTTACCGAAAAGTTAAAGCATTTGCATGTTTAAGTGTTTTTTAGCTTATGTCAAGATATTACTTTTTCCATTTTGATGCTGGAACAACAGCTACTGTATGTAGTGGCAGTTTGTGCTTTAAATCAATGCAAGACACTTGAAATAGATGTTTACAGATTATGAAAGGTTTAAAATGTTTTTATAAGGTATTTGTCTGTTCTGTAAGCTGAAATTTTAATTTTATTATTATTGTTAGTACGCTATAATATAAAGCCGTATATTCTGATGTGCTTTCGGAGAATTCAAGGTATAACACTCCTCTGCGGCCTCGTGTTTTTGGAGACGCCACTTTGAACGCCTTTTTGTGTGTCGACAGTGATGACAAAACCATGTAGCTCACGCTGTCTGGCTCCATCTCAATATCATGCGTCCATATGTTTGTCTAGAAAGGCCTCCGATTACGTCGACATGCGACACTTGATGAGGAAAATACTGTAAGTACATTCTGTGATTGCTTTGTCAACAGTGTTTTGTATTTTTATTTCCATACGTACTGTGTGATAAGATCAGGATTTGTTTGGATTTTACATGTTAGTATATTTTGAATAGCTGAGGTATTCAAATAGGTTTTGCATAGATTGATTTTTACATGTGGTTTTTTTGTGTGCTGTATAATGCTTGACTCAGTTTTCACTCCCAGTTTTGCTCTCACTCTGAGAAGACCAAAAAAAAAAAAGTATATACCCCTTCTGCAGGGCATATTAAAAGCTCCATTCAATTGTCATTTTATTTCCTTTTTGCATGTTTGAAAAAGCCTAAACTAAGCTGAACACAAACAAAGAGCGTTTGCATGTTTTCATTCATAAGGATTAATATAAGCTCCCTCGTTAACTAGGTTTGTGCATTTATCAATTACCATTAACCCCCGCAAATCCTACACATAATATCCAGCCATCCCATTTTTGAGCTGAAGTTTTCCACATCTTGTTCTAATGTACCTCTGTAAATTGAAACAGAGCGAATGTTTACACATCCAGAAGGGTTTTTCTCTTTTCTTCGGTCTCGTCCCCCCACATAAGTTTTTTTTAAGTTACACAAACATGTCAGCAACTTAGCATGCACGCAAACGTAAACACGGCGACTTTTAAGCATCGTGCGTGCGCGCGTGCGTCATTGGTTATCGACCTGCTCGCGGAGCTCGACTCCTGTGTGACCCGACGCTGAACCACGGTGAAATGAAAATAATTTTTCACAGCACTCACCCCAGAAAAAGTTCTGCTGACATGGAGTCACCGAGCTGAAAAGACTGTTAGATGCCATAGCCACACGTCGGCTCTCTCCTCTTCTGGAGGTCGTGGTGACCCTCGAAGTCCTAAACTGGGAGCACAAATCATATCAAGGCATCTGAAGGGGAAAACACACAGCTACAAACAAACTAAACCGGTCCGCACGGTCCCCTGCAGTCTGCAGCCGAGGAGAGCGTTCATGCACAGATATCAACGCATATACGAGTGTGGTTAGAGCATACTTACTGACTTGTTGGGTCTCTGTGACTGGGGTTGACCCACTCCGATTAACCATTTACGCCCCAGTGGCTCCCTCCTATCGTCCTGGGGAAATCTCGTGCACCGCACTTGTGGTTCTGTGGTTGTTTGTGAGGGGAATGAGACATTCTCACAATCCAAAAACGTGTAAGCTTTAAAACACACTTTTTCCCCCCTCCTGATGGGCTGTTACTGGAGAGGCTGGGTCATGTGTTTGGTGACATCAGAGGAGTGAAGAGGGCTCAGCCCTCTTGTCAGTGGTCCTGCGTTTCCTACTCTCATCCAGCGGGATGCAACCTCAGCTCCTGTGAATCCGAAAGGAAGGGGCTGGGATTTTCAGCACTTCTTCATTCTTTTAACTCCTTTTCTGCAGTGCATTTTGTGAAAAAAAGCTCCATTTGAATTGCCATTTTGCATGTAGATGCACAGATAAAGAGGAAAATTAAAGGGTTTGCATGTTTAAGTGATTTTTAGCTCAGTGGGATGCAGTAAATTAAATGTTTTTTTCATTTTGATGCCAGAGCAACAGCTGTCTATTGCCAGTTTTGTGCTTTTATATCAATTTCAACTCCTCTTGTGTGGTTTTGAAGCGTTTCTTTCTTTCTCAGTCTCTACGTTGCTGTCACGCTCTCGCAGATATTCCTGTACATTTCTGTATTTATTATTTCTCTGTCCTGCATTCTTCCCGCATGGGTGGTGTTTAGTCTGCAGGTGTGTCTCTGCATAAGTTGCATAATCGTCTCTTTGAGAAATGACAGTCTGGAAGGGGAACCTGCGTTCACTCTTGGATCACGTCTGCCTCTCGTAACGACTGCATTAGCAGCCGTGATTCATCCGTCTGTTTTGTGCGCCTCGCAGGTTTGGATTTTGGCTCGCGGTCAGCACTCTGCACGGAGTATGCGGCTCAGGTGTTTGTGTAAGCGTGGAAAAAAAAATGTGGGGAGATATTTGTGCTTCTGCAGTGCTCTCGCTCTCTCTCCTGTTTTGGGGTCATGTTAGGTGCTACGTTGAATCTTGAGTGTGTTCAAAATTACACTTCCTAGAATCTAGACCAACAACTAAGTTGAAGGAGGGACTTAGCTCTAGCTACTGACCAGAATATTACTCGAGGGTGGACCAGTAAGTAGGCACCTAGCAACCACTCATAACAGCCTAAAGCACTCAGAACAGCCTTGAAGCTGGTGGCAAGTTTGCCTAGACTGCTGTATTATGAAATGGTGGTGCGTATGAAAATAATGAAAATCTCAGCTCAGAGGATGTGGTGTGGTTACAACAGGAAATGGTTCGCCCACAGCAGGCCATTCCCTAAACGTCTTCTCCGGAGGGGGCGTCTGAGAACAAGGGTGATGAGGGACAACAAATGTAAGCACGAGCTGTGCTTTTATTGCAATTAGTAAGTCAACCCAACACATTTATATTTAAACTGAGTCGTACTAATTTAAGTTCAAAATCCAGTGCTGGTATAGTATTGCATCGTACATATTAAAATGTCATTGTCATTCCTTTGTATGATAATGAGGCTTATTATAGAGTGGACCAACTTCAGTGCTTGTTATTGATTTCCTGACACAATTATCAAAACACTATTACCGCCCACATGATGGGATGTTTGTGTATATTACCTAATGATAATGACATTTAAAGTACCCCTATTATGCCTTTTCGTATATTACCTTTCATGTTGTGGATAATACAGCTGTTTGTGAATGTAATAGGTGTGCCTTTAAAAGTCAAAGTACACGATAAATAACAAGTTCTATCATGAAACTCTAGATGGCGCAGGCTGATAGGTCATTAACTCAATTTGTAGTGATCACATCGTTATCTACTGGTTGCTGTTGCATCAGCAGCCAATGAGCAGCTGTTCAACATTCGAATACCGGTGTGTTATTGTTAGCCGTCTGCAGTGCGCTTTCAGAAATCCTCCACCTCCCCCAGCTCCACCTGAATGGATCTGCTAAGGGGGTTATTTCATGTATGTTATGTGCAGCAGCGGCAGCATATCTTACATGCTCACATCAATGTCTGTGAGTGTTTTGGCAGTAGCAAGTCTCGGTTCTTGCTCTGAAGCAGCAGCAGCAGCGTAGCAGCATAGAATAGGATCTATTCTGCCAATGCCAAATACATAAACATTGCTGTATCCATTACCATGCCAAGCTCTCAGAGAGTTTTCATGACAGAAATTGAGTTATTGACTATTAATTGAAAGAATCTATTCTTAACTGCCTGAAATGAGTCATCAGTAATTCTAGTGTTACTTTCTGCAACGAACCTACGCATGTTGGTAACAAATTTACATAATTCCAGAAAATTGTCTTGATTGGCTACCCATGAACAACGTCTACACTGTGAGAAAAGAGGTGATGCTGCAATGTATAATATGAGAAATTTAAAGTGTTTTTTGACATTGACTTATTGTAGGAGACCTCCATAAGAAAATTAGAAACCTTTAAAATATCATAATTGGGGCACTTTTACTTTTGTGTGGAAGTCAAGTCACCTTCATTTATATAGTGCTTTTAACAATACCGATTGTTTCAAAGCAGCTTTACAGTGATAATAGGAAATTAAAGTAACAGATATTGTTTTGGCTTTACAGCAGCTCTAGAATAAAGTAACTTTAGCTGGACAATAAGTTTTGATTGATTCACTTCCGTCGCAAAGATCATTAGTTATTAACTTAGGGGCCGCTTACACAACACTGTTTTAACTGAAAAAATAAATTTTTAATGCACGACAACGGTGTTTGGTGGCCCGAGAACGCAAACTTTGAAATGGGTTCCAAGTTTACTTTTTTTTTTTTTTACGTTATCATCTTTACGTAAACTTCAAAAATGCGAATCTGTGAAAACGGTAACGGCGTCCACATTAAAATGACGTGTTTAGTCTATAGTTATGCGTGTTTGAATATACATGTGCGCAGGCGTGTAGTCTTTCTTTACAAAGTGACATCGCTAAATTACTTGTCTGGCCTGCATAATACAGAATTTCTAGTCGCTTCCGCGGGTCCATGGAAGAACTTTTTGATCTGGAAAGTTTGCCGCTCACTGTCTTTTAGCTGTATTCTGCACGCTTCTGTGAACAAGGCACACATTGCGATCAGTTATGTGATTTGTATAGTTCCTTTAGTGACTCAGATGCTGAAACAACACAAACAGCATGTGCAAATAAATGTTATCAGGGAGCGCAATTCATTCTTGGTGAATGTATTTTCATTTTTTATTCTTCACCTCAGATTTTAGTTATTTTTTACATGTACTTGAAGATCACGAGAAACTCTTGACTCCACATTCTGCTAATTATTGACTGTATTTTCATTCATGCCGTTGAGTTTCTGCTGTCTATGAACACGTCAGCAGCGCAGCGAATATCTGCTCTTTGTCGGGCGAGCCCTGGTGGTCTCCCTGCGAGCATGGTTTCACTGTGGTCCGTGTGTGTGTGTGTGCGCCCTTCTAAGGCCTGGCTTTAGCTTGGCCCGCTTCAGTACGGACCACACAGGTATAAACTGGGCATTAGATGCTAGAACATTATTTCTGGCTACCGGAGGAAGTGCGCACTAATGCTTCCAGGAGACATTACACCCTGCACGATTTCACACGTTCATAAATTAGATCTGTTATGAGTTTACCGTTGAAAGCCATGCTCTATTGCTTTAAACAACATTAGAGGTTACGTTTGTTAGTTTAAATTCAATCATTGCCGTCAATTGGGCTTGTCCTGGAGGGCATGAAATTGTTAATCGGGAACTGTCGTTCATTGTGAATACAATTGTACATCGTGCAGTTCACTAGTGTTGACATCATGCCCCCCCCCATAAAAAAAAGTAAACTTGGAACCCATTTCACTCGCTTGTTCAGTCGTTCACTCCCTCGCTTGTTCAGTTGTTCACTCTCACTTGTTCACTCGTTCGTTCACTCGTTCGTTCACTCACTCACTCAGTCACTCACTTACTCACTCACTCACACGTCCGTTCACTCAGTCACTCAGTCACTCAGTCACTCAGTCACTCAGTCACTCAGTCACTCAGTCACTCAGTCACTCAGTCACTCAGTCACTCACTCAGTCACTCAGTCACTCACTCAGTCACTCAGTCAGTCACTCAGTCACTCAGTCACTCACTCACTCAGTCACTCACTCACTCACTCACTCACTCAGTCACTCAGTCACTCAGTCACTCAGTCACTCAGTCACTCAGTCACTCAGTCAGTCACTCAGTCACTCACTCACTCAGTCACTCACTCACTCACTCACTCACTCAGTCACTCAGTCACTCAGTCACTCAGTCACTCAGTCAGTCACTCAGTCACTCACTCAGTCACTCAGTCAGTCACTCAGTCACTCAGTCACTCAGTCACTCAGTCACTCAGTCACTCACTCACTCAGTCACTCACTCACTCACTCAGTCACTCAGTCACTCAGTCACTCAGTCACTCAGTCACTCAGTCACTCAGTCACTCACTCAGTCACTCACTCACTCACTCACTCACTCACTCACTCACTCACTCACTCACTCACTCACTCACTCACTCACTCACTCACTCACTCACTCACTCACTCATTCACTCACTCATTCATTCATTCAATCAATCAATCGTTCGTTCAGTCATTCACTCACTCACTCGCTTGTTCATTCGTTCACTCTCACTCACTCACTTGTTCACTCGTTCGTTCACTCACTCAGTCACTCACTCACTCCATTCACTCTCACTCGTTTACTAGTTCACTCACTCACTCACTCACTTAGTCTTTCACTCATCCATTCATTCATTATTTACTCACTCATTTTTTCATTTATTTTTTAAATAACATGCACTGATATATTCTGCACAATAGGAATTAAATTAATAAATAGTGATCATGTCTGTAATATTTTTTTCATCTTTTCTTTTTTGCAACCCAAGCAGTTGCTTTTACAGTCTCACAAAATATAATTTACAATAATTTACGGTCCCTAGGACCTTTTTTGCAAGTGTTGACGGCCAAATTGACCTGGTGATGCAAAACACTGTAGAATTGATGCTGGTAAAGGTCAGGACGAGTTTAACCACAGCTGTGATCTGCACTGCTGTTTACGCATTCAGCACATTGCAGAACTCTGGGATATGACAAGATCACGCTTGGCAGGGCTCTTCAACCCCAGCGGCTTTCGCTTGTGGCATGGGCACATCGTGAGAATGGCAATTAAAGGAGAAGAACCTATTATTTCTGACAATTATCACAAGTCTGGAACTGGCACTTCTGAGTGCTGAGTGACGTTTGAAGAGGATTCAATGGCCTGTGACTCACCACTGTCACACATGCATGACTTCGCATGTGGCGTAACGTCACAATGTCATTTAAACCTTCATTTGAGAACTAGTCATTTTTTTTAGTTTAAGGTTAGAAAAGGTTGACTAATGACACTTGTTGATTGGAGAGCTAATCTTTACTTTTAACTCATTTCAAGCAACAATCCATCAAATATAATAGTTTTTTTTTTCTTTTAACCCTGATAAAGGCATGTGTGTCAAAGTATAAAAGTTGAATATAAATCTTCAATCAGGAATTGTTGCTGGTGAAATGTCTGCAACTCTTTTGTTGCTGTTTAATAGAAAAGTTGCTCCAGAATTAAACTTGTAATGTATTTGTGATATATGTAGTATCTATAATTGATACTGAAGCATACTTTTGTACTGTTTAGTGTTTAGGATTTTGCAAAACATTTAAGATAAACCATCGTTTATTCTGATGCTGTGATCAGATTCTCTCACTGTAAAAAGTGATTAAGTTGACTTAATTTTTTGAATTAAGCATGAAGTTTATTTACTTAAAAAAAATGAAGAAACCCGTTGCCTTAAAATTATTAAATGAAGTAATGTGGACTTAAAATTCTCTTTATTAATGTGCTTTTATTCATCTATTCTTTCACTGTAAAATCCAAAAAATACTGCATTTTGGTGAATTGGAGTTTATAGAGCTTCAAAAATTGTAGGATGTGAGAAAAGTATACCAACTATTTATTCTTTAATTCATGCTTTTATTTATGTGTCTGTTTTTGTGCAGCTTCACAAGCTGTTTATTCCAATTTGTGTCAAGCGTGCATTTAGTTTATACATCTTTTGAAAATCTTACCATACTTAGAATTAACGTCATTCTTAATTATAAAACCACTTTATTTTCATTCGTTTCATTCATTGATCTTTGAGACAAATGCGTGTTTAACACAAACACAATGTTTTTGATGTGTAATGAGCTTCCCAGTGTTTCCTCCGCTCGGTTGTGGTGATGAGCTTAAAAAGGATGAAGGGAAATGATGCAAATCACATCAGCCTCAAATATATTTACGAAAGCATTATTGTTCATGCTGTTTATATATGAGTTAGATCATAGCTTTGCTGTTGTAGTCTGTTGCCGTTTAGTGCTTATTTCAGTTTATGATAACCAGTTTCTTCATAACTGTCTAAAATGACCAAGCGTTTCTTTGTTGTCCAACATTTCTTCAGTGAGTCAACATTTTTTAATTATATGAATTTAAACAGATTTCCTGAATAGTTAAAACAGTCATTTCTCACATAAAGAAAAAGACCTTCTGTTTGCTTTTATTTCATCATCATTTTGATTTCAACAGACTCCTTGTGAAGTTTTGTCAGACTCCAGTTTGTGTAGTCTAATATTAGGAATCTGGTTTATTTTCCTCTCCTCTACCTCTATTATTAGATGTTTGTGTTATTTTGACACCTCTGCTGCGCGTTCTTGGAACTGTTTTAACCGGTGGCTTGTGTGTTTTGTCTTTGTAAAGCGTGTTTTGCCCGTGTGGTCCTGTAAGGTCATGAAACACAGCCGCAAATAAAGATCGGTCACAGTAGAGGAGTTACTCCTTTGAGAGACATGTTTCATCTCAAGCATTTTCTCAAATCAGACTTGACAGAGAGAAGCTCTCCGGATTCGACTACAGTGCACAACATTCTGTTTCTATCTTCTGTTCCTCAGTTTGACATCCAATTCATACGTTCATGCTGGAAGGCAACACGAAACGCTGTTTGTGACCCATTTTACCTCCGTAATGACTGTTGAAAAAAAACCTGGATATTTAATGAGGACAAAAAGTCAATAACTTTTTTTCACTTGAAAGTTTTTTCAAAGCTGGAGTTTTTATTTTGTTATTTTAATTTCAGTTTTTTTATTTGTTTATTTTATAGTATTTAATTTATTTTATTATGTTTTTTTTATTGAATTTCATTTCAATTTAATTCTGTTTTTTTATTCAGTTTGTTTTATTTTTTTAATTTTATTATTTTATTTGAAACATTTCATTTCATAATGAATTTCAATATATTTCTGTTTTTTTATTCAGTTTGTTGTTGTTTTATTTTATTATTTTATTTGAAACATTTAATTATTTAATTTCATATTTTATTTAATTATTTCAGTTCATTTCTTTTCATTTCATAAATTCAGTTCAGTTCTGTGATGATTCATTTCATTTCATTATCTCAGTTCAGTTCTGTTGAGTTATTTTATTTGAAACATTTCATTATTTCATTTCATATTTTATTTCATTATTTCAGTTCAGTTCATTTAATTTCTTTTCATTTCATAAGTTCAGTTCAGTTCTTTGCAGTGATGATTCATTTCATTATTTCATCTCATTTCATCATTTCATTTCATCATTTCATTTCTTAATTTCATCTTTTCTTAATTTCATATTTTCTTAATTTCATATTTTCTTAATTTCATCATTTCATTTCTTAATTTCATCTTCATTTCATTTCTTAATTTCATCATTTCATTATTTCATCATTTCATTTGATCATTTCATTTCATTATTTCATTTCATTATTTCATTTTAATTGTATTTGATTATTTCATTTCAGTTCAGTTCAGTTCAATGTACTGATGAATCATTTCATTTCATCGTTTCAGTTCAGTACAATGCACTGATTAATACTTTACATTTCAGGTCAATTTTGATTTCATGTTGACTTTAAACAGATTAGAGTTTAAATCAGAGCCGTCAGAGCCGTAAACGCAGGACTTTATACTTAGACATACTTTCCGATTTGAAGTCAAATTCTGTCCTTATTATGATCTTTTTCCTCAAACTCTGGTCATAAGAGTTCACTGCTTTAGGCGAATCACAATTGTCTTCCAGTAAGAAGAAAAATCCTCCCAACCCGCTCTTTACCGAGCCCATGTGCTGTTGGTAAAGCAAGTTTTGCTTTATGAGGTTTCGAGACGTTGCTCTGAATGTGCGCTCTTGAGTTCAGTAGATCTGCTCTATTTGCAGTGTCTCTGTACCAGTGGTTTGAGCTAATACGATACAGAGGCTTGTGTTAACATGTGGTAGTGTTCAGAGGGACCACACTTCAGTGTAATTCAGGTCTCCCTTCCTCTTACAGCGGGGTCCGGGAGTGCTTCAAGGTTTTTGGCAGGTCTCTCATCATTTTCAGAGACTGTGTTTCTGGCAGCTCTTCCTCATGTGTGATGCCAAAAACATTCGTTTGTAAATGAGAGTTGATAGTGGGTTTGCAGATATTGGGTAAACACTGGACAACCAGGTACCATCACTGATATGACGTCGATGGGCTTTTTGGAGATGTTTTCATATTAAGCTGAGGCTGACTTTTGTATTTCCGTTGTTTTAATATATGGACTATATATAGTGTGTGTTTATATAAAAAGTCAAAATCTGCTTTTTTTCTTTTTTTAATGTGATTTCCACTATTTACAACACAATCTGCGTTTTCATGGGTTTAAATAAAATATTTTTGTTATGAGAGACAATTAAAATAACTATGTGCATCAAAACCACTTGTTTCCTGCATGGTAAAAAAAAAATGAAGTTGATTTTCAAAGGTCAACAAATCTGCGACAGCTAAATGTAACATTTTTGACAAGCCAAAAATATCAGTTTCTGAATAAGTAATTTATTTAAGCCATAAATGAACCTAAGTTAAGTTTAAAAAAAGTATAGTGAACTACATAAAAAGCATTTAGAACTTAATTTATGTATTATTTAAACAGAGCTATTATTTTCTGAGGTCTTTTTCTACTGCAAGTTATTATTATTAATTTATTAAATCATTTATATAACAATTGTCATGTTCTAAACCGTGTAGTGCTGTTCTTTTTTTTAAATAATAAACAGTTTTTACTGCTGATTTTTCTTGTAATATATAGGATTGCAGTTCCATGCATTAGTACAAATTCTGTAAAAAATTATAATAATAAATAATAATGGCCAAAATGTTGTATCTGATCAAATTTCTTCATCTGTGTATCTGTAACAGACGCAACGGCCAAACTGCCCAGTGTGACTTTGGTCAAAATCTGGGCAGACAGGGTGTGTAAATTCATGACTTTCCTCACTAGTCATATTTGCATATTGCGAGTGGTTAGCAGAATTCAAATCAGCGGTGCAACTGGTCATCGCTCAGGCCAAAATTCAATATGAATTGTATTCAAACAAGCATTTAAATGACATGAAACACAACTCCACTGTTAAGACTGAACATTTACAACAGTGACAAGATAAATAATCTTCACAACAGAACACATAGCTAAATGCACAATGGATGTCATTGTCACGTCTTTCTCACTGTGATGTTTCCAAACATGCTAAATATATTGATGTTATGATTAAAGTACTCAGGAACTAGAATAAATAAGGCTGCACATGAGACTCGGTTACTTAAACATGTATCGAGTGTCAAAAGACAAAAAGACGAGTGTATATGATTTGGAATAATGGAGGTATTTTTAATGGACACGGAGTGCATGTTTGGGACTGTAGGGAGAGTTGCTGGCAGACACTAATGGCTTTTAGTCTCTTTATTGATTTCTAGAAGTGTGGAATTAATCACATGGAAGCTGTCAAGTTACTTTTATTTACATAGCGCTTTTTACAATACATATTGTATCAAAGCAGCTTTACAGTGATAACAGAAAAATAATGCAATAAAGTTTGTTTCTAGAAGAAAATAGCATCTTAGTACAGCTTAAGGAAGTTCAGTGATGGTTCTTTTTTTGTTTTAAAAGTTATTAATTTAATAAATTTATATAATATTTGACGGTCACAGAGAAAACTGTGATGTCATCGTCCAGTTCAGTTCTTATATAATGGTGTCAATGCAGCAGATCAATAATATTGTTGAATATTAAATGAAATGTCGCCCTCATGGACACATGTTCAGGAAAGGATCGTCGTTCGAGAATGTGTTTAATTGAAGAGAGCTTATTTAGTACGAATGTTCAAACTTGACGCACTAAACACTGGACACACGAGCGGAGGACTCTTTCTTCTGCATATGTGATGGGTTGATGTTTTTTACATCACTGTTATGTCTGGACTGATGTCTTGTTTGAGTTTAGTATGATGTTTTATGGAAACATTTGCTCTTTTGTCTTGATATCACCTCTGTATTCTGCTCCTGCCAGTGAGGTGTTCCTGTTTTCCTGAGCGTTAGATCTAAGAACTCAGCCCTCTTGCCTCCTCAAAAAGACAGTTCCCATTTCAGTTCCTATCCAATGATATCCAGTTTTATCAGATTTATTAGATTCATGCTTGGGGTTCTTTGGCTGTGTGACCGATAGAGTTGTTATTCATGTCTCGGCGGGGTGTATCTCATTGTCTTATCGAGCATTGAGTTCTGTTGATGTAATGAAGACGTTTGCACATTATTCAGCTAAACTGCCAATATGAATTACTTTTTTACATTTTTGAAGAAAGTGTATCTGGTCTCTGACCATGCAAAAGTTATGCAGAACAAGAGTGTTCTGGCTGGTTTTCAGGGCATTGCTATGCAGTTGATTGGTTTGAGTTATTTCCATATTAAATGTGTTTTGTATATATAAACACACCAAATAAATATATATATATATATATATATATATATATATATATATATATATATATATATATATATATATATATACACACACACACACAGCTGAAACTCAAAAAATTTGAATATCGTGCAAAAGTTATAATTTTGATGATTATGGCTTACAGCTTATGAAAACCCCAAATTCAAAATCTCAGAAGATTAGAATATTACATAAAATCCAAAAAAAAGGATTTTAAATACAGAAATGTCGTCCCTCTGAAAAGGATAATCATGCATATGTTTATAGTTATATATACTAAATATATTAGTTTCACCTTTTAATTTGAATTACTGAAAAACATGAACTTTTGCACGATATTTGAATTTTTCGGGTTTCACCTGTATATTAGGGCTGCACGATTAATAAAAATGAAACCGCATGTGATTTGGCAAAGGCTGTGATTATTTTATGCGCAGCTTGTTCGTGCAGCACGACTCTGTGATAAGTAGTAAATGCTGCTCCATCTGAAAGATAGAGGGCGCTCTCACGCAGAAACTCCAAATATGCCCCGCAGAAGTAGACAACGCAAGTCATTCCACGAAATCCCTATGGGCGTCATACTAGATGGAGCAGCGCACTGATCACAGAGCCGTACGTCACTGACAAGCTGCACATAAAAAAGAATCGCAGCCTTTGAGATTTCATAATCGCAATAAGCAAAATCATTTTAAGCTTGATTTCATGTTAATTACAATTAATCGTGCAGCCCTAATATATATGAATATTAAACAAAGAATATATATTAAAAAAAATATATATATATATATATATATATATATATATTAGGCGTGTAATGGTTCCCGGTAATCATCTTAACCCACGGTTCGGCATGCACTTGCACCGCGGTTCATCTTAATTCTGACGAATCATCTCTATAATATGGTATATAGAAAATGACGCGTACAACAGACAGACAAAGTTCTGCTAATGCATGTTTTTGTTGATGGATACACATTCCCAATACATTACTACAGCGATGATAAAAAAATAAAAAAAAAACGTGGACAAAACGTGTCTTTGTAATCATTGTTCAATGCGAGTGGCGTATGCTCTAATATCAGCAGTCAATGAAAACTTGCACTTGCTGTGAGAAGATTGCGTGCGTGCACTCAACTAAAGCGCGCAAATATTGAGTTGTCTTTCAAGTCTTGCGCTTCAACAGATAAATTCACACAAATTATGTCATCATGCCCATTTTGGTGTATATCCTAGCAGAGATAGGCTTGTGTATCAGTATCAGTGTGTACTGGATCCGTGAATTATATCTTAAAGTGACAGCAGGCTAATATTCCTGCTGTCTGTGTTTTTAGGGTGTACTTACACTAGCCAGTTTGAACCGTGCCCGAGTGCGTTTGACCACCAAAGCGTGGTTCGTTTGACTAGTGTGAGTGCTCAGAACTGTACTCGGGCCCGGTTCATGGCAACCGTGCCTAGTGTGAGTACACCCTTAATGTCAGTCAAATACCAAAAAACAAGGAAAATACTCACTGCTCTAGATTAAATAGCTTTTGTAACTTTAATAAGGATTCATCTTTAATTTATACAGTCAAATATGCAATGTTATTTCACAATTTCTGAATTTCATTACCTGAAAAAACAGAAAATCATTGTTTATTTTATTTGTATCTTTGCTCTATTGTTTTTATTTGTGCTTTTGCTTGTAGTTAGATTATTTGTTCATATTTTCTTTATTTTATTTTACAGTAGTCCGTTTTTCCCTAAACATAGCACATACTGTACCGAATCGTACCGAACCCGTGACCCTAAAACCGTGATACAAACCGAACCGTGAGTAATTTGAACTGTTCTGTGTGTGTGTGCTATAGACATATATATATATATATATATATTACATGGAAACATTACAATTTTATTTAAAGTCTCTTATGCTCCTCATGGCTGCATTTATGTCATCAAAAATACACACACACACACTAATACATACACACACTATTATTATTATTTTTTCTTGAATTAAGCACAATAAGACAAGGAACATTTATTAATATAAATAAAATAGTGTCAGTTTTGATTTAATGTTGTCTTTTAAAAAGACAAGAACAAGCACAAAAACAAGTAGACCAGAGGAAAGTAACAAATAAATGTTCAGTTTCATTGTAAATTAGAGAATGTTCTGTAGTGTTTTCTATTAGGAAACAAGCTTCTAAAGTAAAAATTGGACACCAGAGAGATTAATTTCATTTTTAATATCAACCTTTGTAATCAATTGCAGCTCCAGAGAGGCAAAAACCACAAACCCTGATGGTAGAAGCGTGCTTTGGGAGATAATCCGACAGTTCAGTGACCATTGTGGGGGAGATTTTACTCAGGAAGATCAGAGAAAACCACAAGCCCACAGAACTGGCCAAAGAAGCGTGCCGGCTTTCAGCAGCGAGACGGCATCTTTGTTTCCTAACCTCTGCTTCTGCCTTATTACTGCAATTAGCCAATGTCTTTAGGGGCTTGAGGATTTGATTGGTTCTTTTCATCAGCGATGGACCAGCTTGTCGTCATATGCGCTGAATCGTCTGTGTCTTGCATAACGGTAACAGAAGCATGGCTCATCAGCTCATTTAGAAAATAATGAAGTTAAGCTCCTGGATTTATTAGTAAGATCCAACAGATGAAACCTTGTTAATATCCAGCAACCACAGAATTTAATCAGATTTTGGTAGGTTGTGTTCTGTATGTGACTAAATATGTGCAAACAGTCCATTAAATTACTTGTATTAAATGTATAGTTCCAAACACTAAAATCTGATTGGATTAACCACTTCAAAGCAATTGTACAATAGCTTAATCTGAATAGCTATCTGAATTCTATTATAGGCACCCAACAGCTACAGACCAGTTAGATTTTTAAATATTACTATTTGATGATTGTTTATCTTACGCTGGTTTTGCCAAAAATTGACCTTCATATGCTGGTATTTTGGGCAGGAATTTGTTAAAATAATGAGTTCAAAAATGTATTTTTATCAAGTGAGTACAACCCCTCACCCTTCAACATTACAGTCACAGACACATTCACATGAAAAAAAAAAAAAGAAAAAGACAAAGGGAAAATTCAAACCAGTGCATTCAAATGAGGACAGCAAAGTCCACGTGTACAAACAGATTGGTAAACTTAATTTATAGCAATTTTTTTCATTGTAAATCATGAAGTCAATCAACATTTAACATTGTTGTCTGAGAGGGCGAATTGATTAATGTTAATATAAATTCATTACCATGTATCTATTACAAAAAAAGAAGAGAAAAAGTCAGCATTGCATTCCAGATAAACTGATGAAATTGTTAAAAGGGATGCAAACTACTCACCTTTCATTGAAAATCACGTTTTAAATGTAAAATAGGACATTTCTGTGATTTCATGTAGATCTGATGAGTTTATGAAAACTTTTGCTATACTCCATAATTCAGTACAAAACAGTGCTGAACTTTAATAGTGATTTTATAATAAATAAATATAAATCCAGTAGCAAAACATATGAAAAGGAATATATTAGGGAATGGTAATGGGAAATGATGCAATCTACTGGTTATAGTGGTAATATTATGTCATTTTCATTTTAAAATTAGTTGTTTTCCACCAGGTTGCAGAAATATTTCACTTAAAGGGATAGTTCACCCAAAAGAATGTCGGTAACCAAACAGTTGATGGGCCCCGTTGACTTTAGAGCATAAGAGGCTTCTATCGAAAACTTTCTTTGTTTAATATTACCAGACTCAATTCATTATGACTGTATGCTGTACTGTACGTTACTGCTGCTTTGAGATCTTAACTAGTAGTACTCTTGTAAAATAAAAAAAAAGGGTTCCAAAAGGGGATTCCCTAAGATCCTTTCAGTAAACCGTTCTTAAAAGAACCATTTTTTTGTGAATAACTTTTTAACTATAAAGTTAAAAATGGAATGTTTCCATAGATGTTAAAGGTTCTTAATGGAACTATAGATACCAAAAATAAATAAATTTTTAACGGTGTATTCTTGTCAGATTCTGTCTAAAAAAAAAACTTGCATTGAGATTAATTATGATGTAATGGTGAAATGAATAAAGGATACAGATTTTTAGTGGTGTTTACCAAATCAAGGATCACTATTACTTTTCCTCACACTGAGGGTTAGCGATTTGATTTGAACAGACCCCTAATGCTAAAGTGTTAAACTTTCACTCATACCAATTAGTCCAGATTCCTACAATTGCAGAAGTAGTTGATGGAACATCAGTAGTTGGTTTTCGACACTTTTGATTGATTCCACTTATAGTTCATAAGGTTCTCCGTTCCTCATGATTGGAAACTTCCCTGGCTGTTTTACGATATTATGGTTGTGAGAAGCCGTGAATTTACCTTTGACAAACATTTCACTTTCTGCCCCCACACTGTCCTTAAAAGTGCTGAAGCATGTACGCTCTATTTACGTCTGCCGTATTCTCTGTGCGTTTTACTATCTGCGGTTTTCAGAAATTGGAAACAACCAAACATTGTTGCTATGGCCTAGAAAATAAATTTCAACCAGCTGTGCCATAGTATTTTTAGATATGCTTTTAGGCACAGAGGGACTTTTTTGGGGGGGTTTTGTGAAGATCTGCGATTTCACACAGTACCCTGAAGTTTCTGTTTGACATAATTACAGCTTACTATTCAGAGCTAATCTGAAGGAGTCTATTTGGGCAAAACATAAAAATATGTAGCAGATGCATCATGCAAAATAATAACATTTCCTAACGAAGCATGCGTTTTCTCGGCTCCACTGGAAGGTTCCAGGAATCGCTCAAAGTGCCCTTCATGCCTCATCCTCTGAA